>CM048650.1:56472500-57684253 GCA_026413185.1 Pueraria montana var. lobata | reverse complement strand
GTAATTTAGATTTGTGAATACTGGTAGTTCTGAACCGCCACTATTTAAATTTTAAATTATTAAATTTTAACCATTTATAATATTAAATTGTTATAAAATTATTATAATATTAAATTATTATATAAGTAAATATTATTATAATTATTATAATTTTAAATTATAATTTTTTTTATCATTGTGGCAATTTAAAACCATCATTATATTTAAATTACATCTTTTATTATTTTATATTTTTTTACCATTGTTGTAGTTTATAGCCACCACTATATTTATTTAATTAAATTTGAACAATTTATAAAATATAAAATAATATTTTTTATTATTTTATAATTTTATAAATTATTGAAATTTAATAATTTAAAATTTAAATAGTAGCAGTTCAAAATTGTTGATATTCCCAAAGTTGAATAATCAATATTTATAACAATAACGACCTTAAATTCAAGTGGATGAAAAGGGCAAGATTGGGATGATTTTGAAAACGAGAGACCAAAATTGATTTTTTTTTTTAATAATAAACAAACTATATCGAACTTTCTAATAATTGAGGGACCAAATTGAACTAAATAAATAAATAGAGGGCCAAATTGAACCAAATAAATAAATAGATTACCAAATTGAACCTTCGGATTTGCATAAGTAACGGCGTCAAATTCAATTGGACGGAAAGGACCTATTGAGGCATTTCTAAAAATTAGAGGACCTGATTGAACTTTTTAAAAATTGAAGGACCTAATTGAACATTCATAATAATTAAGGGACCATTTAAATAATTAAGCCAAACTATAAACTCAATTAATTATTATCTATTTTTTATGAGGTAGAATAGAAAATAGGGGGAAAATAATAATGAAGGATGAATTAATTATAATTACCTCACTCATTTGTTAATTATATTGTTGTGTTATCAATGCTAAATTATTTTACTTGTATTTAATATAATTTAGGAAGTATTTGGAAGAATTTATTTGAGTTTATGAAATAACTTATTGTTTTTATAAGTTTTTTAGCTTATTCTAATAAATTTTGTGATCGAATTTACAGCAGAAATTCTCGTGTGATAAGAACTTATTATTAAATAAATGCTTAATTAAATTGTTTATCTAAACATATATTTATTATCATATTGTATTAAGTTTGATTGTTTTTAACAATTATAAGCAAATGCTTGATTATTATTTTAACAAGTATATGAGAATATTAAACTAATCAAATAATACCTTTTAGTTTCTCATTTGTATCATCTTTCAAAGACAATTTTATTCAAAACACAATCAAACATTAAATATAAACATCTTCAAATAGATACTTAAACCTTGGTTATAACATATTATTTAAACTTATTAATATAACATTTACCGGTAAGTACAAATATAAAAAGTTTTTATATTGTTAATATATCAAAATTAAAATATTTATCTATCCATTAATTTTTTATTACTTCTAATTAACTGTGATTCCCAAAATCATTCTTGATTGAATAGTCAAGATATCAATCATCAAACTTAGTCCTTAAATTTCAATTCTCTTTACTAATGCTTTATCTGAATTAGGACTGAGGTGGAGAAAAGAAATAGAAAAGATAGAATTAAAAGAGATATAGAATGGAAAAGATAGATTATTTTGATGGATAGATATATGAAAAGAAAAAAAAATGAAGAGATTTCTTTCTATTTATTTGGATGAGTGAGAAAAAGCGTAAAAATAAATAAATAAATTATATTAAAAATAATTTATACTAATTAAAAAATTAATATTTGGCTTCCATTTTTTTCTTGACATAAAATTATTTATTAGTTTGCTTTAATTTTCAATGTTATAAAAATTATTTTTTTTTTAAGAAATCAAAACAAAAAAAATGAAAAAAGAAAAGAAAAATCATTTCCCCTCCATTTCTTCCCAATTTAGAAGGAAATTATTTCTAGTGAGACTTATAAAAATAATTTTTCTTGTTTTTATTTTTCTTCACAAACAAACAATAAAAATGTGATATTTTTATTCTTTTTATTTCCTTCTACTCTATTTAGAGAGAAACAAAGAGAGGGTAAATGAGGTTAAGAAAGAAATTAATGGTAAAAATTAATTTCAAGTAAAATAATTTTATCAATACACACATATAAAAGTAAAAAATTAAAACTTTTAAATTTTTTAGACTTAATTGCATTTTTTTTAAAAGGGACTTAATTGCATTTTTAATCTCTATAATTTGTTATATGGGTTATTTTGATCCTTTTAGTTTTTTTTTTTTTACTGTAAAAATAATTTAATCCTTTTAGTTTTAATTACACACATTAAGTCCTCCTATTTTTCAAATCAATGAAATTTAATCCAATCAATAATCTTCGTTAAACAGGAAAGGGGATGTTGCTTTGTATCTATCATTCTATACTGTGACTTGCTCCGTATGTCCTTGCGCTTGGGTTAGGCACATCTTGTGAGCTAATCTGATCTTTTAATAAAACTTCTTTTGGCTTTAATAATAATAATCCGTTAAACTATTAACGGTGTTTACTGATGTGTACAATGTTTTATAACGTGGCTCGTGGCTCGTGGCTCTATCTGACATCAGAAATCCAATATCTTCTTCAGTTCAAGAACCATTTGAAGGACTCCTTGAATTTTTGGTTTCGAGGAATGAATCAGACTCTCCATGTGACCATGTGAGTTTTATAGAATTACATGGGACCCATTTTCTGGGAGAGTCACAGAAGTCTCACTGGACAATAATAAGTCCAATTGTCAATGAATAGTATACAAAAAATTTGTGTTGTTAAATCATAGGATTGACGTTGTGATATAAAATCTTACTGTATTTAAATGTGGGACGAGCAGAATTAATATATGATCCAGTAAGTTGGAGGACACCGTGAAATTTGTGTTGATGACGTGACGTTAAATGGGACATTTAAAGGCATTCTACCAATAATTTTCTTATCTTGATCGCTAAGATTATCGTGGACATATGCCTTTTGATCCTTTGCTCTAAATGTGGTTGCTGAAATGGTAGTAAAATTAAATTAAGCTCCCTGTATGTAATATTAGCAATTAAGGGTTTTTTACTGGAAAAATCATAGTATCTTTATTTGAACATTAAATTCGTTTTAAATAGATCATTAAATTAGTAGGTTTTAAAAACATTTCCACGAACCAAAATGCCATAATTAATTGCAGCTCACAAAAATCACTAGACAATTCTGATACTCTCTTTTCTATATAAACATCAATTTTCCGTTCACCCCATGCTCCAAAAATGGTATGAAATTAAACGAAATAAGCTTTAGGTTAAAATTCAGTTTCTTCTATTCTGTTATTTTATGATTATTTTTCAAACAAGATAACAAAATTCCACTCCATTCCTTTCCTAGCATAAAGTATTTAGATGACACTAATTTCGATAAGTACACAAATAAAGTATTTAGGTATCTTGTTTCCAACTCTAAACAATCAGAGTCTATCTTACAGAGGGGGAAAAAAACCCAACTTTTAGTCCTTTTCTCTTTTCCTCTTCAATTCATTACCAAATACTTTTGTTCCCTTTTCTTCAATGGGAAAACGTATGTGAAATTAACGCTAATATCTTTCCCATCCTTCTATAACTCCAAGGTTCTTCCCATTGTTATTCTAACATTACATTGATTTTTTTTCTATTTCACTTTGTATAAATCTTCCCTCTGAATAACTTCTTCCTTCAGCCTTGAGCCTTGTAAAGAGATTGAGTGTTTCACAGCAGATTAAAAGCCTTATTTTATAAAATACATTTTTTCTATAAAAGAATCACAAAATCCGTGTAATCCCCCAGATTTTCGTCATTGTCAAGAAACTTTTGTTTCTGTATGTTTCAATCAGATTTCTCAAAACTGGAGTTGGACCTCATGGCATACTCTGCAACAAGTTGAGCAAAAGATGATGACTTATTCTCTAGCAAAGTTCTTGGGGTGTCATACTCCTCAATAAGTCCTGCAGCAATGTTTAACCAAATCAGACAACAAAACATTACAAAGAATAACAAAGTTCTATGAACAATGATAGCCTTTACTGACCTTGACTAAGTAGCAGAACCATATCACTGTCAAGAACCGAAGTTATTCGATGCGCAATGGTAATGACTGTAGAGTTGGAGAAATGTTGCCTAAGAGTTTGCTGAATCAAATTATCCGTAGCTGTGTCGACTGATGCAGTGGCTTCGTCAAGGACCAAAACCTTGCTTTTCTTAAGCAGCACCCTACCAAGGCAGACCAACTGCCTCTGTCCCATGCTCCAATTCTCACCATTCTCACTAACTACAGCATCAACTTCCACATTAGCAATAAGTTCAAAATTAGATTTAGGCTCTTTTTTGGATAAATTTCTTCATAAGTACTTATTAGAAAAAGAAAATAAGAAAGAAAAGTTAAATAAGCTTTTCCCATAAACTATAAATAGCTTATGCATTAGTTAAAATCAACTTTTTGGATAAGCTAATGAAAGATTATTTTACTTTTCCTTCTTATTTTATTTTTCTATAAGAGTTTATGGAAAAACTTATCTAATCAGAGCCTTACTATATATTTATATTCTAAATAAGGTTCAAAGACAAACCTGCAGAGTCGAGTTTTCCTTCTTTCTTTCTAACTTCATCTCCAAGTTGACACTTATCCAGGGCCTATTTAAAAGAATGCAAATGAGTGAAAGTAATACAAATTTGAAGCACAATTACAAGTATAATCTTTTGGACAGAACTTAGTGACTACATCTGTTCACAAACAAAACCAACCCACCTCCCAAATTTGTTCATCAGTGTATTCTTCCAGGGGGTCCAGATTATTTCTCACTGTCCCTTCAAACATTGTTGGATCCTGAGGAATAATGCTTAGTCTAGACCTCAAATCATGAAGTCCAATTGAAGAGATGTTGATGCTGTCAATCATAACTTGCCCAGAAGTAGGCTCAACAATTCGGAAAAGTGTTTGAATGAGAGTGGATTTTCCACTTCCTGTTCTCCCCACAATGCCAGTTTTTAGTCCTCCACGAAACTTGCATGTAAGACCACGCAAGACAAGTGGAAGATGTGGAGCATAACGAACCTTCATCATGGGCAACACATCATTATAAACGTAGCACAAACATCACGTAAAAATTATGCTATGAAGCTAACTTCTAACCATTTAGGAAATGAAAACCTTAACATGAATTTCATAAATCAATTGACCGCAAAATGAAAGAAAACAGAAGTACAAAACTATAAAAATATAATAACTCAAACTACCTGCAAATCTTGTATATCAACCTCGCCATATGAGGGCCAAGAAGGATCTGGCCGATTTTCTTCTACAACAAGGGGAGGCTCACTAGGAATACTAGTATATTGAAGTATTCTTTCTACTGATATAATTTTGTTCTCCAAGTTGCAGAGATTCCATATCACCCAAGCTTGTATCATGTTCAAATTAAGTCCATATGTAACAGCTAAACCAGCAATGCCTTCAAAACCAGAAAATTATATAAAAGGGAAACAATTATGTTCGATTCCATATTACATTAGCAGATTAAATTTTAATTTGTAACAGATACCAGATTGGAATTACATACCTGGATCTATGATTCCCGGTGGAATAGATATTAAGAATATTAAGGAAAAGGCAAATATGATAGAAGACAACATATCTAAGCGGAAGCACAACCATTCCATGGCACCAGCAATATTGAACTTTGGCCGAGAATACCCATCAGTCAGTTTCATATTTGTTTCCCGAAATCTTGATTGCTGATCAAAGCTTCTAATGGTTGAAGTACCAGAAATTGTTTCAGCAAAGTGTTGAATGATTGGTGCTTTGCAAACTCCAACTAAACGTGATAGTTCTCGGGCTGATGGTATATAATATTGCTGCAGAATTACAAGTTTGTAAGATGTTAGCTATCATTGTATAATATTGTCTAATGGAGTCAATTTTGCTAATAAATTTGGTATACAATCTGTGCAGGTAAAGACATTGCAAGTCAAGGATGGAAATAAACGCAAGAAATATGTGCCACCTTTATTATCAAAGGCAACATGGTCCAATTAATACCTGATACCAGATGCTGACTGCTATCACTGGTATAAAGACAATGAAAACCTGCCATGCAACCTGAGACATCACTGCTATAATTCCCAGAAGCTGGATCATAGAGAAGGCAAAGGACCCAATTTGATAAGGAATATCTGTATCCACTACACTTTGGTCAGTTGAAGCCTGCAAGAGAACAACAGGAAGAAACAAAAGTGACAAAGTATTCTATAATCTATAGTTGTTGAAAACAACTAACAAAATAAGGGGACTATTAATCAAGAGAAAAATGCTATTTAAGATACAAAAATCATCTCTAAAAAACATTAAGGACAAAAACTGAAAGAATGGGGCATACTAAACATACTCTGTTAAGGACTCGCCCACTTGGAGTGGAATCGAAAAACGACATTGGAGCACGGAAAATGCAGAAATGCATTTTATTGAATAGTATAGTAGCTGTCTTGTAACCAGCTGTGACAAGAAGCATTGCTCTGACAAGGATGCAGAAAGAACTTCCAACAGCCAGACCAACATAAACTACTATAAGAGTCGTTCCTCCAACAGGTGACTCCACATCTATTGAGATGGGAGTCGCCCAAGCCATCCAATAATTGCTTCCAATTTGAAAAGCTTGAAAAAGCATCTGAGCCAACAATATGAATGGTACCAGAGCTCCTCCATACGCCGTTGTGATATAGTTCCAATAGACTGAAAACCCAACTTGACCTTTCTCTCTTTCTTCTTCTTGAACAAGCTGACCCTTTGGTTCACTTTTGTTGTTTATTTTACCATTTTGCTCATCATTGCTTGCCTCTTTTTCTTTTAAACCATGCGTGCCAGAGACATTTACATCTTGCTCCAAGGTACTTATTTCATTAGATGTTGTCACTCCATCCAATGAATCTAGTGTAGACAAAGCTTTTTTGTGTGCACCAACAAGTTCCATAAAATCAGTACCACTATTAAGCAAATCAGTATACTTTCCACATTGAGTAATTCTCCCATCTTTCATGACCTAACAACAAAGATAACATTATGGGATTAAAAGAACAAACCTATTTTTACATTAATGACAATAAAATTACATCAAATGCTCACCAATATAAGGTCAGCAGCAGGTAAGAACTCCACTTGATGAGTGACATAAACCACTGTCTTTGAACTTAAAAGGCCCAGCAAGCATTCCTGCCATACACAAAATGAAAAGGTTCACTCACTAAATAATACTAGTCTCATGCTGTTGGAAGAACTACACTTCAAAAGAGTTAAACCAAGGACTATTTGTATTTTGTAGTGTGCAAACAAAATATAATAGCTCAGATTATATTGCACATAATAAACAAAATAATGAAACAAAGTTACCTTAAAGAGGTGAGAGCCTGTGTGAGCATCCACAGCACTAAAAGGATCATCAAACAGATATATATCAGCATCTTGGTAAAGAGCACGTGCAATTTGTATTCTTTGTTTCTGTCCACCACTCAAATTTATTCCCCGTTCTCCTATAATTGTCTGATCACCAAATGACAAAATCTCCAGGTCCTTCTTCAGGGAACAGGCTTCAAGTACCTTCTCATACCTTTCCCTATCCATGTGTTTACCAAACAATATATTATCCTCTATCTTGCCGCTTTGTATCCATGGAGATTGAGCAACATAGGCCTTTGTTCCGCAAACCTTAAGGATGCCTGATATCTTTGGTACTTCTCCCAATACACAAGAAAGTAAAGTAGACTTGCCTGATCCAACAGTACCACAAACAGCAACTCTCATCCCAGGAAAGACTTTGAGATTTATATTTTGCAATGTTGGGTTAGGGGAAGATAAATCCCAAGAAAAGTTTCCATCAATTACTTCAATTGCTGTATCAGAACTGCCCCGAGGAACATTCTGTACAACATCAGACCGTAACTCATCAAGCCGAAGGAATGTTGCAATCCTATCAAGAGAAACTTTAGTTTGTGCTATCATTGAAATTGTATCAGGAAGATTATAAATGGGCTCTTGGAGAATCCGGAATGTTGCAAGTGCAGACAAGATCTTCCCAGATTCAAGGGGGATCCCTATAAGCATACAAGTACCAAAAGTAACCACGGATATAAAAGTGGGGGCACCCCAAAACACAAACGTGGTCATGGCATTAGTGTAAACATATTTCTTTAACCAGCCTTGCTCAGTTTTCCTGAGCTCGGTTATTTTCGATAAAAACTTCATTTCCCATCCTTGTAGTTTGAGGATCCTCATGTTCCTCAAAATCTCGGATGTGGCCTTCATTCTTGTATCTTTTGACTCCATCAACTTACTTTGAAACTTCTCTTGCAATGATCCCAAAGGAGCATTTGCAAACATCACAACAATGGTTGCAACAAGAGCAGCAATTGAAGCAAGGCCAAGGTTCTTATACAAAATCAACAAGGCCAATGCAACCTGCAGAGGCACCATCCACAAATCATGCATGTACCAACTGAAGTCGCCGACTCTCTCAGCATCAACAGTCATGAAATTGATCATTTCCCCAGAAGTATGGCCCTGCTTTGATTGACAAGAAAGAGTGAGAGCCTTGCTATAGATCATGGTTACAAGCACCGCCCGAATTCGAATTCCAACTTGCTGCAACCTAAAGAACCAATGCCTTTGGGAGAGGCACTCTACAATCTTCGCAAAGAAGAACGCAAAAACCAACACATAGCCCTGGTTTTCATACAGCCGTTGTCCATCAAGGTACTGAACAAAAGCATCAATAAGATAAGGACCAACATAAGAAGCCAGGGTGTTTAACAATGCAAGAAAAGCTGTGAAGAGAACCTCCTTCCATGCTGACATTACAATATTCTTCACCAGCTTAATTGTGGTGACAGTATTAACTGCATTTGCACCACAATCAGCCTCAAGTTTATCCCTGAAAGTTGGAAAAGCACCAACCACACTATCTCTGGTGTCAAGTTGAGGAACATCCTCAAGGTCCAAGGTTTTCTTGTTGCCAACAGCCACAAGAGGACCCATCCAAGAGAAAGTGAGAATGCTGAAAACTCCAGCATGTGAGAAAGGGGTAACAGTGTCACCACCCTTGGCCTCTTTTGCTTCACCATTCAAAAGAGGTTCCTCAATACCGTTAACGTGACCCTTGTTTTTCACAAAATACGCCACGTAACAGAAGAAGAACCCCGCACAAGTGGATACAACGTCAGAAACCAAAACCAAGTATTGAATTGGTGTCTCCTCGGAGAGAACAACAATGTCCACCACGAAGGAATAGCAAGAAAAAATGAGGTAGAAGGTGCACCAAGCTCTGAAGAAGAACGAGAACCTGAACCTTGTTTCTTCACCGGAAGTGAAGAAGAAGAATAATGAGAACCCTTTGTGCAGGGAAACAGAAACAACGCCCCAAGCGAGTGTTTTGAGCGCCAAATCCAAAAGGGTCACAAGCTTTTGCTCTGACCAGCCACTTGTGTACCAGTAGAAGTAATTGAACAAACAGAGGACGAGGCTGAAAGCAGAAAGAGCGAGAGAACAAAACACGGTCGTTTTGAAGAGGGTGATATTATTGGGTTTCTCTTTCTCCTCAGAGTTTTCTTCTCTGGGTTCCACTGTGAATGTGATTTTGTTCCAGAGCCATGACAGCGAAACTGCCACGAGCAAGAGAAGGTGGAGGGAGCCAGATAAGGCATGAAGGAAAATAGGTTTGAGGAGAAGAGCAGTGGCAGAAAGGAGTGAGAAAACATACAACATTGTTAGTAGTGCTTGGAGACGTGTGGTGTGCTTGGAAGGAGAAAACTTTGGGATATAGATAGTGGCAGTGCGGCGATGAAAAATATTTATAAAGAGTGGAAAGTTGTGTGCAGAAAGTGAAGTCAAAAAGGGCAGAGTGAGAGACAGAGAGTCAAAGGCGAGATGGGATTCCTTGGGAGTAGGTTAACGTGGAGGCCAAGGCTTGAGTTTAGTTGATGGAGATGGCCAAAGAAGAAAGAGAAACTCTATAATCAGTTAAACACAATCTTTTTTGTTGCTTAAAATTTATTATTCCATTTGTATCAAAATGAGTGTTTTTTTAGACTTTTTTATATAGATCAAGAAAAGTTATTAAATAGATAAAAGAGATATATAATTTTACAAAACTAACATTATTATTATTATTGCATTGAAAAGCTAAAGTGACACTTATTAGGGGTATTAGTGAAAAAAAATAATTAATGTTACATTGAAAAGTCAAATGCGACACTTATTTTGGGACAATTTTTTTTTCCAAATATGACACTAATTTTAGGACGGAGGGAGTAATAAGTATAAAAAAAAAAGAAATTCGTTAAATAAAAATTGAGATCAACAAAAAATAAATTAAAAAAAAAAAGAAAGAAATGAGATCTACATAATCTTGTGATTTTTAATAAATTTTAAAAAATAATAAAGAGTGAAAAACGTATCTAATAAAATCTTTTTTTAGTATGAGAAATAAAAACTACTATATTTAAAAGATAGTTAAGATTAAAAAATAGTAGATCATTATTACGCAATTACTTAAAAATGTATGTTTACTTTTTAATCTTGATTATTCAATTAATGTTTAATGATTTATATTTATAATTCTGATTTCTTGTAACAAAAAAGTTAATTTTTGGGCTTTTATAAACAAAAAAAACATATTGAAAAGAATGTATTAAAAAATTATATTAGTGGTGTTTTTGTGGAGGAAACTAGAAAAAGAGACAAAATTTAAGGGTGGCCTTTTTCCAGGAAAAAGGAGTAGGGTTGGAAGAGCTTGGCCGACAAGTATGTGAAGTTTGTGGTCAAATTTCTGTGGCCGAAGAAAAGAAAAGGGTTTTAAAATCTTAATCCAATCGGGATTTAGGTTAGGATTATTGCCCTGCAATTCCAGTTCTCAGTCAAACGAGATAAAATAAGATAATCTAGCCTATGTTATGAGTTATGACTATTTTAACGAAATGTAACAAAAAAAAAAAAAAAACTATTTTAACGTGAGGATTTTATGGGATTAGTTTCTTTCCTCCTTAATATGTTGTCATTCAATTGTTTTTTCAGTATTAAGTGTTTGAATTTAATTAGAATTAGTATTAGTATTTTAGCTTATATAATTAAAAATATAATAAGTATATGTTTTTTAATATATAAATTATATTATTCATATAATAATTAAAAATTTTAACAAATAAATATTTTTTAATATATAAATTATAGTTAATATTTACAATAAATAATTTAAATTTTAATTTAAGGTTATTATTAACTTTTTAAAAAAAAATCTATTGAAAATTAATTTAAAAATAAAGATAAAAGAGTAAATTAAAATATATTAAAAAAATCAAATATACGGATAGAGATAAAAGGACAGTTTAATAAAAATGAAGAGATAAAAGGACGGTAGTTTTGAGATAGTTGAGAGAGAAATTTTTTAATCTTTGTATATGATAAATGATAATTTATTATTAAATAATAAGTAGTTTAGACAAAAAAAATTGAAAACAAAAATTCAAGATAAAACGAACTTTGAATTTCATTTTGTTAATTGTTGTGATGTTCATTGTGCATGTTGTGACAGATATTTTTTACAAATGCTAACCAATGTCTAAGAGTATTGATTAAGGAAGTATTCAGTATTTTTTTTATGTGCATTTATCTTGTGTAACTTTGCCTTGGGTAACTTGTGGTTAAATGAAAAAAAAAAAAAAAAAAGTATTTGCGGGCGGAGGATAAGATAACATTAAAAAAATATGACAAAAATAAAATTAATATTTTAAAATAGAAAAAAAATGTTTTTTTTATGACTTAATTATATTTTTAATCTTTAAAATTTAGGATAAATATGTTTTTTCCTAAATTGAAAAGAAAATGTTTTAGTCCCTCAAATTTTAAAAAATACATTTTTAGTTCCTAAAGTCAATCATACGACATTAACAAAAGTGGTGGTAAAAAGTAGTAATGAACATTATTAGCTTGACACTATCATCATTTATTAACATTAGATGACTCTAGGGACTAAAAAACATATTTTTTGAAATTTGAAGGAATAAAAAGATTATTTTTAATTCGAGAGAAAAAAAAAACATATTTATCTCAAATTTGAGGGACTAAAAACATAATTAATTTTTTTTATTTTTCTTTTGTAGATTGTTAAATATTAATAATTGATAATTGATTATATCTTACTAATAAAGTATAAATCAAATAAACAATAAAAGTCTTGATGAAACACTAAATATATAATAACTAATGTAAACAAACTAAATATTTAAGTACATCAACCAATATTCAAGCAAATAATTAACAAAAATCAACTTATTCATACACTAACAGAATATATAGGTCTTGACCCAAAGGGTTGGCGCGGTGGTGTAAGGCTCCGCTGCGTTCACATGTGGGAGAACAATCCATTTGGCGGGAGAACCTGTGTTCGATTTCCTCCGTGTGTAAAATTTTCTTGGACCAGGGGGATTAGTTTCTGACCCAATGGATTGAGGGACTTCCGTGGTCTTTGACCCAGGACCAAAAAAAAAGAATATAAAGGTCTTAAATTATAGAGTTTAATAGTGATGTACTGACAGTGTAAAATAATTTTACACTGTCATCCAATCACAAATCACGATTTGTATGACTTTTAAGATAATTTGATAAAAATCAACAAATTTATCATAAATGATAGTTTATGATTGGATGACAGTGTAAAACTATTTTACACAAACTTAGGAACCAACCTACTAAACTAGGGACCAAAGCCATTTTATGGGTTATGCTAACTGGTTTGAAAAGACGTACATGCATTCAAATGGACTACAAATTATAAGATTAGGAATATGTTCAAATTACAAGTTAAACATATATTCACGAGTCACAGTATATATACCCATCTTTGCTTATATAGATTTTGAGTGAAAAGAGGGAGAAAAATAAAATAGAAATTAGAAAATTTTCTTGTTTAGAAATTTTCTTAGCTAACCAACCAAGCATTTAAAACTATACATTATTCAGTGGTAATGCATCCTATACAAATTTATATTTAGCCTAAATCTATCTAACTTTATGTACAAAGAGAATTGGCCAAACAGTGTGGAAATTTACTTAGCCAACATGTTCCTTTACTCTACCCCATGCTCTTTAAGCTTATATACATTGTCTATGTAATCTTCTGTCTCCCACAGGAAAGATCCAAATGCAACAGCTTCCAAGACTAGCCTCCTCAGACTAGAAAATGAAGTTACAATAACATCATCATGCCGAGACAAACCAGATTTTCCATTTCCAAAAAGTGCATTACTATGACTCTCAACCAACTGCACAGCTTCCTTAGATCTCAGTTTGGCACATCTCTCAAATGATCCAGGGTGAAATCCCATAACATAACATTTTAAATCCTCAACTTCCTCTTCCTGCCTGATTAAACCATGCCATACAGATTGTAGGTCACTCCTGTTGCCAAACATCACATCTTTCGATCCGAATCGATACGCGTCATGAAATGAAGGGCCAGTCCTATGACCATGATGAACATCATGGTCAGACAAATACAGATTTCTTTCTAGGTTGTACCTCAATGAAACTGACTTCAAAAAGTAACCGTACAATATGGATGCGACGTAGATTCGGGCAAGCCAGAATTGTCGAATAGGAGTTGTTTCCCAACTCTCGCGTACACTAGGATTCGTTTTCAAGCCTGTCACGGTACTGACATGTTCCCTTATGATATCCAAAACCTCCATGCTGTGAATAGACTCTAGATCCCAGTCCTTAGAGGGCAATATTTCTAGCCTTCCATTGTAGAGGCAATTAGAAAGCTTTGGAACCAAATGGACCCTGATCTCAGAAAACTTGTATAAAATCAGCAAATACATAGCATCTGCTATAGCAATCATAGACTCGTTCTCTTTCACTTGTGCAATCCTCCTAGCATTCAGAATACTTTTAAGTCAATACACTATTAAATGAATATCCACAAGTATTTATAGTATTATGCATTTTCCATGATTTTTTTATGCACAAAGCTCTAAGGTCCAATCTGCACTGCAGCAGATGATTGTAAAATCAACAACTTAAAACCAGTAAAATCAACAACTTAAAACCAAACAGCTTTCCGCCAGATGTAAGGAACTGCCACAAATACTCAATTAATTGCTAAAGTTTGGTTAGCTAAACACGAGGAAACAGGTTCACCAAAATAATCTACTACCAGTAGGGTAATGCAGATAACCTTGGCAACCTCAGAAACATTTAGATGAAGTAAGCACAGAACTACGGTCACGGAAATCCAATTTCTTGAGCATGGTTAATCGAAATGATTGGAAATACAACAAACCAAGAGCACAAAAAGTTTTTTGGAAAGAGATCTGTATGAGCAAAATAATTTCTTTTTTATTATATACTTTTTTCTTGATGAACAATCAAATATTAAAAAATATGAAAAGACACAACACTCATTTATACATGAAAGTTTTAAGTGTCTTAGAGCTAAATAGTAAAAGAACATACAAGGAAATGAGCAAATTGAAAACAAGAAGCCCTTTCAATTTCTGTGTTCCTCAAAGAGTAACAAATAGATAAAACACTCTGATCAGACTGCAGGGATTTGGAGTCAAACATAACAGATAATACAAAGCCTACATGTATTAATGTTGTTATCTCAAGCAAGAGCAGACAAATAATCACACAGATGGATGTATCATGGATTATAAAAGCAATTGGTGTCCACACTCCAGAGTTTCCAACCACTGTGTCCTCTTCTTATATTATTATATAATACATAAGAAAACAATGAGGATAAAAAACATGACTATAATCAAGAGATCATTTGACAAGCTCCTTCAAGTTCTTAAAAATGTTCTTAAACAACGGTGACCAAAATAACCAGCAGATGAAAATAAATGTTGTTGCATGATTGTAGAAAACCCACTCATGTAAGACTTCTTTGTAATAAATATATTTCATATGGAGGACTGGAAGAAGAAGTGAACTGACTCATTATTCTTACAATTTGCAAGAATGCATTCTATTACTTTCTGAAATATTTGGTGTGGCATGAAAACTGCATTTGGTTCCATAAAACTAGAGAATATAATTATGCAAATATCTTAATTGGTAGACAACTATAAAACATTTTAATAGCATGGAAGATTTTATTCTTATTCTTCCCTGTTCTCCAGAATTCAGGAAAAGAAAATGAAATCATCCACTCTATGTTCTCCATTTAGTAGACCAAACCATTCCAAACTTGACATGAAAAATCCAGTTTACAGTTATCTGCCTCAGCTCTGAACCCAAAAGCTACTTGCCCCTCAATGACATAACATAATATCATAAAAATCAGCCAATACTGTCAAATTTTATAAGATTCAAAACAGGTCCATCCCATTTGATATAATATTGATACACCTCACATTGCCCTTTCCCCTGATCTGTGTTATGCATATGCAAGCTGTGGAACTGTTGGACACTTATTTCTACATTGCTAGTCATTTTCTATGAAACAATTTGTTTGATCTTGATGAGAACTAGGTTGAGTCCTTAGGTAAGTACTTGATGGTTATCTACAGAGGCTTTAATAAAAGAAGCAGGAATCCAAAAATTTGCCAGAGTGTGCAGCTATCATTTGGCATAACTTGTTGAAGTAAAATGCTTGCACCATTAAAGGTGTCTATACTTGTCAACTTCCTATGTGATAAGTTAGTCTTTTGACTTTTCTTCAGTTTTCCAAACATGTCAATTTCAAGGGAGTTGTCATCTCAGATATTTGTAGGCTGCCCTCTTGATTCTTTTCTATCTAGATCTTATCTTGTTTTCTCCGTTTCAAGAAAATTTTATCCACTCTTTAGTTGGAATGTCTCTCACTCTCTCTTTCCTCTATAATAAATTTCCCTTCCTATCAAAAAGAAAAGAACAAAGACATAGTAAAGGTGACCACAAAACAAATTATGCCAAGCCTTTTAATGTTTAAAATTTTACTCTCCTTTTGTTACATTCACTATCACCAACCTCTACCAGTTTAGAGTAAAATACACCACAACCTTCTTCTTCCTTATATATGGGGTCAGTTAATATAAGTAGGTTCAATCTTACATAAAAGATGCCTCATGCTTGTTTCCAAATAAAACACCAAAAACACAGCTTGTTTAAGGTACATCTACATCTACATCTAACAACAAAAACCAAAAGATGAAGAAATGTCAGTTCATACATAATACAAGATCAGTAAATTTCCTCCATATTGTGGCAGGGAGTGAAAAATTTTGGGACAAGTTTCATATGAAAAGACCACCACTGAAATTCCCACCCCCAATGGCCAAAATTTAACTAAATAATATATACATATACATAAAAGAAAAAGCAAGAATTTAGTTAAAATGCACTGTACCCTGTCATCCAACGATGAATTGCCAAGTACAATAATATTATTGATTTTTATAATAATTACTTTAAAAAGTCATATCTTTGATATTTTTAATAGATAATCAGTGTAAAAAATCATAAATTGGAGAGAAACGTACTTGTGAAGCAAGGCCTCATCAGAATCCTGACGGAGACGCATGCGAGCAATGGCAGAGTCTCTGTCATCACTCAACATCTTCAACTCTTCCTTGGCAACCACGTGGAACAGCTGGCGGCGATTCTGCAACACACCGCTCAGAAACTTCCCCACAAGGGACCGCGGCTCAAGCGGCGCGTTCTGGCTGCTGAACTCGCAGTGCCTCCTTCCACCACTCGCTCTCACCCTCAAAATTTTGGGGCACAATCTCAAGTGGGTTTTCAATGAAGATGGTTGTGGAAGAGTGATCATGCTCCTAAGGTGGTGGTGGCAGACACTGTTTTCCATTGTGGAAGGAGGACCCAAATGAAAAAAGATGATTTTTTTTGCTTTTCCTTTCTCTGGGTATGGTGAGAGAGAATAATAATAATAATAATAATAATAATAAAGGGTTGGTTTCTGTGATCAGTGAAGTGATATGGATGCTGCAGAGTAACAGAAAGGACGATTTGTCTGGTAAAAGGATAGGGTTTGTTACTTAGTTTGTTTGAGACTTTTGTGGAAGGAATGAAAAGATAAGTTGTGTTCTCTAAATTATATATAGAGATGATGATAACATGAGACTTGAGATTGGTATGGACTCTAGATAGATAGATATATAAAGTGAAGAACTCTATAAAGGCAGAAATTCCTAGTTAATCCATCATTTCATTCCATTCAAATCATAATCCATGCCGTACGTATTTCACTGTTTTTACATGTCTTTAATTAAATTTTAAATATCATATGACAAAATTTAAGTCAAATTTTAACA
This sequence comes from Pueraria montana var. lobata, assembly GCA_026413185.1. Taxonomy (NCBI): domain Eukaryota; kingdom Viridiplantae; phylum Streptophyta; class Magnoliopsida; order Fabales; family Fabaceae; genus Pueraria; species Pueraria montana. The sequence goes on along the minus strand of CM048650.1, from coordinate 57,666,945 downwards.
ATTAAAAATATAACATTTCTCCCTTTGAAATCACTTTTGTAACAATTATACATATGTTTTTTTTTCAATAGAGTTACTACTGACATAGTTTCTAATACATTATTCTTAATATATTTTTTATTATTGGTTCAATTTTGCTGAAAATTGCAAAATTGTGTGGGTTCTATTATTTATTTAATCAATCTTACTTGTGATTTTGGAAAAAAAACGTATCAAAAAATGTGTTGTTAGTATTTTCATTTTTTTTAATAAAATAATAATATATGATGGGATGATAATAAAAAATATTTTAAAATATTTTTTTGATGAATATTTAAGTATCTTTGTTATATGCTGTCAAAAAAAATATCTTTGTTATAAAGACTCTTAATGTGAAAGTGTTGTGGTAAATTTTTCTAACAATAAAATGTTTATCATTTGTATTGTAGGTAATAAATGTTTTGATTGATTAAAATATAATTAATTAATGATTGTTTAAGTTTTGATTTGGATTACGAATTCATGATATTTTAAAAAAAAAATTAATGTTGAGATAGATCTTCAATCTAAAAATACGACTATTTACTAATTTCTTTATTTTTATAAAAAAAATATTTATTAAGTAGTCAAAAACTTGACTTAAAAAAAAGTAGTCAAAAACTCAAAATTGTGATATCCTAAAAAAGTGAATATCAGAATAATTATTTATTATTTAGTTTATCATATATAATTTTTTTTTTTACAAGATCATGTGTACATTTTGGAATTGATGATTTAATGGTACTGAAAAGAAATATGGACAGGTAAGGTGGCTGTTAATGTAAAATATTAGTTCATTGTTCAAAAAGATAATCTCTAGAAGAATGAGACGTGGAAATGCGCAGGCAAAGCAGGAATAAAATAGAAAAGAAAGGAGAAGAAGCCGGCCGAAGAAGAAACAACGTAACTTCATGACTCACTACTTGATAGAGAAATGAGAACATATAAATATTAATATTTTATTTATTTGTTTAAATAACTTTTTAGTTTTTATAAAATAAATTATTTTTTATTTTAATCTTTTAAAAAAAAATTAGTTACCATTTTTTAAGATTTAAAATTTTTCGTTTTAGTCTCTACTATAAAATAACAATGTTAAATTATTCAACATTGATAATCTTTTATCAACTAGTCTAATGTAATGAACTATTTTGAATAGATAAGAATTTAAAAATATGATTTATTAAAAAAATTATATGTAACTATCTTGTTAGATTCTTTGATGATGTGACAAGTCAATGGACTATCAACGGTGTAGTTATGTTATTACTTAACATTGTTACTTGACGATATAAACTAAAAATAAATAAAAAATTAAAGGACTAAAATAAAATAAAAATCTTTAAAAAATAAAATAAAAAATTTCCTATGTTATTTAAGTTTTTTAATTTGATTGAAAAAATAAAAAAGAAAGAAAAATATTTCTTCGAAATAATTTTTATTTTATTTTTTAGTTTAAATTTAAGTTTCTCCCTTTTTTTTTTCCTCTTATTTGAGTTATTTCTTAGCCAAACAAAGGGTCAATTTTCAACAACAGATAAGATTCGCTTTTTAGCTTAAGATAAGATCGAATAGTATCCATCTAAATAAATCTCTTATTAAAAATGATATTTTATTAAAAAAATCATTTCATAAAATTAAAGATTGCATTTCGTGCAATTCTATCAATATTTTAAAATTTGGATAATCTTTTAAAAAATAAATTTTAAAGATTTAAAATTATAAAAAAAAAATATGCTTAATTAATGTATGTCAAATTTTATAAGTATAAGAATACATGAAAAAATAAATAATTTATTAGAAGAATTTCAATTTAATTTATTTTAAAATATTGACATTAATTTAAAAAAGAATAAAATACAAGATTAAGTCGATGATAACTTAATATATAAAGATAGATTAACTAAGTAATTAAATTAAAAATATAAGTAATTGAGATTTAACTAGCATTTTAACCTTTGTAAATACATTGATAATTTTTTTAAATGCAATAATTTAATTATATAAATTAAAATTGCTTTATTATATTATTCAATGAATCAAATTAGAATTAAATGGTGATGCATTGATAGTGTAGAGCTATTTTACACTGTCAACCAATCACAAATCATCATTGATATGACTTTTAAGGTAATTATTGTAAAAATCAACAAACTTACCATACATTACATGGTGGGTTGTGATTGGATGATGATGTAAAACTTGTTTACACTGTCAATGCATCATATATTTTTTCATCAAATTAATATAAAAACAACATTTATTTTTATTTAAATTTAAAGTAATAGCATAATTATAACAATAATATTTTAAGATAATATAATTTGGTAGAATTTAAAAATAAAATAGAATTTAATTTGAATTTGGCGATAATAGCATACTCATAATAACAATAACTAATATACTTTTATTTTAATTTTAAAATAATAGTGATTGTTATAATTTATAATAAAATATATTTTTAATTTGAATTTGAATTTAATAATAATAATTTGAAAAAAAAAAAAAAAAAAAAAAAGCGTTCTCACAAATTGTGTGAGAAGATCACCTTTTTTTTTTTTGTGTACAATGACAACATCAAGGTTTGAACCAAGAATCTTGCACAAACTACCCAAAACCTCCTCCATTGATTCTAGTAGATTTATGAGAAAATCACTATGTAATGGAAGAAAAGAGAAAATATGAAAGGTGAGTTAATTGAGAAAATAAGGAAAATGAGATTCTCACTCTTTTAATTAGACATTATCAATATATTCTCTCTCTTCTCTCATTTAGAGATGCATTTCACACATTATCTCTGCAAAAAAAAAAAAGGTCTCTTTTTTTTATAGAAAAAAAGGTCTCTTATTCACTTCAAACTACACCCTCTTTTCTTTATTTGTATATGTTATCTTTTTAACCTTCTATCTCTTTCAAACTACTCTCCTTTATCTCTATCTTTAAATTTAATTTTAATAAAAAAAATTATGAAATTATTAACAGTTAAAATAATTTTATATCATAATTTAAATTGTAAATATTATATATATATATATATATATATATATATATATATATTACTATTTTAATTTGTTAATATGAGAATTTAAATTAAACTCTCAGTGGGGATACTTCCTAATGCTTAGTAAAATTTTAAGGTTAATTTTAGGTTTAATATATAAGTGGGTCTCTAAACTTTTAGGAAAATCTTAATTAGGACTCTAAATTAAAAACTTTGTAATTGGATCTTTGATCTTTTACAATTTTTGTAATTGAATCCTTGGAGTTAGTAAAATCATCACAAATTATTATTTTTCTAGTAATCTCAAGCTGCCATAAACTAATGTAGTTCAATAAAAAAAAAACCTATAAATTGTAATCAAACAATTTATAATTTGTAAACCATCTCTTTCTCTTGCTCACTCATTGTACCATTTCAACCTCCCACTTCATTTACTTCATTTACATAGCACACTTTCTCTTATCCCAAACATTCAAAAACTTAATTTTTATTTTGTTTGACTAAGACCTTGATTTGCAAATGTTGTGGGAAAAATTGTAATGTACATTTGTTGTTAAGTAATAAAAATATTGTTCTTTCACAGGAATTGTATTTTATGATTATCAATTTATTGTAATTCTATAAGAATTAAATGGAGAGAGAATATTTGATTGAGAAGAGAGTAATGAGAATAAAATCAAGGATGAAATTAAGAACAAAGAACAAGAATGCAAGAATTATCAAGATTGGGAGAAATCAATATCAAGAACAATTTTTGGGATTGGGTTTTACTCAATGATGATTAATGGATTAACCTCTATAATCTACATGCTCTGTTTGATTCCAATTTTGAAGGTGAATTAACCTAAAGTATCATATATTCCATTTCAAGACACAAAGGTGTATTTAATAGAATAGACTCCTACTTTTGTGATAGTTATGTTCAATAATATCTATTATTCATTTGCTTCTCGAAGGAATAAACCTACTTTAATGATTTAAAGCCTAAGTTCTTTTCCTAAGGGTTCAATGTGTAGGTTCACCTATTAGTCCTTCCATAAAATGCCTAAGGTTATGCAAAGAAGTGATCAAGCACTTCGCATAATTAAGCTCAATATGAAAAGAATCAAAGAGAGAGAAACAAACTTTGCATGTAGAAATAAAAATCATGAACCATTAAAAACATCAAAGGGCTACATTGATCCTAAAAACAAGATGATTACTCAATCATAGTCATGGAGAAATCCTAAAAGAATATAAGAACATCAAACCTGGAATCCTTAAAGGGAGGAAGAAAAAGAAAAGAATCCCCTACCAATCCTTATCCTAGTGTAGTCACTCCTATGAGGTTTCAACCCCTAAAACAATACCTAAAAGATGTATTTAAAACCTAAAGGGTAAAAAGGGCTCAAGCCCATTCTAAATTAGAAAGCAAAAATGCATAAAATAGGATTGCAGTGCCATCATGATCGTGATGTTCCCTACATTTAGGCCATGATCAATTTGTCCAAGGTGTCTTCAGGAAATTTTGTCCTCAAAATTTAGGTATTGGTTTCATGTTGTTTTGGTTCCTACAACTTCAAATATACTCAAAACATTGCACCTATGTCAGGTTGTCTGGATAGAACATCACTTTTGAGTTCAAGCCCATTCCTTCATGATTCATGTTGAATCAAGTTTGAGTCTCTTCATGAAAAGTGAATCTCTTTGTTCAAGCTTTCCATAGACACTAAGATCACCTTAATCACATTAAGGGAGCCCAAATTATGACTACTTCATTTCCTCTTGCTCTAATTTATTCCATAAACAATTTTTCCTAAAATCACAAAACACAACCTAATGTAGTAAAAAGTCCTAAACAAGAGAAATTAAGTAAATAATAATGAAATGAAGCCTAAAACTAACACAAAAAACATGCTAAACAACCCTAAAATATGATGCAAAGGATGACAAATTAGCAAACAAGAACAAATGACCAAATTCGACTTAGTTATCAAGTAATTGAATTCACCTACTAAAATGACTTTGTGATCTTGAATCACTATAAATGTTTGCAACCAAAGCATTTATTCAACTTAATCTCTATGTAAATAGAGTTGCATATCAAATTGATCAAATTTACAAAAGCATTTGACAAAATTGTCAAGAAATGCAAAGTTTAAAAAAATGTCGCGATAATAAAAAATCAATGACTTAAAAAGAAGTCAATTGAGTTGAAATGAAAATTATAAAAAAAAAAAAGGTAAATTATAAGAAATAAAGATAAGAACTTGAATTTTAAAAGAAATACAAACATTAAAAAGGGAATTTTGACAATGTAAATTAACTTGGAAAGTAAATGTATTAAAAGTAAAGAGAAACCAAATTAAAAGAAAACAATTAGAGGTGGAAATGATTCAGGCCAGGTTTTGGTAGGCCTGAGCCTGGGTTAAAAATACAAAAACCTGGCATAGCCTCTTTACCCGTCATAGACTTTTTTTTAGGCCTGACTTAGCCTATTTAAAAGTCTGGCTTGGTCCACGAGCCTATATTAAAAAGTCTATTTTTTAAAGAAAGTCTACATTCAATGTAGATGAAGTAACGATATAATAAGGCCTAATAGTTATCCGCCTTTTAATTTGTATGCACAGAAACAACTTTTTTTAAAGGTAAAAAATGAAGTCAACTAAACAACTCACTAGTATACATACTTACCCTACCAACACACTAACAAATGGAGCCACATCCCATCCAATCCAAATTAGCATATGAACCATGACATTAACTAACACACCACATACCAAAACCAAAATGGCCATCCAATATATCAACATGTGTTGCAGAGTTAATTTTCACAAAATCTGCATAATATGTCAATTTAACTAATGCAACACTCTTTGACTAGCATAAATATCTCAAAACAGTGATTCTAACACATTGTATTTAGGCAAAGTACCATCAACAAAACAAACAAGCCAAAAAATACTAAGCAAAGTACCATAGGACAATAACAACAACAACCAATTAGTCTTAAACCAAAAAAAGAAATTAAGAAATCTGAACCAAGGTTAAATGTAAAGGAAAAAAAGTTTTAGTTTCTAATTTATCTCCCAAGAGTGAAGCAACGAGCCAACGAGTCAATGAACAACGCTTCAAATCTTCAATGTGATTTCTTGAAATTGTTCATCCACCTTCACATTGAGAAAAAAATGATATTAGAGAGTAAATAATCCCCAACCTAACCACACCAGTAAGTATATTCTCTAAAACTAAACCATAAGAAGTAAAAGATTATAGAAACCTTGTCAACTAAAACCCTCAAACTGGTGCATGTATCTAAAGATTCAAATTTATTTTTACCAAAAATTCAACATAATAATTTTTTACCTTGCTGAAGTGAAGTAATGAACAGACTAAACAATAAGTAATGAACAACATACAATACTCTAGCAGTTTAGATCAAAGTAGGCCTTTAGAATTAGAGAACCCGAACATAGGCTCTATTTTTTATTTTTATTTTTGCAAGAGGCAAACAAAGGCAAATATATATTAAAGATAAACCTGGAACTAAGTCACAAGATGTGCCAGAAATTCTAGGCGTTAAGAAACAACACATCCAGATTAAAAAATCTAAAACATTCTCAGATACAAAATAATAGCTAGTCCATATAACTTTCTCAGATAACATTTTGCATAAGATATTTCAAACAGTTGTTGCTACAACATTCTCAAATACAAAATAAAAGTTAGTCCATATAACTTTATCAGATAACATTTTGCATAATATATTCCAAACAATTGTTGTTACAACATTTTCAGATACTCCCTCGAGACTCATATATAAGCAAAAAAGTTATTTTGTATGGTGGACTTAAATATAAGCAATCTAACTAATTTTGTCCTATTTTAATGTTATCATTCCTAAAACACTCTTCATTTAATTGCAATTCTATTTTCAATGACTCTTTTTTATTCATGTTATCAAGTTTCAATGAAGGGCACTTTAGAAATAACCTTATTTTTTACTTGAGATTAGTAAAATTAAATGATGTCAACTAACTTTCTTAATTAGTGTGAAATTAGTTATTTTTGCTTATATATGAGTCCAAAGGGAGTACAAAAAAAAAGTTAGTCCATATAACTTTTTATTTTTAGAATCTACAATCTAAAATAAGAATAAAAATAAGAACACAAAATATAAAGTTGACATTCAAAAATTAAACCTGCAACATAAGACTAGTCCTAAAACTCACTACAATTTACAAAAATGTAAATGTTCTCACAGAAACACATTATAATGGAAATAAAACATAAAAATGGAAAAAGTAAAATATAGTAATGTTATCAAATCTTCAAGATGATTTCAACAGTGGATTACATTTACAAACCAATTATAATCATGTTATCAAATCTTCAAGGTGATTTTTTTAAGTTGTTCATCCACCTTTATAATGAGGAAAAATATTGTTAATAGACCCAATAAATATATCACAAAAGAAAATTAAAATTTATATATCTTTGACTTTCTCTTCAAATTATAACTATGACGAAGCCAATCCCCACCTCAAATAAGAGCTTCAACAAATTCTTTGTTTAATATAGAATGATATTCATCAATTACTCTACCTCTAGCACTAAATGTGGAATCCGAGGCTACAGTTGATATTGGAATAGCTAGTATATTAGTTGCCATCTGTGATAAAAAAAAAAAAACCTTATATTTTAAGCTATTATTCCTCCACCACTCCCAAGGAACTGAAAATGAGTTATTACTGTTAGGAATATAGACATTCTCCTCAAGATAAACATCTAATTCTGATTTCATTGCTAGGATTGCTTCCTTTGCACACACAAGGCTCATTGATTAATCAAAACTAACTAATTTAAGTGAAATAACTAATAGTATCAAGCGTAAAATAATAAAGGGTTAATAATGTTTTTAGTCACTGAACTTTTTCAGGTTTTCATTTTTAGTCCCCGAACAAAATTTTGACCAGTCTTAGTCCTTGAACTTTTATTCCGTTAATGCATTTAGTCCCTGTCGTTAAATAACATTGTTAAATGATGTGGTACTAATTTTATTATTATTTTATTATATTTAGTGGCGGCTCATTTTCTGGGGGTCAAAAACCGTCATAAATTGCTTTATTAAAACAAATTAAACAATATATGGTGGTTGAAAGCCACCAAAAATTGCTTTTGCCTTTTCTGATTTTCCACCTTTCCTCCATGAGTCAATGCAAGCTCAAATCAACATCAAAGTCAGATCCAAAATGAAAATCAAAATAAGTAGAGACGGCACAAGTCCATATAAAAATCAAAACAGATCCAGCAAAATAAAATGTTAAAAAAAAAAAGATCTGAAACCCAGGACAATCCCAAACCCCAAATCAGTTCTCCTTCCTCTTATTGCTTGAAACCTACAACAACCCCAACTATAATCCCTAACCAAATTGAAAACCCGGAGGTGGTGGTGCATGCCTTTCATCTCTCCAAGTATTCATCGTGCTACCACTACAGCTTTTCTGTACTTCTCAAAGTGAAACGTGACGTTTCGATGACACAGTGCTACACTGCTCGCTTCATTTCGATGACCCATTCGTTGAGTCCCAAGGTTGGTTGGTTCGTAGAGGAAGACCGCAATGGAGACACAACGGGGTTAGGGCTTGGTCTATTGGGTGCGATGGAGACACGGTAGTTTGTTTACATTGTGAAGAATGAGATGGGCGTTTAGTTTTTGAACGTTTCGAGGTTGCCAGAGTAATTCAAGTTAAAACATTCAGTTCCAAAATCCCAATTACGAAAACCCAATTGAGTTTTTTCAACACCCCAACATAAAAAATGGTGCAGCAGAAGAATGATACAATTCTACACATAAATTATGAAGAACATGATGATAAATCAGAGAAATGTTATTCAAAAACTAAAAAACCAATTATGTCATGACAAAATAAAAGTTAATTATCATGTGTTGCAAAAACCCATAAACCTGGTTTCAACTTTTCCCGAGAAAAAAAAAAGGATGTGAAGAAAAAAAAGAGTGCACCCTTGTGTTTGCTAGTGAAATCTTCGAGCTTAGAGCGAAAGCCGAAAGGTGTTGCAACGGCATGCTTCTGCAACCTTCCAAATTTTGGTCATAATATGAGGAAAAGAGCATGCCTCTGCAACCCTCATAATATTTTAAAAAAACTTATAATGTTAAAAACAAATGAATGATAAGAATACTAGAATGAGGAAAAGAACTTAAGAACATTGTGATTTTCGTTATCAAAAAAACATTGTGATTTTAAAATGATTTGTGATTTTAATTTTTTATTTATGATGTGAGTTGGTTAGTGGTTATAAAAGGAAAAAGGCAAAATCAATTTTTGGCGGCTTTTAACCGCCAGAAATTGTTTAATGTATTTTAAATATTTTAGCAAAGCATTTTCTGGCGGTTTTGAACCGCCAGAAAAGGAGTCGCCACTAAACGTAATAAAATAATAATAAAATTATGCCACATCATCATTTACTGTGCTATTTGACGACAGGGACTAAATGCATTAATAGGATAAAAGTTTAGAGACTAAGACTGGTCAAAATTTTGTTCAGGGACTAAAAGTGAAAACCTGAAAAAGTTCAGGGACTAAAAATATAATTAACCCAATAATAAAACTTAAGTCATTGCATAAAAGCACTACTGGATCATAAGAGAAATAGTTGTGATTTCAATTAATTAAATTTTAATTATAATGTCAAGATTTGAATCTTAAGTAGTATCTTTTTTCCCTTTAAAAGGATAAATTAAAGGGTAAATACCAATTTTGGTCCTTGAAAGTGTGAGGCGCTGACAGATTGGTCCCTGAAAGATGGAAAATTCGAATTGAGTCCCTTAATATGCAAAAAGTACGATAGATTAGTCCTACTGTTAACTCTCATCCGTTATCTCTAACATTTGTACCTACATGGTACCTTTGGTGATGACGTGGTACCTGACGGTTGCCACGTGTCATCTACATGGCTGCCACGTGTCCAAAAGTTGACTTTTCAATTTAGTCCCTGAACTTAACCACTTGTTGACATTTTGGTCCATAAACTTAACCTCTTACTAACATTTTGGCCCCTGAACTTAACAGCGTACTGTCATTTTGGTCCCTAAAAGTAGTTTTGAATTTTTAATTAAGTCTCATGCTGCATGAAAATTATTAGCATAGTCATCACCATATCTCCTTACTTCCATTCCATATTCCTCATATTTTCACCTTCCTTTTCCGTACTTTGTAGTTCATCTTGACTTTCACATCTACCATTTGCATGCAAAGTTCACCATTTATTCAACTAAAACATCAATTCTAATAGGAAAATAACACAAAAATATCTTTAAAAACTATTTGATTTTTTTCTTAATAAACATTGTCTAGCTTCTTTAAGAAGTTACATTTTATTCAATTGAAAATTTTCAAATAACTTCTTCAACACTCTCAAGTAACCATTACATTTAAAATTCTTTGATGTCTATATACACCTTGTGATAGTAGTTTATGAAAACAACTTTTGTGAACAACGATGTGAAAACTTCAAAGAATAAAAAAAACAGGGGCAAGATGTACTACACTTGTCCCATCGAAAATGTATGTGAGGAAATGGTCATAACATTTTATATTTTTCTCCCTTTTGTGATTCTCAAGTTTTTTTTACCTGTCTTTCTGTGATTAATGTTATTCCATAAAATAGATTAATTAATTAATTAATATAACATTCTACACATATTAATAGCATATAAGATAAAAACTTGATTTGGATAGAAGATCTAGTTTGGAACCTTATAGAATCTTATTATCAATGTCCTAGATTTAACCACTAACTACTGCTTTGTAATCGCTCATAAGTTAGTTTCATATTTATAGTATAATTTAAATGGCAGAATTGGTAAGAGGAAGGTGAAAAATATGAGAGGTAAAGAATATAAGTGAGGGAATATGATAATATCTATGCTAATAATTTACATGCAACATGAGACTTAATTGAAAATTTGAAAGTGCTTTCAAGGACCAAAATGTTAGTAAGTGGTTAATTTCAGGGACCAAAATATTGGTAAGTGATTAAGTTCAGGGACTAAATTGAAAAGTCAACTTTTTTACACGTGGCAACCACGTGGATGACACGTGAATGACACGTGGCAACCGTCAGCTGCCACGTCATCACCAGAGGTTCCACGTAGGCATGAACGTTAGAGATAACGGATGAGAGTTAACGACAGGACCAATCTGTCGCACTTTTTACACATTCAGGGACTAAATTTGAATTTTCCATCTTTCAAGGACCAATCTGTCAGCCTCACACTTTCAGGGACCAAAATGGGTGTTTACCCTAAATTAAATGTAATAGAAATTCTAAACATAAATAGGTCAATAAGAACTTTTCTTCAACCCAAAATGTTCAAACATAAGGAGGTACTTAGTCAAATTGAAAAAAGGGAATCAAAACAATATAAGAAATTTGTTACTTTTAAATTCCAGACTTTCTAGCTCCACGTATGGGAAAAAATCAAAAGAACTCCACTTGGTATATACTTGTACAAACATAAAAAAGAAATAAATAAATATGATGACAGGGGTGGACAAGAAGCAAAACCAGTTAAAAAATGAACAACAATTAAAAACAAGTTTGAGGGAAAAATGGAAACTTTGGAAACGAGAATGGTGTGGCTCGTACCTATAGTAGATGTGGTGAGAACCGACGTAGTTGGAGAAACGATTGTGAAGAACTACCGTGTACAGAGAACCACTACTATAGATAAAGAACCACAAAACAAAGAACCACCTTGAATAGAGAAACCAACACGAATGGTTGCAGGTGGTGATGGTTGCGTTTGTTTTATGGTGGAAAATGGAGAGTCTGGAGACGAAGAATGATGATCGCTCGAGAGAGCGTTGTGACTTTCGAGTTCTCCACATTAAAACCCAAAGCATTGTGAGTTATGAGTGTGACTATGACTGTAGAGTTCTTGTGACTATAGAGTTCCTAATGTTTGGCTTTTTACATTTACTCGTTTAGAGTTTTGCCTTTTGGGTTCCACATTTTTTTTCTTTTAATAATAATAATAATAATAATAATAATATGTTATATATATATATATATATATATATATATATATATATATATATATATATATATATATAGGCCATCCTGACAAGCCTAACAAGCTTCTTTTAAGCCCTGAACCTGGCCTTTTTATTTAGATAGGCTTTTCAAAAAGCCTTAGCCTAGCCTTTATATTAAACAGGTCAAGCTGGGTTGGGCCTTAATCAGGCCAGGCCACAGGCCCTAACAGACGGCTGGCCCATTTCCAGCCCTAAAAACAATAAAAGTGGAAGCAAATTAAAAGGTAAAATTGTAAAATATGCAATGAAAATAAAAGAACTTGAATTTAAAAGAATTTGAGGCAAGGAAGAACAAAAATGAAAGAAAAGTTTCAATTTAACGTAAAGTGTAGGAAACTTACGAAAAGCAATGTAAAGATTTTGGAAATGTAAGTGTATAAATTTAAAGAGTTGAAAATAAAGAAAGAAAATTCGGGAAAAAGGAGATGAAAAGATAATCTAATAATGTAAATGACAAAGACTTTATTGAAAAAAATGGTTGAAAACATTCACTTGACTCATCAAACCAATAGTGACTGATGTGTGAGGCATGATAGGTGTTGCAAAGTATTAATGGTGTAAGTATTTCAATAGCAAAAAATGAAAAAACAAGGGTGTTATTTATAGACTTTCAACCCTAACAATCAAGTTATGCTATACAAACACATGTATAAAGCCTTCATGAAAATATGCCATTTATCTCGATTTGCATATTGAAGATAACTACTATTAACTTTTTCAAACTCTTGTCTCAAAATACTTCATATGACACTTAGTTACTTATTAAAACTTTAATTTTCTAGATTTCTTGGATTTCAACTCTTGGCTTGAATCTTCAATTGTTTTGACAAAACATGTAACCTCTAGTTCAAACTTCATGTTCAAAATCCATTTTTAAGAAATCAAAATGGGTTGGTCGAATATGTCTTCCAACACTTAGAATTTTTACAAGTTGACATTGTAGAAAACAAAGGAAACACAAGAATAGGGGTTGAATTGTGTTTCTTGAAAACTTTTTCACAAACCTTTACGCAAAGGATGATATTGTCTTATAAAATGAGTTTATAATGCAACGGATAAAAAGAAACAGTCAATAGTTTCACGAACTTTATTTTATGAAAAACCTTTTTCTAAAAGAAAGTTGGATAAACACAATTCAATGTTAGATAAAACAGTATAAGCAACGAGAAAGAACATAGAGATTTTATACTAGTTCATCTCCACCACTGAGACTATGTCCAGTTCTTGGCTAGCCCACCATGTTTCATTAATACTTTAACAAAGTACAAGTATTCTTTCCCAAGCCACTTCTAGCTCAACCCTAAGTAGTTTTACATTAGCCATTTCAAGCTAAACACCTAAGTATTCTTTAGTCCAAAGCCTCTTTAGGATTTAACAAATCAATCATATTTGTTTAAGGATAAGGGATCACTGACTTCTATCGTCTTATAGACGGATACAAAGATATGCTCAAAGTCTAAACTCTTAGGACATACAAAGTGTTTTGAGAGTTGGAATTCTAACTTAGAGATTTTTTTTACAAAGAATTTGAATGCTTAAGAATGCTTGTTCGCGCGTTGATTTCTCTAACTTCGGCACTTCAAATCTTTAGCTATTTATAGACTTCATCATAGGGTAATTGTTGTGACTGTAACGATCTTCATTTTTGTCTATTGGTGAAGGTGTTCTTTAGAGCATTTAATGCATGTCATCAACTTGTCAAACTGATTTGATAAAAAAGCTTACTTGTCTTTCTTTTCCTGCACTCCATATCTTGTGTTAGTAGTCAAATAAGTTGTTGTGCACTCAAGTACACTACAACTTGCTTTGGCACGCCTTTTGATGGAGTAGGTAGCTTTCTCGGTTGACTTATTTCTCGTTCATGCTCTTCGACAAATCCTATGAAGAATAAAAGAACAGTCTCTGTATAGAGGATCAAAGCATTAGAGTATTTAACATGATCATAAATGTATAGACTCAACATTCGTTAGGTTATCATCTGATAGATAGACATAGACACTGCGATGCTTCCGTCCGATATGCGATAAGACACAAATTTCATAACTTAATATTTGTTTGTATAAATCAAAATATTTGAGAGTCTTGATTCTTCTTATGACTTAACAAACACCAACAAGTAACCAATGCAAGGATTCAACACATCTTTTTTTGAGCTTTTCTTCTCCTTAAAAGGAGAAGTTAGGTCAAACACATTTTTTTTCAAAAGCTCTTGAAAAATCAAGCAACTTAATTTTTATAAATGAAAAAAGAAAATAAGTTTTTTTTTTAAAAAAAAAAAAAAAGGTTAAGTGAAGGAGCTTTTAGGAAAAAAAAATCATTTTTTCTCTCTCCTACCTTTCTTTCATCTCTCTTTCTTTGCTCTCTCACTTATTTTCCTTGCTCTCTCTCCCACCACTCTCTCTCTCTCTTCTTGTTCTATCTCTCCCCTTGCTCCCCACGATCTCATTTCTGCGTCTTGCTCTCTTAAATTATCTCTTTTAAGATTTTAGAATAAAAATTATAAATCAACTTTTACTTTTAAATAAAATAAAGAAAATTGGGTCAAACATATTGTGACACCCTTAACTATATTTCATTTTCAAACAACTTCATTTACTTAATTTACATAAATAACATAATATTAGGAGTAGCCTTTAAATCACATGGATCTTCTTAAATTTCACTTTATTTGGATAAATGAATTAGATTCACAAATAAATTTAGACGTATTTAATATGTAAAATCTTATTTCATTCTTAAAATGTAATTATAAATGTGTTTAATTTGTTTAAAAGATTATTAAAAATGTTACTACATCTATTCCTAAACTATAGATGTTTTAGCATTTTTATTCTAAAACTATTGATGTTTTGCAAATCCAAAACTAAATTCTTAACTTTTTTCTAACCATATCCTTGTTTACAATTACTAAGGTATTGAGTTTTACGAGATTACCGTATTGAATTTTTATTGTTATCCAACTAGTACTCAAGCTAATAACTAATTACTCATCAATGAGAATGTCCATATTATATAGTCTCTAAATTCTTTATTATCCAAATATTGTTGACTAATAGTGGTTCTAACAACATGATTACATAAAAATATTTCAGTTTAGAAATATATCAATTAATAATTTCTTAAGGAGTGTACATTTACCTTAAACGTTTATAGTTTTCGAACGGAGTAGAAAATATTTCATGAATGTGCCTAAAACTTTCCTATCTTTATGGAACCATAAATTCTCACTCTTTCCTATGAGAATGTTTTAATGAAAAACATGGTTAAAAAAACATTTTTGAGAATTTAACATTTTCAACTTATAAGATTTACCAAACAGCTAGAGGCCAGCAGAGCATACTATTCGGAATCGACATAGACATAGTGCAGTTCTGAAACTACCCGGAAAATTTCTAGATTAGTAGTCCTTTGTTAAATAGTTAGTGATTTAATAAACTACACGTGTAATAGATGCTATTTTTATACATAAAAATAACGTAGTTTAAGAATATCTTTCCTGCTCAAACTGAAGATACTTTTTGTAATTTACATTTTAATAACCACTGTAACTATCAATATTGAATCACAATAAATTCACTAGTAGAAAAAAAAAATTTAACATAGATTCTAACGTAAATGCTGGCCAACGCTTAGACAAAAAATAACCATTTTAATTTTTCTAAATTTTACGTAGCCCACCCATGTGAATACCAATTTAAAAAGTTTTCAAATGTAAATTTCGATCTTTATTTTTAACTTCTCAAAACGAAAACCTAAACCCAATAAAATAAAATAAAATACAGTTCAGGAACCCCATCCCAAAGCAAAACTCATAACGATAAGATTGACACTTGATAGCGGAGTGGACCACCACTGGCCACAAAAATATAAATAAATTGCGGAATGAGTCGCTGATGAGAGATGATATCCGAGAAAAACACTACTACTTAGACCATCTCCGACAACGATTCTTGGCACAGGTTCTTATGTGTAAGAACCGTTCTTCAAGGAACTCTCACTGGAGCGGGATCATAGTTCTCCACGGTAGAAGAACGGTTCTTCTACAAGAACCCTCAAGAACTCAACCACTTGCAATAAAATATTAATTTTTAATGTTTCATCTTAACAGATTTAAGAGGGAAAATTAGATCTGGACCCCCGCGATTTGCCGTTGCAGATCTGGACCGATCACCAGCATGACGGAGAGGGGATGAAGGAGTTGGAGTGGTGCGGCGGTGTTTTGTGGCCAGCGCGGAGGGGCTGTCAGGAGGGGAGAATGAAAGAGAGGAGAGTGGAGAAACATAAGATAGAATGGTGTGGCGGAGAAAATGAAGCAAACGGGATGGGATGGGGTGGAAAGGATAAAGAGAAAAGAAAAATGAAAAATACGGTAGGACCACCAAAATTAACTTAAGAACTTAAATTTTGGTTCTACTGCTGGAGAAAAATAGTCCAAAAGTTCTTAAAACCCACATGTCACTAAAGGGCCCATTTAAAAGTGGTAAGAATCCAAATTCGGTTCTACCACTAAAGATGCTCTTACTTGGCAATGGACCTACCTCCTAGGGCTGTCTTGTAGCCGTTACCAATCAAAACAATTTTCCATATAAAATAATCGTGCAAAGGATTATTATTGCATAAAATGGTTATCGTCCTCGCCAATCGAAAAGAATGCAAATTTGTGCAAATAGAGACATTGTACTTCATCACTTACTCTAGCACTAGCAGCATGAGGTCAAATAATAGAGATCCACTGATCCAGTAGCTGTGGGAATGATCGTGCAAAGAACCATTAGATAAAATGGTTATCATATGCCAATCGAAAATAATGAAAGTTGAGCAAATAGGAAATAGAAACATTGCACCTTTTCACTTATTCTAGCAACATGATATATCAAATAATGGCAATCCAATTGTGGGAATGATCGTGCAAAGAACTAACTAGTATTACATATAAATAGTATTACATGTAATAGTTATCCTACTTGCCAATTGAAAAGAAGATAAGTTGTGCAAATAATAAACAGAAAAACATTGCACCTTATCACTTATTCTACCAGCATGGTGTTAAATAATGGCGATCTGGTGGTTGGAGTATTCAAAATCATTCACCAATGTAAGTTCCTTCTTAGTGGGATCGGATGCTACCTATAGGAGGAACATACATTCATGATGAAAGCAACACTAAACTACAGTAAAAAGGATCCCCCCCTAATTCAAAATTCCCAATGTCGAAATTGTCAAATTAAATAATCATTATATGATCGCGTAACGAAAACTCCATTTGCTTGATTCCTCCTCCGTCAAAGTGTCACACTTGGGAACTTGCAAGATCCATAACCTACAAAAATTCAAAATAAATTAAACTAACAGGAAGTAATTCCACCAAAATCCACTTCAAAATACAGAATCATTTTCACTTCTTCAAGCAGTTAACAAAACCAAACACTTCACTTTAATAATTACACATTTAAATAATTTCCAAACAAAAGACTTCCAAAATCTAATGATTAAATAGTCTATGCATTCATAGTATGAAATTTTTTTAGAGAATCGTCCAATCAAAAGTTGATAAGTATAATAAATTTGTTAGACTTTTAAAAATTAAACATAACATATTAAACATTATGCAATTTCTGATTAATTGAAGGATAAAACTTGTTTACATTGATGAATGAAGGTTCATAGATATTAAATAAACTCAATTCTAATAACGCTAAAGCATACTTTTACACATATATTGCTAAAAAAAATCTGAAATCACAATAAGAAAATTAAACAAATATTATAAGTTAGTCGAAAAACAAACCAATTTTCTTTTTTTTAAAATAAAAATCACTTACTTGGATCCTTTGCGGTTTGCATTGCAAGTCCATTGAAGTAACAAGTTCCGCCAACCTTCCTAAACTGCGCCCAATAAGAACTAAACGCATAGCTCGCATGCCAGAAAAGCGAATCGGGTTTGAAACACTTCCCTTTAGGTTGGATCGGGTCGCACGTGCCATTCCCCTGCGAGCACGCGTACGAGAGCGCCGCCGCCAGCGCCGTCGCGTTATCCCGCCGCGCCGCCACGCACCATATCTTCCCCTTAAACTTCTCATTGTTCTCCGGCAGCGGCAGCGGCCGGAACTCCGTCACCGGCGTCTCCCCGGACAAATCCACGTCATAAACCGTCGACCCGTTCGGGTGCAACAACCCGAAGTGCCGCTCCGTACCCGGACCCGGTTTCTGGTTCTCATTAAACAAAGCGAACAAAAATGACGGAAGAACCGAACCCGGTCGAGCCGGTGTCCCAACCCACGGTTTTTTAGTAACCTTCTTTATGAAGTTTCGGTTATAAGTGGCAGCGTTGTAAATATTCGCTCCAATCTGGTCTAAGTCACCTCCATTGGGCCAACCCGTTTCCGCAATAAAGATCCGAACACCCGGGAACCCGAGTCTCTTCATTGCGAAATAAACCGCGTCCACCATCTGATCAAAGAGGTTGGTGTAAACCAAACCCGAACCCGGATCCGTTACGGTTATGTTCTTGGATTCGAATAACGCGTAATCGAGGTTTATATTAACGGGATCAGAGGACCAGGTGAAGAAAGGGTAAACGTCTAAGAAGAAAAAGGATTTTGTCCGGTTTAGGAATTTTAACATGGGTTTCATGACGGGACCGGTTAGGTCTTTGCGAAACGCACCGTTTGAGGGAGGGAACGAGGCTTCGAGCACGTCCATTGCGGAGGAGGTTCCGACTTTGATTTTTCGGATCCCGAGGGATTTGAGGGAGCGTTTGATGCGGCGCATGGCGGGGACGAGGTGGAGCCACGTGGCGTTGGTGGTGGTGCTGGTGACCTCGTTGCCGACGAGGAGGTAGCGGATGCGGGTGCGGGGGTGGTAGGGTACGACGTTGTCGGAGACCCACTGGTCGGAGAGGGTTTGGTTGGTGGAGATGTTGGCGATGAGGTCGTTGGGCACCATGATGGAGACTTGCAGGCGCGTGTCCTTAAGCGCGTGGAGGATCACCGGGTTGGCGTCGTAGAGCTTCACGCGCTTCGCGTGAAGGGAGGTTAGGAGGGCCACTGATTCTCGCGGCGGTGGAAGGTTGTCGCCGAGTTGGCCATAGCAGATTCCGGGTTGGGGTGAGAACGTTGCAGCATCTGCAAAGAAAAATATATTTAGTATTTGATCGTGTCTCGAATAAGATTGTTTTGAACAAGATTATCTCCAAAGAATATATACAAGGAAACAAAAGAAAATGAAAAGAAAAACTAAAGCTTTTGCGAGAAAGGGGAATGGAGGTGGCTTACTTGATATGCTGAATAGTGAAATGGAGGATACTAACAGTGGAATGAGAAGAAGCATAGCCATTTCGTTTTGGCTATGTTTCTTTCAGTGTTTTAGTAACTTCTTTGTTGAGGCAAAAGGAGTGTTTTTTTTGTGCTGGGAAGCTTCTTGATCCCTAAACAATGGCCATTTTGGCTGTGTTGGCTAGTGTGCTTCTCTCCACTTGGCGCGACGCATGTGTGTGTTTAATGAAGCTAGAATAATCACAAAGGGACACTGTTGGTGAGGGAAAAAGCCAAGGGTTTTTTCTGGGGAAGGTAAAATCACAGAGGGGGGAATGGAATGGATGCTTCAAATGGGTGAGGGTGTGTGGGAAGACGAGCTTTGGGTTGGGGGGGTTTAAGAAAGGGAGAAAACGATCATTAATGAGTTGAAGAATTGCAACGACTATTTGCAAATGGGGGAATATTTATCTTTTTCTCACTCACTAACTATTGTTCTTTGTTCTTTGCAAAAGCAATATTAATATTAATATAAAACTATGATAGTACTATATAGTAATTACTACAGAGAATCAAGTAAGTAAATAGAGTGGGGGCCATGTTGTTGTGTTGCTTTGGATAGTGAGAATGATTGTATTTTTCTCTTAATTGAAGAGTAAGGTGAGCATTTGGTTTGGTGAGTTTCTATGAAGGAGAGGAAAAGTGGGCGATAGTGAGTCTGAAAAAGGTGTCACGGTCCGTATATGTGCCAGAAAGAGAAGTTAGCCGTTTGAGTGTTAAAAGAGGATCCTGTCTACGTACAACCATTCGGTGCATAGTTTTCGAGACGGAGAAAAGGTTTTGCTAATCACTGTTAAGATATATCTATAAATGAAAAAAATATACTACTAGTACTAGTATATTAAAAAATAAAAATCTCGTTAATAATAATATATTTAAAATTAGAATAAAAATGAAGTACTAATAATACTATTGTTTAATAAAAAAATATTTTTAATTAATTTCCTTAAAATAATTATCAGCACTTGGACAGAAAAATAAGTAAAAAGTTGTTGGTGTGCAAAAATAAGTAAAAAGCTATTGATGCGCAACAGACAGAGTATGCTTTAGCCTTTATGGTCGAGGACAGACGGACCCGGATCCTCTGCAGTCAAAATTTAACTGCAGGATCCTACAGTCAGCATCTGACGGTCCAATTTTTTTAACTTTATTTAATGTATATATATACTTTATTTTTTGTGACTAAGATTTGATGCAGTCAGTGGACTGCAGTGAATCCGTGTCCAGGACAGACATACACACCGACACTGCTATTCTGAAAGGGAGAGCTTGGAGTTGGAGCAAGTGAACAAACTCTATAAAGAGAGAGATAGAAGTATAGGAAACTGGGGGTCGCTTCACTGTTCTCTTTAATTTTTCCATAATCTCTCTTATTTTTATAATAACAATATTTTATTTCTTTCCTCCATTCAAATAACCGAAGGTAGTATATAAGAGAGAATAGTTATTATTTTTAATTAAGATTAAATAATTATAAGATTGAATTACATTTTTAATTTTTTTACTATAATTAATAATTAATGTATAATTTTGATCGTTCAATAAATTTTAAGTAAATTTAACCTTTGAATTTTTAATTATTATAATTTAGTACTTTCATCGCTTTTTATTTAAAATTCTCAAATTATATTTTTATATAAATTTTTCATAAATTGAATTGATTAAATTATTTTTAACATTTTTCTATTCAAAGTTACTTAACCAAAATATTAAAATTTACCATCAATCAAAGCTTTTGACATTTTTTTAAGCAATCAGAATGATATGCAAAAGCAATATAATATTGAAGGAGATCCCAACTAGATTAGCATCATCAATACTACCTACCACTGTAGCACACCAAAGAATTATAAATTAACAAACTAAAATAGAAATAGGAAAGTAATTATAAAAAGCATGGGAGCATAAACCAAACTTATGAAGAAATCACTATTTAAACCTATAGTTTAGAAGTTCATATTTTTATTGAATTTTGCTAAAACAAAAGAAGGGGTGGAATCCCACTAGCAGAATCCATTAGAGAGTGTGCATGAGAGGCAATCAAATCTGCACAAGTGTTGCCTTCTCTAAATATATGACCGACCAAAAAATTCATAGACTTTGTAATCTCTATACAATTAATCCACCTATTCCTAAGCTTCCAAGGAACCAAGTCTACATTTTTTAAAAGCCTGCATAACCAACACAGAGTCATATCTCAATCACAAATTCATGAACCATTCGAGCTTGACTCGTTAAATGCTTGATCAAACTTGTTTATTTAATAAAATAAATAAACTCATTGAGCTCGATTATTTAAATGAGTCAAGTCCAATCTTTATAAACTCAACATCAATAGCTCGTGAATAGTTCATTTATATATATACTAGTGTTTTAGCCCGTGCATATTAAAATTTTCGCTACCTTATTTATATAGTCAATAGAAAGAAATTTAAAAAAAAAAGAATTATATAGCACATTGAAAGAAATTTTAAAAATATATAATTATAAAAGAAATTAGATACTGTAAAATATAAAATAAAAATAAAAAGATAAGGGAAGATGTAACAATGTAACTTTAATTTTTTTAATATTAACTTTGAAAATTGAAAAGTAAATTGAATTAAGGATTTAGAATTATTGACTAAAGAGAAAAATCTTCGGAATTAAAAAATAGAGTTAGAAAATCTGATAAAATAAATATTAAAAAAATAATAGATTAGATAGTATAAAATTTGAAAAAAAAATTATATAGTACATCAAAAGAAAGTTTGAAAAAGAGATTATTATAAAAGAAATTAGAAACTATAATTTTTTTAAAAGAAAAAAAGGGACGATGTAATGATGTAACTTTAATTTTTTTAATATTAAATTTGAAAATTGAAAATTAAATTGAATCAAGCATTTGGAATTATTGATGAAAGAAAGAAATCTTCAGAATTAAAAAATACAGTTTGAAAATCAGATAAAAGAAATATTAAAAAAAAAAGTCCAAAAGATTAGAGAGTATAAAATTTGAAAAAAAAAATTATATAGCACATCGAAAGAAATTTTGTAAAAGAGAGAAATATTCAGAATTAAAAAATTGAGTTAGAAAATCAGATAAAAGAAATATTATAAAAAGTCCAAAAGATTAGAGAGTATAAACTTTGAAGAACAAAAAAAGAATTATATAGCACATCGAAAAAAATTTTGAAAAAGAGATAATTATAAAAGAAATTAGAAACTATAATTTTTTTAAAGAAAAAAAAAGATAAGGGAAGATCTAACTTTAATTTTTAAAATTAACTTTGAAAATTGAAAAGTAAATTGAATTAAGGATTTGAAATTATTTATGAAAGAGAGAAATCTTTGGAAATAAAAAATAGAGTTAAAAAAATTGATAAAAATATTTTAAAAAAAATATAGCATCAGATAAAGAAGTAAATGGAGGTAGTTACAAAAATTGATAAGAGAAATTTTAGGAAAAATAGAAAAACCAAATGCATGTTAGGAGGGTGAACTACACCACTCCATGAGAGGAGAGTATTCAAATAAGAGTGAATGTGAGAGAGAGTGGGAGAGTGAAGCAATGAAATGAGAGAATCTCTTAATCATTTATATATATAAGGAGATATATATATATATAATAGAAAAATTAAAATTACATATTCCACAATATCATACCACATGTTTAGCACATATTTCTATATGTAAATTATTATCTAGTATTTTTTTTGTTGCATTATTATCTAAATATTGAAATATTTTTTAAATAATAAATTAATAAAGTTAAAAAATAATTTATGAAAATTTTCACAAATTAAAAACAATTAAGTTATAAACGAGCTAAACAAGCTAAGCTTAAACTTTAGTTTTTTTAAAACAAATCAAGTCCAAACTTTTAATTTGGCTCATTTAAATAATTGAGTCAAGCTTGAGCCATTCATTTTTTTTTTTTTACAAGTCAAGCCTAAATTTTTATTACTCGGCTCATATTAGCTTATTTTCATCCTTAATTATTACTTAAAAATTACATCACACACACTATTGATAATTTATAATTGTTAAAATTTTTGTTCATTTATATAAAATTTAATCATTAAAATCTTTGACTATAAAAAGAATTGCTCACATATGTGAAAACATTAGGTTTGAATGTTTGATAATATAATTTTTCTTACTTTTAACATAACAATTTTAGTAAATTACATGTTACCTTTTATTAAAACCCTCCAAATCGTCTTACTTTAAAACAAAAATCTTTTCAATCTAAAACGCCTAACTTTAAAATCAACAAATATACTCGATTTGGCAGCAAATATATCCTATACACAAAAAGAGTAAGCTATAGGCATGGAACAAGTCCAAGGATCAATCAGAAGTATCTTGAGAGCTCAATTAAGTCATAGCAACAATTACATATATATATTCAATGAAATTATCAAACTTCAACTATTTTAAGATAATGTCAGATCATAAAAGTTTTCATTTATCACATACAAAATGGCAACATCATTAAAAAACCTCAACAATAAAGCTAACTAATCAATCTTTGCCCATGATGGGTTCAAAGTGGCTAGCAAGATCCTTCAGATGATCCTCAAACACCTCTAATTCATGTTGGTTATCACCATCAAGCAACATTGTGGCCTTAGTAATTGCATAATTGATCCTCTTCCTTTCTGGTGAGCAAAGCTTTGAACTGATATCCTTCCTCTTTAGAGCATTCCTCATCTTGTAAACATAACCATCCAAAGAATTTATTGCTTCAGCTTTCCTAAGGAACTTCTTATCTTCAGCCTTGTACATCTCAGCTTCTTGAATCATTCTTCCAATCTCTTCAGCTGACAGTCTTCCTTTGTCATTGATTATGGTCATCTCATTCTTACTGCTAATGGTTTTTTCCTTAGCAGAAACAGATAAGATACCATTCGCATCTATAGAAAAACACACATGCAAAGGATGGCCACGAGGAGTAGCAGGAGGAATACCAGAAATAACAAAAGAACCAAGCAAATTGTTATCACTGGATCTTGTTCTCTCCCCCTCGTAAACCATAACCTTGGCTCCATATTGGTTATCTACTTGTGTATTGAACACTTGTGTCTTCCTGACAAGAATGGAAGTGTTCCTAGGAATCACTACACTCATGATATCTCCATGTAAGGCTACACCAAGGGATAGTGGTGTAACATCCGACAGTACCAAGTTTGGAACATGCCTAATGCCTTCACTCAACATAGCAACATGCATAGCGGCACCATAAGCAACAGCCTCGTCTAGGTTGATGCTCTTGCATAGATCCTTTCCCTCGAAGAACTTCTTCAACAACTCCTACACTTTGGGAATTCTCGAAGAACTACCAACAAGAACAATATTATGTATATTATTCTTGTCCATTTTAGCATACTTAAGACATTTATCAATTGTCTCCATACACTGTTCAAAGAGCTATATATTTATTTCTTCAAATTTTGCACGAGTGATTGAACAACAAAAGTCAATGCCCTTAAATAAAGCATCTAAATCTATATTGGTGGTAACAGCGTGCGAGAGTGTCCTTTTGGCCCTCTGACACGCACTTCTCAACCTCCTAATGACTCTTGGATTCGCGCTTATGTCTACTTTGTTCTTTCTCTTGAACTCCTTTATAAAGTAGTTTACCATTCTGTTGTCAAAGTCCTCTCCTCCAAGATGAGTGTTTCCTGCAGTAGCCTAAACTTAGAACACCTTGTCCTTGATAGTGAGGACAAACACATCAAAAGTACCACCACCAAGGTCAAAGATGAAAATGTTTCGCTCTTTAACACAATCAGTTCTCTTGTTGAGGCCATATGCAATAGCTGCAGCCGCGGGTTCATTGATTATCCGCATAACATTGAGACCAGCAATAGCACTGGCATCTATAATGGATTTACGCTGTGCATCATTGAAATAAGCAGGAACAGTAACAACTGCATTCTTCACTGGTGTTTCCAAGTACGCCTATGCAATCTCCTGCATCTTTGCTAGGATCATAGATGGCGATACTTCCTCGGCACAAAGATGCTTCTCCTGGCCCTTGTAGTTAACCACGATCATGGGTTTGTCATCAACACCAGCAACGAGTTTGAATGGCCAGAGGATTTTATCTTCTTGAATAACAGTATCACTGTATTTCCTGCCAATCAACCTCTTGGCATCTGCAAATAAAGTTACAAGAATCCTGATCATTAGTTTGTCCTGCTAAAAGTCTACAGATATATCATAACTACTATATATATATATATATATATATATATATATATATATATATATATATATATATATATATATATATATATATACACCAAAGAAGGTAGTGATGAAATTAAATAGAAAATATACCAAAGATAGTGTTCTCTAAGTTGGTGGTGGCTTGATTTTTTGCTGCATCACCAATCAACCTTTGATCATTTGTGAAAGCTACGAAAGAGGGAGTTGTGTTGTGTTGTCCATGGCATATAAAATCACAATCAAAAAAGTCTGAGACATGTGTTAGACACATTGTCCTCAAGGATTTATCTGCGTAAAGCGCAAATCCCCTAGGATTTAATAGACTCTTCCCAATAATAGATTGGAGCAGCAGAACTAACAAGTTTTTAGTGAGATTAACCCAGGAACTCACAATGGAAAGAAGAAAAGAAAGCTCTCTATAAAACCATTTGAAACATAGGTATTTATAATGAACAAAATAGGGTTTCTAAAACCACCCAAGACCAAGTCAAATATAAGGTGAGACCTAGTCTAATTGATCAAGTCAATAAGACCAAATAAAAAAATATCTATTTTTAATAAGCAATAAATTAATTTTAAAAAGATTTTCTATATTTAATTAAATACAAAGTTAACCTTTTGAAATATCAACAAAATATATAACATGTTGTTCCCTTGGTCATTGTGGATTATCTCTACTCAACTATGTTGCTCTCGCCATATTGCAACACATGAGTATGTGGTGCCTAGGTCGATTCCCACTGCATATCCCTTGAATTTACTGGCCATGATCTTTCAAGTAAATGAAATAAGATAACAAAGGTTGAAGTCAGGACCGAAAAGAAATAGTGAAAGAAATCAGGTCAATAGTTACTAGTAAACAAGTATTAGAATTGGATTTCAACCAAAGAGACAGTTGAAAGTCATTTTTTTTAGTTCAAAAAGGTATGTTTAACTAATTGTTTCCTTTTCTTATTGGATGAATTAGTTTTACCATATTTTGTTGAGTTGAATGAAATGAATGGAAAGTTGACTAGACCAAATTAAAGCCTCTGTGTGTTTTTAATCTTGTCCCTGTATAATTTAAATCCTGAAGACTTCCTTATTAAGTAATGCAGCTTATATAATTAAGTGGGTTTGCTTTAATTGCATTTGTTGAAATATTCATCTATGTTGTATAATTTATGTACGTGCTTTCTTTATAGTATTAATAGGGTTTCATTATATCTAAAGGAATTTGTACAATTTAAAGCAAAATGAGATTAATGTAGCATGCCCGTTGACAAGATTCCTCTTACCTGTATAATTGATTTTCTATAATTTTGTATCATGGAGTAATATGGCTATTACTTGGAGACCATAAAATCTATAAAAACAAGCTTGCAGACATTATTCAAGGAATAATGGACAAAAATTATGTATAACAGGTATGGTTATATTTTTTTTTTCTTTTTTTACTATTTATTAATTATTCAATAATCATGATGTTTTTTAATTGAAAAAAATCTTAAATTAAGTGATCATGGTCAAGATTAGAATAAGAACATTAATGTTAGAATATATTTTATTTTTTGGTGGATTAATCAACGTTAATATACAGTAAACCATTCATGCATATTTATGTTCATTAAATCAGAATAATCAATTAATTATTTTTAGAATAGAAATTAGTTTTTGTTCAACTGACATTATGCTTTAATTAATTGTAAATCAATCAATAAATATTAGAGCAAGTGTGTAGCTTAACATAATTTCTCTCACTAATTTATTTTTCAATAACCATAATGCTTTTTAATAGGAAAATCTTCTTAAATTAATTGATCATTGTTTGAATTAGAATAAGAACATTAATTTTAAAATATACAGTCAACCATCTATATTGATCATTGGTTGACTACTATATATTCTAACCCTAGTTGACTATATATTCAAACATTAATGTTAGAATATGTTAGTCAATCATCCATATTTATGTTCATTAAATTAGGATTTAATTAAATATTATATAGGCTAGAAATTAAATTTTGGTCTTGGTATGCTAAAATTATGCTTTAATTTGATTCTAAATCAATCAATAAATATTAAAACAAGTGTGTAGCCTATCATAATTTCTCTTACTAATTTGTTTTTTTTTTCAATAACCATAATGTTTTTTAATTGAAAAAAAATCTTAAATTAATTGATCATTGTTAGAATTAGAATCAATGTTATGAAAACTAGACTCGTCATTGAATCGGTTTAGGTTTTCAGGGATAATTAGGCATTCCGTATTTAGAAAGCATAGAACACTAATTGGGACACAAATTGAATGATAGAACACGTACAAGTAAAAAAATAGAAAACAAAGCAGGTAAAATCTATGGTTCAAGATTCAATGGTTGAATTTTATTATTATTATTATTATTATTATTATTATTATTATTATTATTATTATTATTATTATTATTAAATAATATATAAAATAACATTAGAGAACAAAATATCAGAACTTTTTTTTTACTGCATAATATCATAACTTAATAACAATAAAAACAAAAAATAACACATATTTTTATAGGGTTTTAACATTCAAACTGCATATAAAAAGTCAAATCAAATATATCATAATACTTAGGTATAAGTTTCAACAATACACAATAATATTCATTAACAATAACAAGTTTAAATTTATAATAAAAAGGAAAAAGGACATATATTTTAGATTAATTTTTTATTGTTTTAAGAAAAAAAATCAAAATGAAATTGTATTAAGCATTTTTCATTAAAAATAGTTTTTTTCTTAAAAAAATTATTTTTTCATTGACACGTTGTGAATTGATTTTTTGCCAATTTTTTTTTACCTTTTTCCTAGTTTTTTACTAGTTCATCGGTTCTTAGACCGGTCCAATTGCAGGTCGATTCTCTGGTTTGAATGGATCAAACACAGGACCAATTCACTAGTTTTACGATTAAACCAGTCGGTCCAATCCAATTTTCATAGCATAGATTATAATACAAATATTAGCGCTAGAATATGTAGTCAACTATCCATAATTATGTGTTCATTAAATTATAAAAAATAATTAATTATTACTACCTCCGGTCCTTTTTATAAGCAACAAATATAGTGTATTTTTACACTACACTTGTTGCTTATAAAAAGGACTGGAAGTAATATTAGGCTAGAATTTAGTTTTTAGTATGCTGAAATTATGTTCTAAATAAATATTAGAATAAGTGTGTAACCTAACATATTTTCTCCAACTAATTTTTTTTTTAATAACCATGATGTTTTTTAATTGAAAAAAAAATCTTAATTATTTTAACACCTACTTTTGTCCTAATTATACCATAATTCTTAGTCATAATTTATTTCCTATTTAAATGTATTTTTGTTATTTCATTTTTGGTGTGTGTTTTGATGATCGAGATGCCAAATTTGGAAAGGGATTTATAAATAGAGAAATTGTATGGTAAAAAGTTATGTCATGAAATATAGAATTCAAATGTTTCATTTTGATGTCATGTAGATCGTGTCTTAACCTAGTTTTGTTGTTTGCATGTGTTATGTCAAGGTACGAAAACATCTCCAAATATTTTGCCTTGAAAAGATTTTAGGTCTAAGTTGATCTAGATGGTCTTGCTAAGTTGTTAAGAAAGGCTTTAGATAATATAAACATTTGTTGTTATGATTTGTTGTAATTTCCCCTCTCAGAATGTGCTTCACGTTATGTAAATTGTATGAATGTTAATTTACTATGACTATGCACCAAATGCAGTAAAAAAATGACTATGCACCATATTGTGATTTCATTATTTCTTTTTTTGACTAGTATATTTTTAAAAAAAGAAAGAAACTTATATTGTATCATGAAGAATAAGTGAGTCAATACAAGTAGGACTAAAATAAAAAATGTGTTGACAAGAATAAGATCTAGATGCCCTAGTTAAGCAGTGAGCAACTTGATTAACTTGCCTACTAACAAACTGTATACAACAATTTTGGAAAGTAGATAATTTTGTGGCACAAATTTTCAAAATATCACCAACTTCAATATTCTGGAACCTCCTCGCATTAATACTATAAGATACCTGTTTGCAATCAGGCTTGAATATAATGTTGTCAAATTCCATGTGTGAAGTCCAATTTATTGTAGAAAGAAGAGCTATTGCCTCAACTACTTGTGGTGATGGCAATCAGTGAAACCAAGCTGTCCTAGTATTAAATATGATAGATGATAGAAAAAGAGTGATTGAGAGAGATAAAAAATGTTGATGGAGTATTTAAAATTTAAAAATATTTAAATATCACTATTCTAAATGAAATAAGGTATAAAGGAGAGAAATATTTATATTTTTAAAGATAGTATTAAATTTTACCATCAATCAAAGCTTTTGATATTAAGAACATCTACATCATAATATCAATTTTACATGAAAACTTAAAAATTACATTTGTCTCACTTTGTTCATTTATATAAAATCTAATCATTAAAATTTTTTCATTGTAAAAAGAATCGCACATATGTGAAAACATTAGTTTTTTTTCCTGATATTGGTACAGAGTATCCATTGCCAGAAGCAGTGATTAATCACCCTCAGGGATCGTGAGCACACACAAGAAGGATATTTCCCTCTCAACATGGTCTATTCCATACCTAAGACTAGGATTTAAGCACTGGACATCATGGTTAAGAGACATAAGCTACTACCACTTGTGCTGGTTGGTAAACATTAGGATTGAATGTTTGATAATATAATTTTTCTTACTTTTAAAATAACAATTTGAGTAAATTACATATTACCTTTACTAAAACCCTCTGAATTGTCTTATATTGTAAAACATAAACCTCTTCAATCTAAAAAGCCTAACTTTAAAATCAACAAATATACTCGATCTGGCAACAAATATATCCTGTACCACAAAAAAGAGTAAGCTATAGGCATGGAACAAGTCCAAGGATCAATCAGAAGTATCTTGAGTGTTCAATTAAGTCATAGCAACAATTCAACATTTATATTCAATGAAATTATCAAACTTCAACTATTTTAAGATAACTAATCAATCTTTGCCCATGATGGGTTCAAAGTGGCTAGCAAGATCCTTCAGATGATCCTTAAACACCTCTGCTTCATGTTGGTTATTACCATCTAGCAACATTGTGGCCTTGGTAATTGCAGAATTGATCCTCTTCCTTTCTTATATGCAAAGCCTTGAACTAATATCCTTCCTCTTAAGAGCACTTCTCATCTTGTAAACGTAACCGTCCAAAGAATTCATTGTTTTGGCCTTCCTAAGGAACTTCTTATCCTCAGCCTTGTACTTCTCAACTTCTTGCATCAATCTTCCAATCTCTTCAGCTTACAGTCTTCCTTTGTCATTGATTATGGTCATCTTGTTCTTACTGTCAGTGGTTTTTTCCTCGACAAAAATAGATAAAATACCATTCGCATCTATAGAAAAGCTTACATACAAAAGAAGCAATACTAGAAAGAACAAAAGAACTAAGCAAATTGTTATCACTAGATCTTGTTCTCTCTCCCTCGTAAACCATAACCTTGGCTCCATATTGGTTATCTACTCGTGTATTGTACACTTGTGTCTTCCTAACAGGAATGGAAGTGTTCCAAAGAATCACTACACTAATGATATCTCCATGTAAGGCTACATCAAGGGATAGTGGTGTAACATCCGACAGTACCAAGTTTGGAACATTGTTAATGCCTTCACTCAACATAGCAGCCTACACAGCTACACCATAAGCAATAGCCTCGTCAGGGTTGATGCTCTTGCACAGATCCTTTCCATCGAAGAACTTTTTCAATAGCTCCTACACTTTGGGAATTCTCGAAGAATCGCCAACAAGAACAACATCATGTATATTATTCTTGTCCATTTTAGCATAAGTAAGACATTTATCAATTGTCTCCATGCACTGTTCAAAGAGCTCCATATTTATTTCTTCAAATTTTGCTCGAGTGATTGAACAGCAAAAGTCAGTGCCCTTAAATAAAGCATCCAACTCTATATTGATGGTAACAGCATGTGAGAGTGTCCTTTTGGCCCTCTCACAGACACTTCTCAACCTTCTGAGGGCTCTTGGATTCCCGCTGATGTCTACTTTGTTCTTTTTCTTGAATTCCTTTACAAAGTAGCTTGCCATTCTGTTATCAAAGTCGTCTCCTCCAAGGTGAGTGTTTCCTGTAGTAGCCTTAATTAACTTGGAACACCTTGTCCTTGATAGCGAGGACATACACATCAAAAGTACCACCACCAAGGTCAAATATGAAAATGCTTCGCTATTCAACACAATCAGTTCTCTTGTTGAGGCCATATGCAATGACTGCATCCGTGGGTTCATTGATTATCTGCATGACATTGAGGCCAGCAATAGCACCAACATCTATGGTGGCATTGCGCTGTGCGTCATTGAAATAAGCAGGCACGATGACAACTGCATTCTTTACAGGTGTTTCCAAGTATGCTTCTGCAATCTCCCTCATCTTTGCTAGGATCATAGACGATACTTCCTTGGCACAAAGATTCTTCTCCTGGCCCTTGTAGTTAACCATAATCATGGGTTTGTCATCAACACCAGCAACTAGTTTGAATGGCCAAAGGATTTTATCTTCTTGAACAACGGTATCACTATATTTCCTGCCAATCAACCTCTTGGTATTTGCGAATAAAGTTACAAGAATCCTGATCATTAGTTTGTCTTGCTAAAGGTCTAGAGATATATATATCATAACTATATATTTAAATGAAGGTAGTGATGAAATTAAATAGAAAATATACCAAAGATAGTGTTCTCATAGTTGGTGGCAACTTGATTTTTTGCAGCATCACCAATCAACCTTTGACCATTTGTGAAAGCCACAAAAGATAGAGTTGTGTTGTTCCCTTGGTCATTGTGGATTATTTCCACTCGACTGTGCTGGTCCCGCCAAATTGAAACACATGAGTATGTGGTTCCAAGGTCTATTCCCGCTGCACATCCCTCGTATTTACTGGCCATGATCAAGTGAATGAAATAAGTTAACAAAGGTTGAAGTCAGGATCGGAAAGAAATAGTGAAAGAAATCAGGTCAGTTGTTACTGGTAAACAAGTATTAGAATTGGATTTCAAACAAAGAGATCTGTTATGATATATATATGTGAGAGACAGTTGAAAGTCTTTTTTTTTTTGTTCAAAAAAGGTATGGTTGCCTAGCTGTTTCCTTATAGGATGCATGAGCTTTTTATGTATTTTGTTGAGTTGAATGAAATTAATGGAAATATTTTTAAGTTGAATGAAATTAATGGAGAATTTTTTGAGTTGAATGAAATGAATGGAAAGTTGACTGGACCAAATTAAATCCTCTGTATGTTTTTAATCTTGTTCCTGTATAATTTAAATCCTAAATATATACTTCCTTATTAAGTAAATGCAGCTTATATAATTAAGTGGGTTTGCTTTAATTGCATTTGTCGAAATATTCATCTCTGTTGTATAATTTATATACATGCTTTCTTTATAGTATCAATAGGGTTTCGTATTATATCTAAAGGAATTTGTACAATTTAAAGCAACTTGAGATTAATGTAGCATGCACATTCATTTCGTGTAGTAGCATCTAGCTAGATTCCTCTTACCTATCTAATTAATTTCATATAATTTTGTAGCATGGAGGAATATGGCTATTACTTGGAGACCATAAAATCTATGAAAACAAGCTTGTAGACATTATTCAAGGCATAATAGACAAAATTATCTATAATAGGTATGGTTATATTTTTTTTTCTTTCTTTTTTTGCTATGTATTAATTTTTCAATAATCATGATGTTTTTTAATTTAAAAAAATTCTTAAATTAAGTGATCATGGTCAGAATTAGAATAAGAACATTAATGTTATAATATATTTTATTTTTTGGTGGATTAATCAAAGTTAGAATATGTAGCCAGCCTTTCATCGATGGGGTCTAGCTCAGTTGGTTGAGCAGGATGTGTGAGTTATTGTAAATTCCAGTATCGTGTTCGATTCCTACGGATAAAAAAATAGTCAACCTTTCATATTTATGTTCATTAAATTAGAATAATCAATTAATCATTATTAGGCTAGAAATGAGTTTTTGATAAACTGGCTTTAATTAGTTGTAAATCAATCAATAAGTATTATACCAAATGTGTGGCCTAACATAATTTCTCTCACTAATTTATTTTTCAATAACCATTACATTTTTTAATAGGAAAATCTTCTTAAATTAATTGATCATTGTTAGAATTAGAATAAGAACATTAATGTTAGAATATACAGTCAACCATCCATATTGATCATTGGTTGACTACTATATATTCTAACCCTAGTTGACTATATATTCAAACATTAATGTTAGAATATTTTTTTTAAGGAATGTTAGAATATATAGTATCCATATTTATCTTCATTAAATTAGGATTTAATTACTTATTATTAGGCTAGAAATTAGTTTTTGGTCTTGGTATGCTAAAATTATGCTTTAATTGATTCTAAATCAATCAATAAATATTAAAACAAGTGTGTAGCCTAACATAATTTCTCTTACTAATTTGTTTTTTTTTTCAATAACCCTAATGTTTTTTAATTGAAAAGGAAAATCTTAAATTAATTTATCATTGTTAGAATTAGAATCAATGTTATGAAAATTGGACTTGTTATTGAAAATTTTATTTTGCTAATTATACGATAATTCTTAATCCAAATTTATTTTCTATTTAGATGTATCTTTGTTATTTAAAATTTATTTGATCATTGTTAGAATTAGAATCCATGTTATGAAAACTGGACTCGTTATTGAAAATTTATTTATCCTAATTATACCATAATTCTTATTCAAAATTTATTTGCTATTTAAATTTATCTTTGTTATTTATTTAATTTTTATTTTTGGAGTGTGTTTTGATGATCGAGATGCCAAATTTGGAAAGGGATTTATAAATAGAAAAATTGTATGGTAAAAAGTTATGTCATGAAATATAGAATTCAAATGTTTTCATTTTGATGTCATGCAGATCGTGTCTTAACCTAGTTTTGTTGTTTACCTTTGTAGGTTATGTCAAGGTAAGGAAACATCTCCAAATATATTCTTACAATTACCTTGAAAAGATTTTAGGTCTAAGTTGATCCAAATGGTCTTGCTAAGTTGTGGACAAAGGCTTTAGAGAATATAAACATTTGTTGTTATGATTTGTTGTAATTTCCCCTCTCAAAATTTGCTTCATGTGATATAAATTGTATAAATGTTAGTTTACTATGACTATGCACCATATTGTGATTACATTATTTCTTTTTCAGACTGGTATATAAAGGTTCGAAGACATGTTTCTTGAAATTGTCATGTTATTTAAACCATTTGGAACTAGGGTTCTCATCAAGCAGAGACACATCATGCACTCTCTATCACTATTTAGCAAATAATTTAGCAATTTGCAATTGATTTATCCGATCTCTATACAAGATTTTCTTTGTTGTGACATTTAGCGACATAATAGTGACTAAAAAAGTAATCATTAATATTTTTTTTGGAAATTCTTTATTAAAGCAACTGAATTAGCAATGTTTAAATTCAATTATCATCGAGCAATTGAATTGCATCTACAAATATTTTTATTTCAATGACTAAGTTTGGGATGAAAAATATCTATCACTAAATTGGTCTACAAATAATAGAGGCGACCAACACATAGTGACAAACTAGTTTTTAGTAGCGATCGAAATAATTAATTGTTAAACTATAATAGATTCACATCTGATCACTAATTACTACTACAAAAAGTGCCCTTTATGACGCCCTATTTACATCGGTTCATAACAACTAATGTAATATAGGACACGATGACATTTTTAAATTAAAACAAAATATACTATATTGGTTCTCTTTGAACCGATGTAAAATGATACATATTACATTGATTGTTATTTGAACTGATGTAATATATTTTAATTCTCATTTTCATGTTTTGGCTTCTCACTCGTTCCCTCACACTCTAAGATCCATTCACACCCAACTTGATTTTGTCAGTTCTCTCTATTACCTTCTTTTCTGCCTTTAAAAAAAATAGCCAACCAGATCCATCATCAAGCATCGAATGACGCTCTCAACCAGATCTGTGGCGTCCTCGTTGGGGAGTATAGGGAAAGGTAATTTCAAAGATGACTTCTACAATAGACCACCTTCATAGGTGGTCCATGATGCATCATTTTTTTTTGTCGTTATATTAATCTTGTGCTTACAATGCTACAGTGCACCCTCAATACAATATTATTTCGTAACCCTCTTATTCCTCTTTCCCTGTCTACACTTTTGCCGTCGATGAACTCCGCGCTGTCAATGGCAACACCAACCCTCTAATTTTAGCCTCGAATGCGACCTCGACCAGACAACTACCACCCTTCTCCCCCTCCTACCCCCTTTGCCACCATCACCCCTAACAACCCCAATCTAATGATTCCTTTTCATGTTGGTCCTTTTTGGATTACCTCTATTATGACACCCTTTAATCCCTTCCGAATCTGTGGAGTCGTGATTTGTAACGACCCGTCGCTACATGATAACTAGAAAATTAACAAAGCGGAAGACTTTATTTTAATTTAGTTCAAACTCTTCAATTAATTTATTTATGAAAATACTTGTTTCCTTTTCACGTTTCAAAAGCCAAAAGCTAAAACACCATATACAACATAAACAACTTAATAGAACCATGTGTCTTACGACACTTCCACATGCTATCACAGGGTACAACATCAGAGCAACCCTATGCACATCTATATAGACATACGTATAACACTATAAAAGATAAGTTCCCTAAACAATTGAGTTGATCAAAGCTATACATTAAACTAATCAAAATGAGAGAAAAAGGATCACATCTTCACGTCCATGCACGTTTGTCCATGATGCCTTTAGGAACAGATCCACCTCCTAGCCATCTGCTCCGACGAACACGAAGTTCAAGATCATCACAGTCACAACCACATGTGTCACAACGCAAGAGTAAGCTTACCAAAAATAGACATACTTAAAACAATTTAAAATATCAACAATTAACAATTTTATAAGCTTTATCATCTTTAAATCATGGCATTTGAAAGTAAATAGAATAGTAACATTTATCTCACATAAACAGGGCATCTCAATTTCAATAATCATGAATCACAATCAAGAATCAACGTCATACATCAACCATCAAATATCATAATCATGAGTCTATCAATCATTATCACCATATACACCAATCATAAACACCATCGACAGACTCTACTCCATGGAGTATCTACATATAACAACATATTTGGAATATTTTTGTGCACCCACTGTATTCCTGACGGCAAAGGAATATTTCTGTGCATCCATCGTATTCCAACGACAAAATATATTTAGAATCCCCTATAGTCCTAGATACGGCACCTCCGTAGCCTGACTTAAGGGACCAAACACATATCAACAATCAACAACAACAATAACTATCCATCTCCTATATACCCAAAAGAGTCAACTATGTCTTTTGGGAAAACAACTTTCATCACTCTGACACGTCATTCGGAATCTAAACATAGGGATGGTACTCGGGAAGATATCCCACTAGGCGAGACCCCCGGGTCGCTTTAGTGGGTCGGAGTTCTGGCGTGAACTCACCCTCCCAAGTATATCATTTCTCCAACAAAACCTTCCCAAATGACATAGTTAACCCTTCAACATATAGAGACAGTTACAATACAAGATTATCATTAATCATTATCTTCTCATTAATAATCTATTACATTTAAATAATTCATTTATAGAAATTACAATTCATTCAAGTATGCCTTATCAAGATATGACATTTTCAACAACCACCAAACCACTTCAACAAATTATATCCCATCAACCACAATATAATAACCTATACAACAAAGTCATCCTCTCATAGATAAACTTACCACCTTTGTTTAAACATAAGATTCATATTATCTACATTCCTCTTATCATGGTCATATTCTCAAACCAAAGAATAATATTCATTTAAATGTGAAATACATGATACCTTGATACAAACAACTTTGCTACTTCTATATAACTCATAAAACAATTATATATGCATTTGGAACTGGTTTGAGAACTCTTAAGAAAACATTCGGGGTAAAATAAAACATTATGCCTAAATTTAGCTTAAGCTAGAAAATTTTAGCTTCAGCAAAAATTTTTAGCTTGAGCTAAATGCATGCAGACCCAATTTTGTCTAAATTTAGCTTAAGCTAAATTCGCGTAGACCCAATTTTATCGAAATTTAGCTTGAGCTACAAATTTTAGCTTGAGCTAAAATTGCAAATTCTGCAACAAAGTTTTTTCGAAAATCCAAGCTTTTGATCCCATTAATGGCTACCCAAGCATCCAAACTCACAATAAACACATCAATAATCAACCCTTAAGCTTCTAAACACTAAACCCTAACAAAAGAACCCAAGATTCAAGCCAAACAACTCAAAATAATCATAAAACAAGAAAAGTGGTTGAGCTTTCCTTACCTATGGGTCTCCAAATCTAGGTCTTGAGAAAATGAAAGAAAGGGCTTGAACTCCACAAAAGGGCTTCCTTCAACAACAACACCACCTCAGTAAAACCCATGAAACACCACCCAAAACAACACAAGATGAGAAATTGCACTAATACCCATTATGGGTCAACCCAAGGAAAGAAGAATGAAGAGAGAAAGGCAGCTCACCACTCTAATAATGGGACCCCAAGCTCAAGAAAAGGGAAGAGAGCATCTTGTCTTGAAGAGGAATCAAGCCTCATCCTTGAAAGAGAGTGGGAAAACTCCTTGTGGGTAGAGGAGAAAATGAGAGAATGGGGAAACTTTGAGAGAATAGAGGAAAAGAGAGCACTTGAGAAATGAGAGAAAATGAGAGTGCCTCTAGGTATAAGGTTACTCATAAAAGAGGAAATGGACCCTTCTCACTAAAGCCTATGGCCCATCCCAACACAACTTAACCCATCTCTCACACACAACATAAAACATCATCTACTCGATTTATATTTTTCAACAACATAAAATGCATTTAACTATTCTTGCAATATAATTAAAATCACTTAATCATGTAATTAAGAAAATTACAGTGTTACATGATTCACAGAAACAGTTAATGCAGGCGTGGTTTCCACTAGTGCATGAGAGGGTGGACCCCACGGCCAGGGACTGGTTTCTTCGAGGACTCCTTTTGAATCGTGGTTTTTGAAGTCTGTTAGCATCATTCTAATGGCGTCGTCGAGTTTCACAATCGATGTAACGATCTGTGAGTGAATTTTAAAAGTTGATTCGAAGGAGAATATGGATCTGATTTGAGGCCAATGGTCGGAGATCACTTCGTACAAATCCAACGTCCTAAACATTTTTTCCGACATATTCTTACACTTCACCAACATTTCTAGGAATCTAAACAACGATTGGTTATTTTTGCAAAACATGATTTTGCAATTCTCTTTCTTGAATCCGCGCCAAAAACATGGTCGCAAAGGATCCTCTCACGGTGGAACAAAGTTCCAATGGTGACTTTAACCACGTTTAACCAGCTCTTGATCTTCAACTTGAGAACCTCTCGGTCTAGTTTTTGAATATGAGAGAGGCTCAATTTTTCTTTTGAATCAACTTGTCGATCATGAGTCATGGTAGAAATGAGCTTCTCTAGTTTTCTTATTTTGTTTTTGTGGATCATTTTTAAGATTTGGAACGAAGAGACAGTGAGGGTTTGTATTGTGTTTCCGACAACGAAAGTGTAGATGAGGAAAGGGAAAGAAGACTACATAAATAATACGGTACCAAGGGCGCACCGTAATAACATAGACACAAGATTGATCTAACGGCTAAAAAATGTAGTGCATCATGTACTACTTATGAAGGTGATCCACAGCAGAAGTCGTCAATTTCAAAATATTTAATATTATGGGAGTGCAGGTTGAAATTCGTGGGATACAGAAAACAATTATGTAGGTACTTTAGCCATTCTATTTTTGGCCCAGTTTTAATTAGAGGCCCAGTTTTACTTAGACTCGTGTATGCAGCCAATCAAATTTTAAGGCCGGACGAGGACTAGGATTAACTTTGTAGACCCGTATGGACATCGAGTCAAAAGAAAATTAATAAAAAATTACACATTGCATATTTCTTTTTTCAAAAATTCTCCGTCAAGAAATTCTGACCGTTGATCCCATCGTTCACAATCACACTTTTTCCCTTCCCTTCCCAATAGAACTCTCTAGAACCTCTTTCTCAAAGTAGCAAAGGAAGACTAAAACCCCAGTCTCCTTCCGAGTCTTCCAGTGAAAGGCAGCGATGGAAGATGACTTCGATATCCCCGGCGGCGAGGAAATGGATCTCGGCGAAGACAAGGTCGGCGAGGAGAGGGAGATCGGCTCCCGCGGCCTCAAGAAGAAGCTCCTCAAGGAAGGTCAAGGCTGGGAAACCCCCGAAGTTGGCGACGAAGTTCAAGGTCCAATCGCAACGACACCAATTCCTCTGTCGTTTTCACCTTTCTGCCTTTTTCTTTTTTTTCATATATATATATTTTTAATTTATAGTTCATTACACGGGGACTTTGCTCGACGGGACTAAGTTCGATTCGAGCCGCGACAGGGATTCTCCCTTCAGCTTCACGCTCGGACAAGGTTTGCGATCTCTTCTCTCTTTTGTTTGAACTGAAAAAGGTGTGTCTGAAATAATTGGAAGCGTTGCCCTGAATTAAATTTCACGTGTTTTTAGTTATCTCGCTAAACCTTATAGTTAAATTATTGTGTAGCCATGGTTAGCACTTTTTTGACTTCTTTAAGCAATTGTTTGTTTTGTGTTGCTTCCAAGAGTAGTTAGATTTTAAGGCAACGAATCCTTTATGTTAGATTGATTGCTTTAATGTTTATGATGGCTTTAACTGACTGATTAATTTAGTAACTTTTTCTTAAGCCATTAAGGCCTGTTTGGATTGAGAAAACATTTTTTTTTTCTTTTGGTTTTATTTTCCATTTTCACTAATAATTGAAAAATATTACGTTGTTTTTACTTTGTTTTCTCATTTATGAGATTTGTACGGGAAATTAAGTGAAAACTGTGTTATTTTAGTAATTGTTTTTGAAAACGGGAAACGGAAATAGAAAGTGTTTTCTCAAATCAAATAGCCCCTTAGTTATTTGACCTTACATGATATGTCTAGATTTTGACGAGTCATGCAATTCCAAATCTTATGAACTTATGAAGCATTATATGCGTATGTTTTTTGTTCTGTTACGGAAGGATGTATTCTGTATTGTTGGCAGCCATTGTGTTATTGTTAGAAGCTCAAAGTACATTGATTGATATTCTTACAGTTAAACTGATGTTTTGCTGTGTTATACTTTTACACCAATATTTATGCCAAACAAATATGTGATAAAAGTTGAAGTAGGAAATTTGCCATTGTGGAGTGCTAAGCAAGAAAAACATATGGATGTTTAGCTTTTCATGTGTTGACTAGTATTTTGTAGACCTTTGTGGTGCGTTTCAAGCTATCTTAAATTGTTTTGTTTAAGTACATTCGCAACTTGGATTGCAACTTCAACTTAAGTTCATGTGTGTTTGGTATTCATATCAGTGATTGAAATAAATTGTATGCTAAACTAGTTGAAGGGAAACTGGTATGGAAATAATTTTAGACTATTTTTTAATATCTCTAAGTGACATCTTGCTGGAAGTGCAGGGCAAGTAATTAAAGGATGGGATGAAGGCATTAAAACCATGAAGAAAGGTGAAAATGCTATTTTCACCATCCCTCCTGAGCTAGCTTATGGTGAATCTGGTTCCCCTCCAACGATTCCTCCTAATGCTACACTCCAATTTGATGTTGAGCTGCTGTCATGGACTGGTGTAAAGGACATATGCAAGGATGGTGGTATATTTAAAAAGATAGTTACTGAGGGGGACAAATGGGAGAACCCTAAGGATCCTGACGAAGTATTGGGTATATATATATATGTCTCATTTAATTGAGTTTATGTGATTCCTGTATTAATTACCCCAATCTTAATTGTACTTGTTGGTAATGCAGTTAAGTATGAAGCTCATCTAGAAAATGGAAAGCTTGTAGCAAAGTCTGATGGAGTGGAGTTCACAGTCAGAGAGGGTCAGTGCCTTCAAACTTTGTTAGCAGATATTTATTGTTTTCTTTTACTGAGTATCCGATGTTAATGTTTTATCCATGACAGGTCATTATTGTCCTGCATTGTCAAAGGCTGTTAAAACCATGAAGAAGGGAGAGAAAGTGGTTTTGACTGTTAAGCCACAATGTAAGTTGTCTAAGCTCTACAGAACGTTTTGGTGATTAGCTATTACTAACATTTTTCATGATATTTTCTTTCTCTTTTTTTCTAAT
This sequence comes from Pueraria montana var. lobata, assembly GCA_026413185.1. Taxonomy (NCBI): domain Eukaryota; kingdom Viridiplantae; phylum Streptophyta; class Magnoliopsida; order Fabales; family Fabaceae; genus Pueraria; species Pueraria montana. Next base: position 57,624,942 of record CM048650.1, on the reverse strand, counting down.
TTGAAGTTTTGTTCATTTTTGTCGGGTCATAGATGGATTTGGTGAGAAGGGGAAGCCAGCACAAGGTGATGAAGGTGCAGTTCCACCAAATGCAACATTGCAGATTACTCTTGAATTAGTTTCATGGAAAACTGTTTCAGATGTAACCGAAGACAAGAAGGTCATAAAGAAGATCCTCAAGGAAGGGGAAGGATATGAGCGTCCAAATGAGGGGGCCATTGTGAAAGGTAATTACTAATTGTTTTGAATGATGACTGTTGCCTATTGCTATATTTGTATATTTAATAATTTAATAATTAATACATTGTTTCTGACTATATCTTTGTCATTTTGTGTCTTCTCAGTGAAACTAATTGGTAAGCTACAAGATGGTACCGCCTTTTTGAAAAAGGGCCATGATGAAGAAGAGAAGCTGTTTGAATTCAAAACAGATGAGGGTAACTTGAAATCTGCTAGTGTCCTCATTCCTCTGCATCCACTATTTATATTTTTTTGGTCAAGTAAAGTGATTGTTTGATGTGCTGAAACAGAACAAGTTGTTGATGGACTTGATAGAGCTGTATTGACTATGAAGAAGGGTGAGGTTGCATTGTTGACCATTGCACCTGAGTATGCTTTTGGTTCATCAGAGTCCCAGCAGGAGTTGGCTGTGGTTCCTCCTAACTCAGCTGTGTATTTTGAAGTTGAGCTAGTGTCATTTGAGAAAGTAAGTTAATAACAATGTTGAATTGACATTGTGCTTTGATTTTATTTATGTTTTAATTTTGATAAAAAGAGATTCTGAATTTATTATTAAGAAGTTCTTACTCACAACCACAACATTCTAATTGACTTATTTTCATTCTGTACCTGCCTTTTGTATCCCATACAACCATCTTTTTGTTCAATTTGAGCATCAGAAGTTGAAGTTCATTTCTGTACCTTCATTTATTTCTATCCATTCATTACAAATCGTATATAATCGAACCATCTTGCAACTCTATTTGTGTTGGACAAGAGATCATTACATGCTCTCTGTCCTCAGATAAGTTCTGCTTATTGTAGCCTGGCATTGTGAGTATATATTGTTATTCTATAAAATTTATGTTTCTTGCTCACTATGAAAGAAGTGCGTGATCTGGAAGTCAGAATCTTATGCTTTGTTGACACTTCCCTTTTTATTTGCACACTTGTTCATTTTCATAGTATGGAATGTATATTTTGACAGTTTTATCTCTAGTAATCTTAATCTGTTTTCTCCCTTCAGGAGAAGGAGTCCTGGGATCTGAACACTGAAGAGAAGCTTGAAGCTGCTGGTAAGAAGAAAGAAGAAGGAAATGTGTTGTTTAAAGTGGGTAAATATGCAAGAGCTTCCAAAAGATATGAAAAGGTAATCTAAAATCTAAAATAGATTATACATTTGTTCACTTTCTACATGTTGATGCACCTTCTGATGGTACTGAAAACTTACCGTAGGCTGTGAAGTACATAGAATATGATTCCTCCTTTGGTGAGGAGGAGAAAAAGCAGGCCAAGACCTTGAAGGTTGCCTGCAATCTGAACAATGCTGCTTGCAAGTTGAAGTTAAAAGACTACAAAGAAGCAGAGAAATTGTGTACTAAGGTATTATACTGTCTTCCATCCTTTGGGAATCACTATCCTTGTACATAAAAACTAATGACTTTTGATGCGGATTGGTAGGTGCTGGACCTTGAGAGTACAAACGTGAAAGCCCTCTATAGAAGGGCCCAAGCATATATGCAGTTGGGTGACTTGGATCTGGCTGAATTGGACATTAAGAAAGCTCTTGAGATTGACCCCAACAACAGGTATGTGCTCTGAATAAACTACTGCATTTGACCCTTATGGATTATTTGAGATTTACTGAGATCAGTTACTTTGATTTTGGGCGACTTATTTTTCATTTTGCCTTGCAATGTAATTGTTCTCTATGCATGAACCAGGGATGTCAAATTGGAGTACAGGACTTTGAAGGAAAAGGTGAAAGAGAGTAATAGAAAGGAGGCGCAATTTTATGGAAATATGATCAACAAGATGACAAAGATTGGTTCCTGATAGCAATGTGAGTATTCCATTCCATCTTGGTTTTTATGTTATGTTCCCTTTTGGGGATCAATTGCCAATTTAGTTAAGCTTTTTGCTGTTGATGTGATAAGTGGGGTTGTGGGGGCTAAAAATGTTTATTTTGGGGCCATGTGTTAATATACTATTCTTTTTGGCATGCAGAAACCAGCTACCAACGGTATTGAACCCGTGGGTACTGACAACAAAATCTAAATGTCATCCAATATGGAACGAGAAGTTTAGCCCGTGTTTTTCTGGGGTTTGATCTTTGTTGTAAGGTTTGTGCACTAGGAAAATTTGATGGATATTCATTTCCTATTTATTATCGAATGTTAACATAATTGACTTAATTATATGTATCCCCATGAACTGTAATGATTTGTACGAGAGCTATTATAAGAAATGGAATTGAATAGGTCAAGGTTTGCTAATTGCTGGTACAAGTGTGTTTGGATTAGATAAAAAACATTTAAAAATAAAATTGATTGTACATGTGTAATTGCTTTTTTTGAAAATGATCAGAAGTCAGTTTTCTTTTTGCACATAATAATTAATACTAAATATAAATGATTATAACATGATATTTTGTTTGGACTGTATAAAGTTGGTCTTATGTGGAAAATACCTAAGTATTGTGTTTTTTGTTGATGAAAATACCATATTATGAGGATTTCAAAGTATGAATATATATTATAGGCACAACTGATTTTTTTTTCTTGTGTAGTATGCACGATTGATTTAGAACAAACTATAACAAATATTTAATTAATTTGAAGTAATCGGTGATCGAACTGTTATATTGTTTCTTTCCTGGTTTTTGCCTGGAGGAGTTAACTCTTACTTTTTTTTTTTTTTGAAGAGAGTTAACTCTTAAAAATTGACAATTTTAAGCAATTATAACATAAGTTTTTGTATAGTAAGAATTTAATGAAAAATCTCAATTAAACTATTTTTTCAAGGGGTTCTAACTAAGTATCTAAAACTTACTTTAAGACAACTTACACAGTTCTAAAAGAATTTTACAAGACATTTATATAATCTAGAGTTAAGTGTATATATATAGGTTGCAGTAAGTTGTTTAACTCGCTGGCTTAAACTTGGTAAGTTGTTTAACTCGCAGGCTTACTAAAATGTTTGTATGGGTCATCTTGTTTAGTTCGTGGGTTATAAGTTTTTACATAATAAAAATTTATTAAAAAAGATCTTAATTAAACTTTTTTTAAAGGGGTTCAAAGTAAGTGTCTAAAACTTACTCTAAGACTGTAAGACACAACTTACACAGTTCTAAAAGAATTTTACGAAAATTCATATAATTTATTAGAGTTAAGTATATAAGTTGCAATAAGTGAAGTGACTTGTTTAACTTGCAGGCTTAAACTTGGTAATATCTGATCCATTTAAATGCAAGTTTGTATGGGTTAGCTTGATTTGCTCATAGTTTTTATATAATATGAATTTAATGAAAAATCTTAATTAAATTGTTTTTAAAAGGGGTCCAAAGTAAGTGTCTAAAACTTAGCCTCTTTTTGGGATTCCATACTATGGGACTTTATGTCCATAATGATGTCATGCTTGCTTTTGGTACTCCGGATAAACAAATCTTGATTGAACTTATATTTGCCTAATGGATATAATCTACTCATGGTAAAACTTTTTATGGGTTCGATATACTTTTATCTTCAACGAACAGTCTGGTGTTCAATGCAGGACGAAACATATGGTTACCTGGTTGGTTAAACTTAATGAGAATAGTAATTCTCTATTCTTAACAATAGGGCCTGGAGACTTCTTGGTTCATCATGCTATTGCTTTTGGTTTACATATAACTAAATTGATCTTAGTAAAGGATGCTTTGGATGCGCATGGTTCTAAGTTAATGCTAGATAAAAAAGATTTTGGTTATAGTTTTCCTTGCGATGGCCCGGGATGAGGAGGTACTTACGATATTTCGGCTTGGGATGCATTTTATTTGGCAGTTTTCTGGATGTTAAATACCATTGGGTGGGTTACTTTTTATTGGCATTGGAAACACATTACACTATGGCAAGGTAATGTTTCAAAGTTTAATGAATCTTCTACCTATTTGATGGGATGGTTAAGAGATTATCTATGGTCGAACTCTTCACAACTTATCAACGGATATAACCCTTTTGGTATGAATAGTTTATCAATCTGGGCATGGATGTTCTCGTTTAGACATCTTATTTGGGCTATTGGATTTATGTTCTTAATTTCCTGGTGCAGATATTGGCAGGAATTGATATAAACTTTAGCATGGGCTTATGAACGCACACCTTTGGCTAATTTGATTCGATGGAGAGATAAACTAGTGGCTCTTTCCATTGTGTAAGCAAGATTGGTTGGACTAGGCTCTAAGACACAAAACTTGTAGTTCTAAAAGAATTTTACGAAAATTTATATAATTTATTAGAGTTAAGTATATAGGTTGTAGTAAGTGAAGTGGCTTGTTTAACTCGCAGACTTAAACTTAGTAATGATCCCATTTAAATGCAAGTCTGTGTGGGTTAAACGTGTTTTGTCCACGGGTTTGTAGAATAATTTGTTTAATTTGCATAGATGTTTTTTATTAAAAAAAATATAAATTGATTTTAAAAATTAAAAAATGAAAACCCTAATGACTTACATGTGTTTGGAAATCAATTTAGTTAAACATAACTTTAATCCATTCTTGGAACCCCTTTTACGTTTGGTGCATGTATTGAAACATGGAAACCTCCATTCAATGTGGTCTAAATGGGTTTATAATATTTTTAGTTGATTTTAATTATTTTTATATATTTTTTTTATAATCTTTTAGTTTGTTTTTATTTTATTTTGGTTGGGTTGGGTTGGGTTGGGTTGGGTGGGTGGGTGGAGGGGAGGCCAGCGTGAATTGACGTGGACCACTTATTTTAGGGTGTTGCTATTCTCACTTCCGGAATTGCTATTCTCATCCCTACTTTTTCAAAATTCCATAAAAAGACATTCTTGCCCTTATTACCATTTCCTCACACCCCCTCCCATCCCTTCCTCCTCTCCTTCTGCTGCTTTCTTTCTCTCTCCTTTTCTATTTTTTCTTCATACCCCCACATAATATTTTATGTTTTTCTTATTTTTTTAACTTTAAATTTTATTAAAATTTTGTATACATATATTTCAACTTAAATTGTTTTAAAATTGTGTGATATATGTATATATTATATGTATTCATTATATAAGTTGTTTAGATTTTTATGTTATATATATTTTATGTTATAAAATTAATAAATGTAATTTTGGTCTCCTTATTTTTTAAAATCCATAATTTTTTGTCTCTCTATTTTAAATAAAGACATTTAGTCTCCATATTTTTCAAAATTCGTAATTTTGGTCCCCTTATTTTAAAATAGAGACATTTAGTCTCCAATTTTATAAAAATCTGGAATTTTAGTCATTCTGTCAAACTGAAAGTGTTAAAGGTTAAGAAATTAACGTTGACAAAATTACGGATTTTAAAAAATAGATGGACAAAAATTGCATTTAATCCATTTATATTATTTGTTAATTTAAATTTTTAATATTTTATATCTATGGATTTTTAAGTTTTAACATGGTTATTGAAATTTTAATTTTTTTTTAATATTCATATTTATAAAAACTAAAATTCAAAAAACTAAAAATAAAGATGACATTGTTTAAAAAAAAAAAGAGATGACTAAGAAAAAAAAAAGATATTCAAATAGTAAAAATTATAAAATTTAATTAATTGTCTTCAACGGAAATGTAATTCGGTTTCATTGAAACGATTGAATATAACGGAATTACATTTCCGTTGTGTAAAAAAAAAGTAACAAAAACACGATTCCGTTGTACAAATGTACAACGGAATCGTGTTTCCGTTGCGATATATGGGGTGAAAAAAAATAATTCAACGGCAACACGATTCCGTTGTACAAATGTATAATGGAATCGTGTTTCTGTTGAATTAATTTTTTTCCACCCCATTTATTGCAACGGAATCATGCTTCCGTTGAATTAATTTTTTCCACCCCATATATTGCAACGGAAACACGATTCCGTTGTACAAATGTACAACGGATATTTGTACAATGGAATCTTATTTTCGATCTGTATTTTTGTTTGGCACCCCATTCATTGCAACGGAACACGCGATTCTGTTATACAAGTGTATAACGGAATCATGTTTCCGTGGAAAAGGACATGTTTGGAAATTAATAAAAAGCCACCAATGAAGGTGGTGAGAATAGCAATTCCGGGGTGAGATAGCAACACTAAAAAAAACTGTTTATACATATCCTTATTTTCTGGTGGGGTTGCTATTCTCACCCATCCTTTATGTTATTCTCACCCCATAATTTCAAAAAACCTAGAAAATTATCCTCTTGCCCTTTTTCCCACCTCTAGCTCTCCTCTCCCTCTTCCCCCACCCCTTCACCTTCCCGCTCCTTCCCTCTCCTTCCCACCCCCTCTCTTCAGCCACTTCCCTCTCCTTCGTCCCACCCCCTTTATTCAGCCACTTCCCTCTCCTCCCCCACTTCCCTTTGCCTCTCCTCCCCGCCGCGTCGCCCAGGTTCGTCTTCTTCCCTTTATTTTTTTCTTTTCATTTTTGCACAGTGCAACAGAATCAAGATTTTGTTGTATTGTTTGAGTTTTTCAAACAATACTACGGAATCACGATTCCGTTGTGTTGTTTTTCAACCAACACAATGGAATCATGATTCAGTTGTGTAATAGATAATTTTTTTTAAGAAAAACTTATTTTGAATTTTGAATTTCTAAAGTAATTTTTTTTTAAAAGAAAAATATTTAATTATATTTGTATTATATTTACAGTATTATTTTTAATATTTAATTTTTAAATAAAATTTATTATTTAATTCAATAAATTTTTATTTAATTAAAAAATATTCAATAAAAAATTTTATATTTATATTTTTAAATGTGTTTATTATTTATATTTTTTGTTATGATAGTGTTATATTTACAATATTAGTTTGTTTTTTTGTTTATTTAGTTATATAGTATTTTAGTTTATTTTTTCTTTATTCAATTCTAATTATTTTAGTTATTTTTTTGCATATTTATTTTGGTTCGAACGAAGTATGTTTCCTACGATCGCTGACATGATCCCTCTACATTGGAGGAAGATGCTGCTGCAGACGCTGATCAGCCTGCCCAGCCATCCAGGACAGACCAGCGATGTGTGATAGCATCTGCTAGTCGTCGTCTGGTGGATGATACTCGTGCTGTTGGAGGAGTACAACAACATGAGCCAGAGGATGCAAAGGTTTTACATGCTGAGGCAGATGTGCCACAACATGGTCCAGACGTGTCGCTGCCTGAGCCAGAGGTTCCTCAGCCTAATCTAGAGGTAGCAGAGGTACCACAGCCAGCCCCAGAGATCCCGTTTGCTAACCGAATCATTGGACCGCCATTTCCTGGTGGTCATGTAGTTGATACACTACTGAGGTCCTATAAGGACCACGTCGCTGGACACATATAGATTGACGAGCCTCGGGAGGAGCTGAAGGTGGTCAGCCACACTGGGAAGTTGATTCCCTACCCTACCCAGCCACAGGTCCAGGCATACGTGGATCAGTCTGGTTTGACGAACTTTTATCAGGCGCGGTATACCGCGAATAAAGGCTCCGTCAATGCCTTTATTGAGAGGTGGCATCAAGAGACATGCACCTTCCACCTGCCCGTCGGAGAGATGACCATCACTTTGGATGATGTGTCCTGTCTGCTACACTTGCCTATTACAGGCTTGTAGATTGCCGGCCTAGCGACCGCGTTTACGAAGACTGACATTCGGATGTTGCTGAGGACCATGCTAGGCCTAGTGTCTGACGATGAGGCAGATGCTGCAATGGCGACAGGAGCCAGGGTACGTCTCGCATGGTTGAGGGAGCTATATGAGAGGTATGTGCAGTCTGGTTCATATGTGTGGGCCGCACGGGCGTACTTGTTGCACTTGCTCGGTTGTACCATCTTCGCCGACAAGAGCTCCACACATGTGAACATTTTCTACCTCTGCTACCTCAGCAATCTGTCCACCTGCGCCCAGTACCATTGGGGAGTATCTGCACTGGCGTATCTTTACGACAATCTCTCCTATGCGAGCTTGAGTGAGAGCACGCAGTGTGGAGGTTCTATGATGCTACTGATGGTAAATAATTATTTATCTGTTGTTTACATATTTGTTTGTGTATTTTTTAATACAAATGTTCACATAATTTACTTTCTTTATTTTACAGGCATGAGCGTTTGCACATCTGCCATCAATTGGCGGATGAGAGGATGTCGCTTATGACCCAGGCTTCCTTTTACTACCAGATGGAAGATGACGAGGGGGTACCGACAAGACTTGGGGGACCAGGCAGTTGCTGGATCAGTTCAAGATGGAGGACGTCGTCTGGTCCCCATATGATGATAGATACAGGGCTGCCACTGGTAGACCCTTCTTAGAGCAGACATATTATTCTGGCCACATCAGGTGTGACACAGACATGCAACCCTATTTTCTAGAGAGGGTTTTGAGGCAGTTCGGATACGTATAGGGGATCCCTCCACCACCACCTCCTCGCCCTCCATTTGAGACATCGATTCAGACGTGGGCCGAGTAGGAGCAACATAAAGTGCAGCTGGGCGAGCATGTGCTAGAGGATGCTCCATGAGCCTGCACCTCCGACTACTTGGCGTGGTATTATGAGCATTCACATCAATATGTGATTTCGCCAGAGGAAGAAGAGGCAGCACGGAGCCCAGTACATATGCTCGACCCCATGCCTCAGCCTTAGTCTCAGCCTGGTGACCCTCTGTCAGAGTTTGTAGATGGTGTAGATTACCCGTGCGAGGTAACGTAATGCAAACACTTTTTCCATAATTGTTTACATTTTTTTCGATAAATAATTACTAATTTTAATTGTCGTTTATGTAGGATCGGTACCGAATGATGTCTGTGATTGCAGAGAGGTTGTTGCATACCAGAGTCATTCCTGAGCGCACGCATGACCATAAGTTGGTGCAGCAGCTATTGCGCATAGCAGAGAGCGGCTTAGGTGCTGGTGTAGCAACCAAGGACGCAAACAGAGGAGGAGGATCGAGGGCGATTGCCGCAGAGGTGGTAGCCGCAGAGACGGTTGACTTATGATGTATTTATTGTATCTAAACTTTTATTGATATTTGTATCTAAACTTTTATTTTGTATGTACATTTTATTATATTTTATAGTTGATATTTTGAATTTATTACATTTTTCTTTATAAACTCTATAAACAACACGCGCGTGCGCCTGGTAGTATAATGAAAGAAGGAACGATTTCTCCATTAAAATCATAGAACAAACAACAACAACAACAAAAATAATGTGCAACATAATAACTCTTCTACAGATATTTCATAGAAAATAACAACAACAACAACAACCAACATAATAAAACTTAAACATAGTTGTTGGTTTACTACATAGACTTTTTTTTCCCATTAGAGCTACTTGTCGCCATTGTCTCACGCATAAGAACAATAATCTGTTCGGCAGATCTGGGTTTACGCATCAGGGCAATGATTTCTTCAGGAGATCAGTCAAATGTTGTATATAATTCAATTGGTCATTTTGAACGAAATTCACAAAAGATGAAAAATATCTTACCCACATCATTGTCGTCTTTAAGCTCCATGCAGTCGTACTCAATAGAACCATCACCTACATATACAGGTTGGCAGTAATAGATGTCAAGTAGCATTCTGTTACCTCCGAGGACATCCTTTACTATTTTTTTTCAAAGCAACAAGCGACATGTCCTCACTGATTCTAATGAATTTAGGACCATGGGGAACATTCAAACTTTACCCCCTCAAAAGTTGAAATCATGTCACCATCGTAATACACAACAGTAAGAGATCCCTCCATCTTTCAACCAATATACCCAATATAAACACATTGGAATGAGCTCTCTTATACCTACACCACCGATATTTAATACTACAATATTTACTGTTCATCCATGACTCACTCTGTTATTCAATTATCACATACTCTGCACTTTGTTTAACAAAAGGCAACGACCAAGATTGCACCGACAAAATATAGGGTTTAGATAGCATCGATACTTCAATTATCACATACTTACTATTTGCCTGTCAGATGGACATTAACAACTTTGTTTTTTTGTTGCAGAAAAGCAACGGTTAATATTAGTCCTATAAGATACATCGATCAATGTGTATTAAATTGGTATGTTTGTTTTTGTCCAAAATTTAAAACCTAAAATTATACATTTAAAAAAACATTACTCATAAAAAAAAAACTTAGAAAAATTAAAAAAAAATGTGCAACGGAATCGTGATTCCGTTGTATACATTGTACAACGGAATCATGATTCCGTGAAAAAGGGTAATTTCGGAATAACAAAAAAGCCATAAACATGGGTAGTGAGAATAGCAAAACTAGGTGTGAGAATAGCAATTCCCCTTATTTTATAGGGCTTTTTTCTCCTAACCGACTCCACCTAACATGCTCATCTGTGGACCAGGCATAAGTAGACTGGACTATCCTATGTACCCTGGTCTATAATTTACAAATTAGTTATACTCTATGAAATAATTTCATTTTAATGTATAATATACTTTTTAAAAATATAAATAATGTTGTATACTTAAAAAACAATATCTATGATCAGAAATTGATATTGACTGTTAGATTTTATAAAATAACATCTATAATAACTTTCAATTAAAAATAAATTTTATCAATCTAATCATTTAATAAATATTTTTTTATAAGAATCAAATAAAAAAAAAAGTATCATGGAATGGAAAATGTTGAATTGATGATATTTACCGTTGCATTGATGAAATCCAATATTCATATAGATGAAATTGTTAAGTGGACCCTTAAAAACATTTCTTAACCTTTATAAATTAACATTTTCTCAGGCAGTCGATAACAATGTTAAAGAGAATCTATATTTAAATGCAGCGTGAGTAAAATTCATGCACATATAGCTTTACTTGTAGTCCGAAGCTAAAATGAAAGATACAAATTCAACAATGGGAAATCTGTCGGATTGCTCCTCACAATATATAGCTTTGGTGTACCAAAAATTCTAATAAAGTTCGAATTCTAAATAATTGATAGATAGTTAAGTTTGTTGACAGGGGTTCGGCCCTTGGTTACATAATACATATATAAGAAAAAGTTTGTATTGAAAGAAACAGTGATTTTAACATTTCAAAGAAATTAACCTCAGACTTGTTAAAAAAGAGAAAAAAAAAGAAGGCTTTGGTGTGGAGTGGAATAAACAACAATTTGTGTTATGAATGCCGAAACTCTGGTGAACATAAGTCTAAGCTGAAGGGAGTTTACTTACATTGTAGGGACTAGGGAGGGACGGATCCTTTCAAACTTCATGCAGTGTATTCTTGTTTGTTCGCTGTCATGTTATAAAAATTTATAATGTTTTTTGGTTTGTAGCAACTAGCTTGATTTTGAAAAACTTTAAAAGTTATCACTGATCATTCAAATTAAGCACTTATTTTTTAGCATTAAAACAGAGTTAAAAGTTAAAACCTTTTTGAACGAAATCCATGCGCAATGCACACGTATATGGTTAAATTTAACTAGAAATTAACATTAATTTTTAAGTATGTTTAGATAAACGATTTAATATTAAGTATTTATTAATCATTTTTATCACAAAAATATAATAATAAGATTTATTAAAAAAGTGTTCGTAAAATTCATAAATTAATTTTGTAAACTTAATCAATTAATTTCTTTATAATTTTTTTTTCCAAACTCCCTAAAATTCGATATTAAGCAATTTAGTATTATGCGGTGTTCGTTTAAGGTGAAAGCCCAGCCTTTCAGCCGCAGATGAAAGTGAAAAGGGCTGAAAATTTCATTTACATTAATTCAGTAGAGGTGAAAAGCAACTAAAAGTGTAGAAAAAAAAGTGGATCCCATACTGAAAGTTTTCACCTCAAAAATGAGGTGAAAGTGCTATGAAATGCACAATAAAATGCTCACCTGTTTATTTGTCAAAAATACCCCCTCCGTCTCGTAGACCTCGTGTCCCATTATTTTATTTTTCAAATGACAGAACCCGTGAGAGAGAGGGAGGCTTGTTAAGGATAATTTTATATTCAATTATGGTTTAAGCATATTCGAATATGTCGGTTAAAAAAATCATGTTGCACATATTTTTTTTTATATACACCGCACTTATTTTTTTTGGAAATAAGTCCTGTTAATAGACTATTTATATAGAATATTTTGATTCATTATAGTAATGGGTTAATATTTTTTTATAACAAAAGTTTTATCACCAAATATTTATATATGCTTCTGTCAACGTGTCTTCAAATAATACAATATGCCAAACTGTCAAGTTTTTATCAAGCAAAAATGGATATTTGTAAATGGCCTAATCAATTATGTTTTCACATAATCAAATGGCTCCTCGAATTAAAAATAAAAAAGCACGACGCATGTAAAAAAAAATCGTACAGAAGAAAAATAAAGCAACAATGTTAGGGGCAAAATGGGAAAAATATAAATAATCAACTTTTTTTTTCTTTTTTCCTACAACATTACTTTAATTCAAATCTTTCATCCCTTTTCAATTCTCTTTCATCTCTACCAAACAACCTCACTTTCCACTCTCTTTCATCACACTTTCATCTCTCTTCTATCCATTTTCATTCCTTACACTTTCATTCATTTTCTTTCCACACAACCGAACATAGTGTTAGTAAAAAATTATGGGTGAATATTTGATTAATATTGTAAAAATTTATGGGTGAATATTTGATAAATATTAACTGTATTTTTTTTTATAAAACATTTAATCGTAGTAAAAATTTATTGGTGAATCTTTGAAAACATTTATTAACATTTTCCTTTAATAAATGTTTTCAAAATTTCCATTCGACATCTGAAAATTATATTAAGCTTTTATTAATATTAATCGTTGTTTTTTCGCTGAAGATTAATATTAATCCTAGTAGAGTTAGCTAAATTAATTAAACTTATTTAAGAGAACATTACTCTTTTGTATTTACACAATTATTTTATTTCAAATTCCTTATTATGTGAACTAATTTTGATACACACGGTATATTATTATTAGAAAAATACTCTCTAATATATTCTTTTAAATATATTATTTTTTTATCAATTAAAATTTATCACAAAAACTTGCAAGTTTCATTCTTATTTAACAAACTTTTCTTTTAATTTTATAATTTTTAATAAATTTTATCTAATAAGAGAAAATGTGTTAAAAAAAAACACGTTAGAGTGTCTAGAATTATTATTATTAAAGACATCCTCAGCATGAACGTGCTCGAATTAAATAGCACGAGGGGTACGTATATGGAGAAGCTTTAATTCATATGCTTAAATATGTTTTTAGTCCCTCAAATATGAAAATATATTTATTTTAGTCCCTTAAATTAAAAGTCATTTTTTTAGTCCCTCAAAATTAAAAAATATTTTTTTAGTCCCTCTCCACAGTAGGTGCCAAATGAAAAATAATGAATTCGTAATTTGTTACGGTTTTTAATTGCCAAAATTTGATTTTGTAAATTTGTGGAGCTAAAAGTCATTACAAATTGCGAATTTGTTATTCTTGTTTGATACCTATTATGAAGAGGGACTAAAAAAAATCATTTTTTTTTAATTTTGAGAGACTAAAAAAAGTAATTTTTAATTTGGAGGAAAAAAAATAAGGACACATATTTAAGGGATTAAAAATAATTTTAAACCTAATTGATAGGACAAAAGATAAAATGTTGATGGAGAATAGGACAAAAGATAAAATGTTCTACACACAACATTTAATTCAGTTGGGGATAGGTGCCAATTCAACTAGATTGATCCTAATCCAAAGTTTCTACGTGGTTTCAGCTGATGAATTGCATGCGAAGCTGTTGCCACGTAGAATGTGAAATGGCATTCGCTAAGACATATATAAAAAGGCTACACATAGTGAACACTCTCGACTCGAAGCATTAATTTGAGATTAACTCACTCAAACTCAGAGAGAGAGAGAGAGAGAGAGAAAATGGCTGATGTAGGTGGAGGAGATGCAGTGAGACCGGTGGTAGTGTGTGATAACAAGTGTGGCTGCACAGTTCCATGCACTGGTGGTTCCACTTGCAGGTCTCTTTCCAAAGTTCATAAAGTAACTTGCATGTCATTAATATTGTTTCATATTAACCATACAAGTTCCTTGATTGCTTTTCTGCTACCCGAGTCTCTGCTTCCAGGATTCGATAGAAGCACAGTTTTTCTGCATGGATTGGTTTTGAACGAAGTGTCCTTCAGAAATTTCTTTTTCTGCTATTGAGATTAATTAGTTATCTTTTTTTTCTTAAAGAAGAGGAAAATTTTAAGAGATCCTTGGTTTGATTTTAAAAGAAAGAAATAAAGTGAATATAGGAAATATTTTTTTTTTCTTTTCTTTTCTTTGAACAGCCAAGAAAAGAATTTATATATTAAGAACACCCTGCAATATGACACAAGGTGTGTGCCCCATATTATATACCAAGGGAAAAAAGAGATCACCATACACAGTAAAGGCCTTGTATAGCCCATCACTTAGCATAACATATACATGCATGTTGCATACAAACCAAAGCATATACTTATACAATCCACCCACCCTTCTGCTATTATATTATTCTATTTACCTGCTATGAAACAATTAATAATTTCTCAGTACCTAGTCTACTGGATTTGTCATCCACTACATGAACCCCTTTCAAAACATCTGAGAAGTGAATTAGTGTACTATTTGGTAATTCATGTGTTTGCAACTGGGATGCAGGTGCATGAGTGCAGGCACTGCTTCTGGAGGGGGTGATCACGTGACATGCTCGTGCGGAGAGCACTGTGGGTGCAATCCATGCTCATGTCCCAAGACTGCTGCTGCTGGAACTGGTTGCAGATGTGCCGCAGATTGCGCATGTGCCTCCTGCCGCACTTAATAGTTAATATCACACCTTAAGGCTTCAACTTCACGTTTTATTTTATTATTATGTCTTCAAATCTTGGATGTGCTTTCTATATATATATATATACACTAGTCTCGTTCGTTTAGTGTTCACAAACGTATTAGCTGGTTGGTTAGTTAACGCATGGTGTACTATGTAGAAGAGGCCTTTCCTTATGGAATAGGGCATAACATGCTGTTGTGCCTGGTTTGTACTTTAAAACGATCAATCATAAATAAATGTGCATTTTGAGAATTACATCTTGTAATAATTTCTCTTCAGACAGACTTTGTTTTTCTTTTTGTTTTTACGATTGTAATAATTAATGACTATATGGAACTTACTAGGTCAACACTCTAATATTTCAGACAGACTCTGCTTTGTTTTCAAGCAATTAATTAAGATTGCTGCTAACGTATGACTGCAGGAACTTCTCCTAGACTATCAATCTTAAGTGTATGTGTATGTCAAAAAAATAAATTATCTCAATTTTAGTATATTTTCACTCTTTTTGGAAACTATGATCCTTTCTTTTATTCTATGAATTGGTGTTGATCGATATATATAGAGTACTTTTTATCTATTTTTTTTTAGATTTGATACTCTAAATATCAAGGGTGTTTGATGTAGAGGACTTCTTATCTAAACTCATCAAACAAGAGAGATTTATTAAAAAAAAAAAATTAACCTTCTGTGTATATATATCATTAAAATGGTTAATAGTTGTACTTTGTGTCATTCAATAAAATTCATGTAAAAAGGACTCTCCACATTTGCTTTTTTTAATCTCTTATTTCTATTTTTGAATCTTTTTTCTGGTCATGCTCTAATCATTTTGTCACGATTGAAATTCTGGTCAGTCACCAATTAAGAAGTTAAAATTTAATTATTAAGTTTAGGGGAGGATGAAACTTAATTACAACTCATTCACTAAAATACATGCAGTTATCTTTGTGCAATTTTAAATATTATTTTGTCCTTTTTAGTAGGAAAACTAAGAGGAAGAAAAAAAAATATAAAGATAAAATTATGAACAGTTATCTTTGTGTGTTAATTACATAAATCTAATTTATTTTTATTAAAAAATCAAGATAAATAAGAAAAAATATACAGATAAAATTATAAAAAATAATTTTAAATGTACGTACAGTGAGAACTTTTTCTTTAAAAAATTATTATGTATTATTTGGTTTTTATTTTTTTACTTTAATCATTTTATTATTTTACTTTTTATTCACCTAATCTTAAAAATTCTAACCTAGTATATTAAATAGAATAAACATTTTTTCGCACCCAACCTAAATTATTACTTTTTATTATTTTTCTTAACATTAACATTATTATTTTTTTATTCTTTTATTTGATCCTAAATTGTTCCCTTCACCAACAAGTCGTTGGTTCGAATGGTAATGTCTAGTGTTCAAGTCTTGTGGATGAAAAAAAGTCCTTGGAAGGGGATATCTCATTGAAGGTGGCCAGTTAGGTTCTCCAGTGGAGATTAATCATCAGCAAAATTAGTAGATACTCCACACCAATGTCATGGTGATAAAAAAAAAATGTTCCCTTTGGCTTCATTTTTATATACCTCCAAACTAGGAAGTTTATATAGCCCAGCCCGTGCAATCTTAAATAAAGATGTAAAGTTTCTTATAAGCTACTAGTTTGGCTAACCAAAACACTCTACTTATATTAAGCTATACAATTTAGAGAAAATAAGTTATGCATTGATAGGGTTGAAGTATAAAAAAATGCTCTTTTTTCCGTTCTCAGTTCACCGTCCCTTCCTTTCTCTCTCCCTTCCATCTACTTCCTCCTCCTCTCCCTCCTCAAACCATTAGGCTTCTTCGACGACCTCAACAACTTCTTCTCTAGCGTCATCTTCCTCTGCCAGCAACTACACCAAAACCCGCACCTGCACAAACCATATCTGAAGCCGACCTGCTCCCACCCATGGCGCCTCCCTCTCCCACACCGTCATAGACAACAACTTCGGCCTTGTCTTCAAGTTCCATCTTTCCTCTGGTGCCTTCGTTGCCATCAAGAAGCTCTCCATGGATGCCTTCCAGGGCTTTCACGAGTTCACAGCGGAGATGGAAATATCTTGAGCAAGCTCTGTTTGGCACACCAAGATTGCATATCTGTTTTTTCTTTTTTCTTTTTTCAGTTTAGTTTTTATATATTTCAATTTATTTTATGGTGATGTTTGTAATTTAATTTGGGATCTGGTGAATAAATTGTGGGTTATTCATAATTGATGAAATGAACAAGCAAATACAGTAATGGGAAAAGGGGGGACAAAAGCAAAGCAACGAGAAAGAAGAGGGGAGAAGAAGAGGTATTTTTCTTTTAAAAAAAAATAATCCAATATAGCCAGTCTTATGATAGACCCACACTAATTTCAAGACAAATACATATCTTACAGCCAAAATAACTTTCCCACCATGGGGGACATGACCAAGTCCCCCATGCTAACCAGATCCACCACATCACACTCTAAGAACTAAAAGTATTTTTTTCTCCAATGGCAAAATGTTAAACATCAAAAGTATTTGTTTATTTTTATTTATTTTTTGGGATAAAATTTGTAAGCTCTCTTCATTTTTACTATTGATCATGATTAAGAAGCTTGTTCTTATGAGTTTTTATAGAATCTCTAATACATGAAAAAAAAGTACAATATGTTTTTAGTTCCTATACTTTTATTGAATCTTGTTTTTAGTTCTTGAACTTTCATATCGTGCAATTTAGTCTCTGAACTTTCTAAAAAAATATTTTTAATCTCTGAACTTACTCTTCTTTTTTGCACATTTTTTAACTTCAGGTTGTGAGGGGGACCAAAATCACATTTTTTTATAAAGTTTAGGGACTAAAAACAATATTCAATAAAAGTACAGAGACTAAAAACATATTTAAAAAAAAAAACGGATTCTTAGCACAAGAACCCATCTAAGAATCAGCAATGGAGATGGCCTTACCAGTTAAAAAAAAAAAGTCTCATAAGTTACTTGGAATGTAATATCCACGTCTGATGCATTCCGCCAAAACAATAAATCTTCTAAATTATAAATCTTCTAAATTAAGGAACTTAATTAATTTGAAAAAAAATTAAGGAGATTAAAATTAAATACTTTCTAAAATAAAAGGATACTACAATTAAGTCAACATTTCTTTTTATGTTTTAGATATTTCATTTTGAAATGTTCACAATTTTATTTCTCTATTTGTTAATTATTTGTGGAAAATGTGTGAAATACACCACCCAAAAATGAAGAAAAAATATTGAGAATTTTGAAAATTAAAAATTCTACTTTATAGTATAAGAATAAATTAAATATATGTTTGCTTTAACATTTTTTTACGTGTGGTAATCTAAATTTCCGCATTAAAATCTTAAAAAGACGTAGAAGCAAGCAACGCTAGGTAAACTGGATCCAGCATAAATAAAAAAAAAATAGGGCTTTTTCTTAAGGCACACCTTTTTTGTCTCGGCGCACCCCATGAAAAATAATTACCCACCTGATGAGACAATTCTACCCTTCTTCCCTTTTAATTATTGAACCTAACCCTCACTAGTGCACCCCATAACCACATAACCCTAACACTTCTCCCTTTCATTCCTTTTCCTTCCAGCGCCGCCACACCCCATCTTCTTGCCAAACCTTCAATTTTTTTTGCTTCCATCCCCTCCCGCTACTCCTTTCGAGCACATCACACCTCACTGGAGGTGGTGCGTCTTCGTGGAGCTTTGTTGGCATCCTCTTCCTACGCCATTGAAGCCATCCTCTTCCTCCGCCATTGAATCCGGTAAGCGGTTGTTTTGTTCGATTATTATTATTATTATTATTATTATTATTATTATTTTAAAATTCCGGATTGGATAATCCATAATAAGGTGAAAGTGTTGTTGTGTTACAGATTAGCTAATCTGTAACACAACATACACTTTCACCTTATTACGGATTGGATAATCCGTAGTATAATGTACGGATTTCCTTTTCCGTAATGTAACATATATTAAGACTTATTACGGATTGGATAATCCGTAGTATATATACTATATATTACGGATATCCTTTTCCGTAATGCAACACACACCCCTTTTGTGTTATTACGGATTGGATAATCCGTACTATATATAAAACCTATTACGGATTTCCTTTTCCGTAATACAAGACACACCTATTAGTGGTTTACGGATTGGATAATCCGTAGTATATATGGAACTCTGGAAAGCTATTACGGAAATCCTATTCCGTAATGCAACAATGTATTACGGAATGGGTATTCCGTAATACAATTCCGGATTTTGATATATACTCCGGATTTAATAATCCGTAATTAAGGGGAAAATCTATAATTTAATTTTTAATTGTATAATTTCATTTGTAATTATATAATATGATATTTAATTTGTAATCTGTAAGATATTTAATCTAATTTGTAATTGTATAATATGATATTTGATTTGTAATCCGTAAGAAAATAATTTGTATAATTTAATTTGTAATCTGTTAGAAATTAAAATTATATAATTTAATATGGAATTGTATAATTTAATATGTAATTGTGTAATTTAATTTGTAATTGCATAAGATGATATTTAACATAAAATAATTAGAATTATATAGGACAAATTTAACAAGGGGTGTGATGCCATGTTAGTAATAAAAGGCAAAGGTTTAATTAGAATTCGACAGTTAAATTATTCATATGTGACAGAATTTGTATGTCATTGTTGTTATATACATTTAGACGTCATTTAGTTGTGGTTGTTATATATTTGATTTGATATATGTGCAGAAATACCACTCACTAGAGGTGGGAGTGCCAATCCGTCCTAATTGTGAGACCCACTGCATCTGCACGCAGGCGCCGTGGACGAGCTGATGATGTTGTTCAACATGAGGAGGATGAGGAGATGGAGCAATAGGAGGAGCCAGAAGCAGCTGATGTTATTGAGTTTGGTGGTGGGCCTGAGGACACATCAATCCTCACATTATATGTTGATCACGTAGCCCGAGATTTGTGGCAGGGATTGGTATACATCTTTCCATAATTTATTTTAATAAATAATAGATGTTTTTTTTGTATTGATTCATTAATTTTAATTATTTATCATTTGTAAGTACTTGTAGGATCGGGGTGAGTTAAAGGTGGTATCACACGGACGTAAATTGAGAGCCTTTGGTCCCCCACACGAGCAAATAAAGGATTTGGTGAAGGATTCTGGCTTATCCCCATTGATTGAATGTAGTTATGTAACTGCAGATAAGGGATTGTTGTGTGCTTTTGTTGAGAGGTGGCATAAGGAGACCAACACATTCCATTTGCCCATCTAAGAGATCACCATCACACTTGATGATGTGTCGTCTTTGCTACATATCCCCGTTATTGGAGCTTTTTACAGTTACCCTCGTTTGGATGCTTCGAGTGCTAATCCCGTGTTGATGGACTTGTTAGGAGTGTCATTTCAAGATGCATATGCAGAGACCAGATTCACCAAAGGGGGACATGTGTGCCTAAGCCTTTTGCGGGTCGTGTAAGCAAAGAAGTGCTCGACGATGCAATGGACGCATGCAGCTAGAGCATACTTGTTGTATCTAATGGGGTCTACCATCTTTGCTGACAAGAGTTTTGGCGCTGTAAGTGTGAGATTCTTACCGCTTTTCCATGACCTTCAGTTATGCGAGGGTTATGCATGGGGTGCAGCTGCATTGGTTCATATGTATGAGCATCTGGCTAATGCCAGTTTTGCTAAGACAAGGCAGGTCGGCAGTTATGTTACTCTTCTACAGGTAATTACTAATATGGTACCTTTTATATATTAAAATAAATATAAACTAAATGTATTGACCATAATTTTTGCTTCGTTGTTTTTGACACAGGCATGAATCTACGAGCATTTCCCTACTATCGGGTTGAGGACACTAGCTAAGAGATACAGTGAGTCATTACCACGATGTAGCCGTTGGGTGCTTGGGAAGTTATTATCAGTAAGCCATTATCGTTCACAGTTGGATGAGCTGAACACAAATAAAGTTTGTTGGAGGCCATATGACGAGCATCGTGTAGTTCGTCCATTTGAGTTGATATCTTTATTCTCCGGATTCATTAGATGGGACTCTGACATGCATTTGCATTTGCCAGAGAGGGTATTACGCCAATATGGTTATACGCAGACTATTCCTCGACACCCCCAATGTGTTCACAGCTGTTTATCCATATGTAGAAGAAGTTGATGAGAGGTGGTTGCATTTTGCAAATCACTTGATTAGGCCGGGAGAGCAGGCAGTGGATCCCTCAGATTGTGTCCCAGGGTACATGGAGTGGTACTTTAAGATCTCCCACCCAATTGTGGACCCATGTAATGCGAGTCTCCTTCATATAGTCCCACCGATGATACCAGACAATAGACACGAGCCAGAGCATGTGGTAGAAGAGGCCGAATCTAATAGCCATGCAAATACCACTGCTGTTGTAAGTACTTATTTTAGTTATTGTTATCATACATTGGTAATTACTTGTGACAAAAATGTTTATCATGTGTTTGTTATGTTTCTATGTTCATAGGTTGTATGTCGTAGGATAGCTGGACACTTACAGCGTATGATTGATTTAAGGATGGTGACTGAAGGCATTGATGCCTGGGATGCCACACATGCAACATTAATGTTAGCTCAAGGGGTCACTGAGGAAGGAAATGTTTATAACAGGAGAGGTCGTGGTGGTAGGAGAGGTCGTGGTGGCCAACAACGTCGGGCAGGGACACAATGAATTAGTCTTTTCTGTTTACTGTATTAACTTGTTGAAATTGGACAACGATTGTTTTAAGACATGACTATTGTATTTACTTGTTGGTACTTAAAGGCATTTATGCCATGTGTTTGTACTTCAAGGCTTTAATGCCATTTGTTCTATTGCTAGTACTGTTTTATGTTCATTGATACAGGTGACATGCATTGATGTAGGATGTCCATATTTTAGGGGAGGTTCTGCCAAATTTTTAATAGAAAAATAAGTATCCTGCAAATCAAATAAGTAACTGATCGATCATATAGTAACATTGACAGTTAAGTACGTTGTCTTTTAAGCAATACAACTTTATAAAGTACAAATAACTAATCAATCTTCTGCAATGTTGACATAATGACGTGTCACCCCAAGTAATTGTGCGAATTGTTGCATTCATCCAATGTAAGGAGAGACCCATGCTTTGGCAATAGGATGGCAATATGTAGACCACAACACATCAGCATTTGGTATCGGACAACGATCTTGCAAAAAGACCTGCATAATAATAACTACAAACAAGTTAACATGGCCCTTTTTTTTAACAATAGTTATAACTATAATGTGAGGTTGTACCCAATGATATACCTGTACAAAATGATTGCCATTTACATGGCCTAAACATATCATATGATGCACTGAGCTGTTATTGGGAGGTTGAGTTCTAAGAGGGAAGAATGACATGCTTGGTTTTTGCGATAAGAAAACTAGTATCACATTATACCTAGAAGCAATAACATATCCCATGTCTGGTATAGTCATCCATTTTTCCACATATGCCTATTCATATTCAAGTTAGTACAATGGAACTAATTATAAGACACTAAATCTTAAATCTCACAAAAACAAGTAATATTATTTTACCATTGAAAGATCATCAACAAGCAACGATTGTTTTAGTTGCTCAAAACGCTCATAACCTCCAAATATAGTGGCATACTCATCACGCCACTGCCCAAGTTCTTTATGCAAATCATTAAGCACTAAGGGCCAATAGTCTTCACCCATACCTAGTAGTCCTGCAACTGCACGGTAGCCACAATGTCCATCAGCTTTGACATCAACAATATCCAATATATATGGGTGCATAATTACATTAAATTGATCGATCATGGAGGCTTCCTCTGGCGTGTTGTTTGCTGAGATGATCTTTTGGAATACTTCAAACTGGATGAGCTGTCATGTACAAAATGTAATGTATCCACATGCTTAAAGTACGAAGGGTCATGCTTAGTTGACCTTTCCAATTTGGCTGCACGCCCCTTTTGTGAACCCTTAGTCTTGACCTTTTGAGTAGGCGGACACATTGAAGTTATCTCAGGGTATGCAATTTCGCGAAGTTTGGTTTTTATAGTCAATTTCCCACCAATGTCAACCTCTTTAAAACGTTTAAGTATGACATCAACTTCTTGCCGCACAGACAATTCTGCATATTCCTCATTAGACCCCATGTCATTAAATCTTAGTCTGGTCCAAAAAATATGAACTGCGCTCAGTGGTATGCTACCCACGACATATCTAGCTAGTTCACATGCACATGGGAGACCATGTGTGGTTCTTACTATGCATCCACAATGAGCACTATCAACACCAACAAACCTGACTCGATCAAACTCATCTGCAATATGATTCAATGCATACCTTGAAACAAATCCGCGCACTCTCTTATACAATGTCACATTGAAACTATGACCCACGACATTAATGCTATTCTCAAATGAGCCTTTTATTTCGGTATGTTGCAATATTATCAAGTTGTTCATGGCATCCCAACAATAAAGTTCTTGTTAGAATCTTATACTTGCATATTTGTTTCAAAATTACATTATGTATAACAAATTCACATACCTGTTACTTGTTGTATTCCCTAAGTGCATAAATTTATCTGTCCATGCCTTTACAAACCTTTCCTTGTGAGGCAATAATCATGTATTTTTGACATAGTCAACAAAGAATATCCATGGTGAACAAACAACTTCAAACTTTGTGACACAGTCTTCATACTCAGATTCAGTCGGATAATCCATAACACTACCCCATGCATCCATGACTTGGCCCCATGCCTCTTTGGGAGTCACGTATGTCTTGCACTTCGCTTTCACATTCTTGTCAATGTGAAAATGGCACAATACATTAGTAGACTCAGGAAACACAATTTTCACTGCATTCATCAGGGCTATATCTCTGTCAGCCACAAACACTTTAGGCAGTCCATCAAGTCTCCAAAAAAGTCCTCTCAGTCTCTCAAGTGCCCAAACAAAGTTATCTTGTCGTCCAGCCTCTAAATACACAAAAGCTACAGAAAAGTTCAACCCAGTAGGCGTCACACCAACAATCTCAAGTAATGGTAGTCCATATATGCTTGTTTTGTATGTACTGTCCATCATAAAAACTATGTTAAACACATTCACTAACTTCACTGCATCAGGATGTGTCCAGAAAATATCATGCATTACTTCCGATGTTTCATGGATTCTATGCCAATGAATATACATGTCACGCTCAAGTAGGTTCATCAAATGTTGCATTTGTGTCCTTGGGCCTCTTTCACCATTTCGATATGCACTCCTTGCATTATATACTTATTTAATTGTAGTCACATTATTTTCATTGTGCTCTTTCAATGTGAGGAGAATATTTCTTGGTTTGACCATACTCTTCATCATATCAACGAACATTGTCTTCTCGTTAGATGTTAGACGACCAACATATGGATGGCCAACCAATGTCTCAGCTAAATCATGATTATGAGACCTACATAATAACTTCAATGTCCATCCTTCACCATTCTTAAGTGGTGTTCCTCTCAATCTAAAGGGACAATCACACTTTCTAGTCCCAGTCACCGTCCCCACTACATCTTTTTTCTTTGGCCTATACTTTTCACCCCGCTCACAACCCAACAAAACAAATGTCTTCCTTCTTGGTATCCCATTTGATGTGTCTGACCTCAAAATCACAATGATAAAACCCATCTTAAATGCAATCGCTCGAACCCATTTCAGTAACTCATCACGAGTGGGAAACACCTGCATAATAAAACATACAACATCAATATGCCTATTCACCTTTCCAATTATGTCACTACCAATTAAACAAAACAATTACCTTATTTGTGAATACATCAGTACAATCATCATCTTTTTAATGTCTAGTCCATATTGCATCATTATATCTTCAACCATTGTCTGATCAATATCCATGTCTACTTCATCCGACATCTTGCTCATATAACGGTCCTCCATAAAATCTAATATTTAAAAAAAATAACACTCAATTGAATAAACACAAAAAATATCCAACAAATTGCCCACATTGTTACCAACAATAATTTAATTATTATTAACTAAACAGGCATTAAAAAATACAATTTCAACTCATTGAACTTAAACAGGTTAATCATAGCAGATATAGTTTTTTTTACAAAATTCCTAACTATATTAGTGTATATTGTAATATACATTACGGATTACACAATCCGTAATGTATATTGTAATATACATTACGAATTACACAATTCGTAATGCAATTACAACATTATGGATTAGACAATCCGTAAGTCTTGTAATTGAATTATGGATTGTGTAATCTGTAATGTCATTTTACGGATTGTCCAATTCGTAATCCTATTACAATAATTACGGATTCAGCTTTCTGTAATGAACTGTTCACCATTAAAAAAAAAAAACCCTTACCAGATGAAGAACTTGAACTGAAACCTCGCCGTCAATGGAGGAAGGAGGAGGAACGAGGATAACAGAAAAACCTATGCTACCTTCTTCACCTTAAATGGAAGCTTCGTCGAAGTAAATACATCAACAATGAAGTCAACAGACCGGCAAGAAGAGAACGAGAACGCGAAGGAACCACCACACCTTGGAGTAGTTGCAGTGAAGAAGAAGAATGGGGTGCGAATGAGAGAAAGGCGCAGTATATCATTATAATCAATAAGGATATAATAGGAATATATAAATTTATGGGGTGCACCGGGAAAAAATGAGGTGCCCTAAGAAATTGCCATAAAATAGTATCATGCAGATTGGGCTTGCAGAAAAGCCCAAGTTGAGGCCCAAATTGGTGACCCAGAAGAATGATAACGAGGCCGGGTCTGAATCCAACATTTGAAAGAACTAGGGTTTCATATATAAGGCAGCATAGCCAGGGTTTTATCAGAGAGGGGCGCACCCAGAGAGGAAGCCAGAGAGAGAGGGGAGAGAGTGTTCAACGCTTTATCAAGATGGGTATGGTTTTGTTCACCCTCACCATCGTTTTTTCGATCTTCTATAGTTCATTTGTGTTGTGTGTATGAGTTTGGGGGAATATTCTCTCTGATGGGCTGTGCTATTGTTTTTCATCAGGTATTTCTAGGGATTCCATGCACAAGAGGCGTGCCACTGGTGGCAAGAAGAAGGCCTGGAGAAAGAAGAGAAAGTAATCCCCATTTTTTAATTTTAATTTTATTTTATTTTTGCTTAAAGTTGCTTATTTTTCTTCGTGTGCATTAGATGTTTGTGTTTGTTTTGGGGTTATTTTGTGTGATTTAATTTTTTTTTGCTTTTTTTTTTTTGCGATAGTTTCAATGTTTTGATTGCCTGTGAAATACACTGGTTTGAACAAGGAGAATGGTTGCAATTCAGCTGTGTACAGTGGCTGTTTGTATTTTTTATTTTTTCATTTGGGGATTGGGGTGATGAATGAGTTCATATCTGCGGGTGTATCTGCCTGATCTAGCTTTAGTCATTTTCGATTTTTATATTTCATTAGGCAAATAGGGATTTCAAATGGTTACCGTAGTAGTAATTCAAGTTAAAGTCATGCAAAATCAATACCCTGTTTGGTTAAGATTTGAATGTATTTCATTTAGAAATTTAGAAATTTGTTTTTCATTCTAGAATAGAAGAATCTGCCAATGTATTGAAAGGTAGAATCTCTATCTAAGTCTCCATGCTATCAGTCCATTCTCACCTCTGGATATTGAGGTGCTTTATGAATTAGCATGTGAATTAATCTTTTGCAGTGCTTCCAATTTGCTGCTTGAACGTGACTATATTATGCAAGGCTGGAATTTTATTTCTCATTGTTTCCAATCCTCCTCTACTTAAATGATCAGATACCATGTACGCTTTTTTGTTGTACAAATGTTTTTTCTTCATTAATTAAGAATAATATGTAAACTGAGAGAGTGGGGAGCTACAACTAAGGTGAGGACAAGATATCCTCTATAGAAAATAAACTGAATGTAATCAGAGAGCCAGTGGCTCAATAATGACATAGAAGCTACCCAATTTCACTGCAAGCTGAATTTTTATCATCTCCGCCTTATGAATTTTGTTCTTTGCTGTTGAATGTGGCTAATTTTTTTCAATGTTTGCAACTTCATTTAGATCTTAATTTTAAAGGAGATTATATGAACCTATTTGTGGATTAATTTATCTGTTTCTTGACATTTTGTTTGAGCATGTTGATGTAGTTATTATATTCTATCACAAATTCCCTATTAATTCTTATTAAGCTAAGATGTTTTTTCTGGATTCATATAGGTATGAGCTTGGGCGCCAGGCAGCAAACACCAAGTTATCAAGCAACAAAACAATCCGGAGGATTCGTGTTAGAGGTGGCAATGTAAAATGGAGGGCTTTGAGGTTGGATACCGGCAATTACTCATGGGGTAGTGAAGCAGTAACTCGCAAGACTCGTATTCTAGATGTTGTGTACAATGCCTCAAACAATGAGCTTGTGCGAACTCAGACCCTGGTCAAGAGTGCTATTGTTCAGGTTGATGCTGCTCCTTTCAAGCAGTGGTACCTTCAGCACTATGGTGTTGAAATTGGTAGAAAAAAGAAAGTGGCAACCAAGAAGGACTCTACTGAGGTGATACTTTGTGAATTGTGTTCATTTATATTTTTTCCCCCTTATGGTATATCTCTATCATTTATTTTTTGAATATAGCTCTACTTTTGCCCGTTGAATAATGTTGGGTGGGAGATATGTTGATATTGAAAGCGAAGTGCATTGTAGTTTCTGTTTGATACTCTGGATTTGCTTTCTGAAAACACGTCGAAAAAAGTAGAGTTACATTGATTGCATGTGTTCCAAAAAAAATATTAAATTCATGGTTACTTGCTGGGTCAATTAATTTGATTTCTGACTATACTTGTATTATTCTTTTTATGATGAATGGTACAGGTGTAATTTTTTGGATGTAATAGCCTGCATCTGATGTGTGTTTCCTGACCCTTTGATGTTAAACTTGCAGGAGGGTGAGGCTGCAGCTGCTGAAGAAACTAAGAAAAGTAACCATGTGCAGAGAAAACTTGAGAAACGCCAGAAAGATCGTAAACTTGATTCCCACATTGAAGAGCAATTTGGTGGTGGCCGATTGTTGGCCTGTATTTCTTCTCGCCCTGGACAATGTGGCAGGGCTGATGGGTATGCTTAAACCCGATTTGTCAGACTATGTTTGTGCCAACATATCATATTGTTGTATGCTTTTCTTATTTTGCGAAATTTGTGTAGGTACATTCTGGAAGGTAAGGAGCTGGAATTTTACATGAAGAAAATCCAGAGGAAGAAGGGAAAGGGTGCTGCTTAATTTTAGTATTTCCAAATTTCTATTTGGCTTTAGTTCTTGGAAATTGGTACAATTCAATATGATGTACGTTTTTTTATGACATGCCATAGGACATCTTTAGTGTGAACGTTTTGCTAGTTTTATGCCAACTTCAACCAAATTTTGTTTTATTTGTTCATGTTACTGATAATTTAAAAGCCTGGGATGCATGAGTATTCTACTTATTACCTTTGTTAGATAAAGAAAACTGGGATGCATGAGTATTCTATTTGTTACCTTTGTTGGATAAAGAAAAGGCTTAATTGTAATTTTGGTCTTCCTATTTTGCACAATCCACAATTTTAGTCCTCCTATTTTAAAATAAAGA
The DNA here is from genome assembly GCA_026413185.1 of Pueraria montana var. lobata. Classification (NCBI taxonomy): domain Eukaryota; kingdom Viridiplantae; phylum Streptophyta; class Magnoliopsida; order Fabales; family Fabaceae; genus Pueraria; species Pueraria montana. The sequence goes on along the minus strand of CM048650.1, from coordinate 57,596,152 downwards.
CATTTAGTTCCTCTATTTTGCACAATCCGTAATTTTGGTCCCTCTATTTTAAAATAGAGACATTTAGTCTTCCAATTTTGTAAAATTTGCAAATTTGGTCCTTCTATTTTAAAATAGAGACATTTAGTTTTCCAATTTTGTAAAATCTGTAATTTTGGTTCTTCTATCAAATTGAAAGCATTGACCGTTAAAAGATTAACGTCAGTCTTGACGTGGTCCAAATATAGTGATGTGATACAAATTTATTTGTTTAGTTTTTAATTATTCTAAATACTGAGTAGAATAATTGATGAAAAATATATTTTAAAAAAAGGTAAAATCATTTATTTTAATGGCCAATAGTAGTCGTAAGTCCTAATATGAAAATCACGAGTCTTAATAATTTATTTTAAACAAATTTCACGTCATTGAAACACATACCACATCGTAGTCAACGTTAATCTCTTAATGATCAATGCTTTTAATTTGACGAAAGGACAAAAATCACGGATTTTACAAAATTGAGGGATTAAATGTCTTTATTTTAAAATATGAGGACTAAAATTGCAAATTGTGCAAAATGGAGGGACTAAATGTCTATATTTTAAAATAGGGAGACTAAAATTGAGGATTGTGCAAAATAGAAGGACTAAATATCTCTATTTTAAAATAGAGGGACTAAAATTACGGATTGTGTAAAATAGAGGGACCAAAATTGCATTTAAGCCTAAAGAAAACTGGGATGCTTTTGAAATTTCTGATTATCCTATCTTATATTCTTTCTTTCAATGATGGTTTCAATTTGAAAATTTGATAGTGGAATATCTTATATTCTTTCTTTCAATGATAATTGAAATTTTATATTCTTTCTATAATCCGATATTTGAAAAATGGTAGTTACTTTCAATGATGGTAGAATTTGATTTTAATATTTTATTTCATTTCTTTGCACCCTGAATATCACAAAAGAGCTGGACCTCGAGTATCCGGTCACTATGTTTTATCTGCTGTTTTACTAATATATTCTTCATCAAAGAAAAATGTTATTTCAACTACGTTAGAAACTATAAGATTTTACCCATTTTATGTGCCCTTGAATGAAGGGCTTTATTACCGCCAACTTCAGCTTATGCGTATAAAGACTACCTCATCCTTATGCAAGAGCTAAAAAACCAAGACATAGCTGGCTAAGATTAATTAGCTTTAAATGCAAGCACTTGATAATACAATGCAACATTTAGACAACGGTTATAACCTGTTTGCACCGTATTTTAAAAACGGAGTTTAAACTTGGACATGGAAAAGTTGTATAAAAAATCGCCTAAAATCCGTTTGAGGTGTTTCACAAAAGCTTTAATAGTCAAATGTCCATTGAACCAACTTGCTATCTATTCATTGATCATATTATAGCTTCCTGCGTGGGATACAATGGGTGTATGACAGGGACAAGTCAATTCCTTAACCAACCTTTGATATATGCTAATTAGCGTCATCTGTAATTCGTTTAAGGCAATGATTTTCCTAAAACGGAGTTTACCAGGGTTTGAAATCATATTTCCGGTTGACAATTTCAATCCCTACAAAGTAGTGAAATTTAAGTGATATGATGATATCAAGTTCTTCAACTTTGTTATCTATGGGTGTTGCTTTGTACAATCACCATATCAATATAGATAATTTATTCTTACATTATAAATTGAATTACATAATTTGGGAGAGTTAAACTCTCACTTTTGACATTCTTACACTGATAGCAGTGATTTTGAGGGGCAAAGATAGAATTGGTGCGGACATTTGGTGAAGATGATTTATGATAGAATTAATTTGGGTTTCAATGGGTCCCACAATTAAAATTTCTCTCTCATGCTGTTACACGTGACCAAGGTGTGAGCATGGTACATTTTTACTTTTGTATCTATGTTGTGTCTATTTTGGTAACAAAGCTCTTCTCTCTGTTGAACCCTTTATCACTTTTGAATAACCGATTATTCAAATTTAATAATCAATTGTTGGTCTTCAATTGAACACTCTGTCACTTTTGAATAATCGATTATACAAATATAATAATCGATTATACAAATCTAATAATCGATTATTGGAATTGTGTTGAACCCTGTCACTTTAAATAATCAATTCTTCAAATTCAATAAACGAGTTTCATTGAAGCAAATATATTAAAATTTTAATCAATTAAAACTTGTGCAAAATTCATTTGCCTTCACTATAATCAATTATTTGTATCAGCATCAATTTAATCGATTATGTATTAATTTTAATCTATTAATTTTGGTCAGCTGACACAAATATAAAAAATAAAATCTAAAAATTTGAATTTTAAATATGAATATTTCAAATTAAATACTAAAAATCTATTTATTTATGCGTCATCTATTAATTAATATAAAAAATATAGAATATCTATATGTGTATCTATCTATATAGATAGATATAATTTATTATTAATCAGAACTTTCTTTTTTCTTAAAAAAGAAAGTAAATAAAAATATTTGATAGAATCGTAATTTTAATTCGATTATATAGATACATAGAAAAAAAGAATATATAATAATAGAAGTAGGAATTATTAATAGAAATTAATAGTATGCTAAGGGTGTAATAATGTTTTTACAAGTTTATTCAATTCTCTTCTCCCATTTCATTCAAACCAAACAATTTTACTATTTTATTTCCACTCTATTTTTCACATGTTTCTCTTAAATCAAACAACCCAACATTCTACTTTATTTCCACTCTATTTTTTTTTTTAATTATCTCTTCTATTTCCATCAACTCTATTTCTCTCCTCACAACCAAACAGAGCATTAGACATTTTTAATATTATCTTTCTTCATTCTTTTGGATGTACATTTTATACATTACTCTCACAAGTAGCTAAAAAAATATTTCTTTACTATTTCAAACTGCCTTCCTTTTATCTATGTTTGTATATTTGATCTTCTTAATCGTTCATCTCCCTCAATCCATGTCTGCTTGTCTCTTTTATCTCTGTATCTAAATTAAATTTCAATATTTTTTTAAACAACTTGTCAATAGTTAAAAATATAATTTATATATTCAATGATATTTATTTCTTATAAATTTTAATTATAATATAACTTATATATTTAAAAATATTTTTTATTATAAAATTTGATTATATAAAAATAAACATTTATTTTGCATAATAGTTGTGCTAAAATACTAGTGACAATAAGCCTTTTGCAAATGTTACTTAATAGTCCACAAGTAATATTAAATTAAGCCTTTTGCTCTTACTTCAGGTAGATACAAAATGAACTACGATGCATAAAATAATCAAATCAACGGTAAGCAATAAAAACACTTGCTGTGCTATAGATCTTGGTGTAGGAATGAATGCAATTGAAGCCAATTATAAGTTTTTAGGCCTTGAGACATACTAGATGCTGTGTCTGACTCCAATGCTTCCTTGAGCACCACTTAGACTCATGCATCAAGCAAGATCATTAACTTCACATTTTATGGTGCATATTTCTTAGGCATTAATCAATGTTGTAAAATTCAAAAAGGGGACAGCTTCAAGTTTTTGAGGTCTGTTTCAGGATAAACACTTAATAGGCTTAACTAGATAATGCATACTACCTGCAAGCTCAATAACTCTATTGTGGTCCAGTTAGAGAGACCACTACCAATATTAAGGACACATGGGATTCCATGATTTTTTGGGCTGTTACTCATGCCTTGAACTGTAGGGTATGAATATGATCATACACATAGATAGCAAACAACACTTTAAATATAAACTGGAGCAAACATTTCTTTAATTTCCTCCACATGCTAAAGGTTAGCATAACACATCCTGATAAGATTACATACCACCATGATGGTGGAGACCAGCGAGAAGTAGTAATTTTCCTACCTCACCGGTGAAGAACTACAAATAACCGTAGGATATAATAATAAAAAAATTGACGGTTTGGATTGGTTATCTGTCACCGGTAAGAATATATACATATATATATATATATATATATAAAAAAGTTATCTTTTATGAATTTAATTTATAATTTGAAAAGTTGCAAATTTTAAATTAATAAATATTAATTAATTAATTTGGAGCTCCTCTTCCGCTTCCCCTGCGGCTTGTCTTGAACCTCCGGCAATCGCAGTTCCACTACGTCCTCACTGCCTCATCATACTTGGATGTTTTTCCAGATCTGGAATTTTTTCCCAGATCTGCATCGGCGACTCCTCCCTCCACGCTCTCCTCTCATTGGTTACTCCTACTGCAGCCACAACGCCGATGACCTCTCCTCCTCCATTGCCAACCACACCTTCCACCGTGGCGATTTTCGGTTTTCTTTCCCGTTTCCTCTCTCTCGCACCATCCCCTCTTTCCCCTTTCTTCACCAACAACAGAAACACAAACATGAATAGACAACCCCAAATAGAAGAATGCTAACGAAGATTTCTCGAACTCGTTAGCTACAACAGACCGTGACAACATTAACGAAGAATCCCTCTTCTTCATTTTCTTTTTTTTTATCGCAACCCCTACCTCCGCCTGACTGCGTCACCATCAATTTACAGACAAGCAATGCCTTCCACCATTTTTTTATTTTCATAATTCATATACTAGTAATTGGTTAATCACTTTAAACTGAATGCATGTTGAAAGTTTAGAATACCACAAATTTCAAATTTTCTACCAAATGACCACCGAATACTACTTGCGTAAGCCCCCAAAAAATTTGGTCATAGTTTAGAACTTGGGAGATACGGTGACATTTACTAGTAGATAATATATCTCTTTACCCGTGGATTGTTGACGGTGGAAGAAGATCTGAGAAAGAACAGAAAAAATGAAAGAGAGAGGAGTAGAGATTGTCAATAAAAAAAACATTTTTTAAAATGAATTTTGCATTTTATTTTTATTATTATTAATATATTTTTTAAATTAAAATTTGTTTTTTTTAAATTATTATGTTTTATTTGCAATTTTATTTTTTTAATTTATATTTTTAAATATATATTTTTTAATTTATTATAAATTATTTTTTTCCGTTAAAAACTTGCTATTACCGGTAATTTTACTCCCTCACCGATGAGGAAGAAAATTTCAGACTTCACCCTAACATCCACCATAGACGGGTGATCCTAAAGTCTCCCACTAAGAATGGATGAGCATATATATTTGGAACATCAAATATTGAGATGTCATATATGATCTTAGAACATCAAATATGTCAAGATAGAATCTATACCTACCAGATTGCAACTAAGTTTGAGCGATCTGTCTTGGGAAACTTGATCTTCCATTGCAACTCTTACTCTCCCTTTTATTGGCTATCAATGGGATAATATCTCAACCTTTCCAAGTATAAAAATCAATAAAGTGAGTGGCCGAACTAGGTTGATTTAATTGTGGTGACCAAACACAAATAACACATTAAAAGAAGTAATTAAATTTAATTATAGTGGTCAAATACCAAAAATATGATTAACATTTTTAAATTTAAAAATCACAATTTTTCTTTTAAAAAATCACATATGTGATAAGGCGTGACTCTCCTCAAATAAGTTGTATTTTTTTTGTCACCATGTCCAAGACCTTACTTAAGGGAGCCGAACTTAGTATCATTTGGACCAACGACTTGTTAGTAAATAAGTTGTATTTCACCATTGACTGAAGTAAATTTTATCTCTCAAAAAAATCTTTTTCACACATGACTAGAAACTAATTATCTACCAATTAAGCCATATTTTATTTGTCATTGATATTAAATTTAATTATATATTTATATTTTAAACTATGCTCGATTCAGCATCGATGAGTCACTACTTGATTTAATATAAGATTCTATAACTTTGGTGTTTCGTCTTTAATGGATAAGTGATGCAAAAATTTTCATGATCTTTTTTCTATCATGTGATTAATAAAAATTAAATGGTTTTTAGAGCTTGTTCCCAAAATAATTAATTTATTTTAAAAGTGATTAGTTTTTTTTTAACATTTTTAAAAGTATATAAAATATATATATTATATTTTAAAAATTATAATAAGTATATATTAATTTTTCAACTATCTTAATTTGTAACGACCCATCTTCGTTACATAACTATCAATAAGAGATTTCATTTTATTCAATTAAAAAAAAACTTTCACTACTTTATTTATGAAAATACTGTATAAACATTTCTCAATTTCAAAGCTAACAAAGATACAATTCAAAACTTAAAACATAAACCACATGTATATACTTCTCTTACAAGGTAACCACATAAAAGCCGTATGCTGGTCCATTATATACAAAAGACTAAATAAAGGAAAGAAGGAAGAGATTGAATCTTCAATCCCATGCTCGCTCTATCTACCAAGCCTCCAAGAGAAGAATCCACCTAGAAAGCCATATGCTCCCCCGAACACGACGTCCGAGATCATCATAGGCACAAACCACACATGCAAACAGCGCAAGGGTAAGCTTACTAAACAAAACTATACATATAAGTAGATAAGTGAAGTTCCAAATTATTAAGGAATACAACAAGAAAACTAGATTTCATATACTTCAAAATACTATACATAATAACTAAAAATATTATACAAAACTTAGTTCATAAACTTAAAACTCAGTTCAACAATAAATACCAATAAACAACACCATCATGGCCCAACCATCTCAAATAGTTCATACACCATAGTTATATCACCAATTATTAACATGAATCATCAAATCTCATAGATTACATCCAATCAACAAATGTTATAAATCCTCAGTTAACATCAATAACATAAACCATCACCACTCATCATCATGAGCCATAAACATCATAAGTCACATCTGACATCAACTGTCACAAATCCTCAATCACCATAGTACATCAACTATAAAAAGTCTCATCATAAATCAATCATCACAACTGTCATACACCAACAGCCACTAGGAAACCTTAAACCTCAAACACTGACTCTACTCCATGGAGTTTCAACATCATATGAACGGTCCCCCATAAGCCCCATCCCCTAACATAGTCGCACTCTCTGACCATTTGGGGAGTCTCCTGGGCTGATCCTACGGAGGAAGTGTGGTTTTATCGAATATAGACAAGTGAGGGTATTGACATATCTCTGTAAGGTTTGCAAAACCTTACATCTATTGGGATTCGCCCACCCGTCTATTCTATAGGCCCATTCTCGTTAGCCACCACGAAAACCTCCAGCACTAGGTTGAGAGCCCACCAAGCACCCTTAACTTATATGCCTACTCATATGCTTGTGCACCAACTATGCACACCTACGCACCAACTGTGCAAATATAACATTTGGAATATTTTTGTGCACCCACCATATTCTAGCGGCAAAACATATTTGGAGCCTCTTTCAGTCTTAGATACGGCACCTCCGTACCCGCCATCTCCAATGGCCTGACTTAAGGGTCCAAATACATCTTAACAATCCACAATCATGACAACAATCCATCCCCTATACACTAAAAGGGTCACTAAACCTCTTGGGAAGTAGTTCTCAACACTCCAACACGCCATTCGGAGTCAAAACGTAAGGGTGGTACTTGGAAAGATATCCCACTAGGTGAGACCCTCGGGTAGCTTTAGTGGGCTGGAGTTTTGGCATGAAACTCACCCTCCCAAGTATACCATTTTTCTACAAAAATCTTCCCAAAGGTCAAGCTAACTCCTTTTTAACATATTGAGATGGTTCCAACACATATGTCACATACATAATCATCATCTTTCAAAATCATACTCATCAATGATTCATATACATCTCAATAATAATACATTCACCTCAACAAAACATAATTATTGCAACAATATTGAAATCACCTTAACATAGTATAAACACCTCAAGAACAACATAATTATCTCAACCTCAATATAATATCAAGCATAAGCCACACTCTTATTCGTTTTAGAAAACATCCATAAGAAATATTTGATCTTACTTTCAAGGCATTTAGGATCATCTTAAGCTCTCATTTGAAATTAAAAGATTATTTACAACTTTCATGAAGACCATTTTTCCAATTTCTCACTTTAAAAAGAATTTGAGTTTTGGTTGTTGTAATAAATTACATTTTGAATTAGCAGATTACAAATCTATGTAATCGATTACAATTGACCCAGAATCAATAAAACACATCCTGGGACTCGAATTAACCGATTACAAACATATGTAATCGATTAAAATAGACCTAAGGCCCAAAAACCAACCCCTGTAGCTCATTTTAACCGATTACCACATGGTGTAATCGATTAAAATGATTCAAAACTTCATAACACGATTTTTAAACCCATTTTATTACCCATCCCCAAACCCAACGCAAAACCACTTTATCCATACACGAGATTAAGAATCATTCCAACACATCACAAATCGACAGAAAGAAGAAAAGAGCAAGCTTCCCTTACCCAAAACTTTGAGATTTTTCTTGAGAGGGAGTTAAAGAGAGACACTTTGTGGCTTTTGAGTGATTTTTCTTCAACTTATGCTATGGAATCAACTAGGGGAAACCTAAACCAACATCAAAACAAGCTTCAATCAAGATTTCATCTACCAATCAAAATTTGAAGTGAAACCCATTTCATGACTACTTGGTGGGAGAAGGAAACTGAACTTAGAGATCAAAGGAGAAGAAGAGGGGTGTTTACCAACACAATAACAAATAAAGAAGCTTTAGAGAAGGAATATCAAGTCACCAAGAGTGTGGAAATCCCATTGCTACTGAAGAGGGAAGAGAGGCTCGAAAAGGAAGAGAGGAACGAAGGAAATGAGGGGAAAAGTGAGGCATTTCTACGGCTAAGACTTTGGAAAATTTAAATGTTTACTAGTTGCACCTTTGTTACTTCTAAAGACTCTTTTTTTTTTCTACAACTAAAGAAACTTACATAAAAGTCCCAACAATCTCACAACCCACACTTTAAGCCTAACCATTCATGAAAATCTAACAATAGTACCATGGCACATAATCGAAAACATAGAACTTTAATTAATTATTATATCAAATAACATGAATTAAATTTAGTTTCCTCTTGTATCTTAAATCGAACACTTAATCATACATTATGAAAATCACAGTTACATAATTGGTCTAGGAGTGAAAAGATTTTAGAAATTGATTGTGCAATATTATAAACACCTAATTTCTACGGCCATATAATTGTGAAAATATTTTTTTATTGTTTTACTATTTTTATACAAATTTTAAAATTAATAAATAAAACATTATAAAGTTATATTTTCATTTAAAAGTAAATAAATAAACTAAAATAAAAATATTCTCTCAAAATAAATAGATTTTTTTCTCAATTTCTTCATTTCATTTCCAATATTTCTTTGTACAATATTACACACTAATCTCTTTGAGCAATTATATCGTTGAGATAATATAAATTAAGATCCATCATGAATAGTTTTAAAATTAACACAATTCTTTAGAAGGCTATAAGTAATTTTATTTTAACTTCTTGTTGAGATTGATGTTATTTCCTAACTTTATAAGAGACTAGTTTTCTCTTAAAGTATATTCGGAAAATAGTTTATAATTTATTTGACTAATTTATAAATGTATTTTATTAAAATATAAATCTTTAGTAAATAAATTTAGCTCACTAATTTATAGTGTTATGTTAAAAATTACTTTAAGTAATATTTATAATTTGTACTAAAACTTATAAGTTATAGCTTATAATTTATTACAATATTTTACACTTTTATTTTTACTATTTTATTAAAAAATTTCTTCTATCTCATTTGATTATAGCTTATAGATTATGATGATATAACTTTTAGTATGTTAATATAATATTAATAATTTATATTTTATTAACTTATATCATAGTAAATATTATAAATTAGTATATTAATGTAAATGATAATTCATATTTATTAATTTATATCATAGCATAAATTATAAATTAGTATATTAATATAAATAATAATTATAAATAGAATAATAATTTTTATTTATTAATTTATATTTTTGTAGAAGTATATTAATAGTATATATCATAATAGAAATTATACTATTTTATAAATGAATAATAAGTATCAAGTATATTATTATTATTATTATTATTATTATTATTATTATTATTATTTAGTTATAAATATATGTAATAAATATAATAAATGTATTATTAAATGAATGTAGTTAATATATTATATATTATTATAATGTACATACTAATAAATTTACTACATATAATAATAATAATAATAATAATATATTTATATTATTTGTAACTTATTAAAAATTATAATAATAGAATTTGATCTAGTGTTTCATATGTATAATAGAATTTGGTCCACCTTATATATATATATATATATATATATATATATATATATATATAAATTTATTAAAATGGTGTAACTCTTTTAGAGTTACACTGGTATAATTTGATCCCTCATCATATATATATATATATGGGATTTGCTAACATAGATCTACTAAAAAATTAGAAGGTGTATGTTAGCAACTAACACCTTTTTTGTTGGACAAAAAAGCCATTGTCTCTTTATTTAGTTCAGTACAAATTAAAGGGTGCTTGTGTAATTTTATTTTATTTTTAAAATAAATAAAACAAAAAAAATCCTTTTTCTCTTTCCACAACGCACGTTCTCTCTTTCCCTGACTCCATCTAACACTTAAGATTCACGCACTTCCTGGGTTCTCAAGCAAAGATCAAAATAAAGCATGGTGCTTGGAGAAACTAATTAATAAAAGAAAGTCTGATAAGTGAAAGAGAGATTTCTTTAATTTCATTGACAATGGACCTCCTAAGCAATACGGAAAGAAGAATTAGAAAATTGATCTACTACCTTCTTTTTTACCACTGCATAACAATATGTAAACCCATAAAAACCAATACCGATAATGATATTCTAAGAAATAGAATCGACACAATGCAAAAGCTAATAACAATTTGCATAATCCAAATCAAAAATTAGATCCCTGCTTCGATTCTTCTCTTTGCTGAATCAGAAAAGCACGGGGAGAGGAGTCACAGTGCACAGTCCTCTTCGCCGTTGAGAAGGAAGATGAGGATATCTTCGTGGGAAAGAGAGAACGTGTGTCTTGGAAAGAGAAAAAGGATTTTTTTTTGTTTTATTTATTTTAAAAATAAAATAAAATTACACAATCACCCTTTAATTTGTACTAAACTAAATAAAGAGATTTTCATCAAAAAAAAAAAAAAAACTAAATAAAGAGACAATGGTTTTTTTGTCCAACATAAAAGGTGTTAGTTGCTAACATAGACCTTCTAATTTTTTAGTAGATCTATGTTATCAAATCCCATATATATATATATATATATATATATATATATATATATATATATATATATATATGATGAGGGATCAAATTACACCAGTGAAACTCTAAAAGAGTTACATCATTTTAATAACTTGATATAGAATGAAATTTTTATCGATCTAACTGTTGAATTATATCTACATATTACCAAGATTGTTTGTGTCAAATTTTGTCAAAATTGAACAACAATAAGAAAGTAATCAAATGATCAATATTTTAGTATATTTTGAAAAGTTTATAATACGCCGATTTTAATCTATATGAATGAGGTAACAAATAATTTTGGATTAATTTGAAATTTTGTATACATGATCTATGTGAAAGGAACTTTCAATCCAACAGTGGATTTTAAGAAAACATCATTCGGTTGAAAGTTATTGGATGGTGTAATAGTTGTTTAAGTTACACTGGTGTAATTTGATCACTCCTCTCTCTCTCTCTATATATATATTAATAAGAATGACATTGATTTAGTGGTTTAATTAAGATTACTAGAGTGGTGGGGGCATGAGTTTGAATCCAACTGCAACATTTTATGTGAATTTTTCCCTTATTTTTGTCTATAATGTCATGTGACACTTTATTAATCAATGCGACTTCATTTTTGTTTGCATGTGTCAGGTTATTCATCATCAATCAATACATGTCAGCAAATTCTATAAAATGTTTGACGAATGATTGTGAAGAGACTAAAATCACATAATTGCAATTCTTAGGGACCCAATTGATGCAATTGGAACTCGATGAACTAACATCGCATAATTGCAATACCTGAGAGACCAAAAGTGTAATTAAGTCAATATAATTTAAAGGATGTTAAATATTTATTTTAAAATTTATACTAATTTTACCATTTTAGTTTTTAATATTACATTATTTATTTTATTATTAGTTTGTTTTCTTTTTTTGTTTTAATTATTAATTAAATATTTGATTTGTAAACAAAGAAATCTTAGGAGTTTAAACCTAATTAATAAATCTAAAATTATAATTATCTAAAAAAATATTTTTATCTATAAATATAAAAAAATCATTAAACATGTCATTTCCAATTCAATAGTTAATTTTAAATCATATAAATTATAAAATCATATAAACATGACATTTTATATATTTTTTGGTTACCATTAGTATCCACTGACTTTGCCGATGACTAATCTCCGTCGGAAAACTTGACTAGCCACCTTTAGTGGGGGATCTCCCCTCCCAACCACATTTTTTCATCTACAAGACTCCCAAGACCTTGCTTAAGGAGACCGAGTCCAGCACCACTCGAACCCATGACTTGTTGGTACATGTCATTTTATATGATCTTATATTCACTAGCTTCAATAGTTAATTAATTTTATAAAATATTTCTAATTCAAAAGTTAACTTAATAACTTTCAACCCTTTCTTAAAAAAACATTTTTTCAATTTTCAACTAACTTTTCAATTAATTTTCAAAATAATTTCAATGTAAAAAAATTGCTCGAAAGTTTTTATTTTGTCAAATGCTAACCAGTGTCCTAAGGACACTTATTAAGGAACTAAAAGGAGAAAGATTTTTGTTTGCCCATGATTTTTTTTACGCTTTTCTATGATTTTGATATTTTTTCCTTTTAATTCCTTAACATAAGACACTGGTTAGCCAAACCCCTTTTATTTTTTAAGTGCAACTTAAATATCTATAAAGCATTGTTTCAATAATAACTCATTTACTTATGTTAAATACAACCACCCCACGAGATCAGATATTTTTAACTTCAATGCGTAATAATCAATCGGTAAGAGTTCATCCTAAAAGGAAAGATATATTTTTTCACCACAATCTTAATTAATTATGCACATAAATTTCAGACAATTGTGTAGTAAACCCCGGTGCCGAGTTTCAATTTTGGATGAAGCAACTTGCTTTTAAACCACGTCGTCAACACAACAGCACTCACTCACTCCTCAACTCGGGTCTCACCAACTCGCCGAGTCACATTAGTAGCGTCATTTCGTTTCGTTGGTGTTCATGCCATTTCACTTTCCTTCTTCACCCATTGACACCACCGTCAGGTTCTCTCTCTCTTTCTCTCTCTCCTTCCACGTTAACGTCTTTGATGCTTCTCTCAACTTTCACAACACATATTTTTTTATATTTATATTTATTTATTTTACATATAGATGTTAGATATTAACACCCTTTTGTTTGTTTCTTCTTCTTACTACGCTTTGTGGTTCCCTGATGCTTATTCCCCTTTCAACCCGTTTTGCATTTCACATAGAGGTTAACAAGTATTCATCTTTCTTTGCTATCATCTTGTTCCATGCTTCTGTAATAACATATACAGGATCGGGAGGAAGATAGTTGAAAATATTTTTTCTTTTGGGTCCTTAATGTTTCGATTAATTGTTTGCATTATGTGGGTGTACTCAATCTTCGTGTAAGTGAATGCACTATTGCACTTGTTCTCTATCTTCCTCTGTTGCACGTCTTAGTCGATGGTTTGTTATGTTATGTTATGTATTAATCTGCCAGCGCTTTGTTTATGATATGAAGTTATGAACTTGCATACAAGTGGATCTGGGTGTGGTTGATTTTCTTCTTCTTGCTTGGTTAGATTGTTTTCCTCAAAGGGTTTTTGTTTTACTTTTTACCCTCTGAGGCCACATATGTGCATATTGGTAATTGAATGGTGTAAAGTGTAATTGTTTTGAATCTGTGTCTGCCACTGAAGAATGCTGTCTTTGAGTGGTTCAGAAATTTTCCTTTGTGTGATTTAGGTAGTGTACATGTTGAGGATTTTGATGCTTTATTGTATTGGCAATTGTTGTGGTTTCAGGCTTGGCTGTGTTCTAATTTGTTTGGTACAGAAACAGATTGCTTTAGTTATTGGGATCCTTTTGGAATTACTGGTCAATCCCAAAATTTTCTCTTGTTACTTGTACTCTTTTTTTGGTGAATAATTCTGAGTTTGTGGTTAATTTTTTTTAAACAAAGAATTTGATGAGTGTGACAAGTGTGGCCTGATAAATATGAGTGGTTGGTGAGTAATTCTGTACATTACTTTTATGCCAAGTTGCAGTTTGTAACCCATGTTTGTAGTTAGAAGTATGCTCCTTGATAATGTTACCTAAGCCACATTTCCTTTATAATGGTTCTCTTCTTAAGCTTTGGTTTGAGTTTGTAGTTATTAGGTTTATTGTCCTGTGTTTGTTGGCAGATGGACTCAACTCAGCAGAATTATAAAGATGATTTCATGGAGCATGCATCTAATGGTCCTCCAGGTTCGCCTGATATAAGTGACATAGTTGGAGCACCGCAGTTGGATCCTCGAGTTGGTGAAGAATACCAGGTGCAGGTCCCCGACATCATAAAAGAATCAGAACGGCTTCAACTTCTTATGAATCCTGCTGATTCAGAAGTTATGTGCGATAACTCGCTTTCCTTTGCAATTGGTTTGCCCATCTCAATCACATGGATGCATAATGAAGTGGAGCATAGTGGACGTGAAGGGTATCTTGCAGACATTGATGGTACGGTCAATGCAATTGAACTTGTAAAAGAAACTAATTTTAAAAATAACAGTATATCAGACAGTGAGGAAGAATTGAAACTAATTGTGTTTCGGTTTGTGATGACAGGAGACAAAAATTCAGGTCAATCGGGTAAAAGCAAAAATTATGTATTGGCGCCTGGCACATTTAGTAACTCCTGGAGTGAAGCTGATGCAAAAAGTTTTCTCCTTGGTTTGTTTATTTTTGGGAAGAACTTTATTAAGATAAAAAAATTCTTAGAGAACAAAGGGATGGGGGAAATACTGTCATTTTACTACGGAAAGTTTTACAAATCTGATGAATATCGTAGATGGTCAGACTGCAGGAAGATAAAAGGGAGAAAATGTATTATAGGACAGAAACTTCTGACCGGACAGAGGCAACATGAATTATTGTCTCGCTTGATTCCCCATGTCTCAGAAGAATCTAAAGATACTTTGCTGCAGGTATCAACTGTGTCATGTCATATCCATTTAATGAATAACATTAAGTATATTTCAATTGCTTGATGATTGGCTTACCCTGTATCACTGCATTCTAGGATTTCAAAATTTCTGTTATTTTCATGTGTCACTTCTCTTATATAATTCTTTGTAAGTTGCAATTTCATTTTTCCCCTGTAATTCTAAATATATCCCTCTTTAAATTCTTTCTTATAGTGGCATAGTTTTTCTAAGGCAATAATAATTTTGGTGTAACGATAATCTAGTTTTTGTGGTGTGTTGTATATATAATTATTGTCTGTCCATTTTTTATGGTTGTTTTTACCATGTAAAAGAATAGAAGCTAACAGCATCAAAGGATTCAATATCTTTTGGAAGTACCTAATTCATTCTTAGCCTGTTTGGTTTTATGTCTGATCGCTGAGGAAATTATGTTAAATATTCATGTCCAAGGCAAAAGCAAGTATCTATAGCTTTGGATTTTCACATCAAATGTGCACGTTTGAGTGAAGAAATGCAGAACCAATTAGATTGTTTCTGCTAAGTCCATTTGATGTTGGAAAGTGAAAGCTTTACGATTTACAAAGTATCTTCATTAATATGACACAGTTTTTAGAGTAGATACAATAGTAATTAAGGTGGAATAGCTTATTGAATTATTAATATTATGCTATTGTGATCATGTGATGTACCAATGATTATTTGAACTTTTGTGGTCAATGGTAATTATTTTTTTAAAATTACAGTTGTATCATTTATGTGCTTCACTCTCTCATTGGTTTTGTCTGTATAATCAGGTTTCTCAGTCATATGTGGAAGGCAGAGCTTCTCTAGAAGAATACATTTTATCAATAAAGTCTACTGTTGGACTTGGTGTTCTTGTGGAAGCAGTAGGTATTGGAAAGGAAAAGGAAGACCTTACAACGCTTGCTGTGGAACTTGGGAAGAACAATCGGATGTTTTCAGCACCAACTTGTAAGGCTTGGTCTTCTCTTGGACCCAGTGATATAATAAAATATTTGACAGGAGGATTGCGACTGAGCAAAGCCAAAAGTAATGATCTCTTCTGGGAAGCTGTTTGGCCCCGCTTACTGGCAAGAGGTTGGCACTCTGAGCAACCAAAGAATCAAGGCTATGTCAGCTCCAAAGATTTTCTGGTTTTTCTTATACCGGGTGTTAAGAAGTTTTCAAGGAGAAAACTTGTGAAAGGTGATCATTACTTTGATTCTGTTAGTGATGTCTTGAGCAAAGTAGTTGCTGAACCTAATCTTCTTGAGCTTGAAGAAGAAACTAAAGTTGGTAGCTGCAATGATGAAGAGCCAGAAAATGGATTGAATAAGGATGATCAATCTGATTATCGTCGTCAATGTTACCTCAAGCCCCGAGCTTCTACTACAGATCATATAAAATTCATGGTTATTGATACCAGTTTGGTGCACGGAGGGAAGTCATCTGATATAATGGAATTTAAATCTGCACCTGTTAAGTCAGTGGGTAAAGTTGAGGTAAATGCTGCTGCTGGTATTACAAATAAAGGGGCCAAACATACGAGGAAAGTAAACCATAGCAAGGATAAGTCTGAAAACGTTGATAAAAAGTTGACAAAGTTCACAGTTATTGATACCAGTATGCTTTACGAAGGAAAATTATTGAAGGTGAGAGAACTGAGATGTCTTCCAGTTGAATTAGAATATACTTCTAAGATAACTGTTCTCTCAAGAGAAAGTAAGGATAGCTCCTCTGATGAAGATTCACCAAGCATGGTGACATGTGACAGAAAGAATATTAGTAATGCTGATAGCAAAAAAGGCATATCTGACTGTAATGCTACCAACCAAAAAGAAGCAAATGATAAGCCAGATAACAATGGAAACAAGATGGTAGAGAGCCAGAAAAATCAGAAGACCTGTGTGTCTGATGATAATCAGATAAAGAGGACCATAAAGCATCAATTCCGTCGGAGGGCAAGATCAGATCATTGTAATCAGACAGTTCTTCCCATTAAAAGGAGAAGATTGACTGCTTGTGCCAAGGCAGAGACAAGCCGTGTCATTGAGAATTCATCAGGAGGCTTGGAATCTGAAAAATTGGCATCCTCTCAGTCATCGAGCTTTCCAGATTCCCACCAAAACGTTTGTGATTCAGTTAGTCCTCAGCCGAATGGAAGTTCCATTGCTTCTCCAGCTGATAGAAGTGTGGAAGTGAATAACGAGGAAATCATTCTCAATAAAATTTGTCAATCCAGGAGCAATTCTTGTGTTAAAGTTGAGAAATGTGAACCACGGTCGCCTGTCACCTTCAACATACCCCAGGTTCCATCAAAGTCCGAAGATGGTGAAATGGTGGCGACAGTGGAGGAAGACGGGCAGTGCGAAAAGGCAAATGATCCTCAGGGGGTAGTTGAGAAGCCACAAAGATCCTCTCGTGATGTTGGTTCTATGGAAGAGCAGCCTAATACAAATCATAGGAGACAGAGCACAAGAAATCGACCATTGACAGTTAAAGCATTGGAGTCTCTGGGAAATGAGTTCTTGCACGTGCAAAGGAGACAAAGGAGACGGAGAAAGAAAGATATGCTGCCACACATAGATGCTTTCAGCCCTTGCCGCAGGGCTCGCACAAGCAAAACAAAGCTGCAGCATCGCCATAGTTCAGATCATGGGACTGCAGTTTCAGCAAAAGAAAAGCATTTGAATGGAGATAGTAAAATGGAGATTGTAGAGTTAGTGGAATATTTCCAAGCCAATGGACTAAATTAAAGAGCAGAGTTTATTATACAGGTACGTATCTATGAAGCTACCAGTCATCATGGATGTTCTGAATTTCAGAAACAAATGGATTTTGCCATGCAAATTATGTTCTAAAGGTGTCAGAGTGATTGGACATACTGTACAGAATTTTGCCATACTTGAGAGAATGTTGTTGAGATCAACCTTTTGTTTTTAAACGGAGTAGGAAATCACTGCTTTTATTGTTTGTGCTATTATCTCTTGCAATGTTGAACACATAAACAGGTTTAAGGGTAAATGGAAAAACAAGAAAATCATTTTAAGTTCTTAACAGTTGTACAAAATTACAAATAAGTTTAGCATACTAAATTTACTATAAAACTAGATTTTAAACCCGTGCAACGCAGGATTTGTATTTTTATATTTGTATTTAGATTTTAAAAATATATTTACATAATTAAAATGATCATTTGTTAAAGTATTTAGTAATATTTTTTTGGTTACAAAAGTATTGAGTAATGAGTAATATATTAAATATAATTACATTAATATTAAGGAAGATAATTAATTGAATTTTTAATTGAACATATGTTATCTTCAAAAAATTTCAGCCTATTAAAATTTATTATGATTTATTCTTTCTCTATGTAATAATAGTCATGCAATACTTATATGAAATGTATAAATTCAATAAGAATGTAAATATGATAAATATGAATGTATAATTATTTAAAATTGAGTGTTTTTTTTTATATTATCTTAACATGTACTTGATTTTTGTTTTCTTTATAATCAATTTTTAAATGTATTTATTGCAAAAATTAAAATTTATATTAAATTTGTTGAAATAGTGTGTTATGTTTATTAAAAAGATATATTTGATAATATCTTAAAATGATTTTTTAATCAATTTGAAGATATTAATTTCAATTATTTAATATTGTTGAAATTTTAAATTGGTTAACCTCATCACGACATATATTTAAACGGTATTATTATTATTATGAAAAATTTGTATAATTATAATGACATTAATGTTAATGCTTGAATGTTACAAATTTAATTCTGGTTTTAAGAAAAAAAAACTTTGAAAAATTATTTAATACTTTTTTTATAAGAAAAAATTATTTAATACTTAACTGTTAAAAATTTAAGTAGTTTTTAACAAATAAGATTTTTAATTATTTTCAATAACAAATTTGTCAATAACAAATTTATCAATTAAATAATTATATACCTAATTTTTAAATGTTAGAAAGTTTATTGACTTGCTTTGTTTGAGAAAATAAATTAAGGATGAACATATTTTGGCCAATGATATTCGTTTGCTTATGTACGAAATAACCAAATAAGAAGTAATTTTTTTTTTTAAAAAAAAGTAAAAAGATAAGTTTTAGGTAATGAATGTTGATTCTAATATGGAATAAATATTTAAATATACTTAAAAAAATTAGATATTCATAGTTTTAAAAGTATACTTACTTGACAACTAAATTTTTAACAATATGGTTGTAAAAAAAATACATATTATTGGAATTAAAATATTTATTGGTTAAATTAGTTATTATTGTATTTAATAAATACATAATAATAATTAATGTTATTCAAATATCTTTATCTTTATATATATAAAAGTAGAAGTCATGGACATTCATGTAATTTTAGTTTTTCTGCCTAAAAGAGGGGCATTCATGTAATTTTATTTTTTTGTCAATCATTAATTATTTGATTAATTTTTGTTTGAAGCTAAATTATTGGATTACATTAAATTACGTTTATGCTTCATGTTTTTCATGAATCAATTTCAAACCCCATTCATTATTTCATGCAAAATTCAATTAATTGAAAGAATTTGAAAGGAGTCTTCTCTTTTATTTAAACGTAAGTAGCCCTGATGTAAACTAGGATTTTTCCTCTTCTACTTCTTATATAAGAAGACAATAAACTGTCATCTATCAAAAATGATTTTTCTCTTTTAATTATAAAAGTTGTCCTGTTGTCTGTTTACGGAATTAACAATGCATTTTTTCTCTTACATTTGTAGTTGATTATTATTATTCTTTTACTGTAAATGGAGCATGAATGTATTTTTTTTTTTTAGGACAACTTCAACGAATTTGAAGAATTGTATAGGGAAGATTTGATAATGTTCACGTTTTTATTATCAATGTTTAAGTTCATTCTAATGATTATATAAGGTTTAACATTTTATTTTCTCTATTTTGTTAGGATGGTTCCTTATAAAAATAGAGTTAGGATGGTTCCTTATAAGGGTTCAAATAATTTGCTTTAGTGTTGAACCCAAAGAAGGTATTTTGTGATTTTTTTCACCACTAATAGAGATTCTTGGTAAATGGTACTAATTCTTCTTCATCATCATTTTCTTCTTCTTCTTCTTCTTCTTTTTTGCTTAGGACGTTGTAATGATAAGGAAAAAAAAAAAATTAACTTCTGGGGTGACAAATTGAAGCACAATTTGGTGTGTTGGATCCTAATGCCAATGTCCTACAAATAAAGATATCTAGAAACAATGAAGAACGATTGTTTATATTTATATAATTTAATTTGTGATAACAAAATAGATATATTTTATGCAATTACTATTAATAATAAAAATTAATTTAATGCATTGTTAATTTTGAAATCTAATTAACCATATAACAGAAATTATATAATCAAATCAAATATAGAAAGTAAATATATTTAATTTCAGGTTTCATACAATGGACTTTTATTTTAATAATAAAAATTAATTTAATGCATCGTCAAATTCAAAATTCAAAAAATAGTAACTAAAGACAAATTTGTCTCCTGTAATAAGTTTTTAGTTTTTTAAATGGAAACAAATTTGTCTCCAATATTAATTTAACGATTAATTGTTTATAAATTTAAACATTAAATATAAAGATAATGTCAAATATATGATTTTTTTTAATGTAATACGACTAATTTAAAGATTTTATTTAAGGTAACATGTTAAGTCTTCTAATAATATTTTAAAAAAATTTATTACATTCACAAATTTACACATAAAAAATGAAATGTTAAAAAAATCTTGAAGAAATTAAAAAAAAAAATAGACAATTGCAAAAGTACTCAATTATATGCTGCTTAAATAAAGGAATTGATGAACCAAAATTAAAAAAAAATTAATGGATATGAATAATCTAATATTAGTTATTCAAAATTACACATTAAACCAACTCAAGCCATATTAATAAAATAAATTACCATAATTTAGATTAAATTTAATTAAGTATATATATATATATATATATATATATATATATATATATATATATATATATATATATAACACAGTTGCTGACTAGAACTGGTTGTCCACGTGTCACATTCTGGTAACATTTCTAATTTTAGTATCAATATGATTATTAATTAATTATTGATTAGCTCAATCACAATCTTAATATTTGTAAGATATTTAATTTAATATATTATTAATTTTCTTTCCAGATTTAAATAAAATTTTTAAAATTATATTTTGAATGTTTCATAACCTGCATAATATATATATATATATATATATATATATATATATATATATATATATATATATATGTGTGTGTGTGTGTGTGTGTGTGTGTGTGTGTGTGTGTGTGTGTGTGTGTGTGTGTGTATTAATATTTTAATTAAAGTAATTTTATTCAATTTTAAAATAATAATAATAATAATAATAATAATTATTATTATTATTTGATATTTGATTTGATTTTATATTATAATTATATGTGTAATATATGGTAATCGTGAATTATTTTCATGACATATAAACAATAATTTCGAGTGTCTATATATTAAATAAAGTAATTTTTAAAGGAGCGTTAGAATTTTTTAGTAATTTTATATGCTGCAATATAGTGTCTATATATATTAAATAAAGTAATTTTTAAAACTTATTGATATTATTTGAGTGCATATTTTGAATATTAAATTAGAAAATTTGATATTCAAAATTAGGAAATTTGATTGATTGATGTTAGATTAGGAAATTTGGATACATAAAGATTGATATTCAAGATGATGCACCATTTTTTAATCAAATATAAATAGCAATTATGGTGACTTTTAGTCACTGCGCTATTCACCCTCCCCCTTTTACAATACTATTTCTACAAGGTTTGGCCTTTAAAATAAGATAGATGAAAGTTTCCTCTGTTTCTCTCTTTCATTAGCACATGGTTTCAATCTTAACATAATATAAGGTACACGTAAATGATTTTTGGTAATATAGTGTCTATATATATTAAATAAAGTAATTTTTAAAACTTATTGATATTATTTGAGTACATATTTTGAATATTAAATTAGAAAATTTGATATTCAAAATTAGGAAATTTGATTGATTGATGTTAGATTAAGAAATTTGGATACGTAAAGATTGATATTCAAGATGATGCATCATTTTTTAATCAAATATAAATAGCAATTATGGTGACTTTTAGTCACTGCACTATTCACCCTCCCCCTTTTACAATACTATTTCTACAAGGTTTGGTCTTTAAAATAAGATAGATGAAAGCTTCCATGTTTCCTCTCTTTCTCTCTTTCATTAGCACATTGTTTCAACCTTAGCATAATCTAAGGTACACGTAAATGATTTTTGGTAATTTTGAATTTAAGAAATTTCTTGACATGTGTTATCTTTTCACTTTTTTTTCCTTTTTCTTTTAATCGTGTTAGTAATTTGCATTACTTACAATTTAGATTTATTTCTTTTTTTTTTCTTTTGCAATTGTTGTGTGTTTTGTACAGGAGTTTGGTTTGTGTTTTATATACATTGGACTGTGCTTCTTTATTCTTGATTTCATAGATATTATGATAATAAACTCTTGGATTTTTTTGTGCAGCGATGAAGAGACAATGAGAAAATGCATGCATTATAATCACTCATACCAAATTGCAATAAGGTTGACCCTTTCTAAACCCTTTTATTTTAAAATAGATATTTTTTTATATAAATAAGTTTTCATCCAGGACAAGTACATTGAAAGGCACATACATTAACTCCAAGGTGTGTTGTATAATTTTTTATTCATTTTTAAGTTTAGGGGTGGTAATGAAAAAAAAATCGATTTGATTCTATTATTATTTCATGTTAGTTTTCTTTTTGCAGCAATGACTCGAGGAAGTTAATGCATTTGATAGTCATCATGTGAAACTCAAGAAAACCTATGGTAAAATTTTACATACACATGTCAATATATAATCATCATAAGGGTTTATCTAAATATTATTTCTATTTCTTTTACAGGATGTTAAATTAATGATCTCTATAAAAGTGATTATTATGGAATATTCTATGATTTATTTTTGATAAAAATAATTTTATTATTATTTTCATTTTGATTTTTGTTATGCAATTTCATTTGTTTATACAAACTTCTTTAACTTTAGGAGAACAATATTGTCAAAATTAAATTTAAAGTTGTATTAAAAACTAATCACATTTAATTATCTTTTAATATTTCTTATTAATAAATAAGTTCTATATTGCGGACATTTGAATTGATTATAGCTTCTTTTTTCTTCTTCAATAATATAAGAAATTAGTAAATTTGTCAATATAATTTTTTATATAATCTAAAAAATTTCTCCCTTAAAATTTACCCGTGCATCGCACGGGTACTATCTAGTATATATATATATATATATATATATATATATATATATATATATATATATATATCTTTATCTTTATCTTTACAATTATAAAAGTAGCTGACATGCCTAACATTGTAATTTTATGTTTCATGCTTTTTTTAAGGCTAAATAGGTAATTACGTTATACTAAAATTTAGGCCATTATTAGCACATCAATCTTCACCTAATTACCATTGACTAATATTAATTACTGGTCATTTATCTTTAATATTAACATTTGAAGTTCAACTAATTGATAAGACAGAGTTGGGATCACAACTCTTTGCAATCAATTACTTTGCTCAAATAACTCAAGGTATGAATTTTGTTACTCTATTTTTATTTATGTGAAATGCATCATTGATTTTGCATATAACAAAAGTTCTTTTATTTAGTGTAAATAAAGAAAGAAAGTTCTTTTGTTATTTAAATTATTGGGTGTAAATATACAAGAATTAAGAGAGAAGAAAGGAATACTAAAAATGTGAAAAATATGTATTCATCTTCTTAACCTTTTTTTTTAACAAATTAAGAAAGAATTAAGAGAGAAGAACTATGTATTCATCTTCTTAACTGTTTTTTTTTTAACAAATTTGATATATAGACTTAATTACTAAAAATGTGAATGCAATTAAAGGAATCATTGGATCTAAATAAACAAGAAAGGTTGAGGTAGGTGGGAAGAAAAATGAAGAAGGGAATGTTTTATTTAAAGTTGGCAAATATAAAAGAACGTCAAGAGATATGAAAATGTATTCCTATAAGTGTCAATTGATCTTATTTTTGTTGGCTATTGACAATTATTTTGTGATAAGAATGAACTAACAGTAGTTATTTTTTTCTGTAGGTGTTAGGCCATTAGATTTTACAGGTTAAGCAATAAATGGAAAAAATATATTCGATCTAACAAGGGAAGAAACAAAAGAAGAAGAAGAAAGAAAAAAAGAAAAAAAAAAAGGCAATAAATGGAAGAAGCAATAAAGCTCTGTATACTCTAAAAGCAACGCTAAACGCTGGTTTTATAATCTTGAATTCCCTGGCTTCCTAAAAGCATGAAGCTCTTTGTTATAGCAAAGCGATCATTTGGAACATTTGTGATTTATCTTCATCGTCCTTTTGGATCGACAATTTGTGAGAAGATGGCAGCAGAGTTATCACTACTGGAATCGTGGCTAAGCTCATGCTCACTTCCAAGGCTAAGGTTTTTGTAGTGAGCTGCCATGTCTTTCTTTTCTAAGCTTACTTCTTCAAACTCACTTTCATCAAGATGTGGAGCAGTTGAACCATTGGGGTTTTGTTGCACATTGAGAGCAAATTCGAGATTCCACAAGAGATCATTCATGGAGGGGCGCTCGAATCCAAGATCAGACACACACTTCTCAGCCGCATCAGCAAACTTGTTCAAGCTTTCAGGGTTGATCTGTCCTTTGATGTTGGGGTCAATGATGTCCTCAAGTGTTCCTCTTCTTTTGTTGTACAATGCCCATTCTGCAAGGCTTACCTGTTCCTTTGGAAGGCTAGGATTAAGAGCAGGCCTTGAACAAAGTGCCTCAAACAGAACAACCCCAAATGAGTACACATCAGATTTCTCAGTCAACTGTTGCCTCCTGAAATATTCGGGATCCAAGTATCCAAAGCTACCCTTCACCACAGTACTAACATGACCCTGGTTCATGTTTGGACCCGTTTTGGACAGTCCAAAATCTGAAACCTTTGCAACCCAATTTTCATCAAGGAGAATGTTGGTTGTTTTGACATCTCTATGAATGATGGTGTATTTTGCCCCCGTGTGAAGGTAGTGAAGGCCTCTTGCGGCTCCAATGCAGATCTCCAACCTTTGCTTCCATGATAGTGTGTCCAATGGCTTGTTTCCCTTGTAGAGGTGCTCCCTCATGGTGCCATGAGCCATGTAGTCATAAACCAGACACATCTCATCATCCTCCTCGCAAAAACCAATCAAAGACACCAAATGCTTGTGTCTCAACTTGGACAACATCTCAATCTCAGTCTGGAACTCATTCACTCCTTGTTCTGATTGCGGGTTCGATCTTTTGATTGCCACTTTGAACCCATTATCAATAACACCCTTATAAACCTTTCCAAACCCTCCTACCCCTATCACATTGGACTCATCGAAATTCTTGGTCGCTTGCTTCATCTCTTGTAAGGAGAAATAGCGGCACAGTCCTTGAGCCATGGCTGATAAGTTGGCACTACCAACACTCTTCCCTGACCCTGAGGATTTGGTGCCTGCGGTGTGCGAATTCCCATAAATAGGTAGCCAGCTTGATGTGCTGTATGATCCCGGAGCTCTCTTCTTCTTTTGGTGCTGAACAACAACAATTATTGCAGCCGCTAAGCCAAAACCTGCAGCACCCCCAGCAGCACTGCCAATAACAAAAGTCTTATTACTACCATGTTTGTTTTGGAAAGTCTTTGCTTGCACCTCATGTTCAATCAACATCTCAGAAGGTTGAGGGTTAGGGCCAGACAAGTCTGTGTCATTGAGCTTGAACACCTCCACCCCATTGAGTAATGAATCATAAAATTCTGGCTTTGTTTCAGGTGCAGGGTGCAAACCAAGCCATAGTTGATCATCACCTGGCTCATCTTTCACATATATTACATAATCCTTATAAGTTGGCACTCCTTTACCTCCTGTCCACCCAATCACATCAGCTTCAGCCTCCGCCGTTTGATTGTTGATGTAGATTTTGAAAACAATTTCATTCACTTTGGCATAGTAATAGTCACAGAAATGCAATCTTGTAAGGTACATGGAACCTGGATCAACTTGGAAAATCCACGTGAGATTGAACCCCATGTTGACGTCCTTATTGTTCCCCATGGATCTTGAAGTGGCATACACATTGGTAGGAGCAATGTACTGTGGCATGGTTTTGTAGTCAATTTTGACATCCTTGGTAGCTTGGTTGGTGACACCAGTAGCAGCACCATATAAATAAGGTGTATCATCGTACCACATTCTGCTTAGACCAGAATCTTGTTTCGGAGATATAAATTGCCCACCAACGTTTAATCTGAACATTGTCTGAAAATGCAAACTTTTTGTATCCATGGTTTGGTCAGAGTACCCCACCAAAGGAGCCGAATCGAACAACTCCGGCATTTCAATAAGCTGAATCCCATTAACAAAAGCGAAAGCTCCGTTATGTTTCTCGGAGGGCTTGAAGGTAAGGGTGAGAGTGTCCGAATCCAAAGGCGCGAGGGAATACTCTCTGTCGAGGTAGGCTTGTGAGAGGGCTTGGCACGTGATTGAGGCACTGAAGTTGGAAAGAAGCGTAACGCCGTTTGCTGTGACGGAGAAATATGAATTGACGGGGTCGAAGGTGTTGTAAACGGCGGGGTAGAAATGGAGCCTGAGCCAGTAACGTTTGTCGGGTTGAACGGGGAAGTTGTAGGTTGCTTCGGAGGTGAAAACACGTGATGTCATGTACGGAACCTCGGACAAAAGCGAAGGGTCTTGGAAAGAGGCTTGGGATGTGACGGAATTGCCCCCTGAGAGTGAGAGGTACTTGTTGTCGGGGCTCCATTGTCTTCCGTCGCTATCTTTGCCACCACCTTCGCCCAACCCACACCCCAACATCAAGGAGTGGCTACCACCTTTGTCGGGGGGTACGGCGTTTAAGAAAACAGGGAAACATAACACCAATAAGAGACACAGGTGGGTGTGCATGGTTGAATGAAAAGTGTGCAAGATCACACGATGGGGCGTACAAGAAAAAAATTATGCGGTGTGGAGGAGTGATGAGTTACAAGACGAGAATGAATAAATAAAAAAAGGTTTTCCTTTCAGTTTTCCTGTACGCCAGAAATGGTTTATGGATTTGTGTTTGTGTCTGTGCTATTGTGATGGAAACGATGGTTGAAACTCTAAGCCATCAGCATCGATTGTTCATGCAGGTGCAAAACTACCTACCTGGATTGGTGGGAACGGACCAAACCAGGCAAGAGGACAAGGCTGAATTTTATTATTATTTTATTTTTTTCGGTACTATATATGATGAGGAGTTAATGTGGTTTGCTTCTTTGTTCTGAATTCGGATTTTGGAAGTTTTTGTTTTGTTTTGTTTTGTCCTCTTTGATGAGGAACGATAACGTTCATGGCTGAGAGTTAAGGCAGTTGGGAACTAGCGACAGGGAGTGAGAATCGTAAATGGTTGAAATTGACTTGTTACGAGTTGCGACATTCTTTGAATTCGAAGCCGGCGAGCCTGACCTATATTTAGCATTTCATTTCCGTAGAATATGGGGAGTGACAATCTGTTATCTCCCGCTAGGATTGAGATTCTTTTGTTGAGATTTGAGAGTGTTCATTGAATATACGTCAATTCATTTATTATTTTTGAATATTATGTAATGCAACATTTCTGCAAACACAAATAAAAAAAAAAAAAAAAAGATAGAAAGAAAGGTGAGAAGATAACACAAATCAATAAATTCTTTCAAATCAAATTTATCAAAAATTATTTACCTGTACCCAAGATTCTGCTAAGGTTGAAAGTTGAAACTGTATGCTAATGCAAGGGAGAAATGGAGGAACCATGACTGAACTTGAATTGGCCAATTCTCATTTTTATCTGTGCATCTAATACGTGTTTGTTTTGTTAATGTTTAAGGCATTTGAGAATTTTTGGCAATACAACCTGACAATTTGTTTCTGCATGCTTCAGATCAATGGAGGGTATACATGGACTGATGTACTTGGTCAAGAAATATATATTTTGGATATCATCAAGTCATCTGTATCATGCATATGCGTGGTTCAGGCTCTTTTTATTACAAAAAAGCTTCAATAAGAATCTGAGTCAGAAGGATTTGCAATTAATAGCTTCATCTGTTGTTCTGGCTGCACTTTCAGTGCCTCCTCCCTCATGATCGCACCCACGGTGCATCTCATTCGGAACTGGAGCTTGAAAAAGAGAGAAATTTGAGGATGGTGTCACTTTTGGAAAGACAATAATTATACGAAATAAATTAATAACGTTTTTAATTAAAACTGTTATAAAATTTATTTGAATTAAATTAACATTATGTTATTAAAGTAATTAAATTGAGAATAGAAGGTTATGAAACGGAACTTATGGTGAATCATAAAGCCGTGATTATTTCACTGTTAATATCAAAAGTTTTAACTCTAATATTTGATAATTATTTAAAATAAAAAGTTTTAAATCTAATATAGATATGATAAAATCTGAGTGGCTATTTCTTAAAAAAGAAGTAAAACAATTTAAAAAATAAAATATATCAAATTTATCACTTGAGTTAAAATGATAATATAAAAAAGTGTGTTAAAAATGTATTTTATTATGAGTTGTTAAAAATTAAAATAAATTATAAATATGCTGAATATTTATTGATTGATTAAATTATTTTAAAATTATTATTTTAATTTATTTTAAATAATAATATATTTAAATATATTAGACAAAACTAAAAAAAGTGTCTTAAAAAATGTATTTTATTATGAGTTGTTAAAAATTAAAATAAATTATAAATATGCTGAATATTTATTGATTGATTAAATTATTATAAAAATATATTCAGTATAAATAGTGTCATGTGCATATCTTTAAAAGGGTTTGAATTTTATATTATAAAAAAAAATTTAAATCTGTGCATAAATTATTAATATTCATATATTAAAATTAATATATCAAATAATTATTAAATTATTATTTTTTAAAAGTAAATAATTATATCAAAAGTAAATAACTACTTTAAAATAAATTTTTAAATTAATACTACATTATCTCTTTTTTTTTTTTTTAGTTTTCTCTATTTCTATTTAATAATAATAATAATAATAATAATAACAACAACAACAACAACATATTTAAAATATGTTACACAAAACTTTAATGCATTTCAATAATTTTAAAATATGTAGCTTTAATTATATATTTTAAATTCATATATATATATATATATATATATATTATACTATACTTTTCATCAATAATAAAATATGTTTTTTAATTATAAAATTCTTATTTTTAATTATTATTCATGAAATATATTTTAAAGTAATAAAATAAAAAAAATAGACTTTCGTGTGTGTATATATATTTCTTAATTTCTATTCTTAATTAATAATTAACTTAAAATATTATAAATTATTTTAAATAATATTAATGTGAACAATTTAATTATTCATTAATATTAAATTTGATTAAATTCAAACAACGACTATTGTTAATTGCAACTTTCGATCAACGGCTCATGTTAATTACAACTTTCGATCAATGACTCATATTAGTTGAAGTGAACTTTATATAATTTCAAATTGTCGACAGACTTCAAATTCTTGCTATATGACTTTTGAGTATTGCTTTTTTATATCCTATCGGCCAATAGTCCAAAATTGTCAATTTCAGTCTTTCATAATCTTTTCCAGTAATTATGTCTACTGACCTTCATAATTCATCTAGGTCAGGGGCTACTGAATTCCAAAGCAATCATCCTCATTTTGAAGATAAGGATTGATGTTTTCTGAATCTTCCACATCTTCTCTCTCTTCATTAGAGTCGAAATAAGATAATGCTGCCATCAAACTTTTCTTTATTTCTTCTTTTGAATTGGCAGATATATGTAATTCAAAGGGAGCTTTATTGCTTTTCAAATTCTTCTTTTCTGGAGTGGGAGGTAATAGAGGCTTCCCAAATTTCCATGAACAGAATTTTTTTGCTAGAAAGTCAATATTGTATTTCTTCCACCAAAAAACCTTAATTTTGAGGCATAACACCTTGGGATAAAGTTCTGGCAGATGTTGATGAAACTCATAAATATTATGGAGTAACCAACTTACTCCCATAAGAGAACAAAAGTTCAATAATTTCATATGATTGTGAATGGTGGGAGTTAATACTTTGAAATTATTATAGTATTTAACTACTTCATTTGGGAAAATTGCTTTTACTGGTCCGGCAAATTGAAACCAGTCTTGAAACCAAGTTGGTAATTCATAGGGAAGAGAATTCTTAAAGCTAATATACCAAGAATGTCTTGGATTAGGTTCCAAAAGAACTTTATACCAAGCTTCTTGATAGTCAAAATAATTTATAAGAAGGAGGGTCGGAAGGTCTTGAAAATTTCTTTTCAGTTAAAGGGTTTTGAGACCATTCAAAAAAGGTAATTACCTTCAGGATTTTCATTTTCGAGTAATTTACTAAGGAAGGATTATTTCTATCTTTCTTAGGAATTATTTCTACTGAATGTGTATCTATTAGGATGAATTGATAGAATTTCATATTTTTCTTTAAGTTCTGATCTTTAGGAATCCATCCCCACCCTTGTGGTGAGAATTTCGCTATAATTTGGTAGGGGTCTAGATTTTCAAATTTTGGTTCCAAAGAGATAATTCTTTTACAAGAGTCCTTGATATAATGATCAAGAGGTTCGGTGGATATTTCTGGGGATTTCTTTGATGAATTCTGGGGAATTAAAGGGGAAAACTTATTGGAAGTATTTAGAGAGGGAGGAAGAATTCTAGTATTTTGAGGGGACTGTCACTTTCTGAGAGTAGGAAGGGGCAAAATCGTCAAGGGAAAGTCCCTTTGAACTAGATGGGCTAGTGGGTCTCATATGCCTGTCTTAGTTCCCTGTTAGAATTCACAAGGTAAAAATTTAGAAATTAAATTATTTTTTCCTTTTATAAATTCTATTTCAAATTCGAAACAAGATAAAAGACTTTGCCATCTAGCAAAGATTTGTTTAGAAACTATGTTTTTCACATCCTTTTCTAAAACATCTTTTGCTGATTTGCAATGAATTCTTAGTAAAAATTTCTTATTTACTAAATCACTTTGAAATTTAGTAATGCAAAGGACTATGGATAATATTTCTTTTTTTAATAGTACTATATTTCAACTGGGCTTCCATCCAAGCACCAGAATGATAACGGACAATTTGTTCCTTCATATTTTCTGAAAATTTCTGTTTGAGAGTACCTCCAAATCCAACTTCATAGGCATCAATTTCCACTATCATGAAGGCATCTGGATGAAGGATACCTAGACATGGAAGACTTTTAACTAAGGACTTTACTTTAATTACTGTTTGGGTTAATTCTGATGACCAAGGCTTTGGATTTTTTCGATGCTTATTGAATAAGGGTTTACAAATAATCCTAATATTAGGAATGAAATCGGACACATAATTCAGGCATCCTAAAAATCTTTGTAATTGATTTTTATCCTTTATTTCATCAGGAAATTTAGAAGCGAATTCTATACTTCTGGTTATGGGGGTGAGTTTTCCTTGATATATCTCATGACCCAAAAATCCAATTCAAGTTTGGGCTAATTTCATTTTCTTTTTGGATATTACAATTCCATTTTGTTTAATTATATTTTTAAAGATTTTTAAATGTTTTAAGTGTTGATCTAATGAGTTTGAGAAGATTAACACATCATCTAAATAGACCAAGGTAAATTGGCTATAAGGAGTTAATATGGAATTCATGATATTTTGAAATTCAGATGGATTGTTCTTTAGTCCCATAGGCATTACATTCCATTCATAATGCCCAAATGGTACTGTAAATGTTGTTTTATATTTATCCTTTTCTTCTAATTTAATTTGGCAATATCCAGATTTCATGTCAAATTTTGAAAAAAATATGGCGTCGCATAACCTTCCAATTAAATCTTTTTTATTTGGTAATGGGTACCTAATCCATTTTAATGCATTATTTAAAGGTTTGTAATTAATTACCATCCTAGGTTCTCTTTCAATTTCTGAGGCTTTTAGCACATAGAATACATCACAACTCCAAGGAGATTTACTTGGTCTAATTAAACCTTTATTAAGAAATTCTTGTATTTCTTTTTTACAATATTCTAGAGTTTCTTTATTCATTTGTATCGGTCTGGCTTTAGTTGGAATTCTACTTTCATGAAAGTCTTCTACATATGGCAGACTTATAGTAAAAGTTTTTCTATTCCAAAAAGCATTTGGTATTTCAGCACAAACTTCTTTTATAAAAGTACTTTCAATTTCTTTAATATTTTATTTTATAGTTTTAGTATTTAATTGTTCTTCTATTCTTTTATATGCTATTTCTTTTTGTAATAAAGTTGTTTGATTATTCTTATTACTTATTTTATTTATAAACATATTTTCTTCTATGTCTTTTATATTATGTATTTCTTTGTTTCTTATTGGTTTTAGGAATTCAAAAATAATTTCTTGATCTTTTATTTTGGTTTTAATTCCTTGCTCAGATACTTCAAAAGGACAAATTTGGGTTAGGAAAGGGGTTCCTAAAATCATTTCTTCAGTGATACCTTTAGTTAATATAAAGGTGTTTTTAAAACATTTTCCTTCATTACAAATACTTGCATTAGATAATTTGTATTGTACCTTTAACTTAGCATTGTTTGCCGTAGTTAATTTTTGAATAGTTTTTTCATAATATTGAGTGGGAATTAATCCTTCTTGAATACAATTAAGATCAGCTCCTGAGTCAATTAATGCTGTGAATGATTTATGAAAAGATTTTCCTATTTTTAAAGTTACTCTAGCTTGCCATTTCTGTTGTAACGTTTTAATTTGATTTATTGATTCTACTTCGGCCTTTGGTTCTACTTCTTCTTTTAAGGGATTTTCTAATTATAATAAAGTAATATCTTGTACTAAGTCATTTTCTTTTAACTTATTTAATTCAATTTTTATAGTTTGTATTTCTGATTTTTAAATTCTTTCTTTCTTTCTGTAAGTCATTTATAGTAACTTTTCTTTTTTTGTATTTCTACTTTCTTTAGAATACTAGCAAAATCATATCCTTCAAAATTTTCTGTTTTATGAACAACTTCTTCCTCTTTTTGATCTAATAACATATTTTTTTTTTATTTTAGTTAGATATTCATATCTTTCTTCTTCATTAGTTATTTTATCTACCATTTCTAAGGCTAATTTAGCTTCTGCTCTTATCATATTGATTTGATATGAACATTCGCAATTTTCCAATTCACAGTTTTTTAATTCACTTTCACTTTCTGAGGTTGAATCTTGAGTCATAAATATTTTATTTTCATCTTCTTCAAATTCTTCGGATTCATTTAGCATAATTTTAGCTATTTGTTCTTTTAATTCTTCACTCATATTTAATTCATTAATTTTTCTCTCACTCTACAATCTTTTTTCATATGGCCAAATCTGCCACAATTATAACAAACAATATTAGTTTTTCCTTTGTTGGTAGAGGTATTATTGTTTTCTTTATTTTCAGCTGATTTTTCCTGAGGATAATTTTTTCTTCTTCTATATGGAGGTTTATGATTAGTTGTTGTTGGTTTATTTCTTTTTATAATTTTTCTTTTCATAGTTGAAGGGGGAGAAGGCTTTTCATACCCATATTGAGCGCAAAAGTTTCCTAATTCTCTCATCCCTTTATTTTGGCTTTTCTTAATTCTATTTTCTAATTTCATATTATTACATAATTCTAATCCAGTGTTTTTTACAATAGAAATTATTCTTCCATAGGTTAATTCTGTTATAGGAGTATTGGGGTATTCTTGTTGTAAGTGTTCTCTAACTTTATTTCCGAAAACCATTGGTAACCCTGCTATGAATTTCTCTTTCCAAAAGGCTTCTCTACAGTCTTCTCTGGTTAAGACCATTGCCATAAAATTATCAGTATACCACCTAAAGTCTCCTAAGGTAGGTAATTTTAGATTATGTAATAATACTGAAGTTCGTTCATTGAATAAATTTGTATCTCCTATAAAATTATGAATTATTGCAATAATTAAGGTTTCTACCATCACTGGAATTATGGTTTCATTTTCTTGTTTAACATTGGAGGCAATATATGTTTTCTGTTCAAGGGTTAAATAATTATCCCACCAACCCTTGAGTATACCAGTAAACCTGACAATAATTAGTTTTATGGTTTGTTCTTCAGTATTTTTAACTCTATAGGTAGAAGCTGCCATAGTCATTTCATGGGTTTTTCATAAAATTTGATGATAAGTCATGCCATCTATATTCCATTATGTAATTCCTAATCCATCAAAGGCTGACGGATGTTCTAGCTCCCATTCTTCAAACTAAATGTTAGGAATCATAGGCCTATTATAAAAATTTCTTGTGGTTGGGTTAGGAGTAAATTTACTTCTGTAGTTATTTCCATAACTATTTCCTTTTACCTTTTAATTTGAATAGCGCATCATCAAATTGTTCTTCGCCAAATTCTTTACCTAATTCTTCAGTTGGAATGTTGGTAATAGTATTTATTTTGCTAATGTTTAGTTTATCTAGTTTTATTTATTTATTTCTTCTAAGACTTCGTCTCTTCCTTTTCCAATTTTTAAGTTTTTTAATTCTAATTCTGAAAACTTGAAGGGTTTTGTTAGAGGCTTTTCTAATTTAGAACTACCTCCTTTATTATTTATTATTAATTTTTTATCCGAATTATTTACTTCTATGGCTACTTGGTGTAGTAACTGATTAGTATAATTTAATTGGTAATGTATTTTTTGTACATCATTTCTATTAGTGTTTTGTTTTTCTAATAATTCTTTGTCTTCCATTATTATTTTGAAGGGGGAAGCTACTACTTCTTTATTTTGAATATTTGGAAATTTAATTTCTTCTAAAGGGGGAATAATTCCTATAGTTTCTCCTTTAGCTGTTTTCCATATTTTTCTGCAGATTTTATCATATTTACTTGTAAATTAGGTAAACAATTTATTTCAAACCATTCAAAATAAGGAATGTTCTCTTGAATTTCTTTTAAATAATCATAATAATTTTCTCTATATTTTCTTAATTCTTCTTGACTAAAGGTTTCAAAGAACCAATGTCTTTTTTCTTTATTTTCTTCTCTTAAGAATTCTTTTCTAAGTAATTCTTTATCTATTTCAAAGCTTTTAATTACATTTAATTGATTCATTTTAGATTGAGTATGCGAATTATGGTTTTGTAATAAGAATGCTACGTTAAACAATGCTAAGTTAAAGGTACAATACAAATTATCTAATGCAAGTATTTGTAATAAAGGAAAATGTTTTAAAAACACCTTCATATTAACTAAAGATATCACTGAAGAAATGATTTTAGGAACCTCTTTCCTAACTCAAATATATCCTTTTGAAGTATCTGAGCAAGGAATTAAAACCGGCGTTATGCACATAGAATGCAGCACAGCTCCAAGGAGATTTACTTGGTCTAATTAAACCTTTATTAAGAAATTCTTGTATTTCTTTTTTACAATATTCTAGAGTTTTTTTATTCATTTATACCGGTCTGGCTTTAGTTGGAATTCTACTTTCATGAAAGTCTTCTACATATGGCAGACTTATAGTAAAAGCTTTTCTATTCCAAAAAACATTTGGTATTTCAGCACAAACTTCTTTTATAAAAGTACTTTCAATTTCTTTAATCTTTTCTTTTATAGTTTTAGTATTTAATTGTTCTTCTATTCTTTTATATGCTATTTCTTTTTGTAATAAAGTTATTTGATTATTCTTATTACTTATTTTATTTATAAATGTATTTTCTTCTATGTCTTTTATATTATGTATTTCTTTGTTTCTTATTGGTTTTAGGAATTCAAAATATATATATATATATATATATATATATATATATATATATATATATATATATGGCTTAAATATGGTTTAGGTCCTAGATAAATGATCGATGTTAGATGTACATACAGTTCTGCATGGAATTTGATCACCTTTCTGTTGAAAACAAAGTCGATTTGGGTTCATTTCGTACCTACTGTCAACTCTGCAGTGAATGTGAAATTGTTACCATTTTCTAAATACTAACTTGCTTTTGTAAACAATATGACTGATTTTTTTTTTATCAGAAAATTCAAACAATATGACTGGTTTGAAAAGAATTTATAACATCAATTGATTGAGGATCTCACAAACCATTCATTTATAAACAAGGAAGATGTGAATTAAGGCGTCTTGAATGGCTAAAGCATTAGTCTTGTACATTTACATTTCTCAATAATTAAATAGCCCTCTAACGCACTACAGAAAGGTGGTCGCCATCACAAACCAAGAACCTCAACTGTTTTTTTTTCCTTCATTTACACTTTTTCCTTCACATTTTACCTAATTTATTGCCTCCTTGTTTCCAATTTATTTCAAGACATTTAACATTTATTGTGTCACTTTTTAATTACAAGTTGTAGTAATCCATTTTCATCTTTGGCTGAACCAAGGGATCTATCTCAGTTAGTTGAGTAAGGTGTGTGAGTTGTTATAAATCCCTTATACATGTCTTTAATTCTTATTGATTAAAAAAAATCTTTGGCTGATAAAAATAATCTACTTTCATCAGTTTTGTGTGTTTTCGCTTGATTTATTTAATGCAATTCCAGTGTGTTGCTGACAAAAACTTTCAAATTGTGAATAAAGAACCCTTAAGCAATGATTAAGTGCATGTTTGGTTTTAAGTCCAAATTGTTGTTGCATGAATTTCGAGATAAATCCAACAAACCAAAGTAGAATGAACTCAAAAGAAAGGGTCTTGGTCCGTTGGCAAACTTAAGTTTGACATCACCAACGTTTAACCAAACATGCTCTAATACTCATGCAACATGGTCTAGACTCTAGAGGGACCAATGAGATTGTGATAGTTGATGCCATTTGATACATATGTTTACAAAATTTACAAGTAGGCAGTTTGAATAATAATTCGATAGCATAAGCTTCACGGGCAATTAACAAAATGATTACGCTACCTTATGGATATGGTATGCTGAGAAAATACAATGAACTGACCCTATTTGGTGAAGTTGAAAAATGATCTTTCTCCCATTATCCTAATGGACATGCTTGCCCAAACAATACAACTTACTAACAATTGGTTTTATGGTAAGAATAATCAGATTTGATTTTGCTGTAATCAAACTCGACTTTATAAAAATATAAATGTTTGGTTATTATTAGGTAAAATTGATTTTGTCACAAAACTTTGGTTTAACTAAAAGTGATCAAAAGTAGTCTTTGTGTTGGGTTGAAAATTTTACACTAAGTTTTACAACAAACTTGCTTTCAGATTAAAATTATCCAAATAAAAATCACTTCACTTGAAAATCAATTTCACTCAAAATAAATTTTGCATAATTTTTTTAATCTATTAACTTGACATATAATATTTTACAAAAATATTTATATGACACTTTTTTGCATTGCCATGTCAGCATGAGTGTGCTGACGTGACACACCACTATATTGTTATGTTAGCATTTCTAATAACGAATGAATGAAAACTACATAATTAATATAGCGAGAAAACAAATTTGCAAAAGAAAAAAAATAAGAATTAATAAATTGATAAGTACTTTCTAAAAAGAAATACAATTAATAAATAATTTTTACTTTATTTTAAAGATTTTATTTTAAATTTTAATTTGAAAATAGTTCTAAAGAAAGAAAAACACTAGGACATAGCCATAGCAGTTAACCCACAAATTTAATATTGAAATTGTTGTTCTTTATGTAAACTAGTTGCTCGGCGTGAAAGTTAGGTATATGGGTCAAATGCTAATGCCTAGACAATTAAAGTATAATAATTAAGCTAGTCAACAGTTTGAAGGACCTAGTTAAACTCTCTGCACGTTTACACCGTACATTGCATACACCCCCTATTATAAAATTGCCACATGTGATTATGTACACCGAATTTTCTTTCTACAAGCAGCGAGAGTTCTATATGCATTGCTGTAAGTCATTTTTGACAAAGCGGTACACAGCTTCCAATTTGATCATGCATGCTTACACGTTTCTTTCTTTCTTTCTTTCTTTCTTTTTTCATTTTTGGACCCATTATGGGAAAAAGAAGCATATTCTTAGTCTTGCCAACGGTGAAAAGGAAGACGTTTCATTCTAACCCATGACCAGACTTCTCTAGTTGCTAATCGAATATTCAGTCCATTGGACTTGTACAATCAATGCAGCTAGAGAATCGACCAAAACAAATGAAATTTGTTGATGAATTTCTTGGATTTGAACACTTTTTTTTCCCTCATGGCATAATTGCATTTTCAGTCTCTTAACTACTGTAATTATATGATTTTAATCTCTTAGATTTCAATTATGTCAATTGAATCTCTCGGTTATAGTAATTGTGTAATTTTAGTCTTTATGTTTAATAGACCAACATCATTCTTGTTAATATATATGAAATAATATATATACTTGATGGACTAAAATTGCACATTTGTGATACTTAAGAAATCAATTGGTGCAATTAGAACCTGAAGGACCTAAAATCACACATTTGCGACACCTGGATAATCCAATTGACACAATTGAAACATGAGGGACTAAAATTGCCCATTTGTAAAACTTAGGAGACCAAAAGTATAATTAAGCCTTGATAATTTTTTTAAACTCAACCAAGAATACTTTTATATCAAATAAAGGTTTTTTTTGTGTATAAATTTTTCACTGAAAGAATCAAACCAGCCTCTTTGTAATGTTTAATAGTGTGTATTACCACTACACCAAATCCAAGACACTACTTAAAAAATTCAAACCTAATTCTACTTAAACTAAACACAAGTTGGTAAAGTCCAAGTCGAAATTTGGGCCTTAGATGAGGTCACATACAAGGTATTTTCTTCCTACACCTTATAAAAATCAACCTACACCTCTTTCTCACTTAAAATTTATGTGTGACTCCCAAAATACCCCTCATTGTTTGCTCCGAATCGCATGCTCCATAATTATTTTTTAGTGTATTATGAAATAGGCATTCTAGAAGTATGATATTTTGGTTACAAAATAGGTGTTGCGGAAGAACAACACCCCTCATTATTTGTTTTATATCACATGTTCCGTAATTACTTTTGAATGTATTACGAAATGGGCATTTTGAGAGCATGATATTTTGGTTATGAAATAGGTATTTTGGAAGCATAACACCCCTAATTGTTTGTTCTGGATCACATGTTCTGTAATTATTTTTTAATGTATTAACAAATAAGCATTCTATAAATATGATGTAACATCCTGAGAGCTAACAAGGGCAAAGAGTGATCGCTAGTGCACAAGAGATGAGGTACGAACAAGGAGCGACTCCTAGTAGGCTTCCAGCAATAAGGACACATGAATGAATTGAACACACACTGGAATGAGAGAGATCCAAAAGTTGTGCAAGTATATGACTGTACAATTGAGGGTGACTTAAAGAAATTAATTGGTACTACCTATACCAACAAAATGCATCTACTTTTCGGTAGCCCATCACTTAAGAACTCCACAGTTAAACGTGTTTGGCTTGGAGCAATTATGATATAGGTGACCTCTTGGGAAGTTCTCTAGGAAGCGTGTGAGTGAGGTCAAAACCCGCTAAAAAGTCTCGTGTTATATTGTGAGGATAGTCATTGATCCTAAACGTAGTTGGGCGTTACAAGTGGTATCAGAGCTGGTTGTCGATGTCTCGAATTGATGTCTAAGAAAAGGATAAGCTTACTTAATTAAGCATAGGAGTACGTGCACAATGGACATACACCAAAATAATAGAAAACATAACAATAATATAGTTACCTACACCAAACATATATTACAAAACAAAGCATATATACATCACAAGGATATCACATCATTGTAGGCATGCAAAATGATGTAGGTGTGATGACAATCATGAATGCAATAGACTCAACTCCTTAGAAATTGTCAAACACTAAACAACCAACTAGATGTTTCCTTTAACCACAGGTTAAGAAGGCAATAGTGTCATAAACCATACGAGTGACATCAGTATTGATTATGAAGCAATTGTGGCTTTGTCAAGATATATGTACCGCAAGCAAAGGATTGGATCAACAAGATCAAGAAGCTCTACTATTTTATTTTGATTTTGATGTAAAATGTATAGTGCCATAAAATTGTATTTAAAAGGCACATTGTATTGTATTGTTAGAAACTAGGCTTATGTGTGTGTGCTTAAACTTTAGTATAGCTCATATCTAAGCCTATAATCTTATAAAAGTACATAGAACCTTGATAAACTGAAGAAAATTTCAAGATGAGTCTATTGTAACCGATTGCAATAGGGTGTAACAGGTTAATTCATTCTTAGGTGAATCTGGGAAGCTTTAAAAAGCCTTAGTAATCGATTACTAATCATATTAATCGATTATATAAGCTAAACTTGAATTTAGATAAAAAACAAGCAACTGCTTGAATCGACTACCACCTCGTGTTAATCGATTAAAACACTTGCTCTGTTCTCTGTTTGAAATCAAGCTACTGTTTTAATTGATTAAATACATTCAATATTCAAACCCATAACTCATGAAGAACAAAATAACCAATTACACTTACCTGGTAATCGATGATACCTGTTACAGTTTGAAAATTTTATAAATATACATACTTTCTCTCTCATTTATTATCTCTTTTATGAAACACTTTCAAAAACTCAATAAGAGAG
The DNA here is from genome assembly GCA_026413185.1 of Pueraria montana var. lobata. Lineage (NCBI taxonomy): Eukaryota > Viridiplantae > Streptophyta > Magnoliopsida > Fabales > Fabaceae > Pueraria > Pueraria montana. The sequence continues at coordinate 57,555,061 of CM048650.1, read as the reverse complement.
ACCGTAGAAGAGTGTTTTAACAACTTTGGTCAATAAAACTTAAAAGTTTGGATTTCTTATCAAAGGATCAAGGCTATGGCACTTCCATGAAAATGTTTGAGCGCTTAAGTGACGGATTTTTGCACAACTAGGTGTATTCTAATCCATATTCTTTTGTGATTTTATCTGGTTTCTTGTTCTTAGATAGGGTTTCTAAGATTCTATGTGGTAGGGTTCTACATAGGTGTTGACTTCTTAAAGGGTTCAAGAAGAGGGAAAGTAGAATAGGATAATTGTGTGTGCAAAGTGTTTGTAAACTTGATTATTCTATAGTGGAAATGCAATTCAGGTTATTGGGTAACTAGATGTAGGTCCCGAAAAGACTGAACCAGTATAAAATTGAGTTTCTTTGAATCTTCTCTTCTCTATTCTTTAAGTTCTTAGCATCTAATCTTTGTAATTGAAGGTTGTCACCGAATGTTTCTGAATTAACAAATATCTTGACCATTTGATTAAACTTTTATTGTATTTTGAATCATAGAACTTGTTTTGACATACTATTTTGAATTAAGAGGGTGAAATTTTTTTTTTTAAAACTCTAATATTTGAAAGAAAACCCAAGGAATCTATTAACCCCCTTTAGATTCCTAGCCATAATCCAACATGTACATGGGTGATCACACCATGGGGTTTACAAAGGCCTCGATCACATATGGATTTTTGCATCTGTATATCCTCAAGGTCCTACCTCAAGGAATCTCCACTAGCCTTCCCATACTTGTCCTAGACCAAGTACATGCTTATAACAAATAAGCAAACTCATTCATATATGCACTATCACACCCTCATACACAATCTCAACATTTTGATCAACATAACACTACTTAAACCCTCTTGTGGATAAGACAATAACAACATTGTCATGATATCTCAAAACCAAGATACACTACAACACAACTAACCCTTCTTTAGCCCTCAACAAGTATGCCACCTTAATTGTGGCCCTCCACAAGATACCAAACACTTAGATTACCTCAGTTTTTTTTTTTTGCGGATGTTTTCTGCTTCACCTACATACATTTTCACTTTCGCATGATTAAGTTTTATGAAGGAATCTATTTATATTTTGCTTATAATTTTAAATAATTTAAATTAATTTATATAAGTTCAAATTAGTACCTCTGAGTTACATCTTCAAATTTAATTTAAATTTCATTTTTACTAAAATATTTATTTATTAAATTATTTGAAATTTTAAATTTAACCTTATTTTGATTTGATATTTTTTGTGGGGAGTTACTGTTTTAGAAACAGTGACAGTAACTCCCCACAAAAATATCTCATTAAAATTTTAGTGGATTAAAGTTTGGGTAATTTGAGTGCTTTAAATATTTTATGAATCAACACCCAAATAACCCTAATTTAGAATATAACTTAAAAACACCATAAAAAAACACTTCTTATGTATTTTCCTTCACACATTGTCAAGCATAACACATCAAATTTTCATGCAAGTATAAAAAGAATATATAAGCCAAAACATTATTTTTAAGCAATAGAACAAATATATAAGCAAGGTAAAGCATTTAAAACCACAAAAATCATTGAAAGTTAGATTAAAGTACCATACAAAATGGAGACTCCCTTGTAAACACTTTTTCTTAGGGACTGTTTGGTTCAAAAAAAAAGGGAGGGAAAGGGAGGGATTTTAATAGAGGAAAAGGGAATGAAGAGATTTTGATTAAACATTTTGTTTAGTTGAGAAGAGGGGAAGAGAGAGATTTGAATGAAGAGGAGAGAAGGTAGTTCTTGTTAGGTTCACAGGGGATATAAGAGATTTTAAAATTTTATTTATTTTTGTACCCTTATCGCAGTTGCATACTCAAAACTCAAACTCAAGACCTTTGGTTATGCTAGAATAATCTCACGTTAGTTGATCCACACACTAAGTGGTACCATCTTAATACTTGTGTCTCCTATATAGCATGCATGAGAAACCAAAAGAATATTTTGTATAATCATTACTAATAGTGGTTATTTACTATGTCATTGGCAAGTATACCAAATCTTACAAGTAATATAAAATGGAAATTCAAGTATCGAATTCCTAAGGGACTTACTCAATCTTTGGCAATTTACACACTTTTTACTCACTAGGCAAAATATAAAGCGAACTTGAAATGATAATGATTGAAAATAAAGATAAAGATGGAAACTTAAAATAAAACTACTAAAAAGGATTTTTGTTTTCAAAGATCTAGATTACGACAAATAATTGCGAGAGACGATGATGATGAAAGTTAGGGTTCGACTTCACTAAACCACTTCGACATGCATGCACAAGCTATTAATCAATGTTTATCATTCATTTGTTATCACTCACTCATAAAAATGCTCAATCCCTAATTCCTTACAAGAGGAGCCTAAGTCCCTTAAATAAACAACCAATCTCTTGCATAGCTTAGCCAAGTTACTTGCTTTAAGAAAAGGAGTCAAAGGTCACTAATGGGCTTTTCTTTATCCCTAGATACAAGACCCATTAGGTGTTCTTCTCCGATTCGTAGTTCAAATACATTTTCTAATCGCATTTAAACCATAAAATCAAGCAAAGGGTGATCAAGCCAAAGCAAGCATTAAACAAAGAAAAAAGCATGTAGCGGTGAATAATAAACATGCATTAATAACTCAAAAGATATACATGAGTTTGGATTTAGTTACATCAAATCCCAATGAAAGGGAGCTCAACTACTCATGGTTGAGAGGAACATCAAAAATGGTGGAAAAGAGATGAAGAAGAAAAATGGAGTCTTGGTGGTGTTCCACGCAACTCCCCTTGTGCCACAACCTAGGTCAGAGAAGAATGTTCTATTCCCTTCCAAAAATCCCCTTTAATAGCTTTGTCTTTTACCCATAAAGTGTCAGTGCGACATTTTTGGCCCAGCTGGAATTATGTTTCAGCTGGGCTAGAAATTTAGTAATGTTCACTGGAATAATTCTAGTTGGGCTCACCAAATGGTCTAGCTGGGCTAAACTTTCGTTCTCAAAATTAGTCATTCTCTGTTAGTTTTCAAGCTGGGCTAGCCTATTCTTTCAGCTGGGCTAAAATTGCTTCCAACAAATGAAGTGTTACTGACATGATTTTGGCCCAGCTAACACTAGTTTCAACTAGGCCAAAATTTCTTCCAGAAAATTATTGCTTTCTGCCTTGTATTTAGCTGTGCCAGACATTTTGTCAACTGGGCCGATGAGAACTTTCTACCTTGACCTTGATCCTGAGTCACTCCAAAACCCATCTCCAATTTCTATGTATCAAACATACTAAAACATGAGACTAAATTCTAAATTTACATAACTAAATATATATCTAAAAACTAAATCTTTTTGAACTAAAAAGAGGTAGAAACAAGGATTTAAATAAGGGATAGATGATATAATTGCACTTATATATACCAAAAAGATAAGTATAAAATGCAATTATCATTATTACGTTTAAAAAAAAAAAGTATAATTGATATTTTAAAAGTCAAGTTAATATACATATAAGAAACATATCAACTATATATTAATCATATGATATTATCCTAATAATCATATATGTTAAATTTTAGATAATTTAAATTTTTTGTAGGTATATAATCTAATTGTAGATATTTATATTTTAAAATAGAGTGATGTAATAAAATATCAATTAACTGATATTTTTGCTTGTGCATTACACAATATAGATTTTTATTTTTGTATAATTTAAAGTTATATATATATATATATAACTATTGACAATAAAAAATACTGAATTCAATTTGAGACAAAAAAAAGGATTAATTGAAAGGGAATAAATAGTTAAGAAAATCAAATATATAAATAAAAAAATTAGAATTGAGATGAATGAAAAAGAATTTTTTTCGCTAATTGCAAGAATAGAGTGAAATGTACATTCAAATAAAAGAAAAAAATATATTAGAATGCCTAATTATGATAATGAAAAAAGTGAAAGCTTAACACTTCAAGTTGTGCTTTCTAATTTATAATATAGAAATAAAATTTTCAGCTTATAAAAAAAATTATAATATAAAAATATATTTTTAAATTATATAAATTTTCATAAATTTAATTTTTTTTACTGAATTTCATATATAAATTTAACATATATAAATGTTATTAAAAATATTATTTCATAAAGTTTAACATTGATGTCAATTAATTTAATTTATCTAACATACACACGTATATATTGGAATCATAACGTAAGAGATGGTAAAAATTAGTTGTTTTTGGTAGAGACCTGGAAACAATACTATGAGTATGAGAAGATATTTTAATTAAATTTGATGTCAATTATCTATTTCAATTATATAATAATAAAAAAAATTCTCACGTTATCATCATCTCTCACTTAACACGTTTTCTCATATATGAATTAATAATTATATATCTTCAAAAGCAAGAATATCATTATGAGTTAGTCATTCCCGTAAAAACATATTAGAAGTTCTTTTAAACCCAGCAAGTTCTTTTATTACTCCTACCTAGATCAAGCCTTTTGACAGAATTTGAGTATCTCTATCCATAATTGATTCACATCGAAAAGTCCAGCAAAGAAAGGAGAAAGTAATGATGTTATTGTTGAATACACCATAAAATGCAGAACTTCGTATTCCTTGCTGATTTTGACATCTGAATCATTGAAAAAGTATTAATTATTAGATTTGCTAAATATTAACGAACTAATTGTTAATTCATTCCATAGAAATAGAATAATTGAATTTGTTCGAGTTGTTTGTCAACTACTAGCGATCTTGTTCCAAACTTTAGATCCATACATTATTGCGTTATATTATATTTAATCATATAAATAATCTGTCGTTCATCACAACAACTGTGGCCTAAGAGGGAACATACATAACATTGCAGACAGAGGGCTAACGATTTTGTAATTTTAACACTTATTGGTCTCTTTTTCTCTTATTTTTCCTTTCCCTTTGTATGGTTTTTAAGGGAAATAAGACTTTATGAAGGGTTCATTAACTTAATACAACAGAAACACATCCAATAGTTGTAAACCCCAGAGAAAGAGCAGTAATTGAACTTGTAACACCACGCTTATCATGATTAATTGTCTTGAATAAAAGATCTCAGTTTTCACCACAAAAAAGTGATATATATAATAACCGTTTCAAGTTAGATACAGAAATTAAACGAGTATAAAACTATTAATATTATAGGTTTACACTAATAATATGATACTTTGGTTGGTTATCATGTTATAAGTGTGATGTATCGATCAACTTTGTCGATGACTAATTTTCATTAAGAAACTTAATTGACTACTTTTAATTAAATCTTCTCTTAATTTCAACCAAGTTTTTCATTCATAAAGCTTGAACTAGTTCCACCACCTGGATCAACTTATTGTTTGTTAATAATATGATACTTTATACTAATTAACAATTTATTGGCATAGAAATTGATATATATTATCAATAAATTTTTATATTATAATATATTATTAAGAATTTAATTAATATTATGTATAGATTATACCAAAACATGATATTAACACTTAATATTTATTTTAACTTTTCTTTAGTGTCTCTGTGCATGTGTTTCCAGTAAATTCCAGAAGCTAAAACTGACTAACAAGCCTGCCATCTAACCTTTGTGGTAGATTTTATTTAGTCTATAGATTTTACAGTAGTTCGATTGCTTTTGGTTGGTAATTCTTGCGACAGATATATGGTTGATTGATTTGTTAAAAATGTGTTGAGGGCAAAATTTGGCCAATAATTTGAATGTTGACTTGGTTTGATAATCGTGTCACTAATGATTCTCAATATTAACATCTCTTATAATTACAACTTTTTCTCTAATAGTGAAAGGGCGTGCTTATCTTTGAAGCGATATTAAAGCAAGGACACATAATGACAAATGAGAGATTGTTGTTGGCTTAATATATATTTGTTCATTATCATGCACTGACTAAACAGGACGTGTTTTGATGGTGTTGGAGATAATAGATTGATCTTATATATATGGATACTGACTGGATCCAAATTATTATGATGGAATTTTAATTTGACAGTTTGCCTATGTTCTAAGTTTCAATTTTTACTTATGGATTGGTCTGTCTTGTGAACCTGAAATGGGCACACAACTGGGTTGGACCTGATTAGAGGATGCATTTCTGATTGAAGAATGATGTTTCTTTCACAATGAATTGATTGACGTTTGAAATTAATGTCAGGTTTCTTAAGCAAAGATAATAACCACAGCTGTATGCTTTCATCTCTATCTTTTTTTTTGGGTCTAATGTCTTTTTCTTGTCTTGCACTCAAGAAAACGTGACTGTACCTAAATAATATAGTATTTTATGTTTTCATGCAATTTCAAATTTTGTTCAATGAATTTCTCATATTCTTAGATATTTTATTTTCTGAACTCTTTTTCAATATCCACAATTTAATGATAGCCACATGAGGGTCATTCACAATGCAACACAAATGCATTAAAGCCACATAATTTAAGTAACCCCCCCAAACAAGAAAAAAGAAAGAAAAAATCCCTCCATTAATCATCCCTCCCTCCTCAAAAAAAAAAAAGAAAAAAAAATTATGAACATAAAAACTCAAATGAAACTTAAGATGCAATTGTGTTTTGTTGTGAAGTTAATATTATACAAGTATCATATTAAGTAATCAGGAATGTTAGAAACATAAATTCTAACTCATTTTTCTGATACATTTTTTTTATTATTAATTAACAATTTTTTTAAAAATTATAAAATTATAAGTGAGATTTATTAAATAATTCCTCCCCCAAAAAATAAAAATTCAAATAAAACTTAAGATGCAATTGTGTTCTATTGTGAAAATAAAACTTTCTTGCAATTGGATGGATAGGGCAACATTGCTATTAATTTTGAAAATTAAGAGAACAAATTGAACTTTATAAAAAATAGAGGGATCAAATTGAACTAAATAAATAAATAGAGAAGTCAAATTAGTAATTTAGCCTACATTTTATTACTTTTTTTTTTATTATTGATTAACATATTTTTAAAAATTACAAAATCATAAGTAAAATTTATTAAATAAAAAGTGAGATCTATAAAATTTTATAAATTTTAATCAACAATAAAAAAAAGAATATTAAAAAAGCGTATAATAAAGTGTGTAAGCATTTTTCTTAAGTAATTCATGTCCTGCATCAACGCTACAGTCTTTTGAGTCATCATTTAATTGAAAAGACAGAAAGTGATCATAAAATAAGACAGAATGTTCTAGTTCGTTTATAAACATGATGAAAAAGGCATCCGGATCCTCTCCATTCCCCCTCAGAAATGGACATCTCCATTTCGGTCCATATCTATTAAACACATGGCTAACAAAATCTTTAACGGCTGAGATATACATATACACACTGCTGAATGCTTATAATGATGTGTATATAGAGATAAAAAAAAAATAACGTGAATCATAAAATTGTTGATATGTGTAAGAGTTTTACAGTTAGTTACTCAATAATAATAATAATTTTAATTTAAAATTACTATTTGTGATACAATACACAGACGATTTCTTTGTGTACTTTCAGTACATATTACTATCTTACAGTGAAATACTGATAACCTACTTGTAATCTTAGAATAGTCATTAGAGACGTTGATTGGTGTGGAAATAGGTACATTTTGTGTTTCTTTCACACTGCTTTATTTTAAGGTTAAATTATTTTGTTGGTCCCTTATCTTTATTTTATATTGTAATTTGATTTTTTATTTTTTAAAAGTTACAAAATAGTCTTTTAAATAATTTTTTTATAACATGTTTATTCCTGAAGTAATGTATTTTTTAATTTTTTTTTTTGAAAAAAACATGCTATAAAAAAATTATTTAATGAACCATTTTACAACTTTTAAAAAATAAATGATAGAATTGTAACTTAAAATAAAGATAAGAGATCATTTTGTAATTTTTAAAAAATAAGGAACTAAATTACAATTTAAAATAAAGATAAATGATTATATGAATAATTTAGCCTTATTTTAATAATATTTCAAATGCCTTTAAAAAAAATTCATTAGAGAATCAAATGGCTAATATTTATTATTTTTTTAAAATAATTTAATAATTTTAAATTCTACAATTTTATAGTTATTATATGATAAGAAGGAATATATATTTTACCGATCAAATATTTAAGAGTTTTTCCAGTTACGGAAACAGACCACTTGTTGAAATGTAAAAATGGAGATTTACGTTCTTGTGGGAATTGAAACGCGAGTTCTCAATTTTATATTTTTTTAGTTTTTCTAGGTGTGTAAACGGCATCCCGTTTTGCTCAGTAAAATACTTAAGCTACATTTCGTTTGGTCTTCGTTTCATCTTTTTAAAATATAAACAACAATTTTTAGCCATTAGATATTTTTACTCCACGTGTCAGCAGATGGAGAGGAGCTGAACTCGTGAAAAAGACGAACGGGGTAAATCTATCAGAAGACCTCATAAATCATAAAATTAACTTGGAACAAAGTTGTGTGGTGGTAAAGTAGAAGATATAGTTACCACAAATTAAGAGCATGGTCTCTCTTGTTTTGTTCTGTCAAATATATGTTTCCCTTGTAAAATTATTCATCCTATGATGTGTTTGACCACAACGGTTTATTCCTTCATGATGGAAAATGTCATGAACAAGTTTAAGAAATGGTACCCATGGTAGGTGGGGACCCATGCACAACGTGTCTCGTGTTGAATAGCATCTCACTGTCACTGGTAGGTGTTGTCCCTAAACTTAATTGTTTACCTCAAGGGTGTTACTCAAAAGTGTTGAATCAAATTTTAAGTGAGAAACGAAAATGGGGCATCGATGTTGACTCAAATTATAAACATAATTTTTCTTAATAAAAGTCTGAAAGGTAATTAAAGGGGGGGAAAATGGGTCTTTGATGGTGAGAGGCTTTGAAATGGAGAACATAAAAATATTACAGTTGTAGAGCATGAAATAATGGATGGTTGGTAAAACAAATGATGGTTTTTTTTTTTTAAAAAAAATAGGGTGTTTGATTTTCTCCCCAAACAAAGGAAGTAAAGTTGCCCAAAATCCCCAAAAACAAGTTATTTGCTTCATCCTAAGGTGAAAGAGGGAAAGAGGGGTCCCAAAATATAAGTGGGAGGTGGGTGATATAGCAGTGACAACTTTACTTAGTAGGGCACCTACCCTAATGATCATTATAGTGCCTTATAAATCTCTCAAAACATTCTCGCTTGGTAGGGCCTCATTTTCTCGTCATTTTAGAAGGACAATCTAAAGCTATTTCATTGAAAGCACATTTTCCTTTCTTTTTCTTTCTATTAGGGACATGGATTTCAGTATCTGATTATGACAATTGAACTACAAAATTCAACCTAAAATTAGGCAAATGGAAGCCCCATGTAGTTGAACTTAAATTTTCTTCAGTGGTTGAAGATGATAAATAGTAAAGGAGATTTATGTTACAAGCAACATGGATTGGAATTAAAAATTAAAAAAAAAAATGAAAAACAAGAAAACAGCTAGGGTATAGCATAGCATTAAATCTATGATAATCTATTTACCTTCTAAAGGGGAATAGATAAAATTATCAGAACTGCTTAGAACTTTTTAAAGTGCTTATGCAAGCAATTCACTGAAGAAAAGCTTAATGGTTCATGTACTGAAAGCCAGCTTTATCAAATTGATAAACCTCTGCCATGCTAGATTGTCTGATTAATTGGCACTTTTTGTTGGCCAATCTCATATAACTCTTAATTAGTCTTCAGGTTGATTTTGCACTAACTTTATTATGTAATAAAGAAATGGGATCAGCTAGCCCAAAAACAAATTGGCATAATTGAGAAGATTAATTAATAAGCAGAATGGACAACTTAAACTTAACCAAAGGCAATTATGCTGTTGCTTCACAGGCATCTCTTTATGGATCAATAAAGAGAATATAAAACTCAAACAACAATTTAATTAACAAATGTTATAGAAGGGAAAGTTCAATTGTTATAAAGTAATTAAATTTGGGTACCAGCTACCGGTACACGCTGTATGTTCCTTGTCAAGGTTATCTTTCATTTATTAGTTAACATCATTGTTGACATAAATCATAAAATATTGAGAACTCAAATGAAGGAAACCGCAGACTGAATAGTTAAGGAAATATAGAGAACGACGAAACTATATATAAATAATATTAAAGATAATAAGTTCACATTATTCAAAATACTACTACTATGTAATTTAATTTATACAAAATCAATTAATTTAATGCATTAATTGTTTTGTCTCTTTAATAATTGTTCACATTAATTCTTAATAAAAACATCTATCAATACATCTTTTGACACGTCGCTATATGATTAGTCGTTCGTAGTTTTTGGAGACAAGGTTGTCAGATTAACACTTTCTATTTCGATTTGTTTATCTTCTTTTTTTTTTTTTTAAAAAAAGAACTAGGTATTTTATACAATAATACAATAATAATAAAATATATGCAACTCTGCTGTATACAGCACCACATTCAAGGCATCTTTTCAATAATTAAATCACACTAATCTGCAAACCAATTATAGACCCAGCATATTAAAATAGTATGACCAGAACCCGGAAATCTTTTGTTTAACCTTACAAACTGGATTTTTGCTAACAACCTCTCAGAAAAAGATTAGTGTAATATCTCCAGAGTATCTTTTCCAAACCTGAACTCCACTACAAACCCCTTTTCTTATTCACAAAATTAATAATAAAAGTTGTGAAATTATAAAGCTCAATGATTCATTGGGCCTAGTCAGAAGTTCACCACTGCCAACCTGGGATTCCTTTAATGTTCACATATATTAGTAAAAAAATTAATGTTTTCTCTGAAAGGGGGTGGTTATAACTTCTAACTTCTAACCTCTACAATTTCTAATGCTTTTCCCTTGGATTTTTCTAATCCGTTCAGTAAAAAAAGGCACAGAAGCTTCCGCTTTTGGTGAACCAAAGAAAGTTACAGAGGAAAAAACAAAGAAAATATGCCAGAAGTTATAGTTGACCACAGCTCAAATTAACCAAATGTCCTAATCACTTAAATTAGAATTATAATTTTAATTTAAGATAAAAAAAAAATGGTCCCACTAATACAGCTGGTTACCAACACAAGTGAGAATCACATCGACCAGATTACGCGATTTAGTAGAAGGTTAATTGACATGACCTTTAATGTGATTTTAATAAAGTCCCACGAAAATTCTTTGTGGGTTGATGTGATGTATGAATTATATAAAGCGTACAATAATAGACAAAGTGAGGAAGGGATAATCATAATTGCGGGTAGTAGAAAAACTCCTTTAATTAGCACTATATCTTACAATTGGTGCCGTAATAATAAGAATTTGCACCAAGAGAATACAGAATCGGTCCTAAAGATTTTACAGTGAATAAGTTGTAAAAAAAAAAAAAAATGAAAAGAACTGCCCCTGAAGATTAAAAATTAAAATCATGGAAAGGGTAAGAAAAACAAAATAAAAATGGCTAACATAAGGACAAAAGAGGGTTCTATTAGACCTAGTGATAATAAGGGCTTAATAATTCAAGGGGTCGTTCAAATTAAATCTCTTGTTGTTGTTGTGTACAGCAGCAGTCTTCCTATTCCTCCGAGCTTCAATTCAGGCGTAATGAATGGTGATCAGAGCTTAACTTTCATAGGGGTACTTGATTTGAGCCTATATTGGACAAAAAAAAAAAATTAACATAAAGATCAATTTTTGGGGGCCTAATGAAAATGATGTGTCATTAACATATTTTTCTCTTTGCTTTATTACCATTGAAACTCTGAGATTTTATTGGTGTTTTCCCATTTCCAGTTTGGCCAAATCCCATCTGAACAATGGTGTGGAGGTCATCTTCAGAGAATGTTATTGGATACTGGAAATCATTGGATAAGAAGAATTAGAAAAAGTGCATAAGAAACTTTAAAAATAAGGCACTTTTTTCTTTCACTTTTTTTTTCTGAAACTAGGAGGAATTGATTACCTGAGAGCCACCTTCATTAAACCCATTTAGGTGTGGTAAATGCATGCCAAGGTTTTGGCACAGTCCAGTATCCAATGGGTCCACTGAGTTGTGGGTCATAGTTCCATTAGGAATGTTATTGTGGATTGCTGGGTTTGGCTGAGGGTGTTGCCCATAAAAGGGTGGTGCTGAGGAATCTATTGGGAATATTGGGTGTGCCAAAGAATTATTTGATTGAAATATCTGAAATCACCAAAAAGCCAACAAATCCCAACTCAGGAAAAAAAAGCAATAATTTTTTTTAGTTAAAAAAGCAAACCCATTGTCTAGAGCCCTGAAACTTACATCTTTTGAGATTAGACTCTCAATACTAAAATCCAGCCTGGTGTTAACAGAAGCCAACTTCATAGACAGAAACTGCAACAGCAAAAAGCATTCTTAATGAGCAAGAAATCTTAAACATTATTATGAGTCTATGACCATCATTTGAGATATGCTTATTGGCTAAGACTGGTTTACCTCAACTTGGCGCTGCAATGACTGAACATAGTTTATAATTTCATCAAGCATTAGTGCTTTACCTGTGACCTGTAACAAACAATTCATAATAACCAAATTAGTAAAGGAACACATTAAAAAAAAAACAACCAAATTGTTTGAATTCTGATTTAGCTTATCAGCACATGCACCTTGTTGCAACCTGGGACAAGATCTTGGAGAAGCTTCATTCTTTCACTGATTTTCTCCCTCCGAACCTATTTCAAAATTAGTTTACACAATGTCAGAATGAAAAGGCTACACATGTTTTTTTGCCAGTGCCATTCAGAGATGGAAAATGACAGTGATTCTTACTCTTTCTGCAAGACTATGACTATCAGTGGCTTGACCTCTTCTTGCTCTAACATGAATGTAATCCTTTGGAGGCTCAAGAGGTTTTGAGTTACTCTTGTTCTGTTTCTCATCATTTGCATTGCTATTACCCCCTTTGGACTCTTCCTCTGCCTTCACTTGGCCATTTTCATTCCCCTCACCTTCATTTGGCTTGCTGCGCTTCGCATTCGAGTCTTCACTAGCTTCAGCAGCCTGAAGTGAAAGACCCTTTGGGATTTAGAAAGTGTCCATTTGAATCAAAAGTGTGAAACAAAACAAGTTTGACATAAAAAGTCCTTACCATAGGGGGGTTGGCAGAGGTTGAAGTTTCTTTGGCTTTTCCTTTGGATGGACCTTTTCTTTTTCTAGAATTCACATAAGGGGAAGGTTTCACCCCAGTGTCCCCATTTGGGGTTTGTTCAGAGATAGTGGATTCCTCTTGAGAATTGGTCACTTCCATTAGGTCTTGCAATGGAGAATTCTTGTTCTCCTGGGAACCCATTTGAGATCCAAGCACTTTGAGTGATGGACTACTTGAGACTCTAGGGAGCTTGCCATTTTCCCCCAATGGAGAAGATCTCTGAGGCAATTCAGCATTGTTGAGTCCCAATTGGGTGGTCCTGCCATTGAAACTCCTACTTCCAAAGCAAGAAAACTTTGCAGCCCTCTCAGCAAAGCCAGGATCAGCTGAGAATTCTGCCACACTGGAATTCAAGGACATTGATGTCCCCAAACTGGGGGGCATGCCCTCCTTCACCAAGTGGTTCACCATTGTGGGGATCTTGTTCATGTTCACCTTTGGAGGAGAACTCAAAGGGGTGCTATAGCATGAAGTGTTGGTGCTGTTATTGCCATTGATGTAGGAAGGTGCACCAACCAAAGGCTGGGAATGAGGTGAGATCTCATCAGAGCCACCACCAATGTTTCCCAATTTTCCAATCAACTCCCTGATGACAAAATTCTCACCTGACATGTTGGAATTGGAAGCTGCAGGAGAGGACACCATTGAGCTCAGAGCTGAATCAAACTGAAGACCATGATCCGTTGACTTGTCCCATGTTGGGGTGTAAAAGCAATCCTGGGTCTGCTCAGTTGAACAATTCAAAACCATGGCAGAAGACAGTGATTGCCAAGAGGGTGGACAAGGATGGTGTGGTGAAGGCTCAAAATGCAGCTGAGGGGGCACACCAGCATTGAGAAAGAATTGGTTTTCCATGAAGGAACAACAGATCAACAAAGCACAACCCCAAAAAAAAGGGAGGGTGGTGAAGAAGCCAAAAGTTGGATAATGAATGATGTTATGTGTATGTTATGTCTCTCTCTGTCCCAGAAGAGGCCTAAATTATAAAATGGTTATGAATGGATTACATTAGAGGGTGGAATGGAGTGATCAATTTGAGAGGGGGTGGGTGTGAAAAGGGAAATTTAATTATCTGGTAAAATAAAAGGGAAAGAGGGGAAGCGGGGCTTGATGGGGATGCTGTGAGGGGCCTAAATAGAGATCCAACACAAGTTGAGTCCAAGTTGTGTATGTTTGACCTTTTGTTTTCTTTGAGTTGTTTATAATAGTTTGCAACATCGTTTGTTGCATTGGATGGATAGAAGTGGTAGTCAGTAATGTGGTACTTTTTTATTCTTATTTTTCATTTTTTTTTTTATCTCTCTTTCTCTTTCTTCACTTGTTTGTCTTGTGTGTTGAACTCGAGTCGGAGAATATTACCTCTCCGTAAAAGACGGAGGAGTGTGCTTGGCGGGCCTTGGACGTCACAACACCAAAACGACTCCTATCCTTTTCTTGAAATGTGCATTCTCTCTTCCAACAACACCATGCAAATCCAATGCATGCCACCAAAAGTTACTCTGTCCAATTTTCCCCCATGTAAATGTGAATATAAACTTCTCAACGTGTGGAATTAAGGGAAGAAAATAAAATAAATAAAAGACTTAAATAACTTCTTAATTTCTGTAATACATGAGTGTTTTTTTTTTTTTCGTTATTTTTTATTTTGTTTCATTTTCGTCATTACAATAATGAAAGTAATTAAAAAATCGAGAAGGCCAAAATGAAAATAATCCTATATTATAGGGACTAAAAATTATTTAGTCACAAAGAAGGCCAAAATAAAAATAATCCTATATTATAGGGACTAAAAACTATTTAGTCATTTCAGTAAAAAAAAAAAAAAAACTATTTAGTCACATTTATAAAAATTAAACCTTCAAACACTACAAATACACTGTTGAGGAGCCGAAAAATTAAACCTACTATAAATGTACTGATGACCATAACAAATTATAAAAATTAAATCTTAAATATACAATTTTGTTGAAGTCATACAATGACGCAATCACCCTTAGAAGTTATGAAACAAATATAACAAATGAGGAGCCACAAAAACGAACATTAAACAAAAACAAATAGTAGTGTATGCGCATGGAATAACAAAGAAAGCATTGGAAGGACGCACCATAGTAAAGGCAAATAATAATAATAATAATAATAATAATAATAATAATAATAAAGGCAAATAATAATAATAATAATAATAATAATAACAATAAAAACAATAATAATAATAATAGTAATAACAATAATAATAATAATAACAATAATAATAATAAAGGCAAATAATAATAATAATAATAATAATGTAACTTAAGAAAAATCATGGTGTCGTCAATTTCTTCTTTTTAGGGTTAACTAAGTTTTTAGTTCCTAAACTTTTTCAAAATTCGATTTTTAGTCCCTTAACTTTAGTTTGACTGGTCAATGTCCCTAAACTTTTTAAAAATTCAATTTTTAGTCCTTGAATAAAATTTTGACCGGTCAAAATCCCTAAACTTTTTAAAAATTCGATTTTTAGTCCTTAAACTTTTTTAAAATTCAGTTTTTAGTCCCTGAATTAATGAGATTTCAGGGACTAAAAATCAAATTTTTAAAAAGTTTAGGGACTAAAAATCAAATTTTTAAAAAGTTTAGGGACTAAAAATCGAATATTTAAAAAGTTTATGAATTTTGACCGGTTAAACTAAAGTTTAGGGACTAAAAACCGAATTTTTAAAAAGTTTAGGGACCTTGACCAATCAAACTAAAGTTTAGGGACTAAAAATTGAATTTTGAAAAAGTTTAGGGACTAAAAACTTAGTTAACCCTTCTTTTTATTCCACACTCATGTGCTACCATTAGTTATACTACCCTTGTCTTGTTTTATGTTTCGTTTTGTTGCTTCCCAATTGTTATATTTGCTTTAAAGCTAGAAAAAAATCACATGAATACCTAAATTAATGAAGTGTTTTAAGTTACTCTTCAAGTAATGTCTTGATGTCTCACACTTGAAACATGAAAAGTCAATATCTCCATAATAATATCTCCCTTAAAATTTGAATAGTCAGTGTTCTAATATAAAGTTCTCTAGCAATAACTGACTTTTTTTCTTTTATTAAAGAAGGGCAAAGCCCAAAAACGTTACAATCTAATATAATGAGGGATAATTATCCTTATCAAGTCCTTTAAAAGGAACATAGAATATCTTTTAAAAACAAAAAGGAACATAGAACAGTCTGGAGGTACATATTATCAATACTGCTAAGCCCAAAATTTTGGCAAAGAAGTAACTCACTAGCCAATTCACAATACTATTTGCCTCTTAAAAAAGGCTAAATGTTACTTTTGGTCATTTATGTGCTAGTATTTTTTCATTTTGGTACATAACGTTTTAAAAGTTTCGTTCTGGTCTTTTATGTTTTTGAAAAGTATCGTTTTGGTAATTTCTTCAATTTTCTGTTTAAAACGTTAGTGTTCTGTTAACATTTAAATTTTGAAATAATTAATTTAAAATAGTGGTGGCTGAAAACCGCCACTATCTTTATTTTATTTTAAAAATTATAAACTCACCTCCCTCACCTAGCTCCCTCAACCTCACTGCCGATTTTTAAAATTATCAAAGCCTTTTCCCTCATCATCACAAATCATCAACCAAAGACCACTCACCCAACTCCACGCCCACCTCATTGTCACCGACCTTTGTTGGAGTCTAAGACTTTGGACGATGTCCAACCCCTCAAACTTCGGTTTTGATGATAACAAATGAGATTAAATTTTGAAGTATCTAATGTCCTATGTTGAGTATTATAGGTACCACACCGTCCAATGCCTCAATGGTATTGTATTTCTTAAATCTCAAACAAGATATTTCTATGGGTACAATGCGTCTAATGAGTAACTGGAAACTCATTTTTCTAAGTATAAAACCAGCGTCCAATGCGCTGTAATAAACAAACATCCAATGCATTGTGAAAACTAGTGTGTAAACACTGCATCCATTCGAGGAAGCGTCCAACAATTATATAACTTACATCATCTTTTCTGTTAAACAGTTATATAATGCATCCATGATTGTGTAGAAGTATACTTATGCTTTTCGATGATGATTCTCTGAAATGTTCTGTTATTCCCTCTCTTTTCTAATGTGATATTTCATTTGAAAATTTGAAAAGTGTACCACAGGGGATAGAAAAGCCTCTCTCTGCAGAAATCGTACAAGTAGTGGAGGCGCTGCATGTACTGTTGTCTCCTCCCTCTCTCCACCTTGAGCTGACACGTAGCAATGGTCATAAGATTGTGAGAGAACGATTATTGGCAAAGGCACAGATCCCACAACGGATATCTTCACCAAGCTGCCTATAAATAGAGGATCAAGCTCAAGAAATCAATAACGAAGCATTCAAGTTTTCTAAGAGCTGAAACTCTGCTAAAACGACTGGACGACCTACACTTGTGCAAAAAGAGCGATCTTCTTAGCTTTGCTAAGTCATTATGTGTATTCAAGTTACATTGTAATATCCTCTCTGTGAGAGTTATCTATTAACTTGTAAACAAATTGTTGTTTGGAAAGCCAGGAGTGGCTTAGTGACAAAGAATACTTGGGTGTTCTTTAATCTCAGGGGGAGATTAAAGGTGTGCCAGAAGTGGCTTAGAGAATGCTTGTAGCCAGAAGTGGCAGGGTATATAATACTTGTTTGTAATCAATATTTGATTAATGGAACCCTTCAAAGGTTTTTGAAGGAGAACTGGGCGTAGCTCAGGTTGAGTGAACCAGTATAATCCAAGTGTTTTTACTCTATCACTTTTAAGCTTACAGTTATTCTTTTAAGATGTTTCTTCGCATTATACGCACAAGTCTCTTTACTTTATATTTGCGAAAAACCTTTTACTTTACGCTTGGACGATATGCTAAAATGCAGTTCCATTGAACTGTTATTTTAAACAACTGGATGATAGCTGCAATCTTCTGTTTTGCAAGTCCCTTGTAAAACTTAAGTTGAAATATCTCCATCTTTGCAAAAAGATTTTAAGGTTTTATCTAACACACTATTCAACCCCCTTTCTAATGTGATTCTCTGCATTTCAGTTGGCATCAGAGCTAGGCCCCTTGGGTTGAGTACTTAGCAATACAGAGGAAACCAGATCTTGAGAAAGATGGAAAACGAGGGACAAGTTATGAATAGACCACCACTCTTCAAGGGTGTCAAAGATGATTATTGGAAGCAAAGAATGATAGCATTCTTTGAATCCTGTCATATTGATATGTGGGACATTGTGGAGATGGGCGACTACATTCCATTCGATGAGAACCTCAATGAGATCCCTAAGGCTAGATGGACGGAGGAGCAAAAACAGAGATTTCATCTCAACTCGTCAGAAACACCATCATGTGTGCACTATCCGAACAAGAATACAACAAAGTGCACAGTTTCAAAAGCGCTAAACAGATGTGGGACACTCTTGCGTTAACATATGAGGGTTCCACCAAAGTAAAACTTAACAAACTCAGTCTTCTTACGTGTCAATATGAACTGTTTAGTATGGAGGGAAACGAGGACATACAAAGTATGTTTGGACGGTTTCAAATCATACTAAATGAGCTTAGAGCACATGGTTGATTACAATAACTATGAACATATTGACAAAATTCTGAGGAGTTTGCCTAGGCAATGGAGACCATAGGTTACAGCTTTAAGAGCAACTAAAGGACTGGATGATATGTCCTTAGAAGAGCTTGTGGGAATCCTTAAAGTGCTTGAGCTGGAACTGCAACAAGATGGTGATGCAAAGAAAAGCAAGTCTCTGGCACTCAGCGTCCAGAAGCCAAAGAAAGCACCATCATCCAAAGCCATGTAAGCTGAAGTATCATCAGACGAATAATCTGAAGATGATGACTCAAACGAGGGTGATGAACTATCCTTCATATCCAAGAGAATCCACTCTATGTGGAAGAAGAAAGGTGGATCCAGATGGAGAAATCTGAACAAGAAAGGACTCAAGGAGAAGAAGGAGAAGAGTCCAATCGTGTGCTTCGAATGCAAGAAGTCCGGACATTTAAAATCATAATGCCTAGACCTTGAGAAGAGCAGGGACAAGAAGAAGAAGGTCTTCAACAAAAAGAAGGGCAAGAAGGTTCTGATGTCCACATGGGAGGACCTGGAAGATGACTCATCATCAGACGATGAAGAGGAGGAAGAAGCAAACATATGTCTGATGACAGACACTACATCAGATTCTTCCGAACCAGAAGAGGAAGATGAGGTAGACTTTAATGATTTAAAATCACTTCAAGAAGCTTATCATTATTTACTTTCGAACTCTTCTATTCTGTCAAAGGCCTACAAAACTTTGAAAAAATCGTCCAAATCACTTTCAAAAGAAAAAGAAGTCTTAGAAAACAGTTTCAAACAACTTGAAAGTGAAAAGGAAGATTTGTAGAAAAAGTTTACAGAGCTCTCAAAAGAACATGAAGCCTTAAATGAGGACAAACGAACCCTATGGAATGATTGCAATCATGCTTATCAGTCCTATGAGGAATCAAGGATTAAAGAGATGAGGCTTTCCATAGAGATTCGAACTCTCAAAGCAGAAAACAAAAGGCTAGTTGAGAAGCTTCTGAAAGTTGAAACATATGCTTCTTTAAGAGGTCAACCACATGATGTTGTGAAAAGGGTATAGATTTTTTAATTAATAGAAAAATTGTTAGGTTAGACATTTGGAAACGTAAAAATTATTTGAACATATTTTATCTAACAGACATGAAAAGGAATTGATTCTATTATTACAAATTTAAGGTGGAAGTGATGGTAGGAAAAATATTAAACAAAAATTACAATATATATATATATATGCTTCTAAAAAAATATATATCAAATTAAATTTTAAAATGTCCATTGTCTTTAAAATTAGAACGCAACTTGACACAACATTTAAGCATGTACAAAACACCTCTTAATTCTGCTCCCTTTGAGTTTGAATGTCAACGTCCTTATCGGTAAAGTCCCGTATCCCACCGTTTCTAATGTCGAAAACCCACAATCACCACTATTGATCATGTCTTCCATTTCTACCATCTGTATGATATGCAGCAAAACACAAGATCACACTATGTTAAAGGCTTAAGCAGAACCCTTCATAAAAATTATTTATAATAATTAAATTTAACATATATCATAAGATTAATTTAAAACATAAAATAATAAATATGCACTACTACAAAAACGGCTTTCAACATCGTTGTATCTACATCGGTTTAATAAAAAATGATGTCAAATAAAACACGGTGGCATTTTTGTAAATAAATGCAACATGTTAACATCGGTTATCAATTAACCGATGTTGAAAGAGCTCATCAACATCGATTTAGCTAATAACCGATGTTGAAATGAGCTTGTCAACATCGTTTCATTGAATAACCCATGTTAACGTGCTGCAAAATCTAATATTTTCATTTTGACTCTCCCGCTCCTTAGAGCTCTCTCCTTCCCTCTTTGCGAACACGTCTCTGCGTCCAAACACTCTTCACTCTCGCAACTATGTCGACGTCGCCTCCTCTACCACTCCGCCACTGCCCTTTCCGCGATTACATTGTGGTGAGTTTTCCCCTTTTTCGATTTCCCCTTTTCGTTTCTGCCATGTAGTTTTCTTCTGTGACGACACCATTAAAATTGCTCTTCTTCTCATTTTCTTCTGTGACAGCGCCACCACTAGGAACCTTTGTTCATCCATTGTTCTTCCTCCTGCATTTTCTTATTGTTTTTCTCTCTCGCATTTTCCATTGTTGGTGCTGCCATTTGTGAACCTCTCTTGAACCAAACGTGAGTTGAACTTATGCAACCTAGGTTTCCTTTTAGGGATTTTCTTATTGTTCCTAATTTGTATGTTTGCTTTAATGTTCAAGGGCTGTGTTGATCCTGCTTGTTGGGAGATTGAAGGGAAATAGGGTTGTTTTCCTAAAGCAGCTTCCATCTAGATTGCTTCGTGTAACAGGTGTGTTGTGTTGTAATTAGTTTAAGCAGTACCTTTACATGCTTTTAGCCAGCGTCATGCAGCTGAATAAGTTAGAAAATAGAGATTTTTAAATATTCAATTTTGACTCCTGAGTTAATTTTTGTGGTCAACATTTTGGGTGCTATTATTGAATGGAGAAGTATCTATATAGTGTCTTATGATGGAGAAGTATCCAGCCTTGGATATAGTTAAATTATTCATTGTTCTATTTGATGGGGATTTGGGGGGGAGGGGGGATTGTATGAACCAAACCGGACTATAAATGACATTACACTATGTTAACTTCTCTTGTCTAATTCTTCTTTCATACTTGACAATTAGTTTAAACCTTTTGATCTTATTTATTTCTATGCAGTATATAATTGTTGTCTAGTTATTCTTTGTTGCATCTCAGAAGCTCTTATGTTGAAGTAAATAATCTTTGTATTCTTATCTGGAAGAGCAGGTAGATTTGGTTCTGTGGTGGGGTATTTTTCTTCATATGTTTTTTACTTCCCAGTAGAAATAATAGAATATGAAAGGATATAATATGACCGAATTCATTTCCGATTGGAACCCACTGTCAATGATTTATCTCTTTCTCATATGCTCTGTTCTATTTTTATCTATGTGCTCATAAAGTTCTATTCTGGATGTTGTTATTAAACTTTTATCAGAAAAAAAAATTCTGGTAAGTATAAAAGAAAATGATGCTATGATGCTATTGAACTTCCAAATATCCCATTTGTGTAAGTGAATTTCAGTTTCAATACGTGGATTTAGTTCAACTGTTCTATTTCCTATGACTTTCAGACTTTTCATGTTGTCATGTCACTTTTCATGTTATATGCACACTAAATGCAGTAATGTATTGGGGTTTAAATGCTAACTAGTTACTCTGTAGGGAATATTTAAGCTTCCAAGTCCTTGAAAAAATAAAATTTGGATGTAGAAAGAAATAGATATTATGATATCCTTGTGTTAAGCTTGTCAGTTATGTTAGGCAAAGAACTGTACAAGAATATTCTATAATCTTATACAGGTACATATTATAACCCATCTCTAAAGCCACAAACTATATACAACTTAGTCAAATATATCTTACAAGATAGGAGCTAGGCCATTTAGGGGTATTCAAAAAACTATTTTGAACTAAATTGATTTAGAACTAAACTAAACCAAACTGTTAAAAACTGAACATTTTTTTTTATAAAAAACTAAACTAAAACTGTTTTGTTAGTTCAGTTTTTAAACTGAACTATTGTGCAGTAGTTTAGTGCACCTACTAAGTGAATTGTTTTGAGAGTTCCATTCAAATTATCAGAAAAATTATGGGAATCCTTGCGGCAGGGACAATAAGAGAAGAAACTATTGATTATCAAGTCAGGTAACGTGCTAAATGGTTGATATCGTCGTACTCAAAAACTGCTGCTATTTAATGTATGAGTTATATTATTCATATTATAATTTTGGAGGTTTTACCTGCTGTAAGCTAAATGTTCAATGTTAATATTGTGAAGTTCAATTTATCGAGTGGCTTTTGCTTTTGGTTGATATTTATCTCTTATCTACAATTTTTGTAAAAGTATCATATGCCCTGCCATTTTTGTTAAGCTTCAGTATCAGTGAATTTTTTTATCTCTTATCTCAACTAGTGAAAATTTCTGCTTAGTGGTGTTTTTATTTTATTTTTTTATTTTAACAGAAATTAGGTGGCGGAACTTAGGAAATGTGTTGTCTTACAACTTAGTTAACCTTGAACTATTTTTAGATTAAAAAGATCTATAGCTTAGCCAACTTCATAGATGAAATGACGCAAAGATCACCTGGGTGTTACAATATACTGATATAATTATATTGTTTTCAAGACAAATGTTCTTTCCCAACATCATGTTTCCAATTAATTTAGGCTTGCATCTGGTAGTTCACTGGAGTTTCCATTTAGTTTTAATTTGTAAATGTCTAGTTCCATGTTTAAGCCTCACTTAATTATGAATCACTTTGTAGCAATATATCATCTTAAAAATCAGTGCATATTAGTTTTTGTGAAAACAGTTCATAAAAAAAGTTCTTAAGTTTATGACAGTTTGGTTTAGAGCACTAGAATAATTCAGGTCAAACTTCTATGTAGTAGTTAACTGAACTAAAATAGAGTTCAGTTTGGTTTTCCTGAACCTTTATCAGTTCAAGCGAACTATTTTTCTAGTTCGGTTCAATTTTCATATAATTCAGTTTAGTTAAGCCTTTAAGAACACCGCTAAGGCCATTGCCTATATATACTTATGTGGCAAATGCGTTAAGCAACATCCTCTGCATTTGTCTCCAAACTCCTCACACTTCAGTGATGAGATATATATATATATATATATATATATATATATATATATATATATATATAGAGGCATGCACCGTGCAGTGGTTTATAAATGAAGTGATCTTTGTTGCTTCACTTGTTAGTTTAATCCCTTTTTAATTTATTAGCAAAGTCACCTCCATTTCTGTAATGAGAAATGAGAATTAGAGAGATAAATGAGAATTGGTTTTTAATAAGATTCAATATTGCTCCACTTGGTATTCAAATGAAATGTTTCAGTTATCCTTTTTATTCTGATGTCCCTCTTTTTACACTTTGCATTCATAAAATGAAAATTGTTGCTTATGAATTATGCAATATGTTAGTGATTACAAACAAACTTTAGGATTTGAGAAGTAGCGCTTAAGGAGATCAATAAGGTTATTAGTTATTGCTATCATTTCCCCTTGTCACAACATATAATTAGATGAACAAGGTCATATCATACTTATTAATTTTGGCTTCATGCTTTCCAATTCTCTTGCATTGATTATACTTATTAAGAGATTTTTTTAAGTGTAAGGACTAAAAAGAAAACTATTGAAGATTTATTATTAAAATGAGTAATTCCACCGAATTAAATCTACTTGACTTGAGATTCTCAGTTGTTATGACATGTCTATGTATCCACTTTTGTTTAGAAGATTCAAGTGCGTTGCAGTCAGTGATTGTACGTACTCACATCGATAGTGAATCATTAAAATGTCCTAAAAGTGAAGGCAATTATTGGAGCGTTTCATGCAATGAAACTGATGAGCTTTTATGCTTAGGTGGAGTATTTCACTTTAGTAACTATTAGACCAACATTAGGTGGAATTTGGTTGGCTTCCAACCACCAAAACACATCTAACCACAAGCACTTGTGAGGCATAAAAGCATGTCTCTCATAGCCAATGATATCAGTTTTTCTTTTCTTTTCCCCCCAATGATATTTAGATTTGGTAGAATGGATTCAATGGACTCTACTTTCCCTATTTTTTTGGTTGAACTCGGATTTTCTTTAGCCGAGAGTGAGACACTAATTTGGATGAATGAGATCATTCTTTAGAAGCTACTCCATATAGGTGAAATTATTTAACCTTTTTTTTACTGGTTTGTCTACTATACCTTAGAAAGAAGTAAATAAAAAGGGAAAATAAGTAGAGTCCAAAATATGTGAATTTGACATGCTTATTTGGCTGAAACCTTTCTGCTAATTATTTACTTAGGTTCTATCTGGTCTTGAAGGTTAATGTAGTTATAGATATTCAATAATTCAATTCCTGATAATAATTCACAGTGATTTAGGTCCAGAATGAAGTCACAACCACTTCCTCTCTATCTTTCTCTCCCCTATTCAAAACCAGTCTTGTTTGATTGATAAGTTAGTCAGGTATTTATATTCATTTGCAGTAGCAAGAGAAACTGATAATCAATTTAAAGTTATCCTATGAAAGCTGTGTTAAAGGCCTTGAATCATTGACTTTTTACTGCATAATTTCAACTACTGTTCTGCTGCGTAATTTTTGTGTAAATCATGTTTTATCTAATTGTATAATTACCTTTTAATGTGAAAATAGAAAAACCAAGTTACTTATGAAATTAACTTGCAGGAAAAACACAATGATTGCACTATGTCAGCAGTGTGTAGTTTAGTTTTATAACAGTGAAAGTAAGGACAAATTAATGTGAGTTTTGATTGATAATGACTTGTAACAAGTGGAAAAAAAATGAGGTAGTAGCTACTGCCCTCTAGCTGTCAGTTGAGAGGACAAACAGTGGCTAATGAATGTGTAATTCACTTTGATTGGTGAGTAAAAGTAGCTGGGAATTTTGTTAATTAAACCCCTGAATATTACATGAAAAAACATCTCCTTTTAGTTTCTACACATATCATTTTTAATCTCTTTTAGTCCTCATTCATAGAAACTAAAAGAGATTTAAAATGGGAGAACATGGGTGTTAAAAGAGATTTTTTTTAAGTGTGACGACTAAAAAGAAAACTATTTGTAACTATATAATTAAAATGAGTAATTTGTCTCATTTTTTTACAATTTTACTTTTATTTTTTGCAAGACATTTTCCTTATTTTACAACAATCTGCTATTACTTCAAGCATGGATTTGCAACATTAAATTAATGCCATATTCCTTATTCTGTACAGTTTATATTTCCCCTCTGGTGACTTGCGTGCTCTATCTGTCCCCATCTCTCTCTGCATCTATCAAGTTAACTTCACGTAAGATATACTTTCTTAAACTATTTTTTCTTGTACATTACTTAAATTTATATTGTTTCAGCCAAATCCCTCATTTATTTTTTTAGTCAACTGATAATAAATGGATGAGGATTATAAATAATTTATTGCCATGACATATCAGTGACAATATCTTGTAGTTCATTGACTTCATATCTGTATTGTATTAGAGTATTATAAATTGAGAAATAATTTTTAATATCTACATCTCTTAAACAAATTGAACTATTATGTTGTGTAAGAGTTGTTTTTATGATATAACACAGAGATTTCTGCATGCAACGAGCATTGAGTAGCTATGTTGCTGCTGTTGTCGTGACTGAGTAGCTGAGTAGCACTGAGTTTATTTGTTATTGTTAGTGAGCATCTTTTCAGGTATATATCTTGTTCTGACACTTATGTGCTTGTTACAATTATAATAATGCTTTTTATAACTTGTTTGTGTAATTAATGAGTATTATTTTATATACAAGTTAAGCATTATGAGTGAACCTTAGTTTCCCGTTTGAGGTTCAATACAATGATTAATATGGATAGTTTGGATTAATTATTGTATTGAATCTTGAATTGTTCGTTTGCACAGTTTGGGAAAAGTCATTTTTTTATACTTTATTCATACGTAGAGGTTGAGTCTCTTTTGTTAAATTTGATGAAATTTCGATTTACTGCATTTCGTTTTGTTCTCCGGGTGCATACTTGATTGTGGTGAAATTGATGTCACCGCTTTCATGTCGTGTACTTGGAGATCAATGTGAAATGCTGTCAAAATTTCGTCAAATTTAACAAAAGAGACTTAACATCTATGTACGAATAAAGTATAACAAAATGTCTTCCTAAATGGGATAGGACCACACCTTTTATGAAAAAGTGAGATCTTCGTGCATGATATAACTCTGTGAGTATCACAGAAGAGGAAAGATGGATCGAAGTTGGATGAAAGCTATTCGCATCACTGAGGAGTATGAGAATGGAGTTGAAAAGTTTTTGGAATTTGCTCAACAAAATTCATCGAATATGTGGGGAAAATATTATTGTCCTTGTGTTAACTGTCTGAATGGGAGACGACATGTCGTGGACGAGATAAGGACACATCTTCTCTGTGAAGGGATTCTTCAAACATATACAAGATGGATATGGCACGATGAATTCACAAACATGCCGACGGTGTCCCAAATTGAGTATGTTGTTGATGTTGAAATAGGAGATCGATTAGAGGAAATGATCCAGGATGTTGGACAAGAGTCTTTTCATCAAGCACATGCCCCTTTGTATGATGCTTTGGAAAGTGATTCGAAGAAGCCTTTGTATCCAGGATGCAAAAACTTCACATGGTTGTCAGCGGTGTTAAGTTTGGTCAATTTGAAGGCAAGATATGGGTGGAGTGATAAAAGCTTCACTGATTTGCTTGAGGTGTTGAAAATGATGCTTCCAAAAAAGAACACGTTATTGAAAAATAACTATAAGGCAAAGAAGATACTATGTCCGGTGGGTATGGAGTATCAGAAAATACATGCATGACCTAATGATTGCATATTGTACAGAAATGAGTTTGAACACATGCATAAATGCCCATGTGTGGGATATCATGGTACAAATTGAAGGATGACGCGTGTGGTAGTGATGAAAGCACAAAGAGTCCCCAGCAAAGGTGTGTTGATATCTTCCAATAATTCCAAGGTTTAAACGATTATTTACTAATGGAGATGACGGAAAAAACCTGACATGGCATGCAGATGGTCGAAAATATGATGGATTGCTCCGGCATCTAGTTGATTCTCCCCAGTGGGACAATATTAATCATTTGTTTCCAGATTTTGGGGAAGAGGCAAAAAACCTTAGGCTTGGACTTGCTACCGATGGAATGAATCCTTTTGGTAACTTAAGTACTAACCACAGTTCATAGCCTGTTTTGCTAGTAATTTACAACCTGCCTCCTTGATTGTGCATGAAGCAAAAATACATTATGTTGTCTATGATGATTTCGGGTCCAAGACAGCCAGGAAATGACATCGATGTTTATCTAAGTCCACTGATTGAAGACTTGAGAAAGTTATGGGAGGAAGGGGTTGATGTCTTTGATGGGAATCGCAAGGAGACCTTCAAGTTGCATGCAATGGTATTTTGTACCATTAATGACTTTCCAGCATATGGGAATTTGAGTGGATATAGTGTTAAGGGGTATCACGCATGTCCTATCTGTGAAGAACACACAAGCTACGTACAACTCAAGCATGGAAGAAAGACGATCTACACTAGGCATCGGAGATTTCTCAAACCTTATCACCCGTATCGACGATTGAAAAAAGCTTTCAATGGAAGACAGGAGGATGTAAGTACACTGATACCTTTGACTGGAAAGCAGGTTTATGAGTGGGTGGAGGACATCCAAACTGTCTTTGGGAAGACCCAACAGAAGAATGCAAGTGAGAAAAGAATATGGAAGAAGAGGTGGATATTCTTTGATCTTCTATACTGGTCGATCTAGATGTTAGACATTGTATAGATGTTATGCATGTGGAGAAATATGTGTGTGATGGTTTAATTGGCACGCTTCTTAACATTAAAGGCAAGACAAAGGATGGTCTAAATGCTCAGCAAGATTTGGTTGAGATAGGTATACGTGAGCAGTTACATCCAAGGTCAGAAGGTAAACGAACATATTTGCCCCTAGCATGTCATACTTTGTCCAGAGAAGAGAAAAAAAGTTTTTGTCAATGTCTGCGGGATGTTAAGATGCCATAGGGATACTCTTCAAATGTAAGGAGTCTTGTATCGATAAAGGATCTCAAATTAGTTGGCTTAAAGTCTCATGATTGTCACGTCTTGATGCAACAACTTCTGGCCGTGGCGATACGAAACATCTTGCCTAACAAAGTTAGGGTTACCATAACTCGCCTGTGCTTATTCTTCAATGCTATATGTAGCAAAGTCACTGACCCTGTAAAGTTGGATGACTTGGAAAATGAGGCTGCTATTATGTTGTGTCAATTGGAGATGTATTTTTCTCCTTTATTTTTTGACATCATGGTTAACTTAATTGTTCACCTAGTAAGGGAGATTAGATTGTGTGGACCAGTTTATTTAAGGTGGATGTACCCAATTGAGCGATACATGAAGATCTTAAAAGGGTATACCAAGAATCAATGTCGTCCAGAGGCATCGATTGTTGAAAGGTACATTGCAAAAGAAGCTATTGAGTTTTGTTCAGAGTACATGGAGAAGACAAAACCTGTCGGGGTTCCTGAGTCTCGTCACAAGAATAGAGTGAAAGGTAAGGGTACACGAGGGTTAATTGTTGTAACCATGGGTCTCAAGGCACTGAATGAAGCATATTTGTATATATTGAATAATACCAATGAGGTTACCCCATACATAAATGCACACAAAGAATTTGTGAAGGCAAGTAACCTAAAAATGAACAAGAACCGGGTATTGATTGAGCATAACAAAACTTTCTTAAACTGGTTTAAAGAAATAATCTTTGATCTTGAGGATCCTTTTGAAACATTAAAGTGGTTAGCATATGGGCCTAAGCTAAATGTTCCAACTTGGAAGGCATATGATATCAACAAGTATTCATTCTACACGAAGTCACAGGATGCAATAGTACAATTCAAAATAGTGGGGTTAGTCTTCGAGCTGAATCAGAACACTTTTCTAGTGCAAAAGACAACAACCCCAAACTGGGGTCCATGTCTTACTTTAGAGTGATTGAAGAAATTTGGGAGCTTGATTATACTATTTTCAAAGTGCCCATTAAGTGTAAGTGGGTTGATAGCAACACCGATGTGCAGACTGATGATTTGGGATTCACTTTTGTAGACCTTAAAAAGGTTGCTTATAAGGATGAGCCTTTCATCATGGCTGAACAAGCAAAACATATGTCGAAGATCCCTATAATGCAAGGTGGTCAGTGGTTCTACAAGGAAGAACCAGTGGTGTTATTCATGAAAATGATGATTCAATAGTTGATATTTGTGAGTCTCCTTCTTTCTACACACACATGTCTACCATCATTGAAGAAAATGAGGAGGACGACATACACACAAATCGTCATGATCATGATGAAGGCTTATGGGAGAACATTCCTACCTAACCATGTTATATACTAGATAGTAACTCGTGCAACGCACGGGCAATAAATAATCATCAATTAACTAAACAGATAGCAATTGTCAAGTTAAAAAAACAAATGAATGTAAGCAGTGGTAATTGTTGTCATCATCCAAAAAAAACATAGTAGTGATCATAAAAAAAGTAGTTATAGGAAATTTACAATAAACCAAATTTCATGAGATGTTTATGTGTATATTTGATAGATGCTTTATATGCTTACATATCTTAGCACTTATCTTACATTTTTCATGGCTTAGAACTTTGTTTTAATCAATTTTAGGTTAATCTAACTATTATTTAGAAGTAGTGTTAATATTGCTAATCCTTTAGGAGTTTTACTAGCTTTTGATATTTTGTTGTAGGAATAGAAGAAGAATTAAAGAAATTGGAGCATGAGCCATTGGAAGTTCAAGCCAACATCTTTGGAAGCATATTTTGAAAGCCAAAAGCCAACATCTTCCTTTTATCTTGCTGAGGCCGGGCTTGAGAGATTTGAGGCTGGGCTTGAGAATGAAGAAATTTCCCTTTTCTTGCTGTCAACCTGAGGCTGGGCGTGAGGACCTTCAAGTTACACCCCTGATGCCTTTTCTGAAGCTGAGCGTGGGAAGACTTAAGGCTGGGCGTGAGAGTGCTGATGTGGCTTAAGTGGTGCGAAAACAAAGATATTCATGAGGGAAAAGTTGTCATTTGGCATGGATTCACGTTGCAGACCTCTTCTTGGCTTGGAGTGACACTTGGAGAGCTTCCCTTGGGTTCCCATGGCTTCTACTTCAAGTTTCTTCCTTTCTTCTTCATTTTTTGCTGCTACACATGTCTATGTGTAGCTAATTTCACCCTTGTTGGGGTTTGATGTAGTTGACCCAAAATTCATATATACTCTTTGAGTTTTTAATTAAAATTTATTATTCATGTTATGTGCTTTCTACTTCTCTTAATGCTTGCTTTGGCTTGATCACCCTTTGCTTGATTTTGTGGTTTGAATCCGATTGGAAAATGTTTTTAAACCTAAAAATGGAGAAGAGCACCTAATGGGGTTTTTTGCTAGG
The DNA here is from genome assembly GCA_026413185.1 of Pueraria montana var. lobata. Classification (NCBI taxonomy): domain Eukaryota; kingdom Viridiplantae; phylum Streptophyta; class Magnoliopsida; order Fabales; family Fabaceae; genus Pueraria; species Pueraria montana. The sequence goes on along the minus strand of CM048650.1, from coordinate 57,524,138 downwards.
AATAGAGCAAAACCCATTAGTCATCCTTAAACTCTTGTTCTTCTCTCAAGTATCTTGGTTGATTTATGCAAGGAATTGATAGATTGGTCAAGAGACTTAGGTTTTCACTCTAAGAAATTAGGGTTTAAACATCTTTGTGAGTTGATGATAACATGTGGATAATGAAATTGATTAGTGGCTTTTGTATACATGGGTGAGTGGTTAACGAAGTCAAACCTCAACATCTCGTATTATTATCGTAAACCTTCAATTTTTCGCACTTTACTTGCTTAAGAAAATCCCAAAAAAAAAATAGTTTCTAGTTGATTTAATTGTCAAGCCTAGATTTTTAGTGCTTTATTCCAACTTTAAATCCATTCCATTGCATATTTACTGCTTATTTGTTGTTCTAGTAAGTTCCTTATGCAAATAGTCAAATATTGAACAAGTCCCTGTGGATACGATACTTGGACTTACCAACATTTTACTTGTATGACTTGGTTCACTTGCCAAGGAGTTATCAATATTCCACCTACTTCTAAATTTAAACGAAGAAGCTTGAAGACATCCTCTCTAACAGATGCTTGTATTTTGAATCCCTGTTAAGAATGATAGCATTATTCATTTGTTTAAATATACACAACTAATTAAAATAAAAGTTAACCTTTGTGTCAATTAGGATCATCTCCAAGAACTCAAATTGTTTTCCATCTATTTCTTTAGCATTTGTCCAGATTTGAATAACTTAGGTGTTGATTGCCCAAGAGCATGATGCAGGATGTATGTCCTTTATGTTGATCTGTTTCAGCTGAGTAAAAACCATTTTTTACCTGTTTAAACAAAGTTGGTATGCAAGGAGAAGTCAAACTATAGTTTAAAAATCAAATGTGCATTTACTTATTCCATTATAGCAACATAAACCTAGAAGACTAAACCTAATAAGAACATATGAACTTTGAATAAATGATAACCTATTTGGTTGTATCACCATATTTGTTTCCTTAAAACCTTTGAGTTTGAAAGTCTACATTCTCACCTTTTTGTTTTGGTGCTTGTGTCCTAGTGGAAGTTGTTGTAGGATGATTTTGGTTCTTGTCTTCAACTGGAAGTTGTTGTAGTATGATTTTGGTGGTTGTCTGCAACTGGAAGAAGTAAGTCTGAGAGGGGTTTAGAAGAGAGATGGAATACTTCAGTGAATTCAGAATATGAGAGGAAGCATAAAAAACAAAAATATATGCAATTCTTAATTGGTTTTTTATTATAAAATTTTAAAATAATTTCAGGAATGTCATTGAATTATAGATGTCAGAATTGAAATCCGAAACTTACATTTGGATGCACATTTGCTTGACATGCAAAATCTTTTTGCTGAATGCTTTGTATTGTTGTCATTTGTGTGAAATAAATAGCTTTAATGAGTTTTCTCTGCCAACTTATCTTTTCAACACCCAAAATAGTGCATTGAGTGTTTAAAGATGAAATAGCTTTGGCTAAGCTTTTAACTTTTCATGTTGTCTCATTTTGAATCAGCTTTTTAACATTTAGGTATTTGGTTGCATTTAGTTTTTAAAAAAAAAAATTTGTTTTTTGTGGTTTTAGTAGACTAAAACAATGAGTTTTTTCCTCTTATTTTTTGATTTTTATTGTTTGTATTTTTTTTCCTGTTTGGGCTTCTATCAAACTTTCTATCAAGAAAAAGCCTGGCTCAATTACTTTTCTTTTTGAATGAAAACTTTTTTTATTTATGACTCCAATTGTGACTGGATGAGATACTAAATAATTATTTGTGGTATAGCTTTAATAGTTTGGACTTTATATACACCAAGTCCAATAACACATCACAAAATTAAAATATAAGACCAATCAATGTAATACTGTAAAATTTAATATTAACTTAGACATAAAATTATAAATTTTAAATTCTTAAAGTTATAAATGAACTCAAATTATAAGACCAATCAATCGTTAACTTTTTTTTGCTTCAATCTACAATGGATTTGGGCTTCATTTTACGATGGACTTCATTTAATTTCATTTAGTTGGGTGTCTCTTTTTCTTTGATTAACAAAGTATCAAAATCCTAGATTTACTACCTAAAATAGCAAAGTAATTGTGAATTTTAAATTTAGCTCAATGGTTGATGTTGTCAGAATCGTTATTTTTTATCCAAATATTATAAAATGATCTTTCAATTTGAATAAATATATCTCAAATGGAAATAGAATAAGAGTCAAACATGATATTAACAAAAAAACACAAAGAAATTTATAACTAAAGCCACTGCAATCTGTTACCAATTATCCCAATAAAAAAAGATTGCACCTTGTAATCAATTATCCAGATATATGAAAATAAAAACCTAAAGACAGTTTCAATTAGGTTTCATAATTAGTTGTCCAAAAAAGTCACATTCAGGAACACATACATATACTGAACAACTTGTTTAGTAACAGTAGCCAAGTTGTCATTTTTCTTCTAAAATTCAAAGACTATTTCATCCCCTTTTGCAAATCTGGTTTGACGACAGAACTGTTTCCAACCTTCACCAATTTTAATTGTTTTTGTTGGAAGTGTTCTCTTAAGCAGAAGACACATGACCTCTTCTCCAGCAACATTAATTAATCAAACAGTTTCGAATGGTGATTCCCATAAGAAATCAGCAAAATTTGCTGTTAATTTCTATGTCAAGCAACAGTCTCTATTAACCTAGTGAATTTGAATATAAAACTACTAATAAATACAAAGTAAACCTATATTAAAAAATTTCATTAAACCTCATGATGCAATGTGTACTAAATCAGACTCCAATAATGCAATCCCAACATTTTATTAAAGTATTCTTCAAAACTGAGGTAAGAAATTGAAATAAATTATGTTACAATAAATATAATTATAGAAAAAAAAATACCAGTTGACTTCCAAAAGCTTTGTATTCTGTCAATATCACTTTGAAAATGTGACTTTGTGAGTATTCGCTATGGTGTTGAAAGGTTCAATTTTAATTTCAGAATAACGCATCCTAGTGCATGGTCCTTCTGTTACTTCACCAGATTGGTAACCCCGCTTGTTGGTTTCATCCAAGAAGGAGAATAAACACCTTTTTTCATATTATAACTCAAAGAAATGCATTTTTTACCATAAGAAGCAGAAGAAACGGGAGTGCTTGGTATTTTCCAGAATGTTAACTGAAAAATTGAGTCGCTTAAATACCTTAAAAAAATGGAATGGTCCCCGCTAAATTCATAGAAAGAATGCAATTTGTTCCAACCCTCTATCATTTTTTGGTCTTCCAAATTCTTGTTGTATAACACTATGTGCTCATTGCACTTTTGATCAATTAATCTCCAAGTGCTTGAAAGTTCGCTGTCAAATTCCCTGGCGAAGTCGATATTGACTATCCCATGCGTCTGGTTTAAAAAAAAATCAATAATCCAAAATTTTCAAACAAAATATGTCAAAAATTCAGAAAAGAAAGACCTCATCTTTGCGATGAAGTGTGACAAATTGCCACTTGGTTGGTCGGAGTAGTATCTGTTTGGGGTCTTCCATGGTCGTAAAAAGCATAACGTCAAAATTTGTTTCAGAGAGCTATAAGAACTCTATGTGAAAATGACTAGTTTCTTTTAAACAAATTTAAAAGGGAAGTCAAAAGGTTTCTAGTAGTGGTCTTATTTCTGAAAACCTTTCAGTTCAATTGTTGTTTGGAGAGACACATAAGCTCCAACACGTGTTTTGTTTCTTCGAGAAGACATTGTCGACAGAAAATTAGCTTATTAACTTCGGGCTTCTTATCCTAGTTTTAACTGCATTTGGGTTTTCGATTTGGGCTTTGACATAAAAAAAAAATCGGTCCTGTATTTTTTTTTCTAATCAGAAATTTATATTTAAGGTGATCAAAATTATATATTAAAAACTTAACTTTACAATCTTTACAAATAATTAAACCTTTTAAAATATGTTTATTGATTATATGTATTTAATATTTTCAAACATCTATTAATCATTAAAAGGACATAATATAGGGTCCATAAAAGAATTAAACTGGTGATTTCAAAATGATTTTAAGGCAAATGAAGAAAATATATACAAAATATTAATTACATTCTATTACAGATACCAATAATTTAGAAAAAAAATATTTTTTTTTTGCAAAAAATCATAAATAGAAAAATTATCTAATAGTCAATGTTAGTAATAATCTCGTTACCTAAAAACCAAGTGTTTGATATTCATCTAAACAAAAAATAATTACATAATGGATTCCACAATCCATTATGATTAATTAAGTATTGTATTAAAAAAAAACAACTGGTATTCAAAATAACTGATACACATTTTTTTTTTTGCTTCAAACCAAGACAAAATACAAATATGTCCCTCTTCAATGATCAATAATTTGGTAGATCCATGTATAACATGACAAAGAATGTTTGTCAGCAATAAAAAATTGATAATGATATTCTAAAATTAATTTTTGGAAAAAGTTATTTTACCTCTTCTCATTTGGTAATGTGATGTTATGACATATGGTCAGTGCACAAAGAATTTCATCCGTAACTTTCTAATGTTGAATCAAACTCTAATGAATTAGCTTTTACACTATTTGTATAAAAGTAGAAAAATAAATCCGTCATTAGGAATTTTAAAGAATTTGATAGTTATTCATTAATTGTGTAAAATAATGTAAAACAAATGATATTTAACCTTCTCTGCCAGACTTTTTATAAGTTTTCAAAAACTTCCCAATATACCACATTTGCAGTTGAAGAGCAAACTTTTCCTTCATCATTTAATATAAGAATTTTCAAACCATCCTTTGATTTGACTCTGGAAACAACAACATAAAGCTGACTGTGCGTGAAAACTGGACGGGGAAGATATAGTCCGACATTGGAGAGAGTTTGTCCTTGACTTTTGTTGATTGTCATGGCAAAACAAAGACAAACGGGAAATTGTCAACACTGAAATTTGAAAGGGAACCCAGGATCAGAAGGAATCAAATCCATTCTTGCAATAAGAATTGTATCACCAATATTGGTTCCAGTGATAATTGTAGCTTTTATTACATTTGTTCCTAGCTCAATGACTTGCAACATTGTTCCATTGCACAAACCATTAGACTGATCCAAATTTCTCAGAAGCATTATTGGTACTCCAACTTTAAGTCTCAATTAATGGTTTGGAATCCCAAAACATTTAATCTCATTTAGAAATTCTGTTGTGAACCATTCTCCCTGAATTTTGCTATCTTCATCAGATTGTCAAGTTGTATCTAAACTCAAGTATACTTTTTCATCTTCAGGGATCAAAGACAATATGAAATCATTCACTTCTTCATATGATTCTATTGTTGGACCTAATATGGCTCTCTGTTCAAAAAAACCATCATTCTTCAAATTTTCTAATATATTAGGATAGACAAAATCAACCAATGAAAGTAAAGGTGATTCGGTTTGTTGAATCAAGAGATCTTCTGGTATATCAATCTGACTTTCACCATTTGCATTTGAATCCATATCACCGTCTCCTATTTTAAGTATCCAATCAGCATAGTGTTTGATATCAGAAGCTGTTTGTTTAGTTTTTGTAGTATTCAACCTCATGTTTTGAGTAAGCTTTATAACTTTGCAAGAGTTCCGTAGCTTAGATGAATTTATTGATGCTGTAACAACTTCTTGTCTTGATCCTTTCCTTATAACTGGAAAATTTTGCCTAAAATTACCTCCCAAAATAACAACTTTACCACCAAATGGTTTCTTTTTGTTGTCTTCACACTTAACTCTTATTAGATCCCTCAATGTGCGATCAAAAGCCTCAAAACAATATCTATTCATCATTGGAGCTTCATCCCATATGATTAACTTAGTTTCTATGAGAAGCTTTGCACGCAAAGTACCTTGAGCTATGTTGCAAGTTGATTCCTCATTGATTACTAATGGAATGCAAAAAGTTGAATGAGCAGTCCTTCCTCCATGAAGCAACAAAGAAGCAATACCACTTGATGCAACATTGAGGACAATCATTCCCTGTGATCTAAGATAAGCAAATAATGTTTTTTAAATAAATGTTTTTCCAGTTCCTCCATAACCATATAAAAAGAAAATTTGGCCAAAATCAACATATACTAATTCCATAATTTCTTTATACATAGCTTGTTGTTCTTATGTCAACATTTTGGAAAGAGAATTATGTAATTCAACTAACTCAGCTCAGTCATAGTTAAGTTAATCCATAATGAATTTATTTTGAAACAAATTTATATCTGAAAGGTCTAGGACAGGAAAGCAATTGTAATATTTCAAGGATCTTCCATTTGACATTAACAACTTTTCCAATTCTATGAGACACAGATTTTGTAATTCCATGTCACCAATTTGAAGACATGTATGGAATAAAAGAAGCTTTAGATAATTGTTTGAAATTTATTTGTATATATTAAAATGAAAGAATGTTATATTTTTACTTGGAATATTCAATTGTTTCCTTTTTTTCATAAACAATTCCATCAGATAATAATTTCCAAGTAGCTTTCCAAACTACTTCTGGCTTAGACATTGTGTTCATGAATAACAATGTAGCAAATAACCTTCTCAATTGTTTCCCTAATGACAGATGACTGACTTCGTTAATTGCATCAATGTACTCCCTATCATCCATTAACAATCCCAAAGCATAACATGCATCTTCAAAAGTCTTATATATTTTACCATCCATTATTTTCAGACTGTCATAGTTAACACAACCCCTTTGAATTGTCAATAGTATCCTCATGTAGTATAATTCCCCTGTCCCGACTGGAATATATGTAAGTCTACCAATTGAATACCCTTGCTTTCTTGGCTGCCATTTTTTATGTTGAGTCAAACACACAAATTTGCTTGGAAACTCAACATATGTTAGATTTCTGCCCTCAAGAAAAGTTTTATTTGCTTCAAACCAAGCCAAAAACATTGTATTAACATGCTCATTATTATCAACAACTATATTAAGATTGTCTTCGTCTTTAAAAAATATTTGTTGCTAATCAGGAAGATGAAAATTCAATCTTTGAACAGGTTGCCATCTTTCATGAATATTAAAAGCAAAAATTCTCCAAATGGCTTCACATGGTGATACGTATCGGCAATCATAGTACCTTTAGTACCTTTTTATCTCATCAACCATACTATTTTCTTCTGATGTCTCTGATGTCTTGGTAATCTCAACAATTGCTCTATCAGGACCTTTATTGACATATTTAAACAAATACTTGATTAAATTTGATTTGTTGCAATATTCAGTATTGATATGTCCTTTGTACCTCATCAAAAGAATTGGACTATAAGGAACAACATTCCTATTATCCAATTTAACACCATTCTTTTCAACACACAAACCAGTATCTCGACATTTGCAACATGGATATTCATCATCATCAATTGTAGTATACTCTTGCCATTTTTTGGGATAATACTTTGAACATCTTTTGTCTTTCATGCAAGGTGATTTAAAATTCACAGCTCCACATGGTCCATGTATCATGTAAGATGCAACTGCTTCAGCCAATTTTGGGTATAAAGAAGGATTAGGTAGCTCAGCTGAAATGATTTTATCAATATCATTTACATTTCTCAATCTGTTTTCAACATCCAACCATAATAATATGTGTACATATGGAAGTCCTCTTTTCTGAAATTCTATAGTATACATCCCTGGTGTGAGAATGTAGAAAAATTGGTTAGTCCTTAATAAATAAATCCATGTAGGATATAGAACAAATTAAATTGATTTGTTACCTGCATTCACCTTCCTAAAAATCTCTTCTTTTTTTTTTTTTTTAATTTGTCATCAATTGATCTAGCTTCAACTTAAAAATTCGACAAACAATATCAGGTCTATCATATGCTTTTATACCCTTTTCGGTAACAAAATCATGTATCTCAGTCCAATTGGTATTGCATGTAATGGTTATGAATAGATCTGGATATCCAAATCTTTTACAGATTGCCATAAGATCTTGACAATTATTAAACATGTATCTCATACCACCAGTAAAAGATGGTGGTAATATTACACGTTTACCAATTGAAGAAGCTTCAGTCTCTCCCCTTAAAACAGCTTCTTGTAATCCATTAAGGACGTCTGATCTAATTGCTTGTTGATTGTTTCTTATAAACGATAATCTTTGGGACTCTACCATAGTATATGAATCAACTGCAAACTGCTGAAATAATCTGCATGCATTGATAATGTTACCAAACTCAACATGTCTTTGTTGAATTCTGAATGCAATCCACTCCCTTAGAGTAACACGAACTCTATTGTGAGTTTGAGAACCATTACTGAAATCACTTATAAGAATATCTTCTTTAAAACCATCTTCACCATATGGAAAAATTAAGGGATATTGCAATGGAATGAAGGAAGTATGAGTTTCATGAAGTCTTTGAAGCTCTCCTGAAATTTTCTTGACAATAATATCCCTTCCAACATCCAGATTGTCTAAATCACCTATTATCAAAGCAGCAACTTAATCGGCATCAAGAATGTTATACACTCTTGGATCTTTACTTCGATGGCGAAACAACCTCAAACAACAATTTGTTGCCGAATTTTTTGCTACAAAATCTCTAACCATTCTGAATCTTTTAGCAAGACAATTGAACTCATCAATCATAATAGTTAGATCCCTGACAAAAGATATATCAATTTCTTCATAATTTATTTTCCTACTGCAATCATATACAAAAAGTATATATATAAATTTGAAATAGAAACATTTAATTAAGTACACATGCAATGTCATAAGTAGTAATTTTAATTAACATACCTAAAATGACTCATTCTATTTTTAATTTCATTTTGGGTATCATAAATATACAATTGTGCAAACTTCGGTCTTGATGCATCTTCCGATAACAAACTCCCAATCCTATGGTAATTCTGACCATTGAGTATAAATTGAGGAGGACCTCCACCATCATTGATTGATGATTGTACCTTACCTCCAATTGAAGTAAATGAGAACATGCTATTGTATATTTTGATATTTTGCTTGAAGTGACTGCTTCTTGGATCTTCACCAGACAACAATGAAGCTAGCAATTGGGGAGGACGTTCTAGAAATGGTAATTGTACCTTTCCTTTTTGACAGCATAATGAAAAATTCACTTCTCTTTGATTTTTGGATTTTTCAGCTCTTTCTTCAAACCATAACTTAGCCTTGCAATATGGACAATGTATGCCAGGTTGTCCATAGTTGACACATTCTGTGGTGAAAACAAAAGATTGAAGCAGGTATTATTAATCTATTCATGGTTAGAAAAACAACATATATTCATTGCACTTTCTACCTTGAATCTCAGCTTTTGAATACAAATCAGATTCAAAGGAGCATGCTATGTTGTCCTTGTTCTATATTTCTCTTCCTACTTCCTCAAAATTAAATCTACTTGTTTGTAGAGATTTAAGTACATGCATTGGTTGTCTAATATATTTGCCATGAACTCTGCTACTAAAAGAATGATTAACTTTTGAAACTCCATGAGATGAACCTGTATTTGGTTCGAGACAGATATCAAAAATAATGTTTGAAGAATTTATTTATATTGGACAGTATAATTTACTAACTTGAAATAGGTTTCAAAGTAGATTTCTGCTGACTCGTTTGCTGAAAATCAATATTTGAACCGCAAACACCAGAAGAATTATGAGGTGAATCATTGATATCAGAGGTTCTTTGTCTTTTAGATATGTTCGTGGTTGCATCAACACTTGCTAAAATGGACAACAGTTGTCCATTAAATATAATAAAATATAATATAATTGCACTGCAATTGATTTTTTGTAATGTAATGCTTGTAAATAAATAAAGGTACCATTAGACAAAGTTGATAATGGTGTTCTGTTGGAATAACTCATTCTTGGATCTTGAATAGATGGAGAAAGTTCCATTTCTCCATAATTTTCGTCTGCAATAATAATTAAGGAGTAATACCTAACGACATCCATGTTGATATATATAATTTAACTAAAAACACAGACTTTACCATTTGAGCATGTGGATACATGTTTTCCATTAACCTATTCTATTATCAAATGTCGAGTAGACTCAAATATTGTCTTTGGCATATCATTTTCATCTGAATATCATGAAAATAAAAAGGAATGAAATAGCAAACTAATTTTCAATTTCTTATTTATTGTTCTCGAAGACTTATTACATATGAATTGTCATGAACATACCTCTCATGTTAGAATGATGGTTTCTTGACTTGTTGTTCATAAGCATTCTCCTCCTCATTCTATAAATTCTACCAGTAGTTGAATCCATAGAGAAGATAGAGTTGTTATTCACATGGTCAAAGTGTTAGCAGCTGTATTGTTTTTCAAAAGGTTATACTTTTCTTCAGCAATATATGTCAGGTAGGTTTTGCTGCATCACTTTTATGTTCAGAAAAAGTTTTTTTTTTCTTTTTCATCTTAATGTTCCTTGATAGTAGAGCCTAGTCAAACCTTTATTCTATGTTGTTGTTTTATACATTGTTGGACTTATATTTGAATAATAACTTAACTGTTGTCAAATTTTATTTCTGAAGTCATTTAAATAATTATTTATGAGCTTTTTAGTAAAATAGTATATTTAGAGTTTTTTTTTTTTTTGTCAAAAATAGAGCTTTGACTTTGAGCACAACATATATTTAAAAGTGTCTTATGATAGAATTTGCACCATGATGATATGAAAAAGAACATGAATTCATAATTGTGTCAAACTTTCAAGTTCTGCAATCCAAATATGTAAATGGAATTTGGAATTGAAATTTCACATTGATAGAAATAGATATAGATATTGACAACAACAAAAAAATACATTAGGTATGCCAAGACAGGCTTACAAAAGTGTAAAAAATAGTACTTCATACTTGAAAACATCCAAATTGAAATGACCTGAATACTAAAAACCTAACTTCTCTCAACATAAGCTAAATTGGATTTCTTGTGCATGAAATCAAAGATAAGGTGATCACCATTTTTGAAACAATGTTGACCACAAAATTCTTTCCATCCCTTCCCAATCTTGGTTGACTTCTTTGGTTCATCCAGAATCAAAATCAAGCGTGTTATTTCCACACAGGCTAGTCCATGTAGGTTGATTGTATTGAAACCACCTTTCCTCAAGAAGTCTACAAAATCTGGTGGAAGGTTCTAAATAAAAAAAATTATTAGACCAAATGTAGTCAAGAAAGTTTTTACTTTCTCATTACTCATAAGAAGTGAAAACTTGTTAAATAACATGTGTAAAAGTCTTACCAATTGACTTCCAGTTGCCTTATAATGAGCTAACTTTACTTTGAACAATCTCTGATTTTTATCTACGTCATACAGAGAGTGAAACTTTGGAAATAATCGACATCGGGGAAGGTCGCTGGCAGATACATTGATTTCAAAAATTGATTGTCCCAAATAACGAAAGATAACATTATGGTCACTTGTCAACTTATAAAATTTGAGGAGATCAACCCATCCATCAGTGATTAATGGATTGTCCAACGATTTGTTAAATAGAACCATGTGTTTGTTTCCTTTGTTGTCGATCAATGTCCATGTAGTATTAAGCTCCTGATAAGCTTGTTAAACAAACGATCTTTGCAGTTCACCATGTCGCTGATACATTAAGAATAGGAAACCATTTGATGGAAATGAAAAAACCTGATACAAACTCAAAAAAACAATAATAAAAGTAGTTCAATTAATAACTTGTAATAGCCTGATTTTTAACATGAACCGTGAAGAACATACCCTTGGTTTCCCTGTTCAAAATGTGTAGGTTAGCTTCCATGGAGGGTATAGTGCAAGAAAGCATATACTGGAAATAGGGTTCTCTTTCGTTAAGTTTCACTGTAGGAGATCCTTAAAACATTAACATATTAAAAATGAGTGTTTTAATAATAAAAGTTTTTCCAATTCCTTCGATGTTGCCATTTTCTTTTGGGCAAAAAGAAAAGTAAATAGATCTTCACATTTGAAATCTATTTAGACAAGTAGATTTGTCATCATAAATTTTTCTCACTCAAATTAATTAATTAAAATTTATAAAAAAATTAATTAAGATGTATCTCATGTGATATGTAAAAGAAATCTGAAACATTTATAAAATTTTCCTTGTGGAAAAACATTAAATATGGGATGTTTGAACATATATTTATTCAACGATTAGAATTACAATTAGAATTTTTTGTAGAATTAGAATGAGAAATATAATTAGAATTATAAATATTATAAATATAGTTACAATTAGAATTAGAATTAGTATTATAATTAGAATTAGAATTAGTAAGCCAATTTAATTTAAACATTATAGTGTTTATGTTATTTTAGAATTATTATGTTTTTCATTTTATTTAAAACATATTAATTAATTTAATAATTAATTTTATAATCAATAATGTATTTTGAAGATAATTCTCTGATATAATTTGACGATAATTTGAATAAAGACAAAAAATTAAGTTGATTACTCCACAAAATACACTAAAATAAAATGAAGATGTAACTTAAAGCTCAAAGTTAATAATAATAATTAAAAAAACAATTCTGCAAGTTCATTACTCCAAAAAAGGCTACACCAGCCAGTTAACAAAAGGATTCATGGTGAATGAAAACAACAACAACAAAAAAACATCACTAAATAAAGCTAAACTGAATAATTTCCTTAGGCATTAATTAATTCTTCTCCACCTTGATATTTTTCTTCAAAACCTTGAGTGGAACATCAAACTCTCCTTGGCTGGTTTGAGAACAAAGGTCTTTATCAAGACCACTTAAGTTTTCTGCATTCGTTGACGGGTCAATTGGTTCCTTCTTTTTAGTTCCATTTCCACTTCCAAGGGGAGTTAACTCTTATGCAGTATTGTATTTCTCAATTTGTTCCATGTTCTGAGTTGAATATCCACTTCCTTGAGGAGTTAACTCCTCTGCTGGATTGACTTTCTCATTTGTTTCCTTATGTTGTGTTTCAGAATTAATTCCAATCCATTCCTGGCTTAAATTTCCAAATATTTTGTTCAAAGGAGTTTGACTTTGTGAATCTTTTGAGAGATCTGTGGCTTTTTTTTCTTCCATTTGAGAGTCAGTATCCACCACACCTAAGAACTTAGGCATCAAATCCTGCAAGCACAATCAATTATTGAAGATGATTATTTAATAATCTAACATCTAACATCTATATAACAATAACAACAATAGACAGAAGTTGTTTCAAACCTCTGCAAAATCCATGCATGAATCACCAACATTATTTTCGCTTTTGTGAACAAAACATTCCTTAAACTTCTTCACAATCTCAACATCAAAGCAAATCTTCTTAACTCTAAAACATTGTCCAAACTTTGAACTGCTGCCATTTTTAAGGTCCACTTTGAAAATAAAGCTTTTGCCAACCAAATCCTTAATCTCCTTAGGAACAGGTTCAATGTTTGGAATCTATAGCAGGAAATTCCAAGTATAAGTTCAATTATAAGATCTGAAACTTAAATCAATAATATAAATAAAAAAACTAAAAATTGAATGTCAGTCCATTTCTCATAAATAGAGACCTTCTCTTGGATTTCATACAGGTCATTGCATGATTTGTTCAGCAGCATAGCACCATCACAATCAAAAATCACAAAAGTTGCATAATCGGTGTGGTCAACAACCCTCACCTTAATCCGATACCTATGGTTTGAAGAACACATGTAAATCAGAAATATAATCATGGACAATTATAGTTAAGAAAATGCTTTAAACAAAATAGAATACCTTAAGACAACCTTGACCACATGCCTTTCACATTTCTCACAATACCACATCTGACAGTCTGGATAAACACCCTTATTGCAGAGACAGACTGTATACCACCAATTTTCATCTTCCATTATGTTGTTGATAGTAGCAAAAACTGCATAAGAAGACTCCTTTTTTTTTCGAAAACAAACAAATGATGAATCAATAATACCAAAAAAAAAAGTTGTTTTACAAAAAAAATAAAAAAATGTGATTACCTCTTTGCAATCTTTCAGACTGTCAATGGTTATTCTCGGTGTAAGTTCCAGAAAGTCTTCTTCCATACTGACTTTACCTTTCTCTGTCAATTGACTCAGTCCTTGAGAAGGTGACTCCATATTCTCAAGAATCCTACAAATAAATGTTCAGAATTAGTTCATACAATGTTGTTTAATGGAAATATGAATTTGTCGTATTAAATAGTCGAGTACCTCTTTGCAAGCTTCAAAGCTTCCTCACTTTTTGGTTTAAAAATCAACTTTGTACAGTTGATACAATTCTGAATATGTATCTTGTCTTCATTTCAAAACAAATTTTAAGGTTGCTAGATTCACATAAATTGAAGGTACCAAAACTAAAAAAGTTTTGCTAAATGAATAACTGAAGGGGATACCTTGAAATGTCTTAACTTTGGCTAAATGAACAATTACAACAATATTGTCCACTTCTCCAGAAGCAAGAAAAGTGTTCAGCTCATCTACATAATTCCTTAATAGGGTACACTCTATCTTATACCTAAATTAATTAAAAAAAATTAAATAAATCAACTTTGTGAATTAGAAATAGTGTGAACATATAGAAAATGGTAAAAGGAGTATAAAACATGCTCTAAGTTTACCTATCAGCCTCTAGACAAATCACATTCATCTTTGTTGTGCTTCTATTCTTAGCCAACTCTCTTTCACTTCCAACACCTGTCAGCATGCCCATCACATCTATGGAAATTTTGAATAATTTTATCAGTAAAAAAAAATAGTATGACCATGAACATTTTTCAGATGATATTAAGACTTACCCTTTAAGTAATCGTCATCCCAATCACCACCAGTCATTTTAGGAATAGCTACAAAGTCAAAAAAAAATTCGGGTACAGAACCATTGTCCAACTCTGCTACCTTAGTATTTAAATTGAAATTAATCTTGTACTTATGAGTTGTAGTTCTAAAAGTACCATTATTGACAGCAACCCCAAAAAATTGAATGGAGTATACACCCCCTTCACGTAACTGATTCTTAAATTTGTAGATCACCATTTTTTTCAGCATAGCGTGGATTCTATATCCTTACAAAAAATTTAAAGTCCATAAGCTTTGAAACAAAAAACGGTTTCAGAACTACAAATAATGAAAACACTAACCTTTGAATCCACCAGCAGCAACTCCATGGAGAAAGGTATCTTTGACTTGGATAGATCTTTTACAACCCATAACCGAATTACCCTCACCATGATCTTCCAGGTCTCCTTCTCGGGGCATATCTCAACAACTGTGTGAAAGTTGTTCACCATTGAAGGTGTTGACTCAGGCAGAGGATAATGAGGAGAAAAAAAGAGAGGGAGTGAGGAGAGAATGAAACAGTGAAATGATGAAAACCCATCATATATATAACAACTTCAATTTCAATTTGAAACACCCGGTGATGCCCGCTAAAATTCATAAATTTGAAATTCAATTTTGAATTGCTAACATTGTTGTTGTTCATACCAAGATGACAGACCTCTAAGTTACTACATCAAAGACAAACTTCGTAGACATGCAAACCCTTGTGTGATGCTTTATCTGAAAAATTACCATTTTGATGAAGCACAAAGCCCTAATGAGAGTCTCAGGCACAGGCAGGTTTAAGGAAGAAACACCTTTTACACTTCTCGATGGCGTTTTGCTTTTGACCATTATCTTTCCCATGGCTATTTTGAGACCTCTTATGTAGTGGTTGATGCTTATTTACCTCTGGCCAAACATAAAACGAATTCAAAAGGTTTCCTTGTTTACTTAGTTTTTTGTCTTGTTGATTACGTTTGGTTTTTTCATTTGGGCTGGTCACAACTATAGACCTAATTTGGATCTCAGTTTTTGGAGAAAAAAAAGGATGGCATGTCACGTGAGGTCCATTATCTGATGTTCTTTTGTTAGATTCCTTAAGTAGTTAAAATTCAAAAAGGTGAGATTTCTACTATTTGATGTGAAGTTGCCACGTGTAAAAAGTTGCCATTTGTATGGGCTTCATTTGTTTATATTATTGATAAGTAATGTCTATGTTATTGTATACTTTAATAATTTTACCAACTTTTTTTTTTATCTCCATTTACAATTTATAAACTTTGTACAATTGCAAATAACACTTAATTTTTTGTTTGTTTGAACAGGTACATGGGTACACCACTAGGTTCCCCTCGTCTTGAGTCATTAACTCCTTCAGAGTCTACATCCAGGAGCACTAAACAATCCACACGACTCAAAAGGTTCACTGCTAAACGCTTGTCTGGGGAGAAGCCACGAGTTTATGTCAATCCTGCAACTGGGAAAGCTTCAGGTCCAAATAGATCACATTTCAGGACCTATTTGGGGATTGCTGCCCGAGACAAGGTTGATATTACGTATAAAGACTGGCACCATGTGCCAAAAAATAAGAAGAACATGATTTGGGAGGACATTATGGTATTTTCAATAAACTCTATATGTTATAGTAATTATATGTAATTAACTTGCATATTATTGTCATTCACTAACTCTTACATATAATTCTCAATGAAGGAACAATTTGATATTCCAGAAGTGTCCAAGGCTAGGAGGAAAATTATTTCCCATGTGGGAACAAGATGGAGGCAGTTTAAGGCAAACCTTACAAGGAAATATGCAATTAAAGAAAAGAAGGGTGATGAGGAGGAAGAGGTACATGAGGATGATGATGACATTCCTTGTGCAAAATTTGGCATTGAGAAGGACAAGTAAAGGGAATTTAAAGAGAGCCGCAATACTTCTGCTTGGGAAGTAAGTTGCGGGTGTTATTTTTTAATTTGTCTATATCAAAATTTGGTTAATTATTTTGCTGAAAGTATGTCTAACTATTCACAGAAATTCAGAAAGAATGCTCAAGAAATCCATAAACATAACAACATGCCACACGTGATGTCTCGTGGGGGTTATGAATGGCTTGAGGAAAACATGATGGTCGAGAAGCTAAAGAAAAAATAGGCTAAAGCTGCTGAATCTGGGAGTGCAACTATAGTTGATCCTCCATCTCCCATTAAACGACATATGAAGTGGAAGAAGGCCCGTACAAAACGTTATGGGCAGATGACATCTAAGGTGGCACAACAAATTGCTAATAGGATTGTAAGTTATTGTGCTCCTTAAAATTAGTTGGCTATAGTATAGCAACAACACAAGTTGACTCCTTTATCTTTTTTTGGTTGAAGGATTCCCTAGAGGAGTAGTGCACACAGGGTACCTTTGTTCCCCATGGACGTCAGGATATACTGACGACTACCATTGGGCGACCGGGGCACCCTGGTCGTGTCCGTGCTGCTGGAGTTGGTGTGACCATCAACTAATACTTTGGACCACTATCACATGGCTCGCATACTTCTTCATCCATCACCTCAGAGCTGATGGCTTCGTTGAAAGAGAGCTTGAAAGAGAGCTTCAGAAAGGAGTTTAAAGAGGAGTTTAAATAGCAATTAAAAGAGGAGTTTAAAGATGAGCTAAAGAGAGAATTGTTAATGGAGTTGAGCCAGATGACCTCCCAGCAGTCACCTGAGCATGTTAAGCCATATGTAGCTTCTTCCGGTGCCCGTGCTAGCACGAAAGGGAGTTGTGCTAGTACTAATGTTGATCCCTCAGGAAAGGAGCCTGGCACTGACATAGCAGCTAATCAGTGCGGATTGTATGTTGATGAGCAACCTCCCTGCTTGGTGGCCCTTGGGAAAGTTTATCATAGGGCTTCAATCATACACCACACATGTTTGACGGATGGTATGGTCAAGGTGGGGGTTGAAGAGGTTCTAGATGCTACTGCTCGAGTCCCTTTATCGACTGATGAGGTTCAGGTAGTGAGGGA
The DNA here is from genome assembly GCA_026413185.1 of Pueraria montana var. lobata. Taxonomy (NCBI): domain Eukaryota; kingdom Viridiplantae; phylum Streptophyta; class Magnoliopsida; order Fabales; family Fabaceae; genus Pueraria; species Pueraria montana. Next base: position 57,506,297 of record CM048650.1, on the reverse strand, counting down.
GGCCCTAAACACCTTTATTGCATGGTCGAGTCATCTTGTGAAGCTTGTTTCACGGGAGGTAGCACAGGAGGTAGCTCCTTTAACTTATTTTATTTTTTGGTATCATCAAAACAATTGACCTGGATAAATTGTTGACTATAAGTAACTTATGTTTATTAATTTTGTAGGATAAACAGGGGCCAAAGAAACCAGTTGAACCTCTTGATAGGTCAGTCCCTGATGATGATCCCTTGTTAAATTTGGTACAGGTTAGCCTGCTACTTTTCAGAAAGCCTTTCCAAGTGTCGTGGGATGCGAGTTTGTTTGGGGTGCACAATGAACAGTTCCCCCTCTACATAAATTATAGTGATGTTGGGGAGATATTGAGTGGCAATATTTTAATATCAATGTTATACAGTTGTGGATGATGTAAGTACATTTTAATTTTAGGTTCATTACCTATTTAATTGTAAGTGATTAACAATTTCATTTATTTGAACAAAAATAGGTTTTTGAATGAGTTATGTATGGAATTCGAGCATGGTTCTATCTACAGATTCCTTGAGCCTCAAAGCATACAAAGATCAGGGAATACGCGAGATGATGCTCAAAATTACATTCAAAGGTGGATATATGAATCACAAAAACAAGTCTACCTATGAGGTTACTTAAATAAGTAAGTAAAATTTCATTAATAAAAGCATTTAAATAATGATTGCATTGTTACTAATAACTATTTTCCAATGCAGCCAACATTGGCAACTCCTGGTTATTTGTCCTAGGTCCAATGTTGTTGTCTGGTTTTGTTCCCTGCACAAGAAGCCCAATGTAGGCATCAAAGCCACAATTATAGGGTAAGTTTAAATTTGTAACAAATTGACTGTATCAAACGTATTATACATGAATGTCTTGGTCTTACAAATATACTTGCACGTTTCTTTTAATCAGTGCTTTAAAGGGCTTGCAAGGTAACCAACCAAGTAAATCGAAGAAAGTTGATTGGATTAATGTAAAAGTAAGTAATTTAACCAATGCTTGAATATCCAAAATGTTGTTTAATTAGTTTTCTATTTTACAATGATTTATCTTAAACACTATTAAATTTCATATTGAATTTAGTGTAATCTACAAAGTGGAGGCACTGAGTGTGGCTATTATGTCATGCATCGGATGTGGACCATCACCCATGGGGGATTCAAGGATAACTGGAAAACGGTAATATATTTGTTTACTTTAACAAGTTTCATTTATTATAACTATTAATATTCGATGTGATTAACTTACATATGTTTATTATATGATGCAGACATTTAGCGATTCTCAACCATTGGAGGCAACGACAATTGAAGATATTCGCATTCAGTGGGCACAACACTTTTTGAGAGTTAGAAATAAAGCACTGAACAAATTAGTAGACATTTGGCTTATTAATGATTCTATTTGTAAACATTTATATATTGGGTTTATTGCTTAATGTTTGTTTATACATTACTATTTTATTGATAATAATATAAAGCATAGATCATTGATTATTAATTATATAAATTGTCTGGGTCTGGATTTTAATTTGAAATTACAGGTTTGGTTCAATCTAAAACAGAGAATGATCATAAAAAAAATGCACAAACAACATCGGTAATGTCAAAAAATGATGTTGTTTGTGCACATACGACATTGTTATGGCAAAAATCGATGTTGTTAGGTGATAAACAACATCAGTTGTCCCAGAACCGATATTGTTTGTGCTCATACAACATCGGTTATCCCATAATCGATGTTGCATGACTACAAACAACATCGATTCTGGGACAACCGATGTTGTATGTGCACAAACAACATCAATTCTGGGATAACCGATGTTGTTTGTCACCTAACAACATCAGTTTTTGTCATAATCAATGTTGTTTTCAACATGTAATTTGACTATTTGGGGCATTCTTTGACATCGGTTATGCTCCGAACCGATCTTGTAGTGTATTTTAACATCGGTTCACGAACCGATGTTGAAAGTTGTCCACTTTCAACGTCGTTCTATACAACATCGGTTAATAACCGATGTTAAAAGCCTAAAATAACCGATGTTAAATGCCTTTTTTGTAGTAGTGATGGTAAGAGAATTAGGAATGAAACATCAATTTATTCTATGATATTGATGTTTCATTCCTAATTTAATCTATTATATACTAAGGGGGTCTAGCTCAATTGGTTGAGCAGGGTATGTGACTAAACCCTGATACTGTCTTCGATTCCTATGGATAAAAAAAAATTTAGTCTATGTATTGATATTATTGATCAATTTAATATTTAATATTCTAAAAAGCATAATAGTTTTATTGTATTATCGTATCAATCAATTTAATCTCTATATTTGATTATCATCATCACTTTTGTCCTTAGTTTTGACAAGTATCAGTCAATTTGGCCTACTTAAGATCTAATTTACTTATAATTTGATTATAATTAGACAACAATTTGCTTATAATTAGGAACCAAATAAACCTTTTTTTTACTGACCATAGATATTCTCTACAAGAAACAATTATACTTGAACTGGATAAAATTATTATGAACAACAAAATTTTCTCTTAAAGTATTTAAAGCAGTTAAATATCCAAGACTCAAACTCTAAATCATTGGTTAAGTTAGAACAATCTCGTGCAAATTGATTCACATGTTCGGTAGTGGACTAAATAGACTACTACAAACCAAAGTCATAAATCAAAATAATTAATAGTTGCTAAAATTAAACATTAATAAATTGACAAATTCTAATGTAAAAGATAAATTTCAATTTCAAAGATTTTTTTTTTTTTTGTAGTTTTAGGAAATAAATTAAAATGATTGGTAGTTATAATTTTGGGATATTGATTCGATGTTCAACCGGAACACTAATTATAAGCTAGTGTATATGTTTAATTGCACAGTTTGGGAAAATACTATTGAAATTATTTGCGTAAATATTAGGACTCTTAAACTAAACCTTTGTTTATTAGTGGTTAATTCTTTTGTGAATTTTGTAGCATTTTTTGTATATTTAATTTAACACATCTAAAATGGTTATTTTGCTATAACTCATTGAAAAATTAACGGTTAAAATTGAAATTAAATATATATATATACAGATGTAATAAATTAATTATGTTTATTTTTTACTTTTTAAAGTGAATTTTTTATTTTAGAGGAGTTAATTTCTTTTCTTTAACTTTGCATCTTAAAATATATTCTATTTTATTTATGTGCATACTATCTTTTGTTTAAATACTAATATAATATATATTCAACTCAATGATTCATAATAAAAGAGATTTCTTCTTCATGAATACTTAAGAACTTTTTTTATTAAGGCTTCAAGTCGTTGTCTAGAAACAATGTTAATTAAATATGAAAATCAGTTTGATTTTTCTGCAAAATCGAGATGATCCGCAACTGTTTATGAATGCTTGAGCTTGTTCTCGTAATTAAATTAAAGTTCGTTTACCATCTCGGTAGAATGAACAAGATACTTTTTCTTAGAAGAGACAGTGTCCTTTAAGATTCTTTAATTCCCAAACTAGATGTTTGTTGCTTGTAAATAAGCCCAATTCATAATGACAAACCTGATTTCAGTAGGTAACCACCTCCTTCATATTATTAAGTTATTTGACCTCGAAATTAGTGCAATGTACAATTTCTTAATACTTTGTTTATTAGGTAGTTAACCTTTCAGACACATGAAAAATAACCCCACAAACAACCGCTACTAACGCACAAGTTATTCTTTTCTTGTTTAGTTTTAATTGAGTTTTTAAATAAAATTAATTACACTTGTATTCAACTCAACTAATCAATAAATGAACTAATTTATTCACCTAAGGGAATAACTAACTGATAAAGAGGCTAAAGTCATCAACTTGGATTAACAATTACCTGAATCATGATTGATCCTGCACGTGATTCCTATTATACGTTCCTTTTGTCCCTCTTACAAGTTGGGTCTTTCCTAATTGTTGTTCCTTTTGTCCTTACAAATTGGTTCAATTCATGATTCCATTGGTGTAGTATAGCGACGACCAACAATTTGATTCCGTATTTCTTTTTAGTATTATTTTATTTTCTTCTAGTCAACTGATAATCATAAAACAAAAGAAAAAATAAAACGAAAAAGCATTATTATAAGTTAACCCAATGAAAAAAGAATGAAAAAAAATCTTGCCTCGTTAATTTTGGCCTGAAGGACTCAACCTGGAAGCTGCAAGTTGGAGAAAAAAAAAACACGCGTAATAATAATTTGAGAAACATATGGATATATACGATGAACAATATTCAATAGACCAATATGGTAAAAAAAAATATCTTTATTTGGAAACATTCGGAATTAAGAATATATCCTTAAAAAATTACATTAACAGTGGGGATTAAGATGGACATTTTTTTTTTAAGATTATTACTTATGATAACAGTGGGGATATGCTTACATTTTTTTTAGTGTACAATGATCATACTGAAATTCAAACTTATGACCTTATGTATATTACTCTAACTCCCATCACTAGACTGACCCTAATGCATGGTTCATTATGCTTACATCTTTGCTAATTCATAAAATACATCCTACTCTCATTATTATTTAAGGGAAATAGTTAATCCCTCTAATTAACGGTCCATTAAAGTCTGAGGCACGTGTGACATTATAATTATAGTTTAGAATTATAATTTTAATTCTAATTATGTTAATATTGAAACTAGTTCAAAATCATGAATTTTATGTTTGGGTTATGCAAAGAATTAGAATATAGAATTATAATTTTAAATTGAATTTCAATTCTCTTTTGACATTTTTAACTAATTAGAAGCAATCATGAGTAAGATTATGTTGAGTTTCAATAAAATAAATAAATAAAAACACTTAATCCACGTGTGTAGTAACCTCATGTTTTAATTATAATAAACTTTCTAAGTGGGCTAATACCAAAAAGGTCCACAGGGCCTTAGGGGTTACGACCATAAGCCGAGTTGAAATTGTTCTAGCCGAGACCAAGATGAAGATGTTTTGGCCGAAATTAAGTTGAAGATGTTTTAGCCAAGACCAAGGTGAAATTACTCTGGCCAAGGTAGATCATCCACCTATGTATTGTTATATAGCTTATATTCACTACTCTCATATAAAAATAACTTTCTTACTAGATACACTCTTCCTCTCTCTCACTCTCTATCTATCTATATGTCTATACACAAACACACACATTTATATGAGATGTATCAAGTTAGAATTTTTGGTTATTGTAAAAAATGAGAATTATAAATCTCAGTCATACAATTATACTAGATAGTACCCGTGCAATGCACGGGTAAATTTGGAGGGAGAAATTTTTTGAATTATATAAAAATTATATTGATAATTTTATTAATTTCTTATATTATTGCAAAAAAATTAAAATCAATTCAAATGTCCGCAATATAGAACTTATTTATTAATAAGAAATAATAGAAAATAATTGAATGTGATTATTTTTCAATACAACTGTAAATTTAATTTTGACAATATTATTCCTAAAGTTAAAGAAGTTTGTATAAACAAATGAAATTACATAACAAAACTCAAATAAAAATAATAATAAAATTATTTTTATTGAAAATAACTCATAGGTTATTCTATATATTATATTCACCTTTATGGAGAGCATACTGTAAAAAAAATATTGAAAACAAAATTAAGTGAATGAATGAACAATTGTAAATTTAATAACACAAAAATGATTAAAAGTTAGTGCAATTTTACCACCGTACAACACTCGCATTCTAAGATGGACTAAACTGTATATTTCAACATAAGAGGAGAGGACAATGTAATATTAGCATCTCTTAAGGAAAAGAATGTAATTTACTTAAATATATGTTTAATTTAAAAGTCTATAGCAGACGAAGAATTAGTGCTAACTATTAATTCAATCCTGGCAATTGGTGAACCTAAAAAACTTATTTATAATATTAAAAAATCAATATAAAAAATTAATATGAATTAAAATAAATTATTTATGTTGTCAAAAAAAATTATTTATATTCTTTTAGTAAAATTAGAGTTGACTACCAAATTCTTATTTTAATATGATATTAAACTAAAATAAGAATTAAACATCTTTACTTTTATTTCATGCTTTTCTTATTTAAATAATTGTGACCTTTTTTATTTATAATATAAGAAAAATTGACTTATGGTATATTAGATAGTTGAGCTTGCTCTTCTTACCTGGTGCTTGCAACAAATAATAAAGAATAGAATTTACAAATTTACAAATCACTAATTTATATTCAACCATTAATGCAATTAATCCATACATAATTTTAGCATTCTTACTTCTTTTTATCTTTCATTGATTAAATTTATATTTATTTTTCCAATTTAATATTTTTAAACTCAATAAATAAATGATAGAATATATTATTTAGTTTTAAATTTACAATTCGCTAATTTATATTTAGCCATTAATGCAATTAATAAGTATATACTTTTAGCATTCTTACTTCTTTTATTTTCGGAAATGAATACAAAGTAATACAAATTAATAAGTCAAATTAAAAAAATTGATATTGAATTAAAATAAGAATTGAGCATATTTACTTTAATTTTACGTTTTTCTTATTTAAATACTAATGATAATGATTTTTTTATTTATAATATAGGAAATCATCTATCATTACTTGGTATATTAGATAATTGAGCTTGCCCTTTTTACTTGATGCTTACAATAAAATATCAAATGATAGAAATCTCAAATTTTATGAAGATACAAAATTATTTCAAAATGTAAACTTTTTTTTAAAAATGCTACTTGGTATATCATTACGGAGTGATATGATTAATATATTTTTTTTAAGTAATTCTATTACGGGGTAATTTAAAATGATATATTTTTAATTTTGAGATTTTAAAAATTCTCAATTAATCTATGATTTTTTGAAAAGTCATCACCTTCTTTATTTTTTACTATTTATTTTATATAGAAAAGTATTAAAATATTACTTTAATTCAGAAGGTTTTTAAAATCTTAAAAAATAAGGACCACTTGGTTTTGAGAAAATGTTTTCTATTTCTACTTTATTTTTTTCAATAGTTTATATAAAAATTAATAAAAAAATGAAAATAAAATAATATTTTTTAAAATTTGATTATTTCCTTCTCGAGATAAAAAAGTAGAATTGAGTAAAATTTACTTAATTATAAAACAAAATAGATTTCGCGATATCAATATAACATCATTAAAATTAACAATCCAATTGACTATTAAGTTTTTATCATAGTCATAATATCGTTAAAAAAATGAACAATCATTAACTTAAAAACAAAAGCCAATATGCATATGATTGCAACCTACAAAGTACAAAAAATTACATAAATCAAAGCTAGAAAATTTCCAATATTCATTCATATGACTTGTTCTTAATGTCTAATAATTTTGGCATTTTTGGGGTTGATGTCTGATTTCCGTAGGCTTCAACGATGCTTATAGAATCTACATCTTCAAGATTCTTCTTCTACTTTTTAATCAAATATCAAATAATAATAATAATATTAATAATAATAATAATAATAATAATAATAATAATAATTTAAAAATCAAATAAAAATTACTTTAATTAAAATATTTAAAAAAATATTATTTTAAAATTTCTTTTTAAATCTGGAAAGAAAATTAATAATATATTAAATGTATTACAAATATTAAGATTGTGATTGTGCTAATCAATAATTCATTGATTGATTATATAGATTGATACTAAAATTAGAAATGTCACCAGAATGTGACACGTGGACAATCAGTCCTAGTCAGCAACTGTGTTTTATATAATATATAAATATAGATAGATAGATAGATAGATATAGATAGATAGATAGATAGATAGATAGATAGGAATGATCAATATTAAAAGTTGGTAAGTAATCACATGACTACTTAAAAAAGTCAAATGTATTTATCTTTTAATTTTTACCATTTAAATATGATCTTGTAATTTATATTTATAGTTTTCATTTCTTACAATTCGATTATCCTCAATCTTTCCTTCCTCTCTATATTATATAAAAACCCATTATGCTTTATCTAAACAAATTTGATAACAGGATTATTTTAGTAAATTAATTTTATTTTACAAATTAATAAGTCAAATTTGTCTTTCTTCTTGTTGTTAGAATTTTGTGGATTAGCTTTGTCTAATTATTGGATTAAATTTATATTATTAATATCAATTATAAAAATAAATTGTATGGTATTTTAATGTATGGAAATATATTAGTTATTTGAGCTTCTAATGTGAGTGGGCCTATAATCAGTGGCGGATCCACATTATAGCTAGATTTAAAAAAATTACTTATAAATATAGTGAATGTGTATATTTTGCCCCCTCTAATCTTTATATTTGAATCCCTTGTTCCTAATTTTTCACTCTTTTCATAATAATAATTATTAATTTTTATTTCTTAAATAGATTGCCCCCCCTAACTTAGGGTCTTAGATCCACCACTGCCTATGATAGGTTAGACCCTAACTTAGTACCCAAATTAAAGGTTCGTACATTCATCTGGTGGCTATAAAATTATTGCTCCAGTAAACAATTTTGTATAGCGCAATGAAAACTTTAGTCTCCATGTAGAGAGAAATCTCTTTTATCTTGTTCATGATGCTAACCAAGGTAATGCGAATGGATTTGATCTCCTTTTCGGGTACACACTTTCTAACCCTTCACAATTGTAATTATGTGTTATCAATATGTCATACCTATGCTCGTAGTGCATCATTATATTATTAAAATCCATCACTTCTCTCTTCCTCCAAATTTCTCTCTTAGATAATTGATTTCTCTCTTCAAAATTTGACTAACTTTTTTTTTGGTATTTACCGGGGCTTAAAGCCCAAAAATAAGAATTACACAGAAATAGTACATGGAGCAAAATTCCCCATTACATAAGAAATAAGAAATAAGCAAATGACCCACAAAATTTGGTGGTTGCTCAAACATAACACTATTAGATTATATGTCACTAGCATAATTTGCTAAAGCATCCATACAATAGTTTCCTTCCCTTTATATGTGTTTCCTTCCCAGTCATGGCGAGCCAAGGTGTGAAAGTGGGTCACTCCAAATTTCTTACGTGCTACAGATTGGTTAGCCTAGCCTAGTCCATCGGGGCAACTTGAATTGATTTTTTTTTCAAGCCTAAATTTGTATAAATTTTACAAAAAAAATATAATTAAAATAATAAATAATACTAGGCCATATTGACTCGATTTTTTTTTAGCCTACATTTTATAGGCCTCATTTGACCCATCTAGTTGGGGCAAATTGACTTGGGTTTTTTCGAGCTTAAAATTCAAAAAGCATAGTTCAGCCTTACTTATGGGTATCCCCCCCCCCCCCCTCTTGGCAAACACACTTAGGACATGATGCACGAGAAGCAGAAGTTATGGGTTCAGATGTTAGACTCGAAATATTTAAGGGGTAATCATATTCTCCAAGTGTCCACACCCAGGGAGCATCATACACGTGGAACTCAATTGTTAAAGCAACAAGTCATCTTAAATTGGGCTTTCAGGTTCGTATTGGGAGGGGTGAAGTATCTATATGGTACTACAGATGGCTTCAAGATGATTTTCTTTGTTGTCTCATTCCTTTTGTGCATATACAATACACATCTTTGAGGTTGTGTGACATCTATCAAGATGGGAACTGACACTTTCAAAGGCTAGTTACAAACTTGCCTTTAGAAGTGAGGAGTTATCATCAAAGTCACATGTTGAACAATCAAATGGATGACATTATGATTTGGGGACATTTTGGAGATGGGGTTTATTCTTCCAAATCTGCCTTCAAATGGCTTATTACCGATTATCCATCACCTATCAATCAATTTGAAAATTGGTCCTAAGTTTGGAAACTTCATTTACCAGAAAACCTCAAACATTTTTTTTGGCTTACCCTTCATGGTAGCCTTCCCTCTAATGTTTTTCGTGTCTTTAGACATATGTTTATGGATTCTTCTTATAACAGGTGTGGCAATAGTCAAGAGACAACTCTTCACTTGCTTTGGGATTGTGTAACGACCCATCTTCGTTATAGATTTGTTATACTAAAATATTTTGTTAAATATTATCATATGAAACTACCAAGAATTTTTTTTTTCACATTTAACACACACACCACACACACACACACACACACACATATATATATATATATATATATATATATACTTACTTTCCTACATATAATGTACATCATCATATCATAAAAGTATTAGGTCTGGATTTACAAAACTTAAATATATATATATATATATATATATATGTGTGTGTGTGTGTGTGTGTGTGTGTGTGTGTGTGTGTGCATGCAATACCAAAAATAATCCTCTTGTAGAGGACATTTACAACAACCTAAGTATTTATACATATGTCCTAAGCTGGTCCCCATACTATATACATATATACGAGAACATATCCAAAAAGAGGGATCTTATCCCATCTTCAACATCTACATCCGCTTCAGTCACGAGCGGCCTGAGAGCCTGTAACATCACCCTTATCTGCTCCCGTGCCAACCACATGATCATTGCAGTAATACAACACAAATACAAACACAAAATGCAAGGGAAGCTTATTTATAAAAAGAACGTAGATATACAAAGGTATAAAAGAAGGATGGGATTTACTTAAAGGAAAACTAGAATCAATCAATAATAGTAAATCAAATAACATCATACAATAACATATACATCAATTTATAAATCAGTCTCATATACAATTTCATTATGTAATGTCGTGCTGACTCAACTCCATGGAGATTTCTACAACTTTTGGGCGATCCCCCATAGGCCCCATCCCTTACCATGGTCTCACTCTCTGACCATTCAAGGAGTCCCTTGAGCTGACCTTATGGAGGAAGTGTGGTTTATCGAATAGAGACAACTATAGGTATTGGCTTACCTCTGTAAGGTTTGCAAAACCTTACATCTATAGGAATTCATCCACTTGTCTATTCTATAGGCCCACCGTTAGCCACCACGAAAACCCCCGGCACTAGGTTGAAAGCCTACCAAGCACCCTCAACTTACGTGCCTACCCATATGCAAATGCCATATAAGCTTGTACATATCCACATCATTCATCAAATCCAACACCTCTAGTTCTCTCTATGTTATAAATTCACCATTTAAAAGCAACACGCTTAAGAACCCATCTTGCAGTCCTATAAACTCAAAAAATGTGAATTTCCTAACATAGATCTAGAACCAAAGTTGTGGCATATCCAACATCCTCATTCAAAACATGATTATTACAACAACAATACAATTACCTTACAATAATATAAACACCTCAAAAATAACATAATCATCTTATAATAACATACTACCTTTATAAAAACATTTTAAAATCATATAAATCAAAAGGGGAAAAGTTTCAAGAAAATTTCAATTAACCAAATTCTAGCCCGGTCGCACAAACTTTCGTGCTGGGCTAGAGCTCCCCTGAAATGAATATTCGCTACTAACTCTCTCTGGCCCGGCCGCGCAAATTTTCGTGCTGGGCCAGAGCTCCCCTGGAATGAATATTTGCTACTGACTCTCTCTGGTCCGGTTATGCCACACAACGTTACAGATTGCACTCTTTTCAAGCGTGTGTGGCATCATCTTCACCTGGACTCGAATGTTAAGCTCTACACTGCTAATCTTGTAGATTGGTTGACTTCAAACATTGATAGATCTCAAGGAAGTATGTTTGCGATTACTTGTTGACTGATATGGAAGTCGAAAAATGCGTCTATCTTCCAAGATCAAGTTTAAGAAACGTGGCAGATTGTGAATAAAATAAAGACTCTCCACTATCAGATTCGGGTAGCACTTCACCAGCAACCTTCTTAGAAGAAGCCATGTCGCTATATCGCTTGGGAACCACCAACGTTGCCTTTTGTAAAGCTAAATACGGATGACAGCTCATAAGGGAACCCTGTGACTTTTGGATTTGGTGGGATTTTACGTGATCATCTAGCCAATTGGATTTCTGGGTACACTGGCCCGTGTGGTACCACAACCAGCCTCAAAGCGGAACTCTTTGCCATCTTTCATGGTCTCCAAAAAGCGTGGAATTATGGTATTAGGTTTCTTATTGGTGAATCTAACTCAATAATGGCTCTGGAGCTAATTAAGAAGGAGTTGTTAGACTTTCATCCCTATCTTCCTCTTATTAACAATATTAGGGACCTCACCAAGTTGGATTAGACTGTTTTTTCCCAACATGTTCTTCGTCAAGGGAATGCTTGTGCTGATTGGATGGCCAAATTTGGAGCATCCAATGATAAGAGTTTTTGCACTTGGACCTCCTGTCCTGCTCAATTATCCTAGCATCTTCTAGCTGACAAAATGGGAGTGTTGTTTATTAGGCCTTAGTTGTTTCGTTTTCTTTGTTTATTTTTTATGTATAAAAAAATGGGTATCCCCCCTAACTATAGTTTTGGGTGAAGAGGCATGGTTGTAGTCCTCATATAAAAAAAAATAACTGGTATGATCAAGATACATAGTTATTTAAGATTGACAATTTGTTGATTGCAATGTGTAGTAACAAGTGACAAAATTTTGGAGAGAACATGAAAGAAATACAAGAAAGGGTAAAATATGTTTTGAGTCCCTATAAAATATGTAAAATATTAATTTCATCATCCAAAAAATTTTCGTATCAATTTGGTCCCTTTAAAATTGAAACCTATTTTTGTAGGACCTACAAAAATAGGTTTCAATTTTAGAAGAACCAAATTAATACAAAAAAATTTGGGGGGACAAAATTAATATTTTGCATATTTTACAGGGACCCAAAACATATTTTACCCTACAAGAAATTTGGTTGAGAAAAACTTTGGGTGTGGTGAGAAATGAGAGAGGAAAGAGAATTTTTTTTTTATTTTTAAAGTAAAATTAATTTACTAAAACAATCTTATTAACTAACTTATTTAATTAAAATTATGATATACATTTTTTATCTAAATATTTTTCTCTATGTTGTAACATGAGTAAACTAACATTTTGGTTGATTGATGTTAGTGAATCCAACACTCAAGGATTCCCTTACTTGAAAAGTTAGTTTTATCTAACTTAATTTATTTAACAACATTTTATAAAACATTGAATTTCTTTAATCAATCTTTGCATTGGGAGTTTTTTATATTAAATAGATCAAGTTTAAAAAAAACTCATATTGTCTTAAAAAAAATAGTCCCTCAAATTATAGGGTCTATTTTTTTAGTTTTTTAAATAAAAATTTATATTTTTTAGTCCTTCAAATTTTAAAAATATTCTTTTTAATCTCTTCACTAAAATTTAAAAGATTAAAAAATACAAATTTTTATTTAAGGAGAAGAACTAATAAGAATATTTTTAAAATTTGAGAAATTAAAAAAAATACAAATTTTTACTTAAAAGACTATAAAAAAACAAACTCATTAATTTAAGAGACTAAAAATATAGTTAATCCTAATAATAATAATATAGGGTGAACTATCACTTTAGTCCCTGAATGTGTAATATAGTGTCATTTAGGTCCCTGAAAGTATCAAAATGTCATATAAGTCCCTGAAAGTACAATTTTTATATCACTTTAGTCCTACCGTTAAAAAATCTTTCATTAAAGTTAACATTCGTGTTCACGTGACATTTTTTTTTTACATGGTAGTTGACGGTGCACATGTAAATGACAAGTAATAATTCAATGCACACGTGGATTACACTTTAACAAAGGTTTTTTTTAACTGCAGGATTAAAGTAACAGAAAAATTACACTTTTAGAAACTAATATGACATTTTGATATTTTCATGGACTTAAATAAAAGTGGATTACACTTTGGGGGGGGCATGGACTTAAGTAAAAGTGGGTTACACTTTCGAGAGGGCAGGGGGGGGGGGGGGGGGGGGGGGAGTGGTAGTTTACCCTAATAATTAGTCTACCCTAATAATATATTATGATCGTCGACAATTCTTTGCAAGAGTCAAATTTTGTTTATGCGGCTCGCGTTTCGATGCAACTTTGATTCTACGTTCTTGTGCATTATTTGTAAACGACGGCCCAGTTCTGCTTAAAAATCTGTGTGCCTGCCGTTTAGTCAATTTTTTATTTTATTATTAGAGGTACGCATATTCCATTTAAAGATGCTTTCTGTAAATTGTAAAATATAAACCGAAAAATGCTGTGAAAGTGAGAGGTCAAACACTCACACCATAACAAGTCTTGTGATATTTTGAATTTGTGATTAATTATGTGTATATTTTGTCGATTTTAGACCTTTTAACAGGTTTGGATCCAAAAAAGAATGTAAATGACAAAAATAAAAACTTTAATGTATATAATTAATAAATATTTCGTTTATTGTATTAATATTTTTAATTTTTCACCAATTTTTTTTAATTTAAGCAAAATTAAAAGAAAATACTTATATTTATATAAGAAATATGCCTAATTAATTCAAACAAATAAGTAAAAAAAAATGTAAGCACTTAAGCTTTTAGAGAAAACAGGGTAAACTTATCAATTAACTAAAAAGAATTACTTTGAAAGTATAAGATTTGAGATGGAAAAAGAACTTTTTAATAGAAAAACAAAAAAATTGATAGAAATTAATATATATTAGAAAGTTGAAATTTAAAGAAAAATAAAGAAACTCTAATTGAAAAAAAAGAAAGAGATATAATAATTTTAGAATTTTAAAAATAAAAACTAAATGCGAAATAATGAAAATGTGTGTTATAAAGAAAAAGAAAAATATAATGTAAAAAAATATAAAATGTAAGAAAGGAGGTAGAATTGTACATAAAAAAATATTTCGTAAATAATTTTGGCAAAACAACAAAGTTTATAACTCAATTTGTAAAACAAGGTTTTGTAAAAGATAGAACAATACTTTGTTTCATGAGTTTGTAAAGGACAAAAATAACTTTACAAGAAGCCTTAGTAGTTGAAAAAAAAAAATCTTTTTGACATAAGGCCAACTCTCTTTCTATTAGGTTAGCATAGATAAATATAATCAAAATAGAGAGAGGGGGAGAGAAAGGACACAATTAATTTTTATTTTTTTTTAATCTAGGTGTGTTTCATCCACAGAAATTATGTTCAATTGTTGACAACTTTCAAAACTTTTATTATATGAACAATTGATTTATAGGAATACTAATTCTTCCTCACAATCTAGGTATTTTTTGTACTTGCTTCTGTACTTAATCCATTTTTTTTTTAATAAAATCAACAAGTATTCTTCATTGAAGGCAATTTCAAGCCAAGTATAAATAAAAAAATTCTTTTTTCTGCGTATTTAATGTAAGTGCGTACGAGGACTCAAATGCAAGACCTTTAATCTAAATATTCTTTAATATATAACTCTTTTTAGACACCTCTCTAAAAAAAAAATTAAGAACATGAACTAAGAACTATTAGTATATTTGAATACATGTAGAGATTGATAGCCTTAAATATTAGTCTCTCTAAGGTATTTACAATAAATACAAAATAAAGAAGTTTAAGGCAAATGATTGAATATTGAATGTTGATAAATCACTTTACTAACCTTTTTTCCTATTGCATCTTCAAGGTATTTATAGACAATTAAAATTCAGACGTTACAGAGAGGCTTGTTGTTATCCAAAGATAATGAATTTGAATGTTAATGTTTATTAAATGCAACATTTAATGTCTCCTTGTTGTGCTTGATGTTAGATAAAAATATGCTTTGTTCTATACCTTTTTTCTAGTTTATAGAAAGTAGAAATTTTTATTCTTATGATTGATGTGTTGAGAATTCTGAAGAGATGTAGCATTATCTAAACATGCATTTTGGTCAACTGCTTAGGACATATTTAAGTATAAAAGATGTAGCTTTATCTTGTTTTGAGTAAAAAGAAGGACACATGTGTTTCTCAATTTGATTACTTATAGGATGAAAATAATGGCTTGCACTTAAGATGTAGCTTTTGTTAATCAAAATCGGTCAAAGTATCATTTAATGTACTACATACTTAGTTAAAAGACATTATTAGTACAATAAAATATTTCTTTGTTTATTTATTATTTATTTGTTATCATAAAAACCCATAGTTGAAATGTCATAACATTTTTTTAGATTGATTTAATTGCTTGCTCAATCAATGTAAATTGTTTACTAAATATTACAGAATTACTACCGTACTAATTTCTAGATCGATTAAAAAATAACCTACGTAAACGATAGATGTAAAAACCTATTTTTATAGTGCAGCAAAAATAAGATATGAGTGACTGGGTTAATCGTAAGTGTCAATACCATCTATAATGTATTTCCCGCGGTTTTGGAAGATCACGGACCACTGATTTTGCAGTTTTCAGGTGATAGAAAAAGCACCGACCGATTCATATATTTAAATAATTTAAATAAATATATATAAATGACAAACGACGAGAGTATAAAACAAGGCAGAGCCATAGCAAAGTGAATAATTTAGGCTAAATAACCATTTTGATCATTTATTTTATTTATTTTGTTCAAAATGATTATTTATCTTTTAAAAAGTTCATTTTGGTTCTTTATCTTATTTAAAAAGTTCGAATGATCATTTATCTTTTAAAAAGTACCTTATCTTATTTAAAAGGTTTAAAATGATCCTTCAACTATTAAAATATATTTAACTTTGTGCTTCGAATAATACTTAAACAAATGACCATCTTGAATATATTTAAATAGTGGAAGCACTATTTTGAATATTTTAAATAAGATAATGTATCAAAGTAAATTTTTTAAAAGAAAAATGACTATTTTGAACCTTTTAAATAAGATAAATGGTCAAAATGAATTTTTTAAAAGATAAATGATCAAAATAAACAAAAAAAAAAGATAAATGATCAAAATGGTCATTTAGTCAATAATTTATCATGAAAAATGTGGACGCCCATTCCAAATTTAGAGCTAGACTAAAGAGAGATAAAAATAAAATAAAAGGAAGCAAAAAAATAAAAGATGTTATCAATAATATAATAGATAAAGAAGAGGAAAAATAGATGAAAAATGAATATATAAATATAATTATCAATTTATCTTATCATAGTAAAAGAAATGTTCATTAAAATCATTATAAAACTCAAGACCAAACAAAGCACTCCATCAGTATTACTTTGAAAAACATTTTCAATAAAAAGCAAAGTTCTAGGAATAATTCGGCGCTTGTTGTTTTTGCAAGTCCTTCCAATTCTTTGTCCATTTTTCTTGGATATTGGTGTGGTGGAAAAAAAAGTTCTATTTTTTTTTTCTCAATTTTATGTTATTTATAATTTTATTATAGTATTAGTTAGATTCAATTTTGTGTTCATAATTCTAATAAACTTAAAAAGTGTTTGCAAACACAAATTACATTTTTAAATTTAGGTATGGTTTTTTAAAAGCCAGTTATAAGAATTAATTCATTTAATTCATAAAATAAAATTGCTTTAGAATGTAATAATTAGGATGTAATTTATACGTCTTATACCTAAAATTAATTTTACCAATAAAAAGTTGCTTTTTACACCTCTTAAAATTAATTTTATCCACTATAAAATTATTTTTCTCCACTATAAAAATTAGGCTTAAATGCAATTTTGGTCCCCTTATTTTAAAATAGAGACATTTAGTCCTCTATTTTTCAAAATCTGCAATTTTAGTCCCTCTATTTTAAAATAAAAACATTTGGTCCTCCAATTTTGTAAAATTCGCGATTTTGGTCCTTCATTCAAATTTGAAGCGTTGACCGGTAAAAGATTAACATGATGTCGCCCAAATTTAGTGACGTGGCACGAGATTATTTGTTTAATCCACGTCATAGTCAACGCTTTTTCAATTTGACAGGAGGATCAAAATCACAACTTTTACAAAATTGGGGAACTAAATGTCTCTATTTTAAAATAAGGGACCAAAATTATGGATTTTGAAAAATAGAGGGACTAAATATCTCTATTTTAAAATAGGAGACAAAAATTGCAGATTTTGAAAAATAGGGGACCAACATTTAAGCCCAAAAATTATCCTAATAAGTTGCCAAACACAATTAATTCTCCCAGAATTAATTTTGATAATCTTAAAATTGATTCTAGAAGTAAATTAAACAAGTGCATATCTACTATTTGCAAGTTGCAGCCAGTACGGTGCATAGTTTTTCTTTTTCTTTTGTTACAATGAATCGCAAACTAAACGCGTGTGACTATGTAAGAACTAGCCATGTTTAAAGAAATTTGTATGAATAAAATATTGTCGTCAATAAATGAAAATGTAGCTCCTTTGAATCTGTTTGTGAGTGAGGGTACATTAGCAGTACATGCAGTTTCGTGAATCAAATATCAAATATAATATAATACAACACATTCATCATCTTCTTTCGCATATTTTCCATATATCCTATAATGCAAATAATAATAATAATAATAATAATAATAATACTTAGAAAATTTAAAAGTTATCATTATTTAGTACAAGAAACATCATAAACTTAATAAATTTCAAAGGTTTAAACTATAAGCAATGATGACATATGTGTCGAACAAGTTGTCTACACTGCTTTCTACTTTGTAAGAGCCGACGGGTATACCGTACGTATAGATCGAAGTTAATTATAATTGAAAAGTAACATAGTTTTTTTGTCCTGTATCAGAGATCACAGGTGTCTCTCAATTCACTGGATTAGAGATTCCATTGGATTAGAGACTAATCTCACTCTCGATGCGTGACTGCCGTTGGCTCAAGAGAATTATGTATACGGAGGGAATCGAACATGGATTTTCCCGCTAAATAGATCGTTTCTCTTATATGAATGCAACGGAGTCTTATACCACTGCGCCAACTCTTTGGGTTGAAAGAAGTACCATAGTTTATAAACGAGCCTATAAATAAATTAAATAAAAAGAAAAAAGAAAAAGAAGGAAACGGACGAAGTAGCAAAGTCAATTTGAGTTGTACTTCACAATGAAGCAAAGAAAATCAAAGCTCTTCCGTCAGCAGCATAGTTTTAAATTTATGATAGAGAGGAGGGAAAAAAAATTAATTATTGTTGTTATCATTAATTGGTAGAAATTAAAGTTTACGTAAGCAGAATATAAAGTGAAGATTCTTAAGTTACGTAAAACCCTCCAACTGGGAGTTCTAATTAGACTTGTCGAGAGTAGTTTTGTTTCTACGCGTGGAACTTTTGACATTGTAGCTTTTGGCTTAATTAGAACTGATATGGTACTGGACAGGAACAATAACTGAAAGACCAGTGGAAAGGGTGGGTGGAGGAACAATATGATATATGATATAGGCATATAGCACAGCTTTCTTTCTAGGATCTTTTATTCCTATTAGATCTTTAATGGTGATGACTATGAACAAGATACTAGTTTAGAACAATAGTGGAGGTGGGTGGGGGTACAAGATACACAACAAAGTCTCCAAGACATTAAACAAGTTGAGCCATTTTTAATTGGCTTAAATAAGTTTTTCATCGACATTTAGAGTTTTGATTTTAGTTCTTCAAAAAAGATTTTTTTTTTGTTTTAATCACAGTTGTTAAGTAAAGCGTTAAATGATAACGTAAAAGTGATATTAATAGTTCATTAACTTGTCACGTCATCAAGAGTTTAACAAGACAGTCACATGTAATTTTTCTTTTTGGTAAATTATGTTTTTAAATTTTCATATGTTCAAAACAGTTAATAACGTCAAACTAATTAATGAGAAATTTAAAAATACGGTTTACCAAAAAAATTAGATGTGACTGTCCTATCAATTCTTTGATGATGTGACAAGTCAATGAACTGCTAACATCGTTATTACATCATCAATTAATGCTCTTACTTGACTACAGGGACAACAGGAACTAAAACAAAAAAATTTAAATCTTTAAATGACTTAAAAAACTTTGAAGGACTAAAATAAAAAAAATAAAAATAGGAACCATAAACCTATTTAAGCCTTCTTAATTTAACAGTTGAGATTAGTCATTCATATTCTTTGTTTATTTCATTTGTTAAATATTTAAACAGTTCTTCACTACGTATAATATGCTTTAAAATTTTATCAAATGCAAATGTTTTTAAATAAAAAAACCTATTTATATTTGTAAATAACTTTTTATTGTCTTGTTGGTAATAAGATTTGAGTAAAGAAATATATATAATAAAGGATATTTTTGTAAAAAAAAATTATATACCCAAAAAATTTCTATTGTAACTACACATGAAATCTTTAATTCCTAAGAAACATGTTTAAATATTGCAATGTTTATAACTAACCAAACATATTTTCACTATTTTCGGAAACATGATTCCCAATATTCGTAATTCTCAAGAATCATGATTTTCATGTATGAAAAAAAAATTTCCCTTACTAAATGCCCCTTAGAAATTTGATGGTTACATGAGTTTTTAATTTGAATTATTATAGGCTGATTATTTTTTTCACTTAATTAAATAAAAAAGAAAATAAAAATCTCTTAAAATAATCTATTTTTAAAAAAAATTAAATCAATATATTTTCTATATATAAATCAGAATAAATATCTTGAATGAAAGTGTTTTCAAAAGTCATTCTTTAACGTTAGATTTTTTTAAATGTTTTCTTAACTTCTTATCTCTTTTAATATATTTTTTTCTTTTTATTTTTAAATTAAATTTTAATATTAGTTTAAAAATTATCAATAATTAAAAATAATCTTGTATCACAATATAAATTATTTATCATAAATATAAAATATAATTTTTATACTTAAAAATATTTATTTGTTATAAACTTTAATTATAATATAATTTATATTTTGTAAAGTATTTACTTATTATAAATTTTAGTTACATAAAATAAATGTTTAACTTGTATTTTTGTGTAGACTAAAATACTAATGATAAAAAAAAACAAACAAAGAAATTAAAAAAAAAAGTTGATAACAAAGCATACCCAAATCTAATAAAACCTATATAAAGGATTCAATTTTTTTTTTATCTTGCTCTTTTTCGTATTTCCATTTTTAACAACTTTTTTGTATTTTATCGTTGTAATATGTCAACATTTTTTTTAATATGTCAACATTTTTTCTTTTTCCAACGAGTCCAATATGTGCAGAAAAGGCATGAAATTACATACCCTTTTTCTCTTTTACTTCCTGCACCCCCTTTTGGCTTCCAGCACCCCTTTTCGGAAGCATTTTTCTTTTCCAGAAAGGGTGTTCAGGAAGAAAAAAAATTTCCGCAAAAGGGGTTCTGGAAGCAAAACGGAGGGTGCAGGAAGTAAGAGCCACCCTTTTAACTTATAGAAAGCCCAATCTTTTAGCACAGTGAATGAAGCTCTGTCCATGACGAACTCCTAAAATCACAAAAAATTTAAAAAAAACTTAAGCCCAAAGTGAACTAATTTTGCCGAACTTAAAGCATTATTAAGCCCAAACCATATAGAAAAGGCAGCCCTATAACTAAACCATGTCCAAGGATGTAGAAGCAACTCCTTACTCGCTCTTCCCAAATACAAATTTAGATAGATGATTGCTTCGTTTATATGAGAAGAAAAAAAATATTACCATGTTCAAACCAAACTAACTTGACAAGAATTTTAAAAAAAAAATTTGGCAAGAAACAAATTAGTTAGATTTGAGTGATAGCACAAATTAACAAATTTAAACCAAACTAATTGATAAACCAATATTTGTCTGTATTTTAGAGAGAGTTTTAGTCTTGAATTGCTTTAATTTTGAATTATTTTCTTGACAAAACTCATGAATTAGTGCTAAGTGTTAAACAGACAAGGCACGACTGGAAAATGTGGAAAAGAGCTAACATAAGCTGAAAAAGAGATGAAAAGAGCACCAATGTGGAGAACGGTCGTGCTCCATTCAACACGATCGTGCTGATATTATGAGAGGAGAACGGTCTATCTAAAGTTGGAGAGGACGTGCTCTGATTTTCATATTTTGGCATCCATCGTCAACAAATACGAGAACGGCCGTGCTCTCCAAGAGAACGACCGTGCTCTCAATTGCTCAAAGAAGCCAACTCTGTCAGAGTTTTTCGAGAACGGTCGTGCTCTCCCAAAGCACGGCTGTGCTCTACTCAGGATTTGAATTTGAATTTTGTCCGCTCAAAGAGAACGGTCGTGCTCTTAAATAGCATGGTCGTGCTACTTCCCTCGTGTCAGTTACATTTTATTTATTATAAATAGAAAGTGGGAAGTAAGAGTTAGGGACATCTTTTGTTCTGTTTCCTAATTGAGAGATTTTGAGTGAGACAGTGTTTTTGTAAGGAGCTTTTTGCTAAAAGGAAGGATAGAGATCATCGTTAGGGGTCTTCACTGTAAGGTTTTGATCCCTTTTGTAATTTTTATGCCTTATACGGTGATTGTTTGCTGTTGTCTGATCATGAATGACTAATTTTCCCAAAGCCCAGACTGTGATGTAATTGTACTTGTCCCTTGATTCTATTTTAATGAAATTCCTTGATGTATTCAGATAATTGTGTTCCTTTACTATTTTCATTGTTAATTAGAACTGATCACTCTAAATCCTTTTTAATCACATATTAGTGATCATCTGTTTGTGGTTAATTAACCTGTAAAGGAACTGAAATAACATAATCAGACTGACCAAATTGGTTGTCGTTATTTTCCAATTGATTAATTCTTTTAATCAATCTCTTTATGCTTAAAACATTTTCTCTAAATTAGTTTTTCTATGATCAATTGAGAATTAATTAGAGAAAAAATACTTTAATCAGACCTTGACCATAGGCTGCTTAATAATTTTAGAGAATTGGCAATTATAGAATCATTAAAGGTTTTCATAAAACATGAACTGAGGTGAATTAGGGGTACAAGTGAAGTCACGGTCTTGGGTTGTTTAATTGAAATTGTTCCTGATAAAACATTGTTCACTTATTATTTTCTTCTGTTAGCACAGAATACTTGATATCTTCTCTCAAATTAACGGTTACTTTGAATTGTTTAGTTTTTATAAAATCAAATTATTTTGGGAACTCCTCTAGTCCTTTGGGTACGATATCTGGACTTAAGTCCACTGTTACTACGCTTAGGGTACACTTGCCCTTTGCAATCATATTTTTACGCATCACTAATCCATATACATGTCTAACTACTAGTTTTGTTGTGGGTTTTTCTAGCCTTTGGGGCTTATTCAAGCTTTTTAAGCTTGGTTTTTGTTAAATATACCTCTCACTTTTAATTATATACCTCACTTTTGCTTATTTTGTAATTTTTTTTAATATATCCTTTTTCATTTTCTGAAATTAGTGTATCCCTTTGTATTTCATCCCAGTATTATCAGAACCAGTCCGGTCATCGACCCGGTTAGGGCACTTAGTCAACGGTTCACTGGTCAAACCAGTGGGTCACTAGTTGAACAGCGTGAATCGGTTATATATTAAATGTATAAACTTTATACTAAAAATATTATATAAAAGTTAAATTTTACAAATATAATCCAAATGACAACTCTGATTTGGTGGCAATAAAATTTTACTCCCTCCGTCCCCCAATGGCTGATGTTTAAGGTTTTTTCACACAGATTAAGAAACCAAGTATTCCAAGAAAATAGTATTTATTAAGGAACAATTTTACTAAAATATCCTTATTCTCTTTCTTGATTTCAATAAATGTATTATTAAGTCATTCAAGACAGCAATATTTATTAGAGGGTAAATTTGGAATAGATGTTTGAACATCTCATTGAAACGTGGACAAAATTTAAAGGCTAAAACTGCAATCAATTTGGGACGAAGGGAGCAGCATTCTAAAGGAGCAAGGTTCAACTCCTAGCAACACCAAAATTTCAACATTTATCCTCTCAATTTTCAAAATTCACCTGCATCAGTTCACGCGCGTGAAGACGTTTCATGATGTGTGCAACCTGCAGCCTCTAATAACGTGCTCCATGACAATGCGCAACATGTAAATGTTGGAAGCTCAAGCTCTGCAAAACCGAGCGGTCTAGGTCACCGATTTGGTGATGTCACTATGGATTAACTGCCAGTCCGATCAGAAAAGGTGACCATACCAGTCATAGGTTTGAGTTCAGGTTAATCGGCTGGTTCGGTCTAAGTTTAATAACTATGTTTCATCCATTTCAACTCAACCATCCCTTCTCTCTTTTTCATTCCATCTTTGAATCATTATAAAAGTGTAAATATAATTAATTTCTGAATGGTATTATCATAAGGAAAACTCAAAACTATCAGACCCATGGAACGGTGTAGTTGGGCGAGTTAGAGCCTCCGTAGCAGTTCCCCACAAACACCTTCCTCCTACACCACCGCTCAATCTCATACCATGACTTGCACACCAACAAGATCACATTCGTGTGGAACTTTTGACATTGTAGCTTTTGGCTTAATTGGAACTGATATGGTACCGGATAGGAACAATAACTAAAAGACCAGTAGAAAGGGTGGGTGGAGGAACAATATGATATAGGTATAGCACAACTTTCTTTATATGATCTTTTATGCCTATTAGATCTTTAATGGTGATCACTGATGACTATGAACAAGATACTAGTTTGGAACAATAGTGGAGGTGGGTGGGGGTACAGGATACACAACAAAGTCTCCAAGATATTAAACAACTTGAGTCATTTTTAATTGACTTAAATAAGATTTTTGTTCTTATAGAATAAGAGTTTTGATTTTAGCTTTTTAAAGATTTTTATTTTGATTTTGATTTTTTTTGTTTTAGTCCTTACCGTTAAGTAAAGCAATAAATGATGACATAATAGTGACTTTGACACTCCATTGATTTATCATGTCATCAAGGAGTTGACAAGGGCAGTCACATATTTTTTTTTTTTATAAACTGTGTTTTTAAATCCTTATTTGTTCAAAACAGTTTGATAATGTCAAACTAGTTGATCAAAGATTTAAAAATACAGTTTAAAAATAAAGTTATCAACTGTTTTGAACAAATGAGGATTTAAAGACACGGTTCAAAAAAAAATTACATGTGACTGTCATGTTAAACTCTTGATGACATGCCAAATTAATGGACTACCAACACTGTTGTTACGTCATTAGTTAATGTTGTTACTCGATAACATGAACAGCTTGAACTAAAACAAAAAAATTTAAATCTTTAAAGGACTAAAAAAACTTTAAAGGACTAGAATAAAATAAAATAAACCCTATTTTATAGGAACCAAAAACCTATATTTAAGCCTTTTTAATTTAACATTGAGATTAGTAATTCTTCACTAAGTATAATATGCTTTAAAATTTTATCAAATGCAAATGTTTTTATATATTAAATCCATTTGTATTTGTAATTAAATTTTTATTGTCTTGTTGGTAATGAGATTTGAATAAAGAAATATATCTAATAAAGGATATTTTTGTAAAAAAAATTATATATCCAGAAAAGTTTTATTGTAACTAAACATGAAATCTTTAATTCCTAAGAAATATGTTTAAATATTCCTAAGAATGTTTATGACTAACCAAACATATTTTAACTGTTTCTAGGAAACATGATTCTCAATATTCATAATTCCCATGAATTATGATTTTCAGGTATGAAAAAACTTCTCCCTTACTAAACACCATCTTAGAAATTTGATGATTAGATGATGTTTTAATTTGAATTATTAAGTATTTGAATTGGTGCCTTCCATTTTAATTTAACGATTGAGATTCTCATTCTCACTTAAGAAGATCATTCTCATATAATTTTCATGTATGGAAAAACTTCTCCCTTACCAAACATTCTCTTAAAGATTTGATGGTTACATATAAATTTGTATAGTTTATAAATGTGTATAATTAAAATAAAAAAATTGATAAATAAATTTATCATTTTAGTGGTCAACTAACATATGAATCAAAACTACTTCATTTGAGAGACTAATTTCGCAAAATTAGAAAGAAAAAAAATATCAAAGCAGCAAATTAAAAATTATAAGAAAATCAAAAGTGTTATTAAGACTATTAAATATTATGTCACATCACTTCACTAATGTCAGGTCATGGGATGAAATTTAATGGTAAGATCAAAATTACAATTTTTTAAAAATTGAAAGAACAAAATCACATATTAAGAATAATAAAAGGACCAAAAGTGTAATTTAATAATAATTAAAAAAAACAGTACGTCTGAAGATGTAAAATGAATGGATCCACCCGCAAACAAAATTCTCGGTATCTTGTCTTATGTGCCATATTTTGATGCATAAATAGGCGATTACTATTTACACCGCATTTTACTTCTTTTAAAATAAATAAAAAATCCAAAATCCGTTTTCCAGAAATTATATGTCAGAAATTTAACATTTTTACAAACTTGCATGTGATGTTCTCCACCAACGTAGTTTCTATCAATGGCTAACAAACTAGGAATCACTTTTTGTGGTAATGCTGGGATCTAAGGCCTCCTCAAGTTGGAGGTAAAAATTTTCGGAAACTAACCGTATAAAAAAAAGATATTTTAGGGAAATTTTTTTCAAAGGGAGGTACACTAAAATAAAAAAGTAGGTGTAAATAACATAAGTCCAAAAATAAAAGCAATTAGTGCCATTATGTACGGTCATTGAAAAAAAATAAAAGTTCCGGTCTTCCAAGTGCTGCCCCTAAAAGAGATCCTGATAAAGTTGTTCTCAACCAGTAACCCACAAGTTTTAGCAATGTTTTCTGCTTAAGCATTGCAGATAAGACAAATGTGCTGAACAAAAATATAAAGCATTTTAATAGTATGATTCAATTAAATTTTTTTATATGTAGGAATCGAAAATAAGTTCCAGAAGATTTACAATAACTTATATATATATATATATATATATATATATATATATATATATATATATATATATATTCAACCAACTAAGCTAGACTTTCTTTATAATATAATTCGATCATGTTTTCACAACCATCAAAATAGTTTGAAATCTAGTGTAATTGGTATCATAATCAAAATTTAGATGATATGGTAGCACAAAATTGAATGGTAATATGAAAATTAATTAGGTTAGAGTTATACATAAAGGATAGTGGAAACTAAAGGAAGATGAGCAACACTTGGATTCTCACCTTCTATTATGAGAATAATTTTGTAAAAAATAAGGGTAAAAAAGTATTTAAGAGTTTTGTCGGGATATTATTTTTTAATTAAATACTAAATACAATTAACTGATATTTCTAGCTTTAGATTATTCAAAAGCTAAAAAAAATTCTCCCTAATTGTGAGACTTAAATAACTATATCATATAATATTAATTTTATTTCATATAGTGACCACTAAAAAAACACTGAAGAACTAAGAGATAAAAAAATTATAAGAAAAGAAAAAAAGAGAGAGAAAGAGTTAAAGTTTTTAAAAATTAAAATGTTTACAAGAATATTAAAATGGAATAAGATTTTAAATATCCACAAGTGAAAGAACAAATTAAGTAAAGGAATAAAAACCAGAATTATAATTTAACTCTTACGCATATTTCAACAATAATGAGGAATTACGGTTAGATAATATTTTTTCCGTAAACTATAGGTTGATTAATTTCACTTAATTAAATAAAAAAAGAAAATAAAAAATCTCTTACAATAAGCTATTTTCAAACAAAAAAGATATAAATTAATATATTTTTCTATATATAATTTTTTTATTAAAAAAAGTTTAGGTGAGTTACAATAAATATCTTGAACGAAAGTGTTTTCAAAAGTCATTCTTTAACATAGTGTTTGTAAAATCTTTTCTTAACTTTTTTTTTTTTTTGTATAAACCACATGTATACTCCATTGGAAATGCAACTGCATATCCAGGACTCAAATCCGAGACCATTGGTAAAGTTAGAACAACCACACACTAGTTGATCCACGTGCTTGGTGGTAAAATGTTTTCTTAATTTCTTATCTCTTTTAATATATTTTTTATATTTATTTTTAAATTAAATTTTAATATTATTTAAAAAAATTATCCATAATTAAAAATAATCTTGTATCACAATAGAAATTATTTATCATAAATATAAAGTATAATTTTTATGTTTAAAAATATTTATTTGTTGTAAATTTTAATTATAATATAATTTATATGTCTAAAGTATTTACTTATTATAAATTTTAGTTATATAAAATAAATGTTTAACCTGTATTTTTGTGTAGATTAAAATACTAATGGTAAAAACAAAGGTGATAAAAAAGCATATCCAAAACTAATAAAACCTATATAAAGAATTCAATTTCTTTATCTTGCTTTTTTTCGTATTTCCATTTTTAACAACTTTTTGTATTTTATTGTTTTAATTTGTCAACATTTTTTCTTTTTTTCTTTTTCTTTTTCCAACGAGTCCAATATGTGCAGAAAAGGCATGAAATTACATACCCTTTTAACTTATATAAAGCCCAATCTTTTAGCAAAGTGAATGAAGTCCTGTCCATGAGGAACTTCTAAAATACTAATTTTATTTTAAAAAAAAAAAAAACTTAAGCCCAAAGTGAACTAATCTTGCCGAACTTAAGGGAATTGTTATTCTCATCCCAAGTTTTGTTATTCTCACCACCCACGTGGGTGGTTTTATGTTATTTCAAAATTACCGTTCCCACGGAATCGCGATTCTGTTGTATAACGTATACAACGGAATTGTGATTCCGTTGTACAACATATACAACAGAATCGTGATTCCGTTGTGTAATGTGGTGGTGAAAAAAACAATATGCAACGGAATCACGATTCCGTTGCACATGTTTTTTTAATTTTTTTTAAATTTTTCTAAGTTTATTTTTTATTTTGTATGAGTAATGTTTTTTTAAATGTATAATTTTAGGTTTTAAATTTTGGGCAGAAACAAACATACCAATTTAATGCACATTGATCGATGTATCTTATAGGACTAATATAGACCGTTGCTCTTTCTGCAACAAAAAAATAAAGTTGTTAATGTCCATCTGACAGGCAAACAGTAAGTATGTGATAATTGAAGTATTGATGCTATCTAAACCCTATATTTTGTCGGTGCAATCTTGGCTGTTGCCTTTTATTAAACAAAGTGCAGAGTATGTGATAATTGAATGATAGAGTGAGTCACGGATGAACAGTAAATATTGTAGTATAAAACATCAGTGGTGTAGGTATAAGGCAGCTCATTCAAGTGTGTTTATATTGGGTATATTGGTTGAAAGATGGAGGGATCTCTTGTTGTGTATTACAATGGTGACGTGATTTCAACTTCTGAGGGGGTAAAGTTTGAATGTCCCTATGGTCCTAAATTCATTAGAATAAGTGAGGACATGTCGCTTGCTGCTTTGAAAAAAATAGTAAAAGATGCCATCGAAGGTAGCAGATGCTACTTGACATCTATTACCATCAACCTGTATATGTAGGTGATGGTTGTGTTGAGTACAACTGCATGGAGCTTAAAGACGACAATGATGTGGGTAAGATGTTTTTCATCTTTTGTGAATTTCGTTCAAAAGAACCGATTGAATTATATACAATATTTGGTCGATCTCCTGAAGAAATCCTTGCGTTGATGCGTAAACCCAGATCTGCCGAACAGATTATTGTTCTTATGCGTGAGATAATGGCGATAAGTAGCTCTAATGAAAAACAGTCTATGTAGTAAACCAACAACTATGTTTAAGTTTTATTATGTTGGTTATTGTTGCTGTTGTTATTTTCTATGAAATATCTGTAGAAGTGTTATTATGTTGCACATTGTTGTTGTTGTTGTTGTTTGTTCTATGATTTTAATGGAGAAATCATTCCTTCTTTCATTAAAATACCAGGTGCGCGTGTGTTGTTTATAGAGTGTATAAAGAAAAAATGTAATAAACTCAAAACATCAACTGTAAAATATAATAAAATGTACATACAAAATAAAAAGTTTAGATACAAATATCAATAAATACATCATAAATCAACCGCCTCTACAGCCACCGCCCTCGGTCCTCCTCCTCTGTCTGCGTCCTTGGTTGTTGCACCCAGCACCTAAGCCGCCCTGTGCTATGCGCAATAGCCGCTGCACCAATTCATGGTCATGCGTGCCCTCAGGAATGGCTCTGGTATGTAACAACCTCTCTGCAATCGCAGACATCATCCAGTACTGATTCTACATAAACGAAAATTAAAATTAGTATTTATTTATCGAAAAAATGTAAACAATTATGGAAAAAGTGTTTGCATTACATTACCTCGCACGGGTAATCTATACCATCTACAAACTCTGGCAGAGGATCACCAAGCTGACGTTGAGGCTGAGGCTAAGGTATGGGGTTGGACATACGTACTGGGCTTCGTCCTGCCTCTCCTTCCTCTGGCAGAATCACATATGGATGTGAATGCTCATAATACTATGCCAAGTAGTCGAAGGTGCAGGCCCATGGAACATCCTCTGGCACATGCTTGCCCAGCTACACTCTATGTTGTAAATAAACTAAAATAATTAGAACTGAATAAAGAAAAAATAAACTAAAATACTATATAACTAAATAAACAAAAAACAAACTAATACTGTAAATATAATACTATCATAACAAAAAATATAAATAATAAATACATTTAAAAATATAAATATAAGATTTTTAATTGAATAATTTTTTTAATTAAATAAAAAAAATTGAATTAAATAATAAATTTTATTTAAAAATTAAATATTAAAAATAGTACTGTAAATATAATACAAATATAATTAAATATTTTTATTTTAAAAAATTACTTTAGAAATGAAAAATTCAAAGTTTTTTTTTAAAAAAAATTATGTATTACACAACAGAATCATGATTCCGTTGTGTTGTTTGTAGAACTCAAACAATACATTGGAATCACGATTCCATTGCATGCGCAAAAAATGAAAGGAAAAAAAAAGCAAAGGGAAGAAGACAAACCTGGGCGATGCAGCGGGGAGGAGAGGTAGAAGGAAGAATGTGAAGCAAGAGAGGCATAGGGAAGTGGCTGAAGAGAGGGGGTGGGAAGAAGGAGAGGGAAGGGGTGGGGAAGAGGGAGAGGAGAGCTGGGGGTGGGGGTGGGAAAAAGGGCAAGAGGGTAATTTCTTAGGTTTTTTGAAATTATAGTGTGAGAATAGCAAAAGGATGGGGTGAGAATAGCAACCCCTCGAACTTAAGCATGATTAAGCTCAAACCATATAGAAAAGGCAGCCCTGTAACTAAACCTTGTCCGAGGGTGCAGAAGTAACTCCTTACTTGCTCTTCCCATATACTCCTTTCGTCCCTATTTATAATACTCTTTTCAGAAAATTGTTTGTCCCTTTTTATAAGACTCTTCTCTAATTTCTAGATGCATTAATTATTTTTTTCCTAAAGTACCCTTAATTAATTATTCTTTCACCAAACATTAATTAATCAGATGAAAAACAATTAAATGGAGAGAAATTTCAAAAAAGTTAAGGTACTTTTGGAAGAACAACACACATTATTGACAAATTTAATGTGATTAACTAAATTAACTATTTTTCTTAAAGGGTGTGAATTAATTAAAATGGTCTTATAAATAGGGACGAGGGGAGTACAAATTTAGATAGATGATTGCTTCGTTTATATGAGAAGAAAAAAAATATATTACCAAATTCAAACCAAACTAACTTGACAAGAATTAAAAAAAAAAAAAAACTTGACAAGAAATAAATTAGTTAGATTTGAGTGATAGCACAAATTAACAAATTTAAACAAAACTAATCCAAGCACATCTCTAACTATTAGTTTTGTGGCAATTGCTTCCTGTACCCCCTTTTTTGCTTCATGCACCCCATAGAAACATTGAATGGACTAATATGCCCTTTCCCCATCCAACCCTAGCCTTACCTTTGCATCATCCTTTCCCTTGCACCGCCACACCCCCTTCACACAGTTCATACAGCACAAACCATAATACATAACAAGGACCTTTCACCATCAAAAGTTGTGAATTAAATTGATATAGAAATGTAGGATACAAATGCAATTGTATACAATATCAAATTCGCTTTGAATTTTATACTAGACTATTAAATGGCCAAAACAAAAAAAAACAAAAAAACAAAGAAACGACAGACAAGAAACTACACTACATATTAATCTTGTAAGAGCCAAAATTTGATGTTGTTTGTTAAAACCAAAGGACTCGCGACAAAACCAAAGGACTCGCCTTCCACTCTCTCCTTATCACTTTCATTTCATTCCCCCAACATAAAATTTTACAAAAATAATCTTTTTTTTTTTTAAAAGGAACAAAAATGGCAATTCATTATTCACCACTGTCGTGTTGTTGCATGCCATCGCTACATCGCAGTTTGCCTTCTTGCTCGAGAAACACTCTCGTGCCTCCATCAGGTTTTGTCCCCTAAGAAATCTTGAGATTAATTTAGTTGTCTTTCTAAATGGAACAAGTGATTTTCTCCCCAAGCTCCTCGCCTAGGAACACATCTATAATATCTTAATAATGATGTTGGTGTTTTCCAGAATAACCAATTCGGAAGTGTTGGTGTTTTCCGAAAAGCCCGTTCCATAAGCATACTAGTAATCTGAAAATGTATTACCGATTACCTATCCTGGAATACAACAAATATATTCCAGAATAGATAATCTGGAATATATTTTTGGATTACTCATATTCTGGATTACTCAATCCAGAATATTGTTGGCACATTAGATATTATCATATGTAGCAAACATGCACATGAGTCATTATGTAATGATTGATTTTAACTTGATAAATAAAGAAAAAGATTTTCTATAGGTTATAAAAAGTTTTAAGGATATATCTTTTTGGAACTGGAAAATCATGATACTTACTTCAAAATAAGGTAAAATTCAAGGATATATCTATGCATTTTCACCTTAATGACAAGATGAAAATTGTAGGTTGTAATACATCTTGTAAGTGCATTTTATTTATTTTTGTTGTTTAAATTAGTTATTATTATTATTATTATTATTATTATTATTATCATCGTCATCATCATCATCATCATCATCAACATTATTATTATTATTATTATTATTATTATTATTATTATTATTATTATTATTATTATTATTATTATTATGCCTTTTAATTCAATTCTATACTAATAAGTTTTATTATGGCATTAAGGTTTACAAAAGTAAGTTGAAGAAATCATTAAGTAACCAAACATTGGAGATTCTCTAAGCTTCGTAGTGCATTAGCCTTTGTCATATTGATGCATGTATCTATCTTTTACTTGTTGTTATCTTGTATATTTATGTATTAATGAATCTCCATTATTTTACTTCTTTTTTTAGGTGTTAGAGACAATGTTTGAGAAAAAAACCATATAAAGATAACAATGTCTGAGATAAAGGAAGTCTATGTAAATACCACAATGTTTGAGATAAAATAAATTCATAAAGAAATCCACATAAATATCGACACATTATGTGATGAAAGACTTACCAAACTAAGAGTAGATCAACAAGGATTTGATTTAGGGGATCAAATCTCAACTATCAAAATACAAAAGGTGACTCATAGGCTGCAACATAATTAGAATTTTGCCAAATATTGTTCATCACCAAAGTTTATGTCATGACGTCCTCACATCATGGGAAGGAATGTTTGAAGGATGAGAGGGTTATAAAGCATAGATGGACAACAATGTTTGATACAGAATATGTTAAAACAACCAAAAGACTATACTGAAAAAACCATAACAAACCATGTAAATCAAGTTTTGCTAAAAAGGATAAAATACAACATTAAATAAGTAAAAAGTTTGTATAGTGAGATGTTCATAAAAGTTTCAATAATAGTGACCTAAATTGGATATTTTTTATTGATGGATGTTCTTTCCTTCTTTTCACTAAAAAAGTGGATGATCATTATCCAGAAGCACTAAGTGTTAAGTTTCATGAAATATTAGATATACGGATAAACATATTGTTATTGAAAAATCACTATCAAGAAGATTGCTTAAAATGTTGAGCAAACAAATGGAAATGACTTGAACTTTCTATTCTCCAATTATCTTCTATTTAGTAAGGTCAAATTACATAGGTTGGTATCATATTAGTTGATAATCGTAAATCAATTTATATATTGGATTTTATGCACTTAGTATGTCTGTCGTCCACATAGTTAATTGTGGGGAATACATACTTTATGAAAGATGTTGGTGTTGAAGATGACATTGATCATCAAGTTGATCTAAGTGTTAGTAAAACTTTTAAGAGCATATAGGATTTGAAAACAGTGAGGATTTAAGTACTACCAAGTAAACCTTCTTGATGGAATGACATATATTTTACCTCTAAGTTGTTTAGAGAAGAATTGAGGCTTTCAAAATTAGAGTTTAACAATCTCACACCTTATAAGTTATGACACTTCATAGCTTATGAGATGTGACTAAATACTCACTACAGATATGAATGTTGCTCATTCTTATCTTTTATGGACTTGTTGATTGACAATGCTGAAGATGTGAAGGAGTTTAGACTAGTTGGTGCATTTCAAAATCAACTCAAACAACCAAACTCTTTAATGAATTGAGTATTAAATTTCCAATTGCCTTAATGGATGTTATTTTCCCCTCACATAATATAGTAAGAAATGTTGGGTCATCAATCAAAAATTTGAAAAACATTATAAAAACAAATCACATGGTTGACTTAAATGTAGAATTCTCATTTTAGTAACTCATGGTCCATCACAACCTTCTTTGCTGCATTAGCAACCTTCGTTTGTGTAGATTTTATTTTAGCCCAAATGTGTAATTATTATATTGCACTTATAAAGCACATGACAATCTGAATATAAATGTTCATTACATTAATTTACATAGTAACTAGTAGTTTTAAATGATATTTCATTATACCTTATTTTTTTGGATTTATTTAACATTAACGATTGTTGATGGTTATACTTCTATCTATGAATAAGTGACCATAGAGATGTTGTGAAAGAGGCTTGTGAAAGATGAAAAACATTATAAAAATAAATGGTGGAAGGGATGGAAAGGACTAAAAGTTATGACAAAAAAAAAAGTTGGAGAATGTTGATCGGTCGTCAAAAAGTTTAGGGACCAAAATCATAAATGTTGAAAAGTTCAGGGACGAAAAACATAGTTTACCCTATTATATAAATAAGAGTATATATATGTGAACATGTGTATTCGCTTGTTCATATCATGGCTATATATTATATTTGTATCTATAAACTATCATGCAAATTAAATTATATCAAAACTTTAATATGTAACAGATCAAATATTATTTTTAAAAAGTTATATGTTAATTATATTGAATTAATTTTATATATTTTCTTAGATATTGTTTCATTTGATATATAATTTTAGATTTAAAAAAATCTAAAGAGTAAACCAAAAATTCAAACTAGATTATTTCAAAACAATCAATACAATTGTGTGAGTAATTATATTTTTAATAGCTAAAAAATTTAAATAAAAAAACGATCTACTAAATATTTAGAAAATTTAAAAATTGGGCTTACAACCTTCTTCAAATGAAAAAAATAGTTATAAAAGAAGCTAAGAGTTTTATGTCACACGAAAAAAAAAATCGCTTGAGTGACAAAAAAATAAAGTAACCTCGTATCATGGCTTATGTTTGTACCTATTTAACATTGGGTATGTGTTCTTGCAACCCAACCATGATATATGCATTTGGTTCATCTTTTTCCACCAAGAAGAGGAAACTTTGCAACAAAGCCCATGATGCTGCAAGAAAGAAGAAATGCAATGGTGGTGATGAGTGTTGGAAGATCAAGAAAGTGTTGAAAAAGAGTAATGTTGGGAACATGAGCAGGCTCATGGTTGGGAGAGATATGGCAGAGGACTTTGTGCTATATATGTTGGGTACTGATGCTAATGAGATTGATAAAGAAGTTGCTGTTAAGATTTAAGATGTGGACACTAAGTCTATGTACTCTTTTGTTTTCAAGAGATGGGTTTTTTCAAGAAGTTATATTTTCATTGGCAATTGGGGTAAAGATTTTGTTGTGAGAAGAGGCTTAAAGAGAGGAGATGAGATTGATCTTCAATGGAATCCATTCAACAATGACTTTGACTTCTCTGTTCTTCAAGTCAATTATATGGGATAAACACCGTTGGTAGAGACTCTAGTGTGTAGGCATTTATTTTTTCTTTTTTACCTATTGTAAGAGGGGTTCTAACCATTCTTCCATTTATTATAAGCCTTCAAAGTCTTATTTTGAATGTCTTATGTATAGATAGAATTTACCATCCTTCCTTGGTTCATGATTGAGTCTCGCTTTGAATCTTGAATGATAATTTTTGTTTATAGATTTTGACCTGATTTGTTGTGGGAGATGTCTTGATAAATGCTACTTGTGTTTGAGGAAAAATCATGTAGCTATTTGTGAATTGTTATGTTTGTTTTGCATTTTTATTATGAACCAACAATCATGTTTGTTTTTTATTTTGGAAGTGCTAAGAATGGTGACAATATTTTCTTGGAATAAAATCATTTATAACTCTACTCATACAATGCCATTATTTATTAAGGTCATCCATCTAAGTTCAATCTTTCCTTCACTTTTCCCCTATAGTTTTGACTTGAATTAGGTATTGAACTTTCAACTAACAAGTATTTTAATAGACACCATGCTCCCCTCACAGAATATAGTAGGAAATGTTGGATCATAAATAAAAAAATTTGAAAAACATTATAAAAACAAATGAAGGTATGGTTGGCTCAAATGTAGAATACTTATTTTAATAACCCATGGTCCATCACAACCATCTTTGCTGAATTAGCAACCGTCATTTATGTAGATTTTATTTTAGCCAAAATGTGCAATTATTTTATTGCACTTACAAAGCACATGACAATTTGAATATAAATGTTTATTAGTTTACATAGTAACTAATAGTTGGGTCACAACCAAACTTTTTAATGAATTGGGTATTGAACTTCCAACTAACAAGTACTTTAATGGATGTCATGCTCCCCTCACAGAATATAGTAGGAAATATTGGGTCATAAATCAAAAATTTGAAAAATATTATAAAAATAAATGGAGGTATGGTTGGCTCAAATGTAGAAAACTCATTTTCATAATCCATGGTCAATCACAACCATCTTTGTTGCATTAACAACCTTCATTTATGTAGATTTTATTTTAGCCCAAATGTGCAATTATTTTATTACATTTACAAAGCATATGACAATTTGAATATAAATGTTTATTAATTTACATAGTAACTAATAGTTTTAAATGTATTCATTATGCTTTATTTTTTTGGATTTATTTAACATTAACGATTGTTGATGGTTGTATTTCTATATGTGAATAAGTGACCACAAAGATATTGTGAAAGAGTGTTTATTTCATGGTTCATTATCCACTTTTAAGCACAAATAATTTAGTGTTGAAAATTTAAATCAAAGATATTGTTGATTCATAATGGTCTTATGAATTGGAGCACAAATCATTTGAGCACAAAGTATTGCTAAAAAAGGAGGGATCCACTTACTCCAAGAGTAATTCTAAGAGAATTACTCCTTATCCTCACCATTCATTTTTTTGAAATCTAAACTTTTTTGAGAATAAAGTATTGTTATACAAGTTTTTTCCTACATATTTTGTGGTGGGTAAAAACATGTCAAGGAATTGATGTGTCTTTAAAACCTTTTAATTTTGGCCAGGCAACCACACAGGTAAAGATTATTTAGTGAAACTTCATAACTTAAATGGCAATCAGAGAATGCATTTAATATATCTTCTAAATTAGCTACTGTAAAAGCATGGACACTAGACACAGAATACACACACACACACACACACACACCATATTGTGTAAATAAATAATTCTCGATATGTACACACATATTTACAGTATTGGTACATTAAAACTATATGAAAATATCTAAATTCTAAAATATGTTTAGCATGTGTTAGACATTTAGAGATCAGGCCTTGGTGCAATAACAAGGTTGCTACCTTGTAACTTGGAGGTCATGGGTTCAAATCTTAGAATCAACCTTTCTAATTGTAGGGGTAAGACTGTATGCATTTATCCTCTTGAAAATCAAATAGGTTGGAGCCTTGAGCATTAGTTCATATTTTTTGCTTAGTATCCATTTAGAAACATTTTTTTAGGATAGTTAGAAACATATTTAGAATGTGTCTTACTAATATCAATTAATTTTGTTTCTAAGAGTAAAGCCCCTTCAAATTTGGTTGGTGAGATTTTTGTTCAATGTTTACATGATATAGCTCAACGTGATTCTTACACATTGTTTGTGTATTGTACATATTTTATTATTTTATTATGAGCAAGGAATCATCTTGCATCTTGACCCCTTTCTTTTAAAGTAAGGTTGAGCATTAGTATTAACAAGTCTTCTTGCCTTCTTCTAAAATAGATACAATATATCATTTCTAAAATTTAAGGTAAGACGTTTGTTATTTATGTCTAATATATGTCACTTATCAACAAAAAACAATGTGAACCAATACATTATAGGATGTCTTATAATTAGTCTGGATAATGATTAACCAAGTGGTTTCCCTTAGGCGATTGATTCAAGAAAGAGAATATGTTCCTTGAATGAGTTTCTTGTTCATTAAAGTAATTTGTAGTAGTTGTGTTACTGAAATTTCTTTCCAATTAAGCATTCCATTAATGTTTTTAAAAACAAAAATAGTGTAAAGGCAAAAATCACAAGAAGGGAGTTAAATTGTGATTTATAAAATTTTCGCAATCTTTTCGCAAAAAAACTTAATGTCTGTTGAGCTTTGTATAAAAACATATGAAGTTTTCGCAAACAAGAAATCACAACTCCAAGGTCAATTAGAAGATAAAGATAGAGAGATCAGACACAAGGATTTTTATACTGGTTCATCTCTACCACTGAGACTACGTCTAGTTCTTGGCAACCCACCAA
The DNA here is from genome assembly GCA_026413185.1 of Pueraria montana var. lobata. Classification (NCBI taxonomy): domain Eukaryota; kingdom Viridiplantae; phylum Streptophyta; class Magnoliopsida; order Fabales; family Fabaceae; genus Pueraria; species Pueraria montana. Next base: position 57,467,484 of record CM048650.1, on the reverse strand, counting down.
GTTCCATTATCTTTTCACAAAGATACAAGTATTGTTCACTATCACTTCTGGCTCAGACCAATAGTTTTACACTAGCCTCTCAAAGGTAAAAATCCAAGTATTCTTTACTACCAAGCCACTTCTGGCTCTAAAACAAATAAGCAGATTTGTTTAAGGTAAGATGCACACAGACTAGCTTATCATCTTACAGACGGATATATAAAGGTTTAAGCTCACAATCTTTTTCTCTCAGGATATAAAAGGTGTTTTGAGAGCTTTTTACAACTAAAAAGGTAGAATACATAAAGAATTTGAATGCTTGAGAGAATGCTTCGTTGTAGTTCGTAACTTAGGTGTTTTGCACTTAAAAAACTTCTGATATTTATAGCCTTGCTAAGGAAGTATCCGTTGTCTCTAAACGACCTTATTTTTGTGTTTGATCTTGCATCTGAAGTTGGGTGTCTATTGGAGCATTTAATGTTTATCACCAACTTGTCACTTAGAGCTGATAAAACACTCTGCTTATCTTCCTTGAGAGGCACTCCATATCTCTGCTTCAGTAGTCAAATCCGCTTTTGCTCAAACAAGTACTCGTTACAACTATGGCGTCTTTTTAAGAGAAGAGAAAGTTTGAACTTGACTTTTCTTTACTCCCTTACATTTCGACAGATCCTATGAAGAATATTCAGACATTCCTTGCACATAGAATAAAAAATGACAGTGCATATACTTTGCCTTAAATGTTCTCAAACTCAGTGTTTGTTTGCTATCATCTATTTTTACAGACGTAGATACAACACTTTAGTTTGCTAACATTTTCATATGCAACTTTTTAACTTAGTATTTATCTATCTATTATTAAAACAAGCTTTTGGCTGGGACAAGTGTCACTACCTCAAATAAAAATTTCTCGCCTAAATCCTCCTTCTTTAAGCCACTTTTTATCTATTTTTATTTTATTATTTTTAGTAATTTTACATTTCTTTTTCACATAATAAAAAATAGAACATCAACAGCTCCGTGCAGTGGCTTTTCAGTTTTTATCATAGATTCAAATTTCAAATTTGAATCTCTTTCTTTCTCTTTTCTTCCATCCTTCTCCACAATTCTTTTTGTAGCAAACAAATACTACCTTTCCCTTTCCACTCCGTCACCCTCTTCCATTCTTTTCTTCCTACGTTTTCTATCGAGCACAGACGCAGTTCTCTTGTGCGTCAAAACCCTCTACTTTGGGCTTTGTTGGAGGTTTGTTGTCACCATTGCCGGCCATCATGATGAGGTGAGTTGTTCTTTTTCGTTCCTATTTTGTTTCCTTTTTTTTCTTCTTCTCAATTTTCTCATTTTTTTTCTTTTCAACTTTTACCGACAAAGATAGGAGTGCACAGGAAAGAGAGAAAGAGAATCAATGGCCATGGTTGTTCTTATTCTTTTTTTCATTTTATTATTATTATTTTTATCAAAACACTATTATTTTGTTTATTATCAAAATGCTATTTTATAGGCCATGTTGAATCGTTCTTCTTCCTCTTCTTATTTCCTGTCTTTTTTTTCCCCATTTATGGTATAATCTTCTATTTTTGTGTGTAATGCTTTGGAATAATTTGACAAACTTTGATATGTTGGTTTTGTTGTTGGTAATTGGTGTAGGTGGTTCTTCTTGTCGCTATTGTTGAGTAAAACCAATGTTTTTAAAATCGGACCGGTGATCGAACCGGTGAAGACACTGGTTCAAGATTCAATGGTCTAACCGTATTTGAACCGTGTTTGAACCGGTTTTATGTTTTTAATATTATATAATATTTTAAGTAATAAAATAATATAGAGTTATAAAAAATTATGATCTAAAAAATTATAAATTAATATAAATGGCTAAATTATATGTTTTATAAGATAAAAATTGATAATAGTTGACAACATAATTGATATCTATGTGAAATATTTAAATATGTATTTTTATTTATCATAAAAATATTTTAGATTAAATTAAAAAATAAAAAATAAAAAATATTAAAAATGTAAAAAAAATAAAAATGACCGGTTCAAACCGGTTCTGTGCACTGGTTTAACACCGATTTTGGGCCAGTTCTTTACCGGTTCCCACTGATTTTGAGATGCTCCGATTTTTTAGAGTAAACGGACCGATCACCAGATTGGTTCCCGACTCGACCGGTTGAACTGGCCAGTCCGATTTTCAAAACAATGGGTAAAACATAAAATGTTCAAATTTCCATTGATTTTCATGTGAATTTTGCCACTGTATAATTTTTTCTTTCCTATTTTCTTCTCTTTTTTTTGTTTGCCTGTTTATTTTTTATTCTTGCTATAACAGGACAATAATAATGGTTCACAATGATGGTTGGATAAATTTGTATCGGTAATTTTTTTGCCCAAAAACTTGAGTTTAGATCTATTTGTTTGTCCCATTTTTTGGTATAATAAAATGAACTTTTTGTTGGATGGTTATATGCATTTTATTATAATTCCTCCTTTATCTTTTCACTATGAACAATTAGCCAATTGCATTCTTGGTCAAAATTTCCATCCCTTTTATCATATATAGAACATGGCTATTACTTATGATTGGATTTCTTTTTCTGATCACCTGCTTCTTGAAGGTGTTATTATAGTGTAAGGAGTGTAGAAAAACTTTGTGAACAAGCTGGATGTTATATTTTCAATTGTTCTCCTGGGTACCCGTGACAATAATTTTATAGTGGCACAGGATGCTATTGGGGTAATTCTTATACATTAGTTGGGGACTAGGTGATAATGCTATAATATTTGCCCTGCTTTTGAATTGAATTAATGTATTTTATTTGAACTCAAACAACACATTTGAATTGAATAAATGATGATTGTGTTATACCAACTCCTAAGATGGGTATGTTTCTCTAATTTTTGTTTTCTGATGCTAATTTTTTTGCTTCCCAATACACTACAGAGTACACACTTATATGTATTGGAATTGAAGATATGCTAATGTTATTTAGCTCATGCTTGACTTATTTTGTTTAATTTTTAGATTTTGATTTTTTAAATTTATTTATTATAGTTATCACCTTGAGACAGGTCTATATAAACATGTATGTTTGAGGAAATTTTTTTACCAATAAATTCTATGCTTGGCCTATTTTGTTTAAATTTAACATTATGATTTTGTAAATTTGTTTATCTCTATTTCTCACTTTGAGACATGGGTATATAATTGGTGTCTTTCAAACATTCCTAATTCTAGATGGTTCAACTGATCCTGATTCTATGAGTGGTGGTGATAGCGGTATAGGTATTAAGCAAGTCCCGGGCTTGAAACAGTCCTCAAAGGGCTACTACAACAATATAATGGATACGTTTCTCCAATTTCTATTTTTTAATGCTAATTTTTGCTTCTCAATGCGCTACACACACTACATACTTGTATGTGATGAGATTGAAGATATGTCAGTGTCATTTGACTCATGCTTGGCCCATTTTGTTTAATTTTTAAATTTATTTATCTATATTTATCACCTTGAGAGAGGGCCACATAAACATGTGTGTTTGAGAAACAAAAATTTATCAATAAATTCTATACTTGACCCATTTTGTTTAAATTTTACATTCTGATTTTGTAAATTTGTTTATATCTATTTCTCACTTTGGGATAGGGGTATATAACCAATGTGTTTCAAACATTCCTAATTCTAGATGGTTCAACTGATCATTTTATGAGTGGCGATGATAGCGGTGTTGGTATTGAGCAAGTCCTGGGTTTGAAACAATCCTCGAAGAGCTACTACAAGAATAAGATGGGTATGTTTATCTAATTTCTATTTTCTGATGCTAATTTTTGCTTCCCAACACACTACAAAGTACACGTGTTGGGATTGAAAAGGTCTTAAACATTGAGTGAGTAAAGATACTTGGATTTCTATTGCTTTTATCAATTGTCTTTAAATAGAAAAGTTGGCATATGTTTTGCATTGCAAATTTCCAGTTACTATTTTTTATGTTTTTTCTGTAATTTATAGTAAACTTCAGTCAAATTCAAGCTGATAAATAAATTCTTATTTAATATGAGAACAGTGATTTTTTATCAAGATAATTTTTTCTATGACTATTTGGCCAATTGTTAGGCCAATTTATTTTTTTCTACCAGGATAAGCTGATTTCATAAATGAATTTTATACTTTTGTAATAAAAACTTTCCCCTTTTATGAAAGTACAAAAGAAAACTTTTAAGGGTCAGTTAAAAAAGTGCAGTGTAAATAAGTCATTATAATTTACCATTTGTTGTTTTGTGTTTGTTGATGTCACGTATTAAAGCACTGTTGGACTCCATCAACGTCATGGAGTTTGCTATTTGGCTCATCATCAACCATGATCAACCCCTCTTCAATGAAGACAAATATGTTAATGTTATGGTAAAACTTAAATAAAAATATTTCATTGTTTTTTTTTTTGGAAACAAATGTGTATGACCTCAGTTGGTCAATAAGGACCAAGATGTGACTATATATAGTATTGGTTTGAAAGGCAAATAATGTTGAAAATAAAATGGATAGTGCACTAAAGGATATAGTGTAATTCTCTCACCAAAGAGAAAGCTGGGATGAAAACTTAGCTTAAAGAGAAAAAAGAGCTTCTAGATAGGAAACTAAATAGTGATAGTGAAACTCAAATTAAAGAATTTGGAAGAAAATCTTCAATGGTTAAGAAACAAGGAGTCTGAACTAAATTTATAGGGAGAATAGTTGCTAGCAAGGCTTGAAAACATTCTTGATATTTCTGCAAAAAAATAAAGCTGGTCTTGAAAACTTGAAAAAAGAAGTATGTGTTATTCAACTTTTTTTTGTTTGGACAATTGTTAAGGCTTCCCACTGCATTAAAGTACTTTGCTCAGGATATTTTTGAAATAGTGTGTGATATTTTTTATCTGCAGGAAAAAATGTGAATTAAAGGCTAATAGATATGAAAATAAGAGAGATGTTAAGTTGTCTCAAGCTATTGAGACTCTGGAATGCCTATTTCAAGGAGTTCACGGTCACATGAATGATCTTTGTAGGCAAACATAGAATAAGTCTAACCAACAGTTATTGTTGCTATGGGTAAATTTATGGATGGGGACGTAGTTGAGTATGAAAAGACTGGGAATGAATGCATCAAGGTCCTTATAAGATTTCCTATCCTAATATTTTATTTTTGCCATTATACTTTGTGTTTGATTTTATCATTACCAAGTCATCTTTTAGATCTCAGATTCCATTTAATGTTGACAACTGGTGTAATTTGTTATTTTAGCCATGTTTATTTCAAATGAGTTTATGGAGTTTAGAATTAAATTATCTAAATAAGATTCTTATAATTCTTATTATAATTACTTCTTTCTATTTCAATCTATTCATATCCGAACTTACTCACAGTGTTAGCAACAAGCTTAACATCTGTGTTAGGCTGTTGGGGCTTCTTAAGGAGCAGTTATCCATTTTGAGCTATGCCAATTTCTACCAAGTGAGAAGGTAACTTTGAACCTTTATAATTTATTTGTTTATTTATTTATTGAATTTGTATTCTTGATTCCTATTATACTACCTTAGTGGGATGGTATAGTATGAGTATAGTACAATTGTATTGTGCACTCCTTAGATCAATGTGTTAGTATAACCTTGCTACGAAATTTTGGCCTTCTTTAAAATTGCTTTCTTAAAGTATGTTGTTACAAAAAAAAATATAGAAATATTTTAAAAAAAATTATTTTTTTACTGTCTCTGCCGTTTACTTGATTGAATTAAAACGAAGTTGAATGTTGGTTGTTCCACTATCAATATTGGCATATTGAAAAGATTTAACACAAATCTTTTCTAAGTTGTTCTATTATTTCATTTCAATCTTAATATCTTTTAAGACTCAATTTTCTACCCTTTCAAATATCAACAAGTTGTTGTTGTTGCTTTTCAATATTCCTTTGGTGTTTTCAAAAATCTTCTAGAGCACAGTAAATGCAAATGGTTTTCATAATGTTGTGCAATGTTACTTTTTAATGGAGATTTTAGTGATTTAGATACTTTAATTTTTCTTCTGTTCATAACTTAGGGGGATAAAATAGAAGTTGTTGTGAAAATTTTAGGTTTTGATAAATACAAAACTAAGCTAAGATAGAGACTCTTACATTGTTCAAAATTTGGAAGTTGAGTCCTAAAATTTTGTACCAATTGATAATCTAAAATGCTAAAAAGACAACCATTCAGGTACCTCTATTGGGGGCAGGATCAAACTGTACAAACCAAGATGATATAATTCACATGTTTATTCCTAAATCAATCCTTACCAGAGAACGAAGCAAAACTAATAATATATAGTTAGAGGAGCAAATGAACTAAGAAAACTAGCCATAGTAGATGTGATAAGGATACCTTTGATGAATTGTTTAAGTCAAAGAAGAGGATAGTAATAAGTAAACCAACTATGCTAAGTATACTTGAAAATAAAGCATTTGAATTGAAACATATGTAGATTCTATTTTTGACATAATAGGAGACACAAAATAACTCTCATTTATGACTGATGGATTCCCATTTGATTTTATTTTTTGTTCTTATGAGATGATGCTTCCAGTTGAGAAATAAGCATGGCATGTGACTTGCCTTTATTTGTATGGTTTCATGTTGTCAATTGTATGATTTACTCCGTTTAGATTGATGGAAATGTTTACTCCATTTATATGATTTAGTTGTATGTCAAATTCTCCTTTTTTATTGTTTGTTGTTGAAATGTAACTATTATCTTTGGATCTTAGTGGCTTGCTGTTACTGATAATGCGAAAGTTATCTCTACATGGCTGCTAAAGCAAAACTACTTCAAGAGTTGATTGTCAAAGCTAATCCGACATTCAGCACAATCAACTTTCAATCAATTTTTACATTTGAGATCAATTCTTATATATATATATCTTTTGCATAGAAGAAGTTACATTTGGTTTAATTATTTAGTTGAATGTGGAGACCATTTCTGCCTCAAAAAATAAAGAACATAAAATGGTCGGTTTATGTGTATCTTAAACTGATCAATTATTTCTTTTATGTGTATCTCAAATTGATCAATTATTTCTATAATATTTCTTTCATATGGTCATTCCAATGATTTTTTTATCAGGAATTTAAACTGAAAACTATGGGGTTTGTTGTAAGCATTTGAGAAGTTCCATGAGAATATGCTGCTATTGTTCAAGCTTGCTGGTATGTACACCATGCTTGAGTATAACCATTTTGCAAATATTCAAACTAAATAAATCACAAATATGCAACTTTGTCTCTTCGTGATTTTCTACACATGACAAAAAGGCTTTTGTTGCTCCCTGATTAGTCATTTTGGTACATTTTTTATAGGAAAAATTGTTTGGCAAAAGTCATTGCTTCAAGTCCAATAAGAGCCACTTTTGGCACTTACATAGTGCATCCTGTGGTTGACTCTTTCTTTTTTCATTCCCATTGATAAGTTAATTATGACCAAAGTCATAATCTGCATCAACATGTCTATGCAATGGGCCATAACAAGAAGCTAAGGTTTCTGGTATTTGTTTCCCATGTGCAAAATGAACTATCATCAAGATACCTTATGTGCAACTTCTTTCAAAATCATATTATTGCATCCCCAGGCTGCCTTCGATATTGATACTAATTGCTGTGGAATATCATTTAATCTTTCCCAGATCTTTCTCCATTTATCTGGCTTCATTGAATAAACATGATTTAGCAGGTTTCCTTTACTTAGAAAATCTAAAATGGTAAGTCAATTTGCTCACTAATGATCACATGGTTTGTTTCAACTTCTAATGCACAATTTAACTTGAAAACTGTGGGGTCTGCTGTAAGCATATGAGAGAATATGCTGCTATTGTTCAAGCCTGCTGGTATACACACCATGCTTGAGTATAACCATTTTGCAAATATTAATAAATCATTAAAATGCAACTCTGTCTTTGTCTATTTTTTACACATGACAAAATAGGCTTTTGTTGCTCCCTGATTAATCATTTTCATATTCTTATAGGAAAAATTGTTTGGCAAAAGTCATTGCTTCAAGTCCAGTAAGAGCCAGTTTTGGCAATTACATAGTCCATTCTGTGGTTCGCTCTTTCTTTTTCATTCCCATTGATAAGTTAATTATGACCAGAGTATTAATCCGCATCAATCTATCTACTTCATTGGATCATGATAAGAAGCTAAGCTTTCTGGTATCCTTTTTCCATGTGCAAAATGAACTTTCATGAAGATACCTTATGTGCAACTTCTTTCAAAATCATATTATTGCATTCCCAGGTTGCCTTGGATATTGATACTAAAGTGCCGTGTAATCTCATTTAATCTTTCTCAGATCTTTTTGCCTTATTCTGGCTTCATTGAACAGACATGATTGAGTAAGTTGACTTTACTTATAAGATCTACAACATGGATGAAATAGTCGACTTCTCAGTACTTCAAAATATCTTCAAATGGCAAGTTAATATGCTCACTAATGATCTTATTTTGTATAATTACGCTGATCTGTTTCAATTTCTGATGTAGAATTTTATGGTTTAAAATTAAATTTAGTTTTTTAATTTGTAGAGGATAAGGCAATTTTAATTCAGATTTTTAATTTGTAGATTCACATGGCCTGTTTCAACTTCTCATGGAGAATTTTATGGTTTAAACTCAAATTATAGAGCTGCTCATGTCACCTTAACAATTCGCTCTTACTAGACAATTTGAATTAGTTTTCTACTTTGTATTTGCATATCATAAATATTTGATGTACTTGTATGATTCATTAGAGTAGGAGAGTTTCAACTAGCTGAAAATACATCAAGGGACAAAGATGGATTTCAAAATGTGTTATCTATCATGTTTAATATATGCAGTTTAGGCCAAGGTTATTAAAACTGGACCGGATCGGCCGGTTCAACCGGTCTGACCGGGAACCGGCTTGGCATCCGGTCCAAATAAACTCCAAAATCGCTTTGCAAAAAAACCGGATGGAAACCGGTAAAACTGGTGTTGAACCGGGTAAACCGGTGAAAACCGGAGGTTCACCGGTTTTAACCGGTTGTTCTTAGTGTGACGTTATTGTTATTGGAAGCAGAAAGTAGAAGAGGAAAGATGCATAAGCAGATCAAGGGAATGGGAAAATCTTCGATGTACATGAGCTAATAGCGGCTGCCATGGTGGTGATACGGTGTGAGGACGCGAGCAGATGAAAAAGCTGGTCACGATGCGTGTAGAAGAGGAAGACGACGGTGGTGGGTCTCAGTGGCTGCCATGGTGGGAATGCGGTGACTTCTTCGTTTGTGTGAAAATTCAAAATTGAAACACTAAAACAAATCTTTGAAGCATAAGTTTAAGTTATCTCGTTTTTTTTTTAAAAAATATTATTTTTCTTTGTAATTAATTTCAAGCAACAGACTTGGCAGGCTTTAGTCACGTCTATAAATTCATAGCTGTAATAAGTAGACTGTAAGTAGACCCTTGAGTATTGATTTTGAATATCTAATATAAATATATATATAAAATAATATAAAAGCACATAGTTGTAGTAAGTATACGTAAATTCAGCTTTTCCAAGTTTGCATTGTTTTGTTACTTTATGTGCCTTTTCTTTGAAAACTGTGGGAACTATTTTTTTATATTCAGATGAAGTTACAGGGTATATGTTTGAAAAATAGGAATTTAATGAATGAACGTATTATTTTTGTCTCATTAGCCATCAAGCAATTGAATAATTAAGAGATCAATGAATAACTATTGCCAATGCAACCGTATTATATTATTTTTATTTAGTATATTATATTTAAAAATTAAAATAATATTATTTTATTAATACCGATTGAACCACGGTTGAACCATTAAACCTTAAACCAGTGCCTTGACCGGTTCAATGACCGATCCAGTTTTAAAAACATTGGTTTAGGCAACAATTGTTTTCTTATTGGAGGAATGTGCAATGCACTATCTACTAGACTTCTTATTTTTAAGAGGATCATAACAACAACCTAAAGTCCCTGGTATCTGTTAGGAAGTGCTTAGTTTCCAATTACGTTGCTCATGTTAAAATTGCACTGCATCGTGCACTTCATGCTGGTCTTGAATGCATCACATGTTAATCTCATTATTGAGGAATCAAATGTTTGAGAAAATTCATTTTAGTGTTATATAATCAAAAGTATTGTGCTCATTTCATAGTTTAGACTTTTCTAAAAAATATAATCACAACATAAATATTAATTATTTTAAACATTAATTCCTTAAACAACAACAACCTTAATAAATTGAATATGTATTATATTATTTACTTAATTAAAAATGTGGGAAAGCAACCGAGTTACCCGTACGTCCGCACGGGTATCGTACTAGTTTGCATTAAATCAAAATAATTGATGGTTTTGATTCATCTTATGACTCAACAATCAATTTAAAAATAGTTAAGGTACTAAGTTTAATTTTTATGCATTGTCACGATAAATTACTCTCTCAATTAAATGACTTTTAAAATAATTATTATAAAATCAACAAATTTATTATGAGAAAAAAAGTTATGTACTGATAGTGTAAAATGTCTTACACTGTCATCCAATCACAACCCACAATTTATGGTAAGTTTGTTGACTTTTACAAAAATATCTTAACAGTCATTCAAATGGTGATTTGTGATTGGATGACAGTGTAAAACTATTTTACACTGTTAGTGCATCACCATTAAACTCATTTATTATATATGACATTATAAAAAAGCCTTTAGAAAATCGACTATGCACTAATGTTGTAAGGCAATTTTACATTGTCATATAATCATAAACTAGCATGTATGTAAGTTTGTTGACTTTTATAATAACTATATTAAAAGTTTTTACATTGTAACTAACAGTATATAACCATTAAACTCAAAAGCTTTTACATCACGCATATATATTTAAATTTAAATTACATTATAAGGTATTATAAGAAATAAATTTAGAAAATTTATTAATAATGTAAAAAAGTCCAAGATCAATGAAGAGTATATTATGTATTTTGAAAAAAAAAATGAAGAGTATATAGTGATTTTACAATGATAATGTATAATTATTAAACTCTATTAAAAAAGAGTAAATAATCTATGTATTAATAATGTAAAAAAGTTTTACAATATCATTCAATCACAAATTGATAAGTACGGTAAGTTTGTTAGTTTTTATAAAATTATCTTAAAAGTAATATCAACAATAAATTTTAATTAGTTGATAATATAAAAATTCACTAAATTTTTACAATTGCATTGTACAGCTATTAAATTAATTTCATTAAGAAAATTGAGCCGTTAATATTTCTCACTAATTTTCAATAATACTACTATAATTTACAATTATTATTATTTGTTTATTACAACTACAATTACAATCCACACTTGCCAAAAAGCATTTCCCTTTTTAAGTTCAATCAAGAAGAATTTTCTTCCTAATAATAATACTGAAAAAAAAAAAAAACTCCCCCACTATCTCTCGAGTCTTGTCGCTAATAGCCTAATGTTAATTGTCCCCAGTCTCTCGAGAACTAGAGTACTCGCTCCGCACCCAACTTTCTTTTCACTCTCTCACTTCATATCATATATTCGCAATTTGTCGTCCACCGTGAAACCCTAGACCCGAGCGAGCGCGGAGCCAAGCCAAGCCAAGCCAAGCCATGTCCCTCAACCGCCTCCTCTCCGCGGCCCGCCGCTCCGACCGGCGGGCCTCCGCTTCCGCCCTCTTCTCCTTCCGATCCCTCTCCGCCTCCGCCGCCGCCGTGGCCCCAGCCGCCTCCGCCTCCCCTCCCGCCCCACCGCCCCCCACGGCCATGATCTACGACCGCGCCGCCGAGGCCGTGAAGTCCAAGCTCCGGCAGCTCGAGAACCCCGACCCCCGCTTCCTGAAGCACGGGTCTCCCCGCCCCGCCCTCTCCGACCACACCCGCATCCTCGCCGCCCCCGAGACCCGCATCACCACGCTCCCCAACGGCCTCCGCGTCGCCACCGAGTCCACCCTCAGCGGCCGTACCGCCACCGTCGGCGTCTGGATCGACGCCGGGTCCCGCTTCGAGACCGAGGAGACCAACGGCACCGCGCACTTCCTGGAGCACATGATCTTCAAGGGCACCGAGCGCCGCAACGCCCGCGAGCTCGAAGAAGAGATCGAGAACATGGGAGGACACCTCAACGCCTACACCTCCCGCGAACAGACCACCTACTACGCCAAGGTCACCGACCAGGACGTCCCCCAGGCCCTCGACATCCTCGCCGACATCCTCCAGAACTCCCGATTCGAAGAAAACCGCATCAGCCGCGAGCGCGATGTCATTCTCCGGGAAATGGAGGAGGTACCGCAACCCTCTCGTTTTAATTGTTATGCATTGTTAGTCTAATCAACTAATTAGAAATCATCGGTCAACAAACTTATCATACATGACCATATGTGGTTGAATATTAGCCTAAAGTCTTATAATTTTTAGCTTATAGCCACATCATATTAGTAAATAGAGTGAGATGATGAAGTGATCAAATGTAATTGGACCAAGTCTATTTTATACCTATGATGTGTGTAAATTAAGCATTCTTTTTCTTCTTTTGATGCTGATTTTGTGGAATCTTAGTGGGATGAGGTTTTTGTTGTTGTTAAAGATTTCGATTTTGTTAAAAGGTTTGTCGTATGAAACTGCTTGTAGGTTGAGGGTCAAACTGAGGAAGTGATCTTTGACCACTTACACGCAACTGCGTTCCAGTACACTCCTCTTGGAAGAACCATTCTTGGACCTGCTCAGAACATTAAGACGATCACCAAAGCTCATTTGCAGAGCTACATTCAGACTCATTACACCGCTCCTAGGATGGTATGTTGAAAATTAATGTGGTCATGTGTAACACTGGAGTCACAGTCGTTTTGTAACGCTGGAGACACAGTCATTTTGTAACTTATACTCTGTTTGGGTTTGCTTTCAAAGGTGATAGCTGCATCTGGAGCTGTCAAGCATGAGGATATTGTTGAGCAAGTGAAAAAGTTGTTTACCAAGTTGTCAACAGATCCCACTACCACGTCTCAATTAGTTGCTAAAGAGCCGGCTATTTTTACTGGTTCTGAGGTAAGAATATTTGTGTCGAGCGCATTTGAACCTGTCTTGATGGTAAATTTAGTAACTAATTTCTGTCTACGTGTTGCTCTGAAAACAGGTTAGAATACTCGATGATGATATTCCCCTAGCACAATTTGCGGTGGCTTTTGAAGGGGCATCTTGGAAGGATCCAGATTCAATTCCTCTTATGGTCATGCAAGCTATGTTGGGTTCTTGGAATAAGACAGCAGGAGGTGGAAAACACATGGGGTATGTGACTTGAACCCACCTTCCCCTTCCTGAAAAAAGAAAAAGAAAAATGCCCCTCCTGATACTAACTGAATGCATTTTGACTATAAACAGTTCTGAGTTAGCACAGCGAATTGGCATTAATGAAGTTGCTGAGAGCATTATGGCTTTCAACACCAACTACAAGGACACAGGTCTTTTTGGTGTTTATGCTGTTGCCAAGGTAAGACTTAGTGTGGTTTTTCTTATGGTATTTTTTAAACAAAGTAGCCCGTATGATACTTTCTTTTAAGACTTGCCTGAAAAGTCAAGGATAAATCACGAAGTTTTTGTTATTGCAGAGGAACATTTATCCCCTCTCAGTTTTTGTAAAGATAATACTGTTTTACTTCATTTCTTTACTCCTTTTTTCTTAAGGAATTGTCATTAGTGATGCAAATATAAACATGTAATGGTTTTTAGTGTCTTAGCTATATGTGGTGGATGATCTAATAGTCCGATGTTTGAAAGAGTAGTATATTTAGGTTGTGTTATATAATGTTGTATATACTCTTGCTCTTAGTTTCTTTATCTTTTTAGCCATATCTTCAATTTTCTTTGATAAACCTTTTTCTCTTCTTAATTTGTTGTGTTTTCAGCCTGATAGCTTGGATGATTTGTCCTATGCAATAATGTATGAGACAACCAAGTTGGCTTATCGCGTTTCAGAAGATGATGTTACACGTGCTTGTAATCAGGTTGGTTTCTACTCCAATTACTGATTCCCTGGCTTGCTAATTGGATGTGACAATGGAATTTGGCTTGTACTTTGTACCATGAAACTTCACTTACGAATGGATGTATTTATTGTCCAAGATATGTAGGGGTTATTTTGTGTAGACACTTGATGAGTTTAGCATATTGCATCTACACAATTCATTTACATGCAATTTCATAATGAAGAACTTATATCCAACATAAATTTGTTACAGCCTCAGTCTAAAGGATTGGATTTAAATTATATATGTGATGATTGGACATAACATCTGCATACTGGTGCAGATTTTGAATGATGAAATTTCAGATAAATGTAACTGGTTATGGTATTTGTTCTGTTACTGGCTTTTTCTTTATGATGACATTGTGTGGTCTTCATTGAACACCTTCTGTATATAAATATTAATGCATGAGTTGTAAAACTGACATGATCTGGCAGTGGCAATACAATTGCATAGAAGCAATGGGTCATGATTAATGATTATGTATGTGAGATGGAAAATCAATTTGATAGTCACTTTCTCATATTTAATGATACTGGATTAAAAGTTTGCTCAAGTTTAGGAAAATATAAAGTTATACCTTATTCATAGGTTATTAGTGGAATGTGTAACAGCATTTTACTCTTTCATTGCCTTTCTATTTCTGATGTCATGTTTTGCTGTTTATAAGCTTGAAAATTGTTTTCTAATGTAGGGAAAAATGCTTACCATATATCTTTCTATCTGTGCTAAGTTCATTTTGCAATTGCATGATAGTGCTGATATTTTCTTTTAAGCAAAATTTCTGATGGTTAACTTTTGCCCCCTAAAAAATACGTTAACAATTGTGAATCCAATTTATGTTAGTTTCTTGCTCACATTGCCTCCAACACAATCATTTTGGCTCATTTTTATATATAGCCTTTGGTATGCCCAAAGGTCGTTGGATTGTTTGATGTGCATTTATACTCCTTAAATATTTGTGCTGTTTTTTAGTAATATTACTTTCTTATATCTTTATTATAAATTAGTTGAATATTGTATTACTCATTCTTTCAATGAATTTTTGTTTCCTGTTCGTAGTGCTGTATTCACTTATAAATTTGTTTTTTACAGTTGAAATCTTCACTGCTACTACACATAGATGGAACAAGCCCAGTGGCTGAAGATATTGGCCGTCAGGTACAATAGATCTTACACATAACTTCATTAATGCCATGTTTGGTAGTGAGGAGAGAAATATGATGGATGAAAATAAAAAGGGTGAACAGAAATAGGTGAGAAATAAAGTGGAAATTAGAGATGTTTGGTTGAAGAGAAATAGAGAATAATGGGAGAATGTTTATTATAACTTAAGAGGTGTTTGTTTCAAGGTATAAAATTGTATTCCCAGGAATATTATGCTTTTACAAAACTTGGGAATGTATTTACAAAACTTGTACCAAACATAGGAATGTGATATTCCAAAGTTCAATTTCTGGGTATGTTTCTTGATTCCTTAAAACAAATGCCCCCTTTAATTCTTTACTATTTCACAATGACCTCAAGCTGAATTGTGATAGATGATAGTGAAATACTTGGTAGTGATAGACAAAACTCTTAGAAAATGGCACATGTATGGCATGATTACTTAGTTAAAGTTTAGTAAACTGCCTATTGATTGTAACATTCTGTATTAATATCATTATTAACAATTTTCTTTAGCAATTTGTACTAAGCCTCTTTCTTTCAATATGTGCTCCATTAGCATTTGATATTTCACTCTTTTATTTGTTAACGTTTTCAGCTACTTACATATGGTCGAAGAATCCCGTTTGCTGAATTGTTTGCTAGAATTGATGCTGTTGATGCCAGTACAATTAAACGTGTTGCAAACCGATTTATCTATGACAAGGTAATAATTGAAACATATCCTTTCTATTTAGTAGTAGAGACACCAAGTTCATTCCTTGGAGCTGCTTTCTAGTGGTGTCATGTCTTTAGAATTCATGATTTGTCACATGTTTTTCTTGCAGGATGTTGCTATTGCTGCCATGGGTCCTATTCAGCGTTTGCCTGATTACAACTGGTTCAGACGCAGAACCTACTGGAACCGCTATTAGTTCATTATAGTTTTTTTTGTCTCATTTCAACTTCATGGGAGGTCTGGCATAATGTTTTATTCAAATTTACCACATTTATGCCTCTGGATGGCTGTTATGGCAGCCATTTTTCATTTATTTGTTATAGGCCTCTATTTTGTAACATTTTTGCAGTAATAAGTATGCTGTTGTCAGTGATGTAATTGGCATCCTTCGCAATTACTCATTCTTGTTTGAAAATGATATTGCTTAAAAATTGCCTTGGTTTCTCTTGAACTTCATATTGGGTTTTGGACCCTTTGAACTCATTGATTCAATGATGCAGTTGGATGAATTTGTGCCCAACACTGAAACAGATAAAGCTCGAGTAATATGATTGATTTGCAATATTATCTTACATTAGTTTGACTTTTAAGATCATAATAGAAAAAAAGCCTGATGGCTAACATGTTAAATTTGGCATGAGGAGAGTTGAAAAAGTCCGAAAAAGTCCCACGTTCTCGCTCAAATTTAAGTTTTGTCTGTTGAAAAATAGAATAATTTTTTAAAAAATAATAAATAATTTTATGTTAAAAAAATAATGAAATAAAAGAAAAAATATTTTTAATTAGTATAAAAATATTTTTCATCTATTTTATATCTTTTTGTTCATTTTCTTTTTCACTCAGCTAAACAAAGTGAAGCACAATGATTTTTGTTTGAGAATTAAATAAAGGAGGACAATCTATTCTTACATCTCATCCAAGAAATATTTAAATTAGAAAGGGAAGCACTAATTGAACTAAAAAACCCTTTGAGGCTCCAAATGGTCCCCCATCAAATGTTTCTTTCATGTTAGGGCTATTGCTTTATGCACCTCATTTTTTGCTTACTACATCCCATAATTTTTAATATTTCCACATTATCCTTCACCACGGTCTTGCCCTTCGATTCGTCGCCTCTCCATCTCCTACCCCTTGGTAATTGAAGTGATGCTCACTGGTGTCGGATTGCCTATGGCTTTGTCATGCCTTTTGTGCTATTTAGAGTCGAAGGAGCTCCTCCTTCTCTATATCATTCAGATTGGTAATTCACCCTAAGTTTTAGTACTTGTTTGTTTAAGCTATAATATGAAATGTAAAAAATTTGTCACATTACGGAATCGTTGATCTAGAATGACACATTACAAAATTGTTGATTCAAAATGATACATGTATTCCAAAAATGTATTCTAGAATACCTGTTCCGGAATATATGTTTGATATATTATTGGAACAGGCATTCCAGAATACATTTCCAGAATATATGTATTATGCTGGATCAATTAATCCGTAATATACAGGTATTCTAGAAATGTATTCTGAAATACCTATACATTACAGACCAACAATTTTGGGAAACACCAAACACAAATGAATGCCGAAAAAAAAAAAAGCACTGCACACAATCACTTACCTTCAACTGCAAAGTGGCTTCAACACGGCAATTGTAGCGTCTTCACCGACGAATGTGGGGTGACTATCTTCAGCGATTCTTTATACAGGTATTCCAAAAATGTATTCTTATGAGGTGCAACAAGCAAAAAAAAAATGAGGTGCATAAAGCAATTGCCTCGTGTTAGTCACTCTTATTGTATAGGATTTGGTGCATCTCATACACACTTGTCATATATAGTAGAAAAAATGAGAAAAAAATGTTTAGTTTGCTTAGTAGTAAATATTATCACAAACATGTTTATCCAATAATTCTACAAAGAATCCCTTATCTCAAACATACACTCTATCCCTAGTTGAGAAAGAGGGAGAAATATACTCTTACATGTATTCGGCTTAATTGCAATTTTTACCCCCAACTTTTAATTTTTGGCGAATTTTACCCCCAACAAATTAATTTAGCGCATTTTACTCCCAATTTTTTTAAAAAGTTGCAAATTCTACCTTCCACCATTTTGCTGACATGACATACTAAAATAATTGTACTTTTTACCCCCAACTTTTTACTTTGTGACAATTTTTACCTCTAACTTTTTCACTTTTTGGCGAATTTTACCCTCAACTTTTTACTTTTTGGTGAATTTTACTCCTACTTTTTACGCTTATGTCAACATGTCATATCAGCATAATAGTATAAGGTAAAATTTGCAACTTTTTGAAAAAGTTGGAGGTAAAATGCACAAAATTAATTTGTTGGGGATAAAATGTGCCAAAAAGTAAAAAATTGGGGGTAAAATTACAATTAAGCATATAAATTAGTATAAGGTAAAATTTGTAACTTTTTGAAAAAGTTGGAGGTAAAATGCACAAAATTAATTTGTTGAGGATAAAATGTGCCAAAAAGTAAAAAATTGGGGGTAAAATTACAATTAAGCCTATAAATTAGTATAGGCAACTTGAAAAACAAAATTCTTACTCTCTTCACTCTCAATATGGCATTATTCTCTCCTTTATCTTCTTTGGATGTGTATTTCACACACTAGTCATGTAATTAGCAAAAAATATATATATATATATATATATATCTCTCAACCCTATCAAATTATTCTTCTTTTTATCTTTATCTCTAAATTGAATTTTAATAATTTTTTTAAAGAAATTAAACTTATATCACAATTTAAAATTTTCATTGAAAATTCAAATTATAATTTATATATTTAAAAATATTTATTTATTATAAATTTTAATTATATAAAAGTAAACATTTAATCTATGAAGCACACAAACTAAAATACTAGTAAAAATAAAAATAAAAACACTATGCTTGATTCTTGAAGTTGAACCTAACCTAGCATTGATCCCTTGGGATACACAGGGGTTGTCTCTGTATGTGATAATTTCATTTATTTGCTTAAAAAATAATTAATAAATCATTTTTGGAAAACCAAGAATGATGTGGTTATAGCTATTGGGAGAGGTTCCACTAATTTGATAGTTTTTAATTAAATGTGATAGCATGGTTCAAGACAAAATTTTGTTGCAGTAAAAAAAAAAAGACATCAAATTTTGTTAAATGTGTAGTGTGGATGAATGAGGACTAAGGAGAGAGTTAAATAAATTATTTATTTTTCTATTTGTCTCCATTCATTTTCTTTGCACAGTTGAGAAAAAATAAAATCAGTGAGACATAATTATTTTTTATCCTCTTTTCTTCTTTCTTTTCAAATAATAGTAATTTTCATTTTGTCTCACTAATTATTTTTTATCCTCTTATCTTCTTTCGTTTCAAATAATAGTAATTTTCATTTTGTGTAACTTTTCTCTCTAGTTTTTGTTTGCCCTCATATTTCACTCATTTCAAACAGGTTTAAAGAATAATTAATTTATTCAATAGACACACACAGACACACTAATAGAACAAAAATATTTTTACTTTTCTTTTATCTGTTAACACATATATTAAATTTATTTTACAAAAATATTTATTTTAGCTTTTTTTATAACCCTTCATATATTAAATTTTTTAACATAAAGTAAATACAAATATTTTACTAGCTATCAATTGCCAACCAAAGTATCAACACATCTGGAATGAAGATGTAAAATGGTATTATTGTAAGCATGCTATGAAACTAAGAAAGTGTGAACTCTAAGATGCTTTATGAAAAAAAAGTTCAGATAAAAAACATGAGTACCTTCATGTCTTTAGTGTATGGTATTGGTTAGCCAGAAATATTGTGCAAGACTTTGGAAAGAAAAATGTTCGCTTGACTTATATCTGAGTAATACAAGACATGTATGATAGGTAATTACAAGTGTGAGAACTCTTAGAGACAAAAGTAAAGACTTTCCTATAAGAATAAGTTAATATTAGAACTCGACCTTGAGTCCCTACTTGTTTAATATAGTGTTGGATGTTCTCTAAGGACATGCAAAAGATAATCCTTAAATGCATGATATTTGGAGATGATGTAGTTTTGGCTGAGAAATTAAGGATGTGTTTACTTGTAATTCTGTTTTCTATTTTCATTTTCTGTTTCTATTTTTTAATTACAAAACTGTCACCTTGTTTTCATTTTGTTTTCTGTTTTTAAATATTTGTACAGGAAACAGAAAAAACAAAAAAAAAATTATTTTCAGTGTTTTCTGTACAAATCTTAAAAAACAGAAAACAAAATAAAAACAAGATGACAGTTTTGTAATTAAAAAGTGAAAACAAAAAATGAAAACAAAAAACAGAATTGCAAGTAAACGCCCCTAAGGGAAGATGTTAACTCTAAAGTTGAGTTTTGAAGGGTTAAAGGGTTTTTGCTTGAGTAGAAGTAAGATAGAATATATGCATTGCAATTTTAACAAGAAACAAGGTAAAAGTAATTTGGAGGTAAAAATTAGAAAAGATTTCTTACAACAAGTTTTTAAGTTTAATTAGTCGAGATCAATTTTATAGAATGATGGAGAATGTAATGAAAATGTTACATACATGATAGAAGGTTGGTGGTCAAAATAGAGAAAGATATTGAGAGTTATTTGTGATTGTAAAGTACCTATTAGCTAAAAGGGCAACTCTATCAAATTGCTAGTGTGTGTGTAAATCACAAATACTTTTTATTTGTACTTTCTTCATTTCAAAATTAATATCTTTTAAGGTAGTTACACATAGATTACAAAATTATTAATTGATGTATATCTTGAATGAAACACCTTTATTTAATGAGATCTTATTTCATTTTTTTTATGAGATAAGATCAAATCAAATAAAGGAGTTATCCCATAAAAAAATGAAATAAGATCACATCATACTTTTAAAAGGTGTTATTTCATTTTTTATTCATAAAGGAATTATTTCATTTAATTAGTTGAGATGCTTTTAAATTAACTATCCATATAATTATTTAACGAAAGATATTATTGAAAAAATTGACCAAACCCAGATTTTAAAATGATGATAATTTTGAAATACAAAAAAACCCTATAGTTTTAGAACAAAGAAAACATCTTTTTCTTAATACTAAACTTTTAACACAAAAAAGAAAAAGATCATAACATATTGTATAATTGGCGTATAGTATATTCCTCTCCAATAAAATAATGCCTTCAAAGTTCAAATCTCAGTATTTTCCTTATTTTTTCCCCAATAAACGACGCTTGTTTTATGATTCACATTCACCTACCAATACAATACCAATGAAACTCCCTCCTCTCTTGACCCACAATGATGGTCATTACTCAGCAAAACGACAACTCTCCACTCACCGCTCCTCACACCAAACGGCAACCCCTATCCCCCAAAACGACCCCATTCCTTGAATACACTGTCCCAACTCCCAACCCTTTCACGTTCCTGCTCCGTCTCTTGGCTCATGGTGATCATCTTTTATGGACATCAATGTTTGCGGTTGAAAAAGAGTAATGCTATATCCTTCTATTCCATCCTTTTACAAATTAGATTTATTCTCAATTTTAAAGACTAAAAACATAATTAATATTGTATAAGATACTTTTTTTTTTTTAGTATATTGTATAAGATACTAACGCTTCATTCAGATATATGAAGAAAACAAAAAAATTAAAGAAAGCAAAATGAAGAGACTACAAATAAATAAATAAATAAATTTTCTCTTTGATGTTTAAATGAAGTGAAAAAATAAAAATAATTAATTTTTTTTTTTTTTTACTTTACTAGAAAAAAAGTAAAAGCAAAAAAAATTAAGTTAAACGACTTGTATATCTTTTAAATATAATGAATGATATGTAAGCAGATAGATATATTTATTATTTTGAAAATATTTCTTTTTTTTTCCTTTTTTTTCTCTCACATAATTTTTTTCAGTTATCTTTTATTTTTTTATTTTTTTTTATGTAAACCAAAAGGAAAGAAAATATAGTTTTCTTTTGTTCTCACTCACAAATTCTTTTCGATTTCCCTCCTTTTTTTTTTTTTCCTTCAAATAATAAAATCAATGTTGGTAAAGTGAATTTAAGAAATGTTTTTAGGAGAAGCCACACCTGGCGCAACTTCACTCCCACACGTCACACACTCATCCATCTATTTTTGCATGCTTCAATCTTCCCCCAGGATATGCCAACTTTGCCAAGCATCTTAATAACAGATTAGGATTAATTAAAAACCACACCCCCAAAGTGGAAATTTAGTTTCCACGAATATTCTTCACCAAATTCTTTAATTCCCATTATTCCATCCCCTTTTCCCTCCTCTTCAAAAGCACCACCATTCCACCATTCTCTCACAACTCACAACTCAACTAAAACAAAAAAATATCTTCTCTCACAAATCCATCATTCTCTAACAAATGCTGAGTGTTACAAGAAAGAAGCGAGTCACTGACCTGTTCGACGACGAGGCCCGAGCCCGACTTGTCGGCGCCGATCACAGGCAACTCAGCTCCGGCGACGGTGACTCCCTCTCCCTCTCTTATCTCGTCCACGGTTTCCTCGAACAAGACACCAACGGTGACTCGGACTCAGTAATTGACGACTCGGACTGGGACCGAGTCGACTCAGTGGACGACTCAGCCGACTCGCCGAGTGACTCACCGAATCTCGCAATCTCACTCTCCAACAATGCGGACCCTTACAGGAACTTTCTCATCGCGCACGTCTCGGAGGCCGCGGAGAGCTTCGCGTTTCTGAGGGAGCGAAACGCGTCTCTCTTCCGGCGGAGCGTGGCGGCGTTCCTCCGCGAGAGGAGGCACGACGCGGCGGTGTGCGAGACCAGCCGGGACTGCTCCGGCGGGAGCCACGAGTTCATCGACGTGGTCCAGTCGGGAGCCGCCACGTGGCGCTACTTCGTGGACCTCGACTTCCGCGCGCAGTTCGAGATCGCGCGCCCGACGCGGCGGTTCTCGGAGGTGCTGGCCTCGGTCCCCGGCGTGTTCGTCGGAGGCGCGGAGGAGCTGAAGCGCACCGTTTCGACAGTGTGCGACGCGGCGAGGCGGTGTTTCAGGAGTCGAGGGCTTCCGGTTCCGCCGTGGAGGAAAAACCGGTTCATGCAGAACAAGTGGTTCGGACCGTGTCGCCGAACCGCGGACCCGGCTCCGATGGCTGTGAACGGGGTTAGTTGTAGGTTGGTGGGGTTCGACGACGCCGTTTTGGAAGCTGGACGTGGCGGTGGCGTTGTTGTTCGTACGAGATGATCTTATTAGAAGTGATGATTATATTAATACGGTGATGATGAATTTTCAGAAAAATAATTGTAATTTACCACAAACAAGAGTGGAAAGTTCAAACTGCAACTTGTTAAATGCGAAATCGCGTCTTAGTGATACAATAATTGTAATTTTGTTTCGGCTTTGTTAGGGAAGGATCGATTTTGTAAAATTGGAATAATCACTTTTTAATTTTATGTAATGACATTAAAGAATAATTTAACCAAGGGTCATCTTAACCAATGTCCATGTCCATTAAAACGAAAAAATATTTATTGTGAAATTCGAACACAAAAAAAAATCATAGATAGACAATTTTTTATCTTTTAATAAAAAAATTTCTTCTTTTAATTCTTTATATCATTTTAAAATGAGATTAATTTACGAGCAAATAGTGAACATGCAGTGATAGTATATAATATCTTTTAACACTATTATCTAATTACAGATAAATATATATGTTAAATTTGTTGATTTTTATAATAATTATTTTTAAAATTATATAAATAATAATTTTTTATTGATAATTAACAATATTGTAAAATTTTTTACTATAAAAATGCATAGAAATTAAACTCTTAATTTATATATATATTAATAATGTAAAATATTTTTATAGAGACAACCAGTAAGAATTTATTTTTTCCTTTAATGAAAATGGTTTTGTATGGATAGAAACGCGGCGAATGCACATTGTGTTATTCTCTTCACTGAGTTAGAAGAGGGAGTAAGTATCACGTGTGGGCAGAATCGGTTGGAACTAGGAAGAAGAGTCTTGTCTTTTTTATTCATTATTCACCACTATGTTATTTTCTTTAAAATAAAGTTATGTATATGTACTATATTAAATTAATAAATAATTAGCATACTGCTATTTGTATCATGCAAAATTTTTAAGGAGCTAATTAAAAATTAATTAATTTTATAATTTGTATAAATAATGTTAGTAATATATTTTTTGAAAAATTAATACACACTCTCCTATCTCGATTATATATATTTCACACTTATTAAAGGAAGGTAGTCAACTGCATTAAAATGTGTCAATCCCAATTAAAAAATAAGTATTTTTTCTAAATTACCCTGCATTGGAACTTGACATCAAGTATAAAAAAAGTCTTTGGCCTTACTTACTCCCTTCATTTCTAAACTCTTGATGTTTTAGCTTCTTATTTTTGTTCTTAAACTCTTGATGTTTTACATATTTCAGGACTCATTAATTATTTTCTTTCACATATACCCTTATTTATCATGATCTAGATTTTCACAACTTCTTCCATTATATATATATATAGAGAGAGAGGGATCAAATTACACCAGTGTAACTCTAAAAGAGTTACACCGTTTTAATAACTTGATATAGAATGAAATTTTTATCGATCCAACCATTGGATTATATCTGCATATTACCAAGATTGTTTGTGTCAAATTTTGTTAAAATTGAACAACAATAAGAAGGTAATCAAATGATCCATATTTTAGTATATTTTGAAAAGTTTATATTACGTCAATTTTAATCTATATGAATGAGGTAGCAAATAATTTTGGATTAATTTGAAATTTATATTACATGATCTATGTGAAAGGAACTTTCAATCCAACGGTGGATTTTAAGAAAACATCATCTAGTTGAAAGTTATTGAATGGTGTAATAGTTGTTTAAGTTACACCGGTGTAATTTGATCCTTCCTCATATATATATATATATATATATATATATATATATATATATATATATTAAATGAGGGTATTTTAGACTAAATGTATTGTTTGTGAGTAATACTAAATGTTTCTTAAACTGTGTGCATTAACCTTAAACATAAAGAGTTTAGGAACGGAGAGAGTATTAAATGAAAGGTATTTTGAAGATAACATCATTAAATAACACAAAATTAGTTGAAATTTGCTTATATTTGAGACAAAAAACAAGTGATTTTTGTTGTTTATATTCGAGACTATAGGGAGTAATTTAATATTAATTGAATTTTATATTAGACTCTTTGAAGAGAACTTGAAACTCACATATGTTAATAGATGGAGGCTACGATGGGAAAACAAACAAGTTTCCTACCATGCAAAATTTTTATTTGCATTGTTAGATTTTATTATTTTCAAATCTACGGTTCAGATATTTTTTTCTTTTTTCTTTTTCTCTCATTCTTCCCAATCTGCCCCTCTCACTCCTTCTCTCTCTCTCTCTCTCTCTCAACTTTTGTCATCACTTCGCAATGACATTGAAGCCGCTGCCACCGACAACATCTACATTGCTTCCAAACACAAAACCCCTGCCACCTCCAAAGAACCACCAATTTGGAAAACAAAATTTCAAATTCAAGAAATAAAAAAAATCATATCGCAAGATTGTTTTAGATCGAAACACAAGCTCCATTATCGATCTGGATCTCAATTACGGTATGGATCTAGAGGGTTCATATCTGAATATCGATGACAATGCTCCATTCCTGATCTAGATCTCAAAAACAGCTTGTGGTGCATGGCTGCATTGATTGTGAACCTACTGTAGGAAATCTTCCGACTTCATTTATTGTTTGCGTGTGGAAAGAGAAAACATTTGGTTGGGCGAACTAGAGTTTTAAAACAAATTTATTAGTATAAAATTTGAATTGTGTAATGACTTTGATCTTCGTTCAACGATTTTTGTTATTTGAATGTATGGATGTGTGGATTCACTAACCGAAGGGAATCAATCTCATATGTGTAATGCTTTGCATTTCAATTTTGTTTTTCCTTATGAAATTGAGTGTTTTTATATTTATGAAACAATTTAAAACCAACATAATGGACTGCGTGGATTGGAGAAAGGAAATCAATTGATGAAGCCGATGAAGGTCGTCGACGACGTGGTTTGTCGTTAGGGAAGGAGGTGAAGAGGAAGAAGGTTAACCGGTGAAGGGAGATCGACAAAGAAAAGGGGGTTGTTCAAGGGGGCAAATTGGGAAGAATGAGAGAAAAAGACAGAAAAAAAAATATCTTAACCATAGATTTAAAAATAATGAAATCTAACAGTGCAAATAAAACTTTCGCACGGTGGAAAGCTTGTTTGCTTTCCCACCGTAGCCTCTGTCATGTTAATAAGTGCTGCATAGATTTCAATAAAAAATAAAAAAAATATAACAAAAAGTGTGATGTTGACTTTCTTTTCATTAGGGGTGAAAATAAGATAAGATTGACTTTGGTACGTCTAATTTTGATACTTGTTGTAGGTCTGGCTTGATTTCCATATAAGTTTGGCCTAGTCTATAAACTTGTTTAAAGACATGTTTTGTTATAAGTCCTATAAAAAGGTTAGTAGGCCTATTGGCCTAAGTCAGTCTATTAGCCTAAATAACTCTATTACTAATTACATTAGCCAAAATAGGTTTACTAGGCTATTTAGACAAATAGGCTTACTTAGTAATAGACCTCCTATTAGGCTTTGTAGGCCTCTTATTAGGTTTGACCTTTTTTGTTTAAATGATCTTTTTAAAAAGTCTAAGCCTAATTTTTTTAGTAAACGAATTAGGTCAGGTCAAACTTTTTAATAAATAGTTTTTAATAATTTTTAATTAATAATAAATAATGTATTAAAAGGAATATGTTAGACATTTTATGGCTTGAGCACTCCTCATAAAATATTTATTATAGTAAAAATTGAATTTAAAGAAACGGTTCGCCGTTAACCCTTTTTTTGAATAACGGTTCACCATTAACCTAACTAGCTAATGTCACTTTATGTTCAAACTTTAAACAACTCCGAAAACAAATCACACATTCTATATGGTTATTTTCACTTTTTATTTTTTCATTTTATTTTATATTTCCTTTTATATAATATAATATAATGTAAATATAATATAATGTAAATAAAGGGCATGAGGCAAAAAAAAGAACAAAAAAGAAGAGAGAGAAAATAAAAGAAAAAGAAATTGAAAAAAAAATGAGAAAAGATGAAACTGTTGAATAAAAAAAACTGTTATAGAAAAATAAACTTGAAAGCAACCTCTTTTAGAAGAAGACACACAAAAACATCGTTGATTAAAATAAAAGAAAATTAAAAAAAGGAAATGATAAAAGGAAAAGAAGAAAAGAAACAAAAAATCCTTACCATCCCAAACCTTTTGACGGAGAGTAAAAGAAGAAAAAGAGAGGGAGTAAGGAAATGCTGAGAAGAAAAGGTAAATAGATATGGCAAAAGAAATGAAATGAAATGAAATGTTGACACTTGACAAAGTAAATATTGACACTTGGCAAGAGAGGACTTGATTTTATAATATAGTTAATAGAATCTTTATATATATAAAAGAAGAAGTCATATGTATTTATGTATTTTTTTTTTCCGCCTAAAAATGGGGTCTTTATGTAATTTTATTTATTTTGTCAATGTTAATTGACATTGTGTAACTTTTCTATAATAAGCTAAATTAGTGGATTACATTAAATCACATTAATGCTTCAAGATTTCATGCAAAATTTAATTAATTGAAAGAATTTGAAAGGGGTATTATCTTCTATTTATTTGAATTGGTCTATTTATTATTATATGTATTCTTATTCATATAAGAAACCAGATTAGTATATGTTTAATTAATTTTATATTTTTTGTTGTTGATTTTTATTTATATTATTTGCTTAACTGTTTAGAAAAAAAATAATTTTATATTTGTCTTTCAAAATTTTAAATTTATTTTCTAACCAAATTTAGATTTTGAATTTAATTCTAAATTAAAATTAAATTTTAAATTTATATTTGTACTTCAAAAATTTTAATTTATTTTTCAACCGAATTTATCTTTTATTTTAAGTACAAATTATATTTATAAATCATAAATAGCTTAAATTTATATTTACAATAATTGTTTTGATTAAAAAAAGATTTAGCTTTTGATTAATTAAATTTTTTGATTAATTAAATTGAAATTAACTATGATTTTAAACATTTATTTATGGTAACTGTGAAATTCTTCAATCAAATATAAATAAAAAATTGAAAACAAATAACTTTTGATTAAATTGAAATTAATGTTGATTTCAAAAATTTATATTAGTAATCACGAAATTCTCCAATTAAATTTAAATCCAAAATCAAAAATATATTTTGAGGAAACAATATATAAAACAAAGAAGGTTTGGTTATTATATCAAACCCCATATTTGATTTGAGAACTAAACAGGCATGACACTACAAGCTAATGCATCTTGCACATAAAGAAAAGCACTGTCTGGAAAGTTCCTTTTTCTCATCCAAGGAAAAATAGTTGCAGGTCATGTTCTCTCCCCATACCCTAAACTTATTCGTTTTCTCTTCTTCCTTCTTCGAGTTTGCTCTAATTTTTTCTACCTTTTTGTTTTTTCTTTGTAAGAGGTTTGATCATAAACCCACTAAATGCATAAAGTCCATCTAATCGTCATCTAAACCAAACGTATTAGAGGACTAAAAAAAGGTTTGTAAAAGTTTTCATTTTGTTAAGGTTTAGGAACATTTTTTTATGGTCTCTATCAAAATTCTAAAGTTCTACATTTTCTCTTCTTCTTTTTTCTTTTTTGATAAACATTTTTCTTTTCGTGGTCTCTACCAAAACCCTCATCTCATAATTTATGCCTGTTTCCTTTTTCGTTTTAACATGTTTTACCAGAAAGTCACTGCCTTTATTAAGAATCAGAATTAGCCAACACGAAGTGACATCAAAGGATTGAAAAAGGTTTGTAAAAGATTATTTTTTCAAGGTTTAGGGACGTTAATTTTTTTGTGGACTCTCATAAACCTTAAATTTCTACATTTTCAGTAGCCTCATGTGTTTTTGTTCTAATAAATTGTGCCTATTTGCTTCTTTTTTGAGCAGAGTCGCTGCCTGCATTAAGTACAACTTGAGTCACATTGCAAACGCATCATATTGTTCCAGGTTTGTAAAAGTTCTCTCTCTCTTTTATGAGGATTAATAATCGCTAAATACAAAAACAAAAAGGTGATGATGCTTTTTTCTATTCACTGATTTGGTTTATGTACTACAGGTTCTATTCTTTGAGGCAGGTTCTATTCTCAGACAAAACACCAAAGTTTTATTTATTGTTTTTTAAAGTATATTTCCTACTATTTTGTCTTTTTTATTTATACAATCTATGTTCATATAAATTTTGAATTTTGTCTTCTTTCTTAAAAGTATCTTAAGATTGTAATGGGTTCCGTTTTCTGATTTTCAATTTTTTTCTATATTGTTCATACAAAAAGTGACATTTCTTGCTTATTGTAATGTAATGAATTGATACTTAAGTTCTTCTTTTTAGCTTCTTTTAATTGATTTATACCTAATTTGATACTGTTTTTTACAATCAAACACGATTTAAAATTTGAAACTTTATTTACTTTTGTTTGCTTTGTTTTATGTTCAATGTAGAAATTTCAGTTGTATTTTTTTCCTCAAAGTTTTGATTAAGGATATTTCATTTTAGGGATAAGGAAGTTTCTTATGTACAAGCTTCCAAAGGATTTGGATGAAGGTTTTGTTTTTTCAATGATTATTATGCATAAAGCTTTAAGGTTACAATTTTTTCCTTTTATAGGATGCACCAATATAAAATTGTTAGTCAGATTTCGATTTGAAATTAAGTTTAGAACATAGTAACATAATTCGCTTATTTCACTGAGAACCGCGAACTGGTTCGTGCGAACCAATTCGAGGTACGTTTTCGTACCGGAACGTCAAAATTCGTCATTAAATTCATTGAAGAGACGAACCAATAAAAAGATTGGAAGATATTGCTCGAAACTTACAGAGAACCATTAACAGGGAAGTGAAGATCAAAATAGAAGAGTGGAAAGGCAGTCGCGCAGTCCAGGAGAAAACTATGAAAAGCAAATTTGCCATCGTCCATCACTAACGAACAGAAAAGATTGTAAAAGAAGAGTAGAAGAGAGAAGATGAAAGGATTTTTTTTTTAAATTAGTACAGTACTTGTTTCAAAAACGAGTTAGTGGCTTAGTCTGTTTTCGAGGAAGTTATTTTCTGGGGAAGTTACACGATTTAAAGCACGAGAGGAGTTGGTGGTGCTAGTTTCAAAAAAAAAATTATTTATTTAAATAAATTAAAGAATTAATTATTTTGACATCTATCTATCACTTTCTGGATAAGTGATATGAGTAATTGAATTTTTAATTTAAAAATTAAATCTCTTATCAGAATAAGTTAACTTATATTTTTGTAGAAACTTAAAAAAAATCAATTTATTGATTAATCTGTAACTGAAAAATTATATATATATATATATATATATATATATATATATATATATATATATAATACTTTGCAATAAAAATTATGTTAATCAATCTATCTATGTATACCTCACACGTACCAATACTTTGCTAGGTCACGTACCGCGTACCCGAACCCGTACCACGTACCAAAGAGTACCACGAATTATGTGACTATGGTTTAGAATATCTAATTTATCTTTTCTCCTTCCATTTTTCTTTTTAGGAACTTTTACGCTAATGGTTGATCAATGAATTATTCAAACATGCTATTCACTAAAAAATGTGTGACAACCAAGGAAAGTTACCATTACAACCAGCAGCCCCCTGTTCAAGATACACTGATCTCAAGGTTTTGGTCTAAAAAATCTACAAGATATGCTAAACATTTTTACTGTATTTGACTATTCAACTTTTATTTTGATATGAAGACTATAGAGTGATTTTAGTTATAAAATTTGATTATTTTTATGTGGTGTGGGAAGATTCACATTTCATCTCTTGAGAGGCTGTTGCAGTTGAATAGCAATCATTGAGTAGAAATATTTGGATTTTATCTTTCTATTTAAATTCAATTTTTCAAATAGAAATCTCATTAATTTGCTCTCTTTTTCTAGGCTCGCGGTTCGGATGAACAACTATTCCAAAATCTTTTATTCTTAATTTCAATTTCAGTGTAAAAACTTATATTTGATCAATTTTCATTTTCATTTTCAAATACTTTTTGATTAACAGTTTCGAGCCCAAAAAAAGGTTGTTTTGGCATTATCAATCTGGAGGATTCCTGTCACTCAATATGTGGGAACAATGTTCAAATCAATTTTATGTTTAAGTAATTTGGATACGTTTAATGTACATTCACCGTCTAAATTTAAGAGAACATAAAGATTTACGTTGGAACGTCTAGACACAAAGTTTGAATATGTCGTTTAAGAAAAAAATTTCAAGTTCTCTTTTTAAGAGATGATAAGCGTGTGGGAGAAATAGTTACACGACCTACACTTATAGACAATAGATGACAGGGAAAAATAAAGCAGTAAACAAGTACAAAAATAAAATAATGAAAGATTAAGTAATGGGGAAAAATATTACCTGGTGAAAGTGGAAGAGTTGTAGACAAAGACTTAGTAAAAACTTAGTTTATAAGGTTACTTATATTTAAATTCAGTTAACTATAGTCAGGAAAATAAATTGATCCTGGCATGTTCAATGTAGTAATCATTCCATAAACAATGACCCTTACACTTGCATGTTCGGATGATATATATTACAACTTCTACTTTAAAAATATGGGAAGAATCATGAATTTAATTAAAGATTTCTACTTTCACAAATGATATACGCTAAAATTGTTTACAATGAAGTAATTCATGCTTAAAATTTGTCTTCCCCGTGTCTTTAATTTTAAAAATTTTAGCAGGTCTTTTTTTTAAAAGTTTTATCTCTTTAATTTATAAAACTTTTATACAATGTAGAATTATAATATATTTATACAACTTTTATATGAATGATACTTAAATTTCTTTTTATATCAAAACATCTTTCATTTTTTTTAAATTTGAATTTTTTAAACTATTTATGTTGCTAATTCATATTTCAATCCATCCATCACACAAGTATCCATACTAGAACAAATCAATTTGGGTAATTTTTTCTTTTTCATTTTATAATCATTGGTTTTTTTGATGTCAAGAGACTCTTAGATATTTATATTTAATTTTAACAGATACAACTTTTATATGAATGATGCTTAAATTTCTTTCTATATCAAAGCATCCTTCTTTTTTTCGAATTTGAAAGTATAAAAAATTATATTTTATAAACAATTATATATTCTATTTATGTTGCGTCAATCCATATTTATATTTATCCATCGCACAGGTAACCATACTAGGAAAATCCCTTTGGGTGACTATTTTTTTTTTATAATCATTATTTTTTTTATGTCAAGAGATTCTTAGATATTTATATTTATATTTAAAGTATACAAATTTTATATGAATGATGTTTAAATTTTTATATCAAAACATCCTTCATTTTTTTTAATTTGAAAGTATAAAAAATTATATTTTTTAAACAATTATATATTCTATTTAGGCTTAAATACCTTTTTAGTCATTGCAATTTAGCGCTTTTTTGCTTTACGTCCTTGCAACATTTTTGTTTTGTTTTAGTCCTTACAAATTATATTTTTTTTGTTTTTCGTCCTTAAAGCAGTTTAGATAGCGCTTTGAACAGTGAAAAACGCTTTGAACAGTAAAAAAAAACGCTATCTAAACCGCTTTAAGGACGAAAAACAAAACAAACATAATTTGCAAGGACTAAAACCATTTTTTTTTTGCAACGACGAAAAGCAAAAAAGTGCTAAATTGTAAGGACTAAAAATGTATATAAACCTTCTATTTATGTTACGCTAATCTATATTTGTATCCATATCCATACTAGAGCAAATTCATTTGGGTGATTTTTTTCTTTTTATAATCATTGGTTTTTTGATGTCTAGAGACTCTTAGAAATTTATATTTAATTTTAATGTATACACCTTTTATATGAATGATGTTTAAATTTCTTTTTATATCAAAACATCCTTCATTTTTTTTAATTTGAAAGTATGAAAAATTATAATTTTTAAACAATTATATATTCTATATATATTGCACCAATCTATATTTATATCCATCCATCACATAGTAACCATACTAGGATAAATCCATTTGGGTGATTATTTTTTTTATAATCATTGGTTTTTTTATGTCAAGAGACTCTTAGATATTTATATTTAAATTTAATGTATACAACTTTTATATGAATGATATTTAAATTTCTTTTTATATCAAAACATCCTTCATTTTTTATTTAATTTGAAAGTATAAAAAATTATATATTCTATTTATAATGCAATAATCCATATTTATATCCATCTGTCACTTAGATATTTAAAGGAAAAAGTTCACTCGCAATATGCTCTTTTTATATCCATATTTATATCAAAATATCCTCCATTTTTTTAATTTGAAAGTATAAAAATTATATATTTTAAACTACTACATATTCTATTTGTGTTGCGCTAATCCATATTTATATACATCAGTTGCATAGGTATCTATACTAGAGCAAATCAATTTTGGTGATTTTTTTTCTTCTTTTTATAATCATTGGCTTTTTTATGTCAAGAGACTCTTAGATATTTATATTTAATTTTAACTTATATAACTTTTAAATGAATGATGTTTAAATTACTTTTTATATCAAAACATCCTTCTTTTTTTCGAATTTGAAAGTATAAAATATTATATTTTTTAAACAATTATATATTCTATTTATGTTGCGCCAATATATATTTATATCCATCCGTAGCATGCGTAACCATACTAGGAAAATCCATTTGGGTGATTAATTTTTTTTATATAATCATTGATTTTTTATGCCAAGAGACTCTTAGATATTTATATTTATATTTAATGTATACAACTTTTATATGAATTATGAATAGTGTAATTATATCTAACTCTACTTAAACCAGTTAATTATATGAATATTTTTGGAATAAAATTTAAATTTATGACAATATAAAATAAACTAATTTAACTAATTTTATTCATCTTGATGAATTAACTATTTGTTTCTTATATAGAAACGATGATAGTATTGTTAATTATTAATACAAGTAATATTTATTTTAATCATTCTAATAATATTATTAATATTATTTGTCACATTGTTGGCAAGAAGTCTATGTCTATTTTCATGATTGGGCAAATCACATCCCATACTAAAAAAATTCCAAATAAACATGCTCACACACTTTGTTTATCCCGTGTTGTTATATTAGAGAGATTTTTTATTTTTATTTTGTCACACTCTTTAGCAATTGTCTATGCTCCATTTTACACTTAGGCAAATCATATTGGGTGAATAGCACAAGTTAAATATGATGCTTCAATTTTATTATGTATTAATCCTGTTGTGGTTTTGCATATTTCAAACATATTCTTAGTAAATGTTACTCAATTGTTCATTTTTATTAAATAAATTGTCTGTCTATTTTCACGCTTGGGCAAATCACATTGGATGAATAACACATGTTAAATACTATGCTTGATATATTAATTCTGTTGTGATTTTGCATATTTCAAACATATTCTTAGTAAATGTTGCTTAGTAGTTCTTTTTATTAAATAAAGATAATCACATTTAAGATAAAATTGCGACATTAATTGGAAACAAAAAATAAAATTCAAGTAAAATTTGTCACATCCTTTGACAACTGCTTAATTTCACACTTGAGGGTAATCATATTGAGTGAATAACACATGTTAAATAACAGTTCAATTTTATTATGTATGTTTATGCACAGGTTAAATACTACACTTGCTATATTAATTCTATTGTGATTTTGCATATTTCGAATATGTTCTTAGTAAATATTGTTCAATTGTTCAGTTCCATTGAATAAAAATAAAACATTTAAGATAAAATTGTGACATCAGTTAGATACAAAAAATAAGTAAAATTTGTCATATTCTTTAACACAAACTTCTATGCCCATTTATACAGTTAGATAAAAAAATTCAAATAAAGACATTTAAACTCTATGTTTACCCCGTGCATCGCACGGGTCAAAAATCTAGTATATTAAATAGATGTTACATAAACGATGTTAACATGGTGTCGACATACATTTTCTAGATCCATCTTTGGATTTGAGTGTTCTGGAACGCAAGTTGTTTTTCTCCAATAGTTTTTTTTTTTTAAGTCCACAAGCTTTACACTTTTCTTTTAATATCTGGCAAACATAAAAATAATGTTTTAAAAATGACACTAATATTAAACTAATAAAAATATTGAGTTGTGATTTATTGATTACACAATAACTAAATAATAATTAAAAAGTCATAAGTAAACACTATTTTTAATATTATATCATGTATTAAAATAAATGAATATAAAAATCAAAATTAATAAAAAATTAATGGCTATATATTTAATATAATAAAAATCACTACTAAACAACAACAACAACAACAACAACAACAACAACAATAATAATAATAATAATATATTATTATTATTATTATTATTATTATTATTATTATTATTATTATTATTATTATTATACAGCTTATATAAAGACTTTTATCTATCTTAAAAAAATAATTTTAAGCAGAAATTTAAAAAAGAAAATGGGGAAATTAAAGACTGTAGATTCAAACTGATTTTCTCTAGTCGGTTTTGGTCAATTTTGACCAATTTTATATTGGTTTAATTTTTTTTTTATTTTAATAACTTCTTAAACTCGACCTAACTTTTTTTTTTTTTGCTGAAAGGCACTCGACCTAACTAGTTTACCTATTTTCTAATTAAAGCAATCGTTGAGTATAGTCTCTAAATAATTAAAGTTTTTATGTCTTTTTTCAGGATAAGTTTTGATGTCTTTATGCCTTAAAAAAGTTTTCATGATTCTATAACCTCTAAATAATACTATCTGATCAGACAAATATTTATATATAATTAGCTAAAATCAAGTGTTTGAGAGACACTCTAATATGAAGTCTGAAGATAAATATATGAGATATTTGAAAGATGACTTGTTAGAAGTAACCCTTTCAATTCCTTTCATGAGAATGACAAAATTGAAGAAGCTTTCTCAAAACAATCAAGGATACTTTGTAAAATCAAAATGAGATCAACTATATGAAGCAAAATATACCTAGAGTAGTGCACTCATTTAGATAGTAAGACGAAAAAAAGAATGCTTAAACAAAAGGAGAAAAAGGCACTAACACATACAAGTACACTTAAGAAAAAAGTTAGGCTTAATTACCAATTTGGTCCCTAAATTATTTAAAATGACTCAATTTGGTCCCTAAATTTTCAAAAACTTCAATTAGGTCCTCTAATTTTTAAAAATACTTCAATTAGGTCTTTTTCATCCAATTTGATTGACGTCGTTAGGATTGCGAATTCTGGGGGTTTTTGTTTACTAATAGCGGCGGTTTTTAACCGCTACTATATTTATTATTATTTTAAAAAATAAAAAGCTTCCACCTGCGAGAAGAAGCACCAGATCCATACCGCCGTCGTCAACAATGGTGAAGATCATCGTCAAAGAGAAGAATGAGAAGAAGAAGGAGCCAAGTGTGCAACGAAATCAACATCACAATGGTGAAGATCTCCTATGCACCCCAGGCAACCAGTTCCGTACTGCCACCGTCCACAGTGGACCCGTTCCGCAACAGAATGCCTACGATGGAAGGGCTCTACGAGTGGCGGAGCTTTTTCGAGAGGTAGAGGGCGCGGATGGAGTGCTGGAGGTTGACGCCGTCGAGGACCGTGAAGCTGCGATTTTGAGGTTGAAGCCGCTGTGCGGGGCGGTGCCCATTTCCTCCACGATGTCAATGAAAAGGCATATGGGTGCGGCGAGGATTGATGTGAGGGGAGGAAGATTGGGTTGTGGGGAAGGTCCGGAAATGGGGTTGAATTTGAGAGAGGGGTTTGGGAATGGTTGTTGCCGCAATTGTTGGGGTGAAGAGGAAGAAATTGGCATTTTGGGTTTGTTGTGTTGTGTTGGAACATTCTTGGTGAAGTAGCTGCCAGCAAGTAGCAATAACACTGTTATTGTTATTTTAAAATAATAATAAACATAGTGGCGGTTAAAACCGCCACTATTTGTAAACAAAACTGTCGGAATTCACAATCCTAACGGCATCAGTCAAGTTAGATGGAAAGGACTTAATTGAAGCATTTTTAAAAATTAGAGGACTTAATTGAAGTTTTTGAAAATTTAGGGACCAAATTGAGTCATTTTAAATAATTTAGGGACCAAATTGGTAATTAAGCCAAAAAGCTATTTGCACTCATTTAGATAGTAGTGCACTCATTTTAACTTCTCCAAAGCTATTTGCACTTAAGGAAAAAATAAAATAAAACTCATTCAATGTCTCCATGCATTTAATGCAAATTCAATACATTCATATTTTTCTCAAAAATTCTAGTCTACAGCATTCAATCCTCAAACAGAAGTGAGAAACAATATCTTTATTTATTTGCAAAAGACTTTCAATCTCTTCATTTATTTCTCTAACCTTTTGTGTATTTATATCTTGTATCTCTAGCTTGTATAGTCGAGAGTAATTTTCAAACATGGTTACATTATTTTTCATTAAAGTATCTTAAGATAACATTAAAATTTTTGTTTATTCGTCAATTAAACACTCAATGTGTGAGAAATTTTAAGAGACTTGTTCAACTACTTAGGCGTGAGATTTTTGTACTTGTTTCATACCATATGAATAGTGAAAATCCAAACTGTGTTATGAATTGGACATGATCCAATGTGATTTGAGGTAAATTAGAATAAATATCGTGTGTTATTTTCCTAGATTATTACTCTTTTCCTAGATTATTCTCTTTAATTTCCTAGATCATTACTTGTTAATTTACCAACTAGAAGTTGTAATGTGATTTTTTTTTTAAAAAACTTTCCTTAACTAAGGTTATATTTGATCCAATTTTTTTTTTACTTAAAAAATTACTTTAAAGTTTTTTTTTTTGAAGAAAAAAATTACTTTAAAGTTAAAAGGTTAAAATAAGAACTCTACAAATAAAGTAGAACATAATTAAAAGTTTTAATTTAAAAGCTCGGTTTAAGTTAAACACTCCATTTCATTAACTCACATTGATTGACGTGCGTCATTTGTTTAGGATGAGAGGGAGTGAAAGATTGGGTATGTAACTTTTTGTTTTAAGTTACTTTAATTAGTTTTTTAAAATCTATTTTTTCCTTTTTATTAAAAAAATAAGAACTCCTTAATTGTTTAATAGTTTTTCACCAAAATTTTACAAAATAAGTGCTTAAGGCATCATCTGAAAATTTCAAATGATTATTTGAAACTTATATAATTCAATTGTTATCTTTCAAACTCATAGTGTGTTTGGTTAAGCGTTATATGTTAGTGAAAATCATGTCCATTTTCCATGTTAAGACCAAAGCTACTTTATATTGCTTCATATTTTCACATCATGGATCAACATTTTTGGGATTTGATCGTAGATCCAAACACCCACTCAAGATCATATGAGTTTTTTTTTTTTGAAGGAAATGATTCATTACTGAAGTGAGTTTTAGTAAAAGATGATAATTTCGAACGAAGAAAGAAGGAAAATATAGGTCTAATTACTCTCTTGGTTTCTATAGTTACAACTTACAACATTTTTCTTTTTTAATCCTTATAGTTTAAAACATCCAATTTTGATCCCTATAGTCACAATTTTTTTAGTTTTTATTATCTAAAATCACATAACGTCATTACATGCCGATCTTTTAATGCATGTTTGGATGAGTGTTCACAAAATTGATTTTGAATTAAATTGATTTTGTAAAATTGATTTTGGTTAAAATTGATTTTGAAGTGATATGATTTATGTTTGGATGTTTTTATTATAAAATCAAGTTAAGAGTAAAACTCACTATAAAAATTTGGATCCAACACGAAAGCTACTGAGCGTGTTTGGATTAGTGTTGACAAAATTGATTTTGAATGAAATTGATTTTACAAAATTGATTTTGGTTAAAATTGATTTTGAAGTGATGTGATTTATGTTTGGATGTTTTTATTATGAAAGCAAGTTAGGAATAAAACTCAGTACAAAATTTTAGATCCAATGCAAAAACTACTCAAAGTTGCTTCAACTCAGAATGAATTTTGGACCCATAATCAATTATGAACTCTTATCCAAAGTGAAACCAAATATGTCAAAATTTATCTAAAATCAATTCTAGACTCAGAATCAATTCTGCAACGTGAAACCAAACACGCACTAAAATCAAAGTTGCTTCAACTCAAAATCAATTATGGACCAAGAATCAATTCTAAACTCTTTTCCAACATGAAACCAAAAATATTAAAATTTATGCAAAATCAATTTTGGACTTGAAATTAATTCTCCAACGTGAAACTAAACCTGCACTAAAATCACTACAAAATTGAAACTGTCTAATTTTTTTTTGCGGTTTTTTACCATTAATTTCAGTTTTGTAGTAGTTTTAAAAGACTTAGATGTAACAATTTTAGACCACGAGGATTAAAAGGTTAAAAAATTATAATTATAAGAATCAAAATGAAATATTTTAAACTACTAAGACTAAAATAAAAAAGCATTACAACTATAAGAACCAAAAGGATAATTAAACAAAAATATACAAGAGGCGCAAGCATCAAACACTTTACATACCTCAAATTTTAGACAATTATCTTATTATTTATTCTGTTAATTTTATACAAAATCACACGTTTTCGAGGAGAAAGAAGTGCAACAATATTGGGTAGTAGAGCACATCCACAAGCAAACAATATAGTACAAGAAGGGTGGGAAAAAAATCAGTCAGCAACGAAATTTCATTCGATGGATTATAAATTTATAATGTTACGACCATGCTAATTGATTGATGATTAGACAATACTTTATCTTTGAAATATCCTGTCATATTTGTTTTCCCATATGCTCAAGATGGGTGAATACTGAAGAAGAGTCAGAAGACATAAATACAAAACCTTGTGACCTATTCAAAGCAATATTGATTTGTCACTTCCATTTTAACTTGTACGATATCTTCTGTCACTTGTAAACAAGGCCCTCAAATCATTGAAGGGAAATGGCTCGTTTTAAATATTTGACTTAAATATGTTTTTAATCCCTCAAATATGGATCCTTATTTTTTTAGTCCCTCAAATTAAAAGTTGTTTTTTTTTAGTCCCTCAAAGTTGAAAAATGCTTTTTTTTAATCCCTCTCCATAATAGGTGTCAGAATTTGTAATTTGTGGCAGTTTTTAACCGTCAAAATTTGATTTTGTAAATTTGTGGCGGCTAAAAGCCGCCACAAATTGCGAATTCGTTATTCCTTGTTTAACACTACTGTAGAGAGGGACTAAAAAATGCATTTTTCAACTTTGAGGGACTAAAAAAGTAACTTTTTATTTGAAGGACTAAAAAAATAATGGTCCATATTTGAGGGACTAAAAACATATTTAAGTCTAAATATTTAGAATAGTTTAGTTTATTATATACTCTTAATATGCACAACAGCTAACAATGTTGGGAGGTACAAAAAGGAAAATAAAAGTGAACAACAATCTGTGCGAAAATTATGATAAATGGGATTTTTTTTTTTTGTGCTGTTGAGCAAAGACTTGAATTTGGACAGGTTGTGGCAAATTTTGCTGTCTCCCGCACAGTTTTTTTTGAAAGGCAAAGACAAAGCCAGCCATGACCTTTACTGTAGGTTCACTGGCTCCAGATCAGTGTCTCGGATATGAAAGAGTGAAACTAAAACGGTTTAGCATAATGAAAGTTTAAAAGTTACAATTATTATTAACATTATGTTATTTCAAAATACAGGATAAATAACCATTTTAATCTATGGAAGTATATAGCATTATCATATTAGTCCTTTAAACTAAAAAAACTTGTAAATAAATTCTTGAAAGTACAATTTGTCAATCACATTGGTCCAAAATTAAAAAAAAAAATACATAATTTAAGTGATACTATTATCATATGTTTAGGGACTAAAATAACAATAAGTGATTAACTTTAGGTATTTAGATGAAACAACTAAAAATTTCAAGGACTTATTTGAATTTTTCTTAATTTCAGAGACTAATGAGACATAACTATACACTTCCAAGATCAAAATGGTGGTTTACTTCAAAATATATAAATAAATTTCATAATAAAATCAAATGTTTGTTTTGTTTAAATAAAAATCATTTTTATTCATAATTTATATTTTTCATACTGATAAGAAAATTACATTAAAATGTTGTTAACAATACAGTTTTGTTGGGCAATGGTTAATAAATTAATACATAAAAAATATAAAAAAAAATATGATGAAACTGTATTAATAACATTAAATATTATATTTTCTAATAAAACTTTTGCACTTTTTAATTCTTATGTATTCGACAATGATTAGAAAAACCGTATAAAAATAGTAGTTATCAAATCATTATAAAATTATTTTGAACAAAATGTAATTAATGAACTATTAACTTTTGATATCATAAGAAAATAATTTTATCAAACTTTTAAAATAGTAAAAATTATCAACATATAGTTGAGTTTGGATTAAAAAATATTTTACAAAAATAAAAAATCAAAAGAAAATTATTACATTTAAATAATGTTACAAATAACTATGCCATGTAGTAGTTGATAAATTTTAAATTTAAATAATTTCCATTATTGTTTATAACATTATAAATACGTTTAATGTGCTGGCTAGCAGTGCATATGCCCGTGACGCCCGTCCATTAGCTTCACCCATTCGAAACAGTTGCATACCCTTTTTTCTTGACAATTATTATAGTATGGCACTATAGCCATTGCCAGTGCTTGAGTGCATTTGATTTTGAGCTCCTTATTGTGGCACGTCGTTCACAGCAACACCTCTCGTTTTTTAGAATTTGGGATGAGGTTATTCAAATTTGAAACTCTAACATGTTTATTTACACTTTCCATTTTTAAAACATTTAGCTCTATTTTAAACATATTTTTATTCAATTCTTTGGATAAAGTTAATTAAAATAATTTAAATTAACTTCTTTCATATATCATGCATAAAACTTAAAATTGATAAAAATAAATATATTAAATAAGAAAAAATACATTTTATTTTTGTCTACATAAAAAAAAAAAAATACTCCCTCAATCCCATTATAATTATCGTCCTATGTTGTTTTACACAGATTAAAAAAGATTAATAAATGGATGAAAGAGAATAACAAATTTACAAAACTAACCTTATCATCATTAATTTATTTTTAGTTTTTGTTGCCCATCATTAATATTATAAGAGATATAAGTAGAAAAAAATAATTAATGTAACATTGAAAAACTAAAATGACAATTATTTTGAGATTTATTTTTTTTCTTACACAACGATTATTATGGGACAGAGGGAGTACAATAGTGATATAATTTAATTGATGAAATAATAGATTGTCGAATAAACAAACATTGTATTTTTTTTTTTACTACAACATTGTATTAATTATTGTTCTTACCAGATTTTGGCAAGTCTTCCGGTGCGGTGGCTCCGCTAGAATCTCCTCCGTGACTGGTGGGGGTGTACCTG
Source organism: Pueraria montana var. lobata (assembly GCA_026413185.1). NCBI lineage: Eukaryota > Viridiplantae > Streptophyta > Magnoliopsida > Fabales > Fabaceae > Pueraria > Pueraria montana. The sequence continues at coordinate 57,424,902 of CM048650.1, read as the reverse complement.
CAAAGATACTCTGACGCTCAAGTTAGAGGCGCAGAGGTAGGAGACAAGTATCATAATTGGGATTAAGAATTTTCATACCTTGGCGGGTTGGATTATTGCTGTATTTATAGGACTAAAATGGGAGATTAGATAGGGTTATTTTCCTATCAAATCTCCTCAAATCTCGTGATTAAGATAGAGATAATTCTATCTTCTATCATTAGCTTATGATATGATCTTTCTGTATCTTATCTTATAGTAAGATATGCTTTCCATTATTACTCCCCTAGTCCGAGTGAGAAGTCTTTACTCGGCCAGCTCAGCTACTCGGTAGAGTGTCGTGTCTGAGTAGTACACATGCCCCCAAGCTCTGAAGTAATGTAGGAGCTTAAGTAGTGGTTGCGCCGAATTCGGATTTTACTTGGCTGAGTCGAGTTTACTCGTTCCATTTGGACGGGTCCGAGTTCGGTTCTCGAAGCGTCATGTCGTTAGGTGATGGTGTCGTTTCAGACCTATTAAAGTCGTAACGCTCCCCAAGGCCGGCGACAATGATTGTTTTTGAATTTTGAAATGTTCTAGGGATTCCCAAAGGTCTCAAGCCCTCCTAGCCGTTGATTATCTGGTGAAGGGTCTTGATCCAACGGTTCGGACCGCTTCGCCTTTTCGTATTCGAAATGCTTGGGGTCTTATATAAAGGGCACTGTTGATGCCGGTGTTCACTTTCCTCTTCAAATTTCGTTTCCTGGCGACATTTTCCTTCTTTCTGTCATTTTGTCCTCCTTCTTCTAGCTTTTTCTTCTTCTTTTCCTCGTTCAGGTACGCCCTTCTCCTCTCCAATATTATTCTCTGTTATCTGAATGTCTTCTTTTTCCAGGGAATCAGGGTGTTCCGGCGGAGGTCGTATGCTCGTGCCTGAGGTTCACCTCATCAGAGAGGGCTTCGATGATGGTTCTCCCTTGCGCCGCTCTAACTCCGGTGGAGTTAGTGATGGTACGTTGGCGGCAAATGTCGCCATCGCGAATGTCGAGGTGGTTCGTCCATCCTTCGTCCCTACACAAGTGCCTTTAGCTGTTCCTGTCAGGGGGTAGTAGTCCTAGATGATTCCGAGGCTACTGAGGATCGTCCTCTTGAGACTCGTCGTGCTCGACCTCCTCTCCCTCCTCCCATTCTCCCCCAACCCATAGAGAATAGGAAGGTTTACGCTCCTGTTACTACTCCTGGTTATTCCTGGGTAGCCGGTGAGGTGGGTGCTTATGCCTCTCGGTATCAGATCACGAAGGCTTTGTCTTCTTTTCTTGAAACGATTGATTTATGTCATTCAGAAAGGCCGGGTATGGTCTATGTCGAGCCCTATGAGCCTGATGATCGAGTCTTCCATTCTGCTGTTCTGTGCCAGTCTCATTTTACATATGTATATGAGGCTTTATTTTCGGTTCTCGACATCACGGTTCCGTTTGACCAATTCGAAGCTGACGTTCTTCGGGAGTTGAACGTCGCTCCTACGCAGTTGCATTTGAATTCCTGGGCCTCGCTACAGGCTTTCTGGGTGCTCTGCAGTAAATTTTTTATTACTCCTACTACTCCCAAATTCTTATATCATTATAAGGTTAAGGAGAGTCAGAAAGGCGGTTGGGTTTCCCTGACTGGGATCTCTGGTCGGTCTATCCTTAGTCCTTATACCTCCTCTTGGAAGAATTTCAAGAGTGGTTTTTTCCGTGTTCGGCCGGGTCCGGAAGGGGAGATCGAGTTTTTTGATAGCCGTGGGAGGCCAAGGTTCCCTCTTTATTGGACCCGTTCCCCGAACAAGCGGTTGTCTTGGCAGGTCGTAAACATGTCTCCTGAGGATCAGGATGACATGGTTACCCTGTGTAAGTTGCCGTGTTCCCTATCTTGCAAGACGACCGTGGGGATTCCTACTTCTCGGACTCCGAGAGAGGATTGAGACTGTGACTATCTTCTTTTTATTCAGTCGTCTTTCTTTACTTTTTTTTTACTGATGTTTGTTTCTTCTGCAGCTGTGATGGGGAAATTCGACTACAAAACGGCCAAGAAGCAAAGGCTTGAGAAACTGAGGAGCAAGGATCCTGCCGCCGAGGTTGTCCGAGTTGCTTCTCCCATTCCTTCTTCTCCTCCCCCTCCTCCTTCTCCGAAGAGGAAACAACAAGAGGCTATTTGGGGGGGGGGGGATGACCCTTCTAAGAAGTCGAAACCGAGTCCACCTGGTGCTCAACCTGCAGGTTCTTCTGTTGAGAAGCATCTGGCCTTTCTTTCTATGAAAGATGAGCGGTCTTCATTTTAGGGGAAGGACTTCAACCCCCAAGCTCTCATCTGTGCCGACAATCTCGGTCAGGCCGATCAGGATATGTTGAGGGATGCAGGGTCGCTGCTTTCTATGGAGGCTGTCTGTCGCTTCCAGGCCCATTCATGGGCTATTGCCCAATATTGGGCCGAGGAGTTCGACCACGGCCACCGAGAGCTGGTCATGGTGAATGAGGCTGCTGCTAAAGCTGAGCAAGCCCTAGTTGAGACTACTCGGGCTAACGAGACTCTTCTTCAATCTGCTGAGGAGTCTCGAAGGTCCTAGGAGGAGGTGGAGGCTAAGTTAAAGGAGGCTGAGGACCGAGAAGAAAATTTAAAGCTCTCCTTGGCGGAGTCCGAAAACTTGACCCGGGAGCTGCAAGCCGAGGTGGAGTGGCTCACTCTCGAACTTGCGCAGGCGAAGACGGAGGTCGCCCATTCTGAGGCTAAACTTAAAGTCGATTTAGGCGAGGCCCTGGACGAGATCGTTTCAACCCATGAGGCCGGGTTCAAGAAGGCACTTTGCCAAGTTCGTTACTTCTTCAAGGATGCTGACACCTCTCTTTTTGATGTTGATAAATATATCAATAAAGAGGGGCAGTTGGTGGAGGAGTCTGCTCTTAAGGGTGAGGATGCTCCCGATGACTCCACTCAACCCGCTGCTTAGTCTTAGGAATTTGTCTTTTTTATTGTAAAGGCTCGTACCCGGCCAACCGAATAGGGTATTACCTTAATGAAATTTATTTTTCTCTTAAGTATCCCCCTTTTTCTTTTTCTCTTATTATTTGTTTGTGGTCCGTTTTTGTATCCTTTTAAAAGGTCTACTCGGCTTTGTTAACTCGCTTTTTGTATCCTTATAAAGGTCTACGTGATTTTTTACGTTAACTCGCTTTTTGTATCCTTATGAAGGTCTACGCGGTTTTTCCTAACTCGCTTTTCGTATCCTCATAAAGGTCTACGCGGTTAGTTAATTGTATTGAAATTCGGTCATTCTCCTTTCGGGATGTCAAGTATCGCTCACTAAGTGCCGTTTAATGCCAGTATCCGATTGGTCTACTCGGTCAAATATAAATAGATAATTTGAAGAAAGGAGTTTTATTAACAAAAGAAATCGGGTGTGCCTCATTAAAACCTCTTTGACAAAAAACCTCTTTGGGAAAAAATGTCAAAGTAGGAAAAAGAGTACATCACCACTTACAATTTTCTAGCTGTAATAAAACTTTAAATGTGTCGCATTCCAAGTTCGGGGGATGGCTTTGCCGGATGGATGCTCTAATTGGTAGGCTCCATTTCCCAGTGACTTGGTTACTTTGAAGAGGCCTTCCCAGTTGGCTTCCAGCTTTCCCTCTCCTGTAGCTTTTCTTGCTTCTCCGCACTTTCTCCAAACCAGATCTCTGACTTCAAAGTTTCTTGGTTTAACCTTGCTGTTATACCTCTTCTCGGCTATTCTTTTATAGGCCTCTGTTCTGATTTGGACCTCGTTAAGGGTCTTGTTGAAAATCAGAATATTATATTCTGATTCTATTAATAATAGCGGTTTATAGGAACATAATCTTTAATTTAGAGGAAACAAAATATCCTCTATTTATGTGTAATTAATGTAATTAACCTATATAAACACGCATCCGCTGTGTACTCTAACACACAATTTTCACTCCATTATACCTCTGTTTTTCTTCTATTTTAACATGGTATCCAGAGCCTGACAGAGGTATTACGAAAATCGTGTTTCACCGGGGATAGAGATCCACTATCCCCGGTGGACCCTTTTGATTGTCTCCCTTCTTTTGGTGATCAATTTCGCACCTCCGATGACTTTTCCGGCCACCGCCTTCTACTCGCCCCACCGTCGCCGATAAAACCCACTCTGTCCTTATCCCAGATGCACTGGCCTCGTACATGTCCCAGTTGCACTGGCCTCGTCCTTGTCTCAGATGCATTGGCATTGTCCCAATCATTGACTTGGTTGTTGTCCTTGCGGTGTGATCTGGTCAAGAACCGTCTATTTGGGTCTTCACTAATATTGGTTTGAAGCTTCTAAATGTTGGTTTTAAGAAAGTCGGAACTTGCTTTGCTTGCCATGAATTTTCTTAGGCTGATGGGTATTCCAGCTCTTTGGCAATGTTATCTTTCTAGCAATATTCCCCGACTTCACCAAGATCCCAAAGTTGTCTTCAAAATATTGTTTGTAGTGGAGCTCAATTTTTATGTTTTTGTTGGGAATAAATTTTCTTGTAACAAGCTGAGAGCTTAGTAAGCTTCAGCTTGAGGGGGAGTGTTGAAAATCAGAATATTATATTCTGATTCTATTAATAATAGCGGTTTATAGGAACATAATCTTTAATTTAGAGGAAACAAAATATCCTCTATTTATGTGTAATTAATGTAATTAACCTATATAAACACGCATCCGCTGTGTACTCTGACACACGATCTTCCCTCCATTATACTTCTGTTTTCTCTTATTTTAACAGGTCTCTTCGGTCATGTCGAGTGCATGCCTTAGTGATTGATCATTATTTTCCCGGATGAAATTTGCTCTTCGTAGGGAGGGTTCTCCGACTTCTACTGGTAACATGGCGTCTGATCCATATGAGAGTTTGAAAGGTGTTTCCCCCGTTGTTGATTGCGGTGTGCAATGATATGCCCAAAGGATTGCGGGAAGCTCTTCGGCCCAACTTCCTTTGGCGTCGCCTACTCGTTTCTTCAGTTCTCCGAGTATCACCTTATTCGTTGCTTCAGTTTGTCTGTTGGTCTGTGGATGTTCCACTGAAGTCACTCGGTGCCTAATCCTGAGGTTTTTGAAGAACTCCTCAAGGTTCTTTTCGGTGAACTGTTTTCCGTTGTCGGATATTACTGAGTGGGGGATGCCGAATCGGCATATGATATTTTTCCATATGAATTTTTGCACATTATGGGCGGTGATGGTGGCTAAGGGTTCTGCTTCGATCCACTTCGTAAAGTAGTCGATTTCGACCAGGAGGAATTTGACTTGTCCCTTAGCAAGTGGAAAAGGGCCTAATATGTCTACTCCCCATATGGCGAAGGGCCATGGTGTTGTGAAATTATGCAACTCTTCCACTGGTAGGTGGGATATGTTGCCAAATTTCTGGCATTCTTCACATTTTTTCACGTATTCGGCGCAGTCGCGACGCATTGTTGGCCAGTAGTATCCGGCTTGTAGGATTTGGGCGGCCATGACCTTTTCTCCTGAGTGCATTCTGCATATTCCTTTATGCATCTCGTTTACCATGTACCCGGCTTGAATCTTCGTGACACATTTCAGTAGTGGTGCAGTGAAACCTCTCCTATAAAGGTCTTCTCCCTCTATGACGTAGTAACTGGCCCTTCTTCTGATTTTTCTGGCCTCTTCTCGATTTTCTGGGAGGGTTCCTTCTTTCAGAAGTTTCATACCTTGGTCATCCATTCTCGGTCGTCGGGTTGATACTAGAGACAACTTTGTCAATGCTCGGAGCAGATACTATTTCCTGTATGACAGTTCGGTGTTGGCCTTTCTTCTTTGTACTTGCCAATTTTGATAGCAGGTTGTCCCTTTCATTCTGTTCTCTTAGAATATGATTGAGTTCGAACTCAATGAACTCGTTCTTTAACTGGGAGGCCAGGTGGTAGTATCTTGTCATCTGGGGGTCCTTTGTTTGATAGGATCCATTCATTTGTCCAGTGACTAACTTTGAATCGCTCCAGCATCTAAGGTGTTTCGCCCCTACCTCCTTGGCGAGTTTCAGTCCTGCTAGCAGGGCTTCGTACTCGGCTTGGTTGTTAGATGCATCGAAGTTAAATCTGAGTGAATGTTCCAAGATAATCCCTTCAGGGCTTTTGATTATGACTCCTGCTCCGCTACCTTTAACGTTCGAGGAACCGTCCACGTAGAGGGTCCACCATGGGAAGGGTGCCTCTTCTATCGGTGCTAGCTCTGCAATGAAGTCAGCTAGGCACTGTGCTTTGATAGGTCATCTCGGTTCATACTTGATGTCGAACTCGGATAATTCGACTGACCATGCTATCATTCTTCCGGCTAGTTCTGGCTTCCTCAATACTTGTTGTATTGGGTGGTCTGTTCACACCACTACTTGATGGCTTTGAAAGTATGGTCGTAGTCGTCGTGCTGAAGTGACCAGGGCTAGTGCTAGCTTTTCTACCATTTGGTACCTCGTTTCGGCATCTTTCAACACTCGGCTTATGTAGTAGACTGACTTTTGTATCTGGTTTTCTTCTTGAATGATGACTGAACTGATTGCGTCTCCCGAGACGGCTAGGTATAACACTAAGTCTTTGCCTAGTTCAGGTCGTGTTAGGATTGGTGGTGATGAGAGCAGTGTTTTTATCTTTAGAAAGTTTGCTTCACACTCTTCATTCCATCCAAACACCCGTTGCTTCTTTAGCAGTTGGAAAAAGGGTCTGGCTACCTTTGTCGCTTTCGACAAGAAACGGGACAGGGATGCCAGTCTTCTAGTTAGCCGTTGTACTTCCTTCATGTTACTCGGGCTTCTCATGCTTATGATAGCTGCACACTTCTCCGGATTGGCTTCTATGCCTCTGTGGGTGAGCATGAATCCTAAGAATTTTCCGTCATGTCCTCCAAATACACATTTCTCAGGATTTAGCCTCATGTTATGTTTTTTGATCTCGCCAAAAATTTCGGCTAAGTCTCCTAAGTGTGAGTTTGGTTCTCTGCTTTTAACCACCATGTCGTCGACGTAGACTTTCAGGTTCCGGCCGAGTTGGTCAGCGAAAATCTTGTCCATCAGACGCTGGTATGTTGCTCCCGCATTTTTCAGTCCAAATGGCATTACCGTGTAACAGTAGTTGGCTGTGTCAGTTATGAACGCCGTCTTTTCTTCATCTGGTGGGAACATGGGTATCTAGTTGTACCAAGAGTACGCGTCCAAAAAGCTCAGGATCGGATAGCCGGCTGCTCCATCTACCAGTTTGTCGATGCTTGGCAACGGGTATGAGTCTTTTGGACACGCTTTGTTAAGGTCTGTGTAGTCAGTACACATCCTCCATTTGCCGTTTGCTTTCTTTACCATCATCACATTTGCAAGCCATGTGGTGTATTGTACTTCTCTTATGAAGCAAGCGCTAAGTAGCTTTTCAGTTTCTTCTTTGACTGCTTTTCCTCTTTTGGCCCCGAGCTTTCTTTTCTTTTGGGAGATTCGCTAGGTCTCTGGACAGATGGCAAGCTTGTGGCAATAGAAGCTTGGGTCGATTACGGGCATGTCGGCGGCTGACCATGCGAACATGTCGACGTTGTCTAACAGGACTCTGGCGATTGCGTTCTCGGTCTCGTTTGTTAACTGAGTCCTGAGTTTTATGCATTGCCTTGGTTCTCTTCCTATTTGGAAAGATTTTACCTCCTATGTAGGCTCTGCTCTCGGCTCGGCCTCTCTAGGGTCGAGATCGACTTCCTCTACTGAATGTGTTGCAAGCGAGATGCATGCTACATGCTTTACTGTTGGTTTTGGAACCTTTTTGCCACTAGCTATCCTTAGACTCTCTAAGTAGCATTCGCGGGCTATCTCCTGATCAGCTTTGACTGTCACTATCTTTCCTTCTGAACCAGGGAATTTCATTGCCAGGTGTGGAGTTGAGATCACTGTCCCTAGTTCGTTGAGTGTCGGCCTGCCTATGAGAATGTTGTATGAAGTAAGGGCGTTGACTAAGAGGTACCTGACTGTGATAGTCTTGGACCCTTTCTCCTCATCTCCGAAGGTAGTGAAGAGGTCAATGTAGGACTTTTTAACGTAAATATACCAAAAAAAATAAAAATTACCCAACTAACCTATCCCATAAATTATTTATACAACTAACCCAAATTACTGTGCACATTAAAAAATCGGTTACCCCGTAACCGATTTCTCACCGCGCGATACGCTCCCTCCCACATTTCTCAACAGGGTATATCATGAATCCAACGCTTTCCGCGAAGAGAAATCGGTTACCAGGAAAACAAATTTTCAATGTGTACAGTAATTTAGGTTAGTTACGTAAATAATTTATGGAATAGGTTAGTTGGGTAATTTTTTTTTTTTTGGTATATTTAGGTGAAAAAGTCGTCAATGTAGCCTCTAGTATCGACCTTTTCGCCTGCAAAACCGACTAGTTGTTCAGTGTACGGCTGTATCTTACTTTCCGGGATGTCTAGCTGTTGGAAGGTGGATCAGTATAAGATATCTACTGAGCTGCCTTGGTCGATTAAGACTTTACACACCAACCAATTTGCAACCTCAACCTTGACCACTATCGGGTCATCGTGGTTGGGTTCTACGCCTTCAAAATCTGTATTTGTGAAAGTTATAGGAGGCATTTTTCTGTGTATTCTAGGGCTTATTGAAGCCGAGTTGATTGACCGGAGGCTGCGCAGGTGTCTCTTCCTTGCCGAGCTCGAGCTTCCTCCTCCTGTGAATCCTCCTGCTATCGTGTTGATAACGCCTCGAAGTCGAGTCTCGGGAGGTTTAGTCAGTTGCTCCTGGCGAGGCTCTTCCGTTCGTCTAGATTTTCTGTCGCGATCGCCTTTCCGGTCTCGGGTTCGCTCTCGCTTAGACTTTCGGTTGTCGTCTCGGACGAAGCGTCGTAATTTGCCTTGTTGGATAAGTTTTTCAATCTTATCCTTCAAGGTGGTGCAATCTTTAGTGGCGTGTCCGTGCACTCGATGGTATCTGCAAAACTTGGACCTATCTGCTTTTTTCTGGGGAGCGGTTCCGAGTAGGCAGAGTTATCAGCTCGACACTGCAGGCTTTTTCTAGAACCCGTGCTCTGCTATTTGTTAGAGGGGTGTAATGAGTAAACCTTGCGCGAGGCGTTCTGTCAGCTCTAGATCTGTTACTCTGCTCTCGGCTTGTTCTCAGTTTCTCGCGTTCCTCCTGCCTTTTAGAGGACTCGCCTCTGACTCATTCTCTAAACTTAGTCATTTCTTCCATCTGGATGTATCTTGTTGCTCTTGCTCTGAGCTCGTCCATGTCATGCGGTGGCTTCTTGCAGAGACTGTCCCAGAAGGGTCCGGATTTCAGCGCCATTAGCATGGCGGTTAGTGCTACCTAGGGATTTAAGCCTCGCATCTTGACGGAGATTTCGGCGAATCTCTCCATGAAGTCCCTAGGGACTCGTTGTCCTCTTGCCGAATGTTGGCTAACGCCACTGCTGTTAAGTGCTGCGGTCGACTCATGGCGTATTGAGCACCAAAATGAGCGACTAGTGTGGCGAATGAATCGATCGAGTGAGGGGGGAGGCGCGTGTACCAGTTCAATGCTGCCCCCTTCAGAGTTGTTGGAAACACACAACACATGATGACATCGTCGTTTGTGTACAGGTTCACCTGCGTGACGAACGCGTCAATGTACTCATCCGGGTCGGTTAGGCCATCATAACGGTCCATGGACAAGGGCTTCCATCCGGCCGGTAGTGGAGTTTCCATGATACCATCTACGAACGGGTGTCGCCTCGTTGTCTCGGGTATTGCATTTCGTCTTAGGGGTGCCCGTGAGCCTGAGGCAGGTTTGGACTCTAAGTGGGTTGTTGTTCGGTCTGCCTCACTCCAGGTGGTGTCTTCCTGCTCTGTTCGGTCAAGATGTCTGTTGGCGGTTGCGTGGGCAGCCGAGAGTCCGTTGGCAGTGGCGTGGGCAGCCGAGAGTCCATTCCGGTCCTCCTGCAGTTTCTGGTACTGCTCTCGAAGGGTGGCGTTCTCCTTGCGGAGGTCCTCTATCTCCTTAGCGCTGTTCTGCTCAGCGTGTTGACTTCCCTTTGCAGGGCTTGGATCAGCGGGTGATTCTCAAGCACTTGACGCGGGAAGGGCGACACATTGTTGGGGTTACCTCCCTAGGTATCCCTTGGAGGCGGTGTGCCCTGGATTTAGGCTTCCGCCCCCTGCGGTCGCTTTTCATGGTTCGCTGTTTTGCTCTGGGTTGTTGCCATTGCAATTATGTCTTCTTGATCGGTGTGGCTGGGAATAGTTTCACCGAGCCCCATGGTGGGTGCCAAATGTTCTTACCAGATTTTGGCAAGCCTTCCGGTGCGGTGGCTCCGCTAGAATCTCCTTCGTGACTGGTGGGGGTGTACCTGCAAAGACACTCCGACGCTCAAGTTAGAGGCGCAGAGGTAGGAGACAGGTATCGTAATTGGGATTAAGAATTTTCGTACCTTGACGAGTTGGATCATTGCTGTATTTATAGGACTAAAATGGGAGATTAGATAGGGTTATTTTCCTATCAAATCTCCTCAAATCTTGTGATTAAGATAGAGATAATTCTATCTTCTATCATTATCTTATTATCTGATCTTTCTGTATCTTATCTTATAGTAAGATATGCTTTCTGTTATTACTCCCCTGGTTTGAGTGAGAAGTCTCTACTCGGCCAGCTCAGCTACTCGGTGGAGTGCCGAGTTCGAGTAGTACAATTATTATATCATATAAACCAAAATTGAGAATTTTTTATTTTAAAAAATATTGAATGCAATTTTGTACATAAAATGAAAACATAATGATATAATTCATTCTCTTTCTTTTCAATTTAGAAAACACTAGCACGATTATGACTTTTATTTATATTAACAAAAATACTAAAAATTCAAATGAATAAATATTTAAGTATACTTGGCAAAAGTCAGGCTTCAATGTATATATGTTAATAAAATGTAATTTAAGCAAAGTTACACACACACTATATATATATATATATATATATATATATATATATATATATATATATATATATATATATATATATATATATATATAAAACTTAAAAAACATGTATATTTTTCTTATATAAAAAAGGAGTATCGCTCTAAGCTTGTAAACATAAAAGTTAAATCATTAAAATTTTACATTATTACTGCTTTTCAAAAAAAAAAAAAGGTTATATAATATATTTTTAAAATATTTTTTTAAAACCCCACTCGGTATTTCTATAAATGAAAGACATTTTATTTTCAAATTTAACTTTTATAACATATTCGTGATATGAAATATTTATTTAATTATAGGATATTCTATTGAATTTTTCATCATTTAAATTATAGTACCACAAGTGTCTAAATAAAAAAAATCTGTATTTTTTAATTTTCTTTACCAATTTTTATTATTGCACGTGATATATAAAGAGAGTAAATTTAAGTGATTTTGATTTTTGATTAAAAACTTAAATAAGGGTAAAATCAAAAAGTTAAATAAGAAAAGGAGAGAGAGAGAAATGAATGTGTTGTGAATAGACCTAGAGTGCCGGTGGCCTCACCTACGTATCATTTAATAAACTATTTAACCATAATATGAAGTTATGTGTGGTCTCAAAGTCTCGATCCAAAAAAATTAGTGGTCACTAATAATGATTTCACATTTTTTTTATCCGTAGGAATCGAATCGGGGAATTTACAATAATTCACACACCCTATTCAACCAATTCAGCTAGACTTCCTCGATTAATGACTTCACATATGATGTTAATATGGTGTGATATGATTAATAGATTATTTTATCTTTTAAATATATAATTTAATATTTAATTTTTAAGTTTGTATATATGAAAAATATATATTATGAGATATCGATTCTTTAAATGAATTAATATCTCTATAAATTAATTCTTAACTTCAAGTTAAAAAATTATGTAAAAAAAAAAAACTTTTAAGTTAAAAAATACTTTGGGTTATAAAAAAACGACTCCTCATGATGGTACACCAACTCATGACCTACAATACACGTTTCTTTTAGGAATTTTGATTATTTTAATATTAATAAAAACATATTTCTAAAAAATATAGACGAAAATTATTAAAGATGACATGGCAAATTAAGTGGTGCCCTACAAGGCTTCATGAGGAAAGGAGTAGGCGTTATTTCATGTGGATCCTTATAAAATTATGTGTACTAATTTTATTTCATATAAAATATTGACAAATAACATAGCTTAGCTTAGATGGTTAAGAAACGTGTAGATATTTTATATAAAAGATATTCTATTAGCACCCTCTTCTCTCTTTACATCTCCTTGTTTTTATAACTTTTATATTCCAATAATATTTTGTATTTGATTTTAATATTACGAAATTAATTTTAGAACTATATGAAACTATATAAAAAATACTACTTTTCCAAAATTTAATTTTTGCATTTCAAAACTTATTTCGCAAACACACTTTCAACAATTAAAAATAAGTTTCTTGAATATGTTGGGCTTTTTTGAGGAAGGATTTTTGGAATAGTGTATTGATCTTTGATAACGTGTTGGGATAGAATTCCAAAAATCAATACAAGACCTCTTCTTCCTGCACCTCAATAATCTCAACCTACACCCTTGTACATTCCAGATTAGGTAATAGGAAATGTAAAACCTTCATTCCAAATTAACCATTCCGTAATGAAAGGGGACATTCCTTGTAAATTCCGGAGTAGATTTTTTTTTATTCATAAATTCCGGATTAGATAATATGAAAATGTAAAACATTTATTCTAGATTAACCTTTCCGTAATAAAAGGAGGTGTAGGCTAAGATTTTTGAGGAGCAAGAAGAAGAGACCTCAAGATTAACGTATACCAATGATAATGTGTTGGGATGGATGTGTACTATGTTGAAATTTTTTTACTTCCAGAAATTAATTTTCGGAAATGTTAAAATTTTAAACACTTTCAATGTGTTAAAATTTTAACACTTCTAAAAACTAATTTACTTGTGGAATGTATTTAATAATTCCAAAAATCCCACACCTATAACAAGTAAATAACAAATAAAATTCCATATTCCATGCGGCATGGGATCCAAAATTCACTCCCTGTAGTACCTTCAACAATTTGGTCACCAACCTCATTTAGGAGCACACAAGATTGTATAGTTGCCAAGTTCAAGCATAGCTGGTGAACATGAACTATGATTCAAAACCAACTCATTACTGTTCCTATCTGATATAAAAAGATTCAATAACGGTAAGTAACAATGCATAGCTGGTGCTGGTGATATAACTAAACTTTGTTATACTCAAGACTGCCAAAGATCAGAAATTGAGACTTCAAATCAAAACTTCAATATATAAACCTCTCATCATAAGAATCTGAAGAAGTAATGATTAGGTGGGGAAAAATGTAACTATTCAAATTCTTAGCAAGTCCTGTGATTCATAAAACCATCTTGTCTAGCAAAAGGCCAAGTTATTGCTTCCTTCCTCTTCCTTTCTTGGTTGGCTGAGCATCCATTTGCTCTTTTCCAGTGACTTCTGATAGATCAACTGCAGAATTACAAGTAGTGGAGAATGTGAAAAGCAATCTCAGCACCAAATAGGAAAGAATGTCCAAAACACAATCAATTAAACCATAGACCAATATTGTACAGAGTGGTATCTTATTCTTGCCTGTGATTTCAACTATTATCAAAATTGCATAACAACCTTAAAAACATTTCGCAAAAGAATATGTGCCTTTGACAATTTAACTAACATGAATGTCAAGGACAATACTGTTAGCTAAAGCGTCACAATTAAGTAACAGCTTAGGGTAAAGACATACCATCAGGACCACGAGCCATCAAAGCAAAGAACATATTATTCAGTTTCTCCATCTTCTTAGCCTCTTGTGCTTGGTCTGTCTTATACTTTAGACACTGGTCAAAAGTACAACAATTCACTATTAGAACATGAGATTATGAGACAAATAATGTAATAAGAGGTAGTAAAGAATATAACACCAATAAAAAAAATTATGCTTGTTGTGAAGAATATAATGCATATAATTGAATCGTTGACGGTGGTCATATAAGTAACAGGTGATATTCTGCTAATTAAAATGAGCCAAATCTCAGAGACTAGGGGTCATATTGAGGCTAAACTAGATTTTCACCACACAAAAAAAAAAGAAGAGATTTTTACATGTATTTTATATTCTTGTTCTTAGAAGTCTGATAGAATTATCTTATTGGCAGAGTTATCTACCACCTCAAAAGTAAAAGGGCATGCCAGCAGAAGCAATAATAGATAACTTCTTGCCTATCGTCCCTTTTTAATGTGAAAAAAGGCTACAAATTGTAAGTATATTATAATCATCAAAAGTGCCACTAAATTTATAGATCTTGGAGATTTCTACAGATAGCAACATCATCCTTAATGTAAAACCTATAAGGCCAATGTAGCCCAGGTCCATCGGCATAAAAGAGATGTCTAAAGTCTACTAATTCAAGCAAAAAGAGAATGACACATTGAAAAATAGGTAATTACAAATTTAGGGCCTGTTAGTATTTCAATTTCCTTTTTATTCAAGCAACCTTAGATGGCTAGGATTAGTTTCATCTGAGGGCCAGAATTTGTTTTAAATTAGGGGTGCTATCCTATATAAGGGATTAGCTCAGGCTTTTCTTAAATGTTAATCAGAAGACAGTCCTCTTTGGCAGTGTTTTAAATGTCTGAGTGTTCTTCTCTTGCCCTATTCCTCTTATGTGTTACAGATCCTTAGCCTGAATAGCCTCCCATTCTGCATCAAATATCCTGAAGCAAATACAAATTGTATAGCTTCAAAAATTAAAACGAAAGCTTTCATATTTACTTCTAAATTATTGCATGCAATCATGCAAAACATGATTTAGTTAAAAGATAATCTAGTAGGTTCAAGAAGTCCTTCTTGATACCTCTCTCATTTAGGTCCCTCTAACAGAGGACATGCCAAACTACATAACAATAATGTTGTTTCCAGTCTAATGAATCTCCTCACAATCTCATCAATATCCAAGCTATTGTTGCATTGGTGGTTTCAATTAGGCAGAGGCTTTGGAATGGTTAGATATCTCCAACATGCCCATTGGGCAAGCATAGAGAATGCATAGAGAATGCACAAGCCCATTTCACCTTGAACTCAAAGATAACATACTTATGAAAGGGCGGATGGGATTTAACTTCAGACCACTTGGCTATAAAGGCTTTAATACAAATTCAAGAACCAATTCTCCTAAAAGCTTAAGCTGTTAGATGGACACCTACAAATGGGTTTATATCATTATAAAATTAAGAGGAATGCTTACAAAACACTCTTTACTATTGGGTGAAATTCATGTTGGCCCTACTAAATAATAAATGATACTAATAAATAGGGGTTGAGAGTTGAGACCCACATTATTAACTGGATCCGCATAAATTTCACCCAATTGTAGAGTGTGCTGGAAAGAATTTGTTAGTGCATATGCTAACATTTCTCTAAAACTATTAAATATATAAAGCCAAAGGTGAAAGGAGCATTCAACAAAACAATAACTTAATGGTCATTTACAACATTGATCAGCCTTAAACTTAATTTCCATTCCAAACTACGTGGAAAAAAATCAGGCATTGTTCATGATATAGATGCTCACTGAAAAGAACAAGAAAAGTAATTTAGTCTTTATTTTATAACTCTAACAAGAAGCAAAAAAGTATAGGTCTTAACAGAATGAGGTGTTCATAGCCCTGTAGAAAAGTGTAAGTCCATAAATCCTTATCCAAACCAAACAATTAGTAACAACGGATAATATATAGTAATATCTTATAGTAAAAATCCCTAGATTACAAACCTCAATTTCAAATCACATCATCAACAAAATAAACTGTAGCAAGGTTGTCAAAATCGAGTCTCAACGTAGGAAGGAGACCGGGTGTAGGATCATAACATCGACGCATGAATCATAAGTTTCAACTAAAATGCAAAATACACAACACAGATAAGAAAAATAACCTCTCTCGCACACACACAAGAAAAATAACCTCTAAAACACAACAAGCATTTAATCAAACTTAAATTGATGATTCACAAGGTCTTGTACAACTCATAAGTAATATAAATTTTGACAACACATAAAACTAAAGCATACAAAGAACAGATTCGCAGCAGAGCCCGAACAGAGTCACAGCACGCAGCAACAACACAGAACCAGAGAAGAAATGAGAAGCATCAGGGGTCAGGAGAACAAAGCATGCAACAACAGAGAAGAGAGGGTCCAGTAGGTTAGGGTAGAGAGGGAGAACGAGAACCACAAGGGAAGTGAGGGGCAACCAGAGGCAGAGAGAGTTGATCAAGTGTTAGGAAAGGGAGCAACTGGGCATGAAACATGGAAAAGTAGGGCCTTTTTCCCAAAATGGGTGATGTGACCTGACCCAATTTAATTTTCACCTGTGGCGTGCCTTTGGAGCGCTGCTCCAACAATCCAACACCTTGGAGTGACAATCCAAAGTAATCCACCCATGGAAGCAATTCAGCACGGCAGACAACTCGTAAGGGAGGAAAAAAATTCATTGGACCAAACGATCCATCAAGTTGGTGCACAAATTTGACAACCATGAACTGTAGATTACAGAAATATCCTCATATTGTCCACCATGAAATCAATGACATTGTATAGGGAATTCAAATTTTGAAATAGTCACACTATGTTTGGAGACAAAGAAAGCACAATATTCCTCTGGAGAACAAAACATTGTATTAAATAATCAAATTATGATGTCATGTCAATTGTCAATCCATATTTTCACTCTCAAACATGCACAAGCAGTTCCAAAATAAAGCTATAATAAGACTATGGCATTTAAAAGAGAAAAATACAATAAATATATATATTTTTTATTTTAGAAAAATGATCCAATACCTGTCGGTTATCAGTGACCTTGAGTACCAACTTGCCATCACAGTGCCTGTACTTCATGACATACCGTGTCTGCAACAAATACAATTGAACAAATTTCATTTTTCAGAAGAGGATAATAGAACAAGGACAAGATGGATAACTTGGACAATCATGAAACTGAAATATAAAAAATCTATTTGGTATTGCACAAAACTGAACATAAAAAGGGAGCAAATGAAAAAACATGAAGTATGGAATTACAGAATCAGGATCTGCACGGAACAGCTCAATGGATTGCTCCACAAACTTGTCCCACTCAGTTATATAAACCATTGCACCAGACAGAGACTTAGGGAACGGATGCAGGGAAGCTCAATTGAGGGACTTCAACAATTTTCTGCCTGTTGGCAAGCTCTGACCAACTGAGTTCACGTTCACCTGCATGTTAATAGGAAAAAAATGAAACTATAAACACTAGTGTCACTAAATGGATAGTACAGGAGTGCTAGCAAATTAGCAATACACTCTAACACACTTTACTATTGGTTAAAATTTAATGGAAATTACAAAATCCAAGTAGAACTCATTAAATAAAAAGTAAGACCCACAAAATTTAGTAAATTCCAATAAATTTCAGTCAATATTAAAGAATGTATTCAAAAGAGTGTGTTGCTAGCGTTGCTCGTGGATAATAATAGAATACATATGATGAAAAATTAGGAACTTAAAGCAAGCAGTTGATTTTCATTATATTCACAAAACTGACGAAGCAACAAACTAACATGCATAGCCTCGCAACAAACTAACATGCATAGCCTCGCAACTCCTGATATTTTAGATGAATATTATCAACCAAATGAACCAATCCACTACACTTATCTGCAAATACAGACACATTAATTTATAATAAATTAAAAAAAATTATTAGAAAAATTGCTGATAATAAACAAATTAAATTTGTGGTGAAGGAATATCTCATTCTTGCCAATCCTCAATTTGAAAGGGTCCATATTTTCACCTCAAATTCAACTCTTTCTTAAGATCTATCAAAGTAAATTAAGCAAAGAACAATGCAAGTTCACCAATCAAGAGAGGGAACTGCACAAGTGCAGTAATTGAAGCAGCACAAGGTCCCTTCAGGGACTGCTTGATCCAAACCCACCCATAACACCTTACACCTCCTATTACACATGAGGTAATTAACTAAACAAGAAAACTAAACCCATTTGAGTGCAAAGAGATAGTACCTACAAAATTAACAAACCTACCACTATCAATTATAGTATGTTATGAAGTCCTCAGTATATGACACCCAAAACCCACATGGAAAAATCCTTCTAATATCAAGCCCCATTCACTCAACAACGACATAGCAATACCCATTTAAAAACCAATCGAAATCAAATGATGCATGACAAGAAAAACACGTTATCCGTTTGAGTCAATTTTGACCCAGGGCAGAACAACGAGAATCGATTCAGTGCATACCTATATCGCCACAAGAAACAAAAGGCGCGCTAAAAACCCTTCGGTGGGAGCAATTTGCGTGTTCTTCAATTCAATCTCAAAGGGTCAGTGCCTCACCTCCAAACCCGAGAGCTTGTGGGCAATGCACCCTGCTTTTTCAAACAGTGGAAACTTGGACTTAGACTTAGATCTGTTAAAATGGAAAACTAGTTTCTTTTTTGTGATATTTTAGACATAAAAATACAAGCTTAAAAAAAAAGTTTAACACTTTGTTTTTTTAGAAATATTTAATATTTTTAAGTCATTAAAATTGTTTATTGAAAATTAATAAAAAACTATTTTTGTTTTCCAATAGTACATGTTATTGTTAACAAGAATTTGTTATATTATTAAATAATTTTGATAAACATTAAGATTACACTCCAATTGTCTATTAACAATTGAGGCTTTTAGGTTAGTATAAATATCTATTTTTTTCTCAATAAATAAAATAATTAAAAATACAGAAGAGGAGACAACAAAAAGGGAGGATTTTTTGAAATAAAAGAGATTAATAGTAGTGTTTTAAGAATCGGACCGGACCAGCTGGTCTGATCAGTCCAACCAAAACCTGTAGCTTAATCGGTTCGGTTTGATGAAAAAGACCGAAAATGTATCTAACCCGGTATGACTTGGGTTGAACCGATTGGTTTTTGAAAAAATCGGTAACCTAGCGGGTCTTTGGTTGAACCGGGCTGTGGTTCAATTTTTTTTTTTTTTAAAAAGTGCTTAAACAACTTCGTTTCAATTTTTTTTAATTTTGTTTGTGTATACAACTTATTTATGGACTTGTATTGTCATGACTATTGGTTGTTATTTCTTATTTGGAATATTAGGTACTTTATAATGACAATGATTTTAAATTTGGAGTGTTGAATGATTAAATTATGTTAGCTATATTATATTTTTTTAATTTTTTAATATATAGCAAGTCAAACCGGTCCGACCAGTAACCCACCGATCTGGCTAGTGACCTATTAACCCAGTACCTCGGCTGGTTCGATGACCGGTCCGGTTATTAAAACATAGATTAATAGTCCTTTTTTTATGTTGAGTAATATGAAAAGATGTGACTACATCTTGAATTCTAAATGAGTTGTTCTTTATGTTGTTAAAAAACTAAGAAAAAGATTTACAACTTATTTTTTACCACTAAATCAATCAAATTGACTTCTATTTGGATGAAAAATGATTCAAAAGTAAGTTATCTAACTAGTATAAGCTTTGCCTTAAAAAAAAAACTAGTATAAGCTTTGGAAATAAAGAAGAGTATACGGGTCAACCTATTTTATTTAGGTCTAGTCCGTATTAACCCGTAAATTTAATAGTTTGGGTCTTCCCAATCTTCACTAAAAATGAACTTCAATTTCTTGGTCCACGTCCATTTGTGATTAAATGGGACGACATATAAACAAGAATAATTTTTTTAAAATATAAAATTAACTAATAACATATATATTTTTTTTGGTAAATGGTCACTTTCGTCCTTGAAATATAAAGCGGTGACAATTTAGTTCATAAAAAAACGAAAATTTTGATTTAGTCTCTTAATGTGTTAAAAGTGTGACAATTATGTCCTGCCGTTAAGTTGTAATGTTCAAGGACCAATTTGATATTAAGTTATAATTTTTTAGGACCAATCTTAATCTTATCATAATAAATATTAAATCTAGAATAGTCTCCTGCTCTTTTTCCCGCCTAAAATTGCAATCTTACCAAGAAAATTTATCTGGTGTTTAACGTATTTATTGTTTTGCACCTAAGTTGCACGCTTCTCTTCGTTACTATTGCAACTAAATATTGACAACAGTTATTATGCACAAGTTCCAAAACTGGCATTGGCAACAAATCATTCCCCTGTCTCTTCATCTTCAATATTTATTTCTCATTCTTATTGCTTGTCGATTTGCAGCTAAATCTAAAGTGCTTATATCAATACCAAAGCATAAGAGTAGGAAGACGTGGAGCAACACCAGTAAGGTAGAATGAAGAGGTCGTCCATTGTGCAACGCAGGGAATTGTGGTGGGTACACCATAGTTCTGCGTGTCTGGCCAACAACTAGAGATCGTGCAATCTGAAATGGGATGACAACGAGAACCTCTCTTTTTTCCTTATGTTTAAGGTGTCTCTTCCTTACTCATCTTCTACCATTTTGTCGTTGTGTTTAGATTTGCATGTCCATGATTTTGTAACTATATAGTTCTAATTTCATCATATTCAAATTTGCGATCACCAGGTATGTACAAATTTCTCCATTCTTTCTTCTTTATCCTTTTTTCTTTCAGATTCACAAGGGGAAGAGTTATGCAAAGGTTTATGGAGTGGAAAAAGTTGAAGAGCTCGGAGCAAGGGCTAAGGAAGAATTGGAATGGATTCGAGAAGTATGGTGAGCGAGTCTTTGCTCTCTGTAGTTTTGTGGATTGTGCTATTGAAAAGGGAGGGAATTAGGAATATGTTATTTGATCAATAAAATTGTAATTATAGTTGTTCTAATAAAAGTTTGGGTTACAATGGAAAGTTTATTTGTTGAATTATTTATTACAAACACCTTTTCAACTTGATATGGGTAGGTGGTTCTTATTTCTAGATTTTGTTTTTAAAATTAAGGTTAGCTGTGAACATGCAGACCTTGGTGATGGAATTCCAAAATTTTGTGTGATGGTTGTTTTTCAATTTTGTAAGGTTTCATGTCTTCTGTGATAATGAAGTTCGTTTATATTTGTAACTTAGTATGGAATTACAGGTCCATATGGATCACTGTCAAAATATGAAGAGGACAAAGCATATAATTGCTTAGCAGAAGAAATTGCAAAGTAAGAAAATCTTACTTTTTCCACGGCTCATTCCTTTTTATAATAGCATGGTCCAGTAATTCACAAAACTGTTAAAGAGGCACCTTACTTTTTCTTTAAATGTATTATTGTCAATCAGTTGCAGCCACCTAAATTAGAATTACTACTTGATTCTCATCATCTCATGAGGTAGATGAGCCATGGCCACACTCACCAAAGGATCAACTACCCATCAACCATGTTTCTTATTGCATTTAAAATCCCCCTCCATTGCTTTCCCTGATCATAGATTTCCATTTTTGTGCTTTTACTTTGAACTTGATTTTTCTAATCTCTTAACCTATATGCTATATTTAAAACCTCTATTAAATCATGATTTTGTTGTTGTTTTCAATTATAAGCTCTGCAAATGTCATCCAGATTAGTTGATTCTATGGTGGAACTATCTTTAACTATACTAATGCAAATTATTTTTGTTCACCAAAACTCGATTGTGTGTCAATTCCCCCAAGAAAGATTGTTATTTAAATTATACATTAATTTCAGAAATTGATATTTGATCAACATTGGGAAAAGGCTTTATGCATTTAAATAGTCTAATAGAGATATTCTAACTTCTTTAATCTAACTCTCTCTTGGGAAGAATTTCTTTAATAAGACTTTGGTAGGAATGAATATAAGAAATGTGTTTAGACCTTTGTACTTTACAAATACCATCTCATTTTCATTTCTCTTATTGGACCTCTCAATAGTGTTTGTAGCAAAGGCACATAGACTTCTGCTTAGTGAGAGGGAGAGCTTAATCCCTTTATTTCTCAGATTGAATTGTGCTCATTGCCTGAAGAGTTCCTACATGATTTGCCTTCCAATGTTTTAAAGTTGATAAGCAAAAATGGTCTTACGGGAACACAAGTTGAAATTGGGTGAAACAAAATATGGTATTTATAGATTATGTGTTGGAGGGAAGTGAAGTAACACCTTTTGCAAGTTTACCAAATACAATATCTTTTTTTTTTCTTTTACTTTTAGTCCCTATGTGTTTATTTTTTGTTTTGAAATGTCCCAATTTAAGTAATCCTATATCAATTTATAATATTTATATATCTTAATTATACAATATCTTTTGCATTTGACACACTTTCACTCCACTGCATACAGGTTCTCGGAAAATGTACACCATGGGAACTGGCTTTAAAGATGGTCACCAAACAGGAATAATACCCCCAAGTGATGAATTTTTCGTTTAGCAAATTGGGACCTTAAAGCACCATATTGATTTTCAGTTGCATGTTTCCTTTATTGTGTTCTGTTTGTTACTCCTTGCGGCACGGTTTTCATTGTTTAATTGTGCTTTAGTATATGAAACTAATAGATTTTATATGTGCAAAAATATTTAGATTAAGTATTTGTCAATAACAATAACATTTAATTCTGAAAAGATTCTTAAAGAAGCTTGCAAGATCCCTCCTCCATGAGTAAACTAGAAACTGAAAACGGACATGCAGTAAAAATGACCTCTCCCGGGAACCCACCAATACAAATTCGTGAGACATCAAACGGTGTCATCACCCTTGCAGGATCTACTGAAGTTAGTGTAACAACACTAAAAGAAATGGCTGCTTGCCTGGAATAGTGACCATTGAGCAGAGCAACTGGGAGCACAAATATGAACAACCAATCCAGGTTGATAATGCATTTTTCTTCGCTTATTTGAACTACACAAATTAGTTTTTATTCGTGAAATATTTTCCATCTGATTTTTAGAATCATAAACTACCTTTGGACAACATATGACTGCAAGATATGAAATTAATAACTATCTAACGAAATTGTATGTAGTTTACCTTTAACATTCATATGTTCTGAACTGTAATGGCAGTTTAAGCACCTGACAGTGAGGTTGACTTAAAAAAAAAGACTTAAAAATAAGCTATGTATACAATATTTAGAATTTTTGCAATGAATCTTTCAGCAATTTACTTTCTGGTATCAATCCATGATTAATAAGTTTTGCCTCAAACTGTTGTTATTGCTGGAGTTCTATTACTTATTCTTCTTCTTTTATGTGTCCAATAGTCTAGATATAGTATTTTGCCTCAAACCTCTGCATTATGGACCTCTAATCATTTTATTGGAAGCTGATTTTTTCTTCTTCTAATTAGCAATTCTGATTTGCATGTCCAATTCGGGCAAGTTCTATGTTAAATATACCACTAACACTATTTATAATTCGTTGGCTTGCACTATTGAAATTGTAGATGCAGCTATGGATCTTTGATCATATAAATTGGAGCAAAACGTTAAATAATTCTTTGATAATGAAGATTAATGATTGACTTCTTTACTATTTTTTTTAATTGACTGGTAGATTGATCCTCATGTATAATGAAACTTTTGGTGCTTATATATGTAATTGATCCTATCATTGTTTTATTCATATTTCATGTAATTTACCTAATGTATTAGGTAGAGAAGCCTTGGAATGGTCTTATATCTGTTGTTTAACATTTATAGTGTATTGACTTATTATTTACTTTAATCATGGCTGAATAGGAGAACTTGAGTCAGGGCCATCAAGTCACCCCATCCCCTATCGAGTTCTTCACGAGATCAATACTCTTGCATTAAGCTAAATGCATTCTTCAATAAAGTTTCCTTAATTATGTGCTTTGAATGCTTTTAACCTTTCAAACATAACTACACTCTTAATAAGGAACTAATATATGGTGATTCATTCTTCAAATCATTTTACAAATATGATTTAAATTGACGGCCTTTTTTTACTTCTTCATTTATCAGGGTACCTTCCTCTGCTTAAAACAACATTATCCATTGTTAGATCAAAGTCTTTCTTATTCATTGAATAAGGGGTTGCACTGTGGAGAAATAAATTCCTTATATTTGTAGGTGTGTCTTTTCTCTTATAGATTTAATTCTATGATTGCTGTATGGCCTCATTTTGGTGCCCTGCTAATGTTTGCTGCAACAAATTGGATAGTTTTTTGCATCTTTGTGCTGCTTTGTTTACCTATTTTCTTTTGGCCTTTTTCTAATTCAAAGGATCCGTGTCTTCCTGGTCCTCTCTTTCCTGAGGTGTATGATGTATATTTCCTAAGCATAAGCAACTCTTTCCAAAAGCAGAGAGAAAAAGGAGAGTAGGTGATGGATAAGAGGTTTGAATATTGATAAAGAATGTGCAAAGGGGTTACCATTTCTGGTACGTTAATGATTCAATAGAATTGGATTAGATTTGCTACTGTTATAAAATCTCATTTGATATGTTAATGATTCAATAGAATTGTATTAGATTTTCATGTAAAAGTGATCCATTGCATGATTCTACCAACTCCGTAACTGCAGAAAATTGGATTAGATTCCTATCGAAGCACAAAAACTTTCAATTAGCAAATGGTGGGATTTTTTTTTCTATTCACATATTCCTGTTAATAAAAAGATTGTAGTCTGCGATAGCCAATTGGCTTAGACCCACATTTCAAAAGACTTAAGTTTAATTTATCATTGTTTAATCATTTTCCAAATATGATCGTGACCTTTCTTTTGCTTTAATATATTATTCTTTCTTTCTTTCTTTCTTTTTTGGTTTATGTTATAGGTTTTACAAATTCACAGGATCTTTCCCTTAACATGCATAGGGAAGAAGTAATGAGGAAAACAGTTTGTGTGAATGATCCTATTTTTTGGATCTTAAAAGAAAATTTTAAGTTGTCATAAAAGAAATTTTTTTATTATGAACATTGAACATATTTTAAAATGTGTATATAAAATTTTGTAAAATAAGTGTTTTGTATAGTATGAATACTAATTAGGAAAGGACCGCTAGGATTTCGTAAGTCATTCTTTTTTTTTTCCTGATAAATTTGGCAAGTCATTCTGGGTTTCTGGCATTTTCACAGGTATTTTTCATGTGTTGAATTTTAGATATATGCTTACTCATGATCTGTAGTCAACTGTGTATTATGAGAAGGAAGGAAAAATTGTTGGAACTAGACAGTCTAATTCTAATCTCAATCAATATTGATGGTACAAATGAGATGCTTTGATTTTTTCAGAAATTGAAAGATGTACAGATGAGATGTTGGAAAAAGTTCAAATTTTAACATGGGAATGGAATAAGACTGCTGGTAATTTTCCTTTTTCTCTGTCAAATTGGATTTTAAATCCAGTGGAATGTATAAGGAATTCTTAGCAGCTCTGGAGCTTCAAGGAAGCAGAGAAAATGCAGGGAATTTTGCAGTTTTCAGCTGGGGAATATATTGAGCAATTGGTGTGCATAAGGTTTTCTCACTGATATGCATTATATTCAAAAGAAGATGATCCATATTTTTATCAGACACAAGCAGCAAAGACAACATATGGAATGCACATTTACATATTATGCAGACAAAGAAAAATGATGATTTTTATTTATGATCAGAACTGATGTTGCTAACGTTTTGTTGTGGTTATGGCTTTTAGCAGATTTGGATTTCGATGGCTGTGGTGAAGTTTGCATTTATTTGTAATTTTCCTGTTTTTTTGGCTGCCTAGCATTTGAAACTGCAGCTCTTTGTACTCTGATACTTGCTGCTTCCTTTCTTAGTTTTGGCACTGCTTGTGCTAAAACTGAGTTTTCTAATAATATATTTTTTATGCATTTCAAAAATACTATTGATGGTACAAAAAGCAATAGGAAGTAGTGGCTTAAACTAGAAGGTGCCTAGAAAGTTTTAAGATTTTTTTATAATAAACAGCTCATGTGATTTCTAAGTATTATTAAAAACTTGACGAGTACTTAAAAGGAAATATATGGAATAAAACAAGTTGAAATTTGAACTTTTTTTCTATGTTTCCAATCTCATAGATGTGTTCATATTTTACCTCATGCCTCAACATAAATGAAATTAACCCAGGTTTAATGTTACCTCCGATATTATGGGTTTGGCTTAATTACAGATTTTACCACCCAACTTTCATTATTTTGCGAATTTTATCACCCAAGTTTTTTTCTGTGAATTTTACCACCCAACTTTCATCATTTTACGAATTTTACCATTCAAGTTATTTTTTCGCAAATTTTATCATCCAACTTTCATCATTTTACAAATTTTACCACCTAAATTTTCAATTTTTGCGCATTTTACCACCCTCATGTTTCACCAAAAAAAAAAGTTTTGAATTCTTTAACTTTTTTTTTTGTGAAATATCATAGTGGTAAAATATGCAAAAATTGAAAACTTAGGTGGTCAAATTTGCAAAAATAAAACTTGGATGGTAAAATTCGCAAAATTATGAAAGTTTGGTAGTAAATTTTGCAATTAAGCCTATGGGTTTTTGATAAAAATATGGTATTTCTTTAATTAATTTTGAAAGAATTTATTAAGCTTTGATTTATAAGATTTGCATTTCATTTGGAATCTTCGAAAAATAAAATAAAATAAATTTGAATATATTTAATTTTTAAAATTAAATGCTTTCAAAGTTGAGCTAAAATTTATGAAATAGAATTAATTTATAATTTTTCATATAATATTTCATTTAGAAAATAAATTTTAATATAATTATAAAAAATATATTCTCTTTTACATACGAGTTTGTTAGTTACGTGTGATTTATTTTTATCAAACTTTGAACTTCAATTCTGGGGTCAAATTTTTGCTCATTTGGCAATTTGTTTAAGATTTAATATTAGAGTGATTTCATGATATTCTTATTGTGTTATATTTATATATTATTATTTAAAATTCTTAAACTAAGTGTTGAAGAAATGTTTGTAATTGTCATTTTTTAATTACTTATACACACAATATTCGAAAGAGGATAGTTTATAAAAAGAATGATTCTTTTAAAATAAAATATGATTTTTTATATTTTTTAAAATTACTTAATATGACATTTTTGTTGATATATATATATATATATATATATATATATATATATATATATATATATATATATATATATATATCATAAGTAGGTAAAATTTTACTTTTTTTATTGGTAAAATTTTACTTAAATGTATTAATTAAGTGTATTAATTTAGAAGTAAATGTTTATATGAAATATAGTATAAAAATTATGAGAATGGATCCTCTTAAGTTACATTTACGTAGATGATATCCTAACCCCTCAACAAATTTTATTACTTTAATTATACAGTGGATGTTCAGAAGAATTAATTTTGAGATTATAACACTTTAGATTAATTATTTTTGTTAGGATTATGTGGACTAGAATAAATGGTGATTAATTATCTGATTTTAATCTTAAATTTTGGAATAATTTATGTTTTTATTTGTATATAGTTATCTATTATCTTTTTTTCAATTTAAATTTAGGAACAATTTATGTTATTATTTCATTTTTATATATTATGAAACTAATCAAATAATTTAACAATTAGCCCGTGCATCGCACGGTCACCCAACTAGTTTGATATTAAGTTGTAAAGTTCATAAATCAATTTGACATTAAGTTGTAGAGCAGGATGTAATTGTCGCACTTTTTACATATTTAAGAACTAAATCATAATTTTTGTTCTTTCAAGGATTAAATTGTCACCACCTTACATTTTTCAAGACGAAAGTGATCATTTACCCTTATTTTTAAAATAAAAAAAAAACAATTGTGATTACTTATTTTCTTTTGCAGGTTGTTAATTATTTGTTAACAACAAGCATTTTAGTTTGTGCATTATATATAATAAATGTTTATTTTTCAATAATTAAAATTTATAAGAAATATATTTTTAATATATAAATTATAATATAATTAAATTTCATAATAAATAAATACCTTTCAATATATAAATTATATTTTAGATTTACAATGAACAATTTAAATTGTGATATAATACTATTTTTAACTATCAACAATTTTTATAAAAAAAAAAACTATTGAAATTCAATTTAGAGATAAATATAAAAGAGAGTAGATTTAAAGAGATAAGCAATTAAGAATATCAAGTATATAGAAAAAATAAAATAAGGGTAGTTTCAGAAGGTTGAAAGATTTTTTTTTTTTTGCTTAAATACAATTTTGGTCTCCCTATTTTGCTTAACCTGTAATTTTGGTCCCTCAATTTTAAAATAGAGACATTTGGTCCCCTATTTTAGAAAATCTACCATTTTACCTACATTTATTTCTTTTATTTTGGTCCAATTGAATCCTAGACCTAATATATACCATCAAGAAATGATTTAATTAATTAAATATAAGAAATAAGACGGCTTCTACGGTGAGACACCACTTTAAGTGATTTATAGTGGACCACAATTTTTAGCCCTTAGATTAATCTCATCCTCATGTGACTACGGTGCACCATATATCTTTGCCTTTTCCAGATCTCCATTGTCCTGCTCTGCCGCCCTAACTCCGACAACGTGGTTTGCCGTTCTGACTCCGGCGTCGCAGCTCTGCTGTCCCAGCACAACATCACAACTCCCCCGTCGCGACTCTGATGTCGCAACTTCGTTCCGCTGTCGTAGCTCCGATTTCGCATCTCCGACTCCGCAAATCTGTTTAAAGCCTCGTCAACATCCTCACCATGAACTACGTCAACATCTCCATGGCCAAAGCCAATCTCCATAGTTACAAATCTCAAGTGACAACCTCTTCTCCGTCGTGTACAAGAATGTCATCCACGCCGGAGAGATCTCGGCGACGGTGACAAGGACGATCTTGAAGATGGCCTCCTAATGTTCCTTACTCACTGCCACTTCCACTCCCAAGATCTGCCACAAATCTCTGACTTCGAGATCTGAATGTGGAAACAAAATGGAAGAAAAAATGAACATTTTGAAACTCAGATCCAAAAGGAGAGCATTTCAGAATTCAAAATAGCGAGAAAAGATGAGGAAAAAATAGTCATCGGAGGTGGTGGGTGGTGACTGGTGAGTGATGACAGAAAGGGAATGGTGGTGGTGGGTGGTGATGGGGTCGTCGGAGACAATGGAAGGACCACCAAAATTGGTGGAGAGAGAGGGAGGGAGAATGAGGGTAAAAATATGGTGTGGAAGGTGCATGATAAAAACGTGTAACTTAGATTAATCTAAAGATTTCTAATAATGGTGTATAGTGAACCACTTGTGAAAGTGGTCCATTTTAGATGCAGTCAAGAAAAAAAAGAAATAAATGTAGGCAAAATTGAGGATTTTCTAAAGTAGGAGATCCAAATGTCCCTATTTTGAAATAGGGAGATCAAAATTGTAGATTTGACAAAATAGAGAGATCAATGTTGTATTTAAGCCTTTTTGTAGCTAGTTATAGAGCTAGTGTGTAAAATGCACAATTAAAGGAGAGAAGAGGGAGAGTATTGAGAATATGTAATTGAGAGAGTGAAGAAAGTGAGAATATGATTCTTCAAGTTTATTGAATTTAATAATAATATAAACATACTAATATACTAATAAAATACAAAAAAAATAACATTTTTTTAAAAGAAAATTTGTGGATTGGTTCATTAACTTGCTAATCAAATCTATTAAGCTCCTATGTTGGGTGAACTGGATTAAAAAACCCACACTTAAATGGACCACATATTTTAAGGCCTACAATCCGTGCATATCCCAAATAGTTTGTCCACGATCACGAGTCATGACAAAAGGTGACAAAATATGTCAAGTTAATCCAGCCGACCCAAACTCATCCGATGAATCATAGGATTTGGACTTTAAATTTTGAACTTAAATTAAACACGAGCCATTTTAAACCAATCCAATCATTGCCGCTATTTATGTGTTGTCAAATAGGTCTATAGTTCAACAAACGTTTTGAAAGTACAAGGACCTTGTTAAAAACATTCGAAGTATAGAGACATTACAAAATTCCACAAACCTATTTAATTTTTTATTTAAGACCTAAAATAGTTTAGCCTTAAGGTATAACTCTTCAAATGGTAAGATACCTTTTGTAGAGGATAGTGAAAAGTGGATAGAAATTGATGAAAATCAACGGTAACAATGTTCAAACAACCGTTTACTAATTTATGAAATTGCAAAAACTAACTTCCTCATAGCTTTTTTTCATCATCCTAGGCCGTATAAATCTTAGTTGGAGTAGAGATATACTAAGCACTTCAATGATGCTCTCTTGGAATGTCAAGTTCTTTAAATATTGGGCTGTCAACTCCAACACCCATAGCATTTAGACCATTGTCAACATATATGATAGCACCTGTAATAGCTGATGCCAAGGGTGATGACAAGAAAGCAGCAGTGTTGCCTACCTCCTCTGTTATAACAACTCCAAAGTGTAAGTAGTTGCAAACAAAAAGGTGGAGAAGGGTCATTTCAGATAGGAAGAATCTCAAGAGAAACATTACCAGCATGTAGTTCTTTCTGCAGTGGTGCATTGGTAAATGAATAGTCAATCATCATGTCAATGAAGCCAATTGCTTTCGCCGCACGGCTTCCCAGTGGACCTAGCCATTGAAAATAATTTAAGTCAACATGTTTATCAATTTCAGAATTCATTGACATGCAAAAATCTAACCTTGATGGAAAAAGTTAACTTGCATTTAAAACACTAGAAGTTACATAGGATTAGGAGAGAAAAATAAGTCTATAGACATATAAAATAATAATGTATCAGACAAATATATATTTTTAATACCCCATCAGCCCTGTGAAAAGGCTAGAGAGAGATCAAAAAGACATTGGAAGAAATTATTCAAAGGGATTTCATGGTGAATAATATCTTAAGCTTTGGATTTTAACCAAGCCTCATGGCATCATGTGATCCATAAAGCCAACCTCGCCTAGTGGGATAAGGCAATTGTGGTTGTATCAGCCATGAATTGGGTCTACTTTTAGTAATTGTGTGAATTATGTAGTTCAGATAAAATGTAGTATAGCATTATCCCTTATATAGGTCATTCCCATTTTGGAGGGGCTTAGACATAAAACCAGAACATAAAAGATTTTACAGTACTTTCTTTGCCATACAATTGGTATCACTTGCTCCAGATCATGGATTTATATGGCATTACATGCAGAAAAGGAAACCAAACAAAATCATTAGCTAATGAAGTCATAAGAAGCCATCGATACCTGCGGATATAGTATTGACTCTGATTCTTTTCTTTCTACCAGCTTCAAAAGCAAGAACCTGAAAAAGCAGAAAACTTGAGATATAATTTTCAAATATCCAAAGGGGAAAATTGGGAGAGGGAGAAAGTTAGGAAAATGAAAGTACCAAAAACACACATATCTATGCGCATAATATAAAGTTTGAGGGAAAAAAAAAGAAAAAGAAAACTCACTCTTGTATCACTTTCTAAAGCAGCTTTTGCAGAACTCATACCACCACCATATCTGCATAACAGGCATTTCAAAACTTTGTCAATAAACAAATGTTATCAAAATAAACAAGTATATGAATTTTAAAGCATATATCCAAATCCAACACACCCAGGAATGATCCTCTCTGAAGCAATGTATGTAAGAGAGATTGCAGATCCATCTACAACCAAAACAGAAAGGTGAGAACAATACACTGAAGGATGAAGCAATAAAATGCCAACCCTCTCAGGTAATGAACATGCCTGGGTTCATGATTGGAAGAAAGTGCTTGAGTAAAGAAACATAAGAGTAACTTGATGCAGACAGGGCAGCAAGATATCCTTTCCGAGATGTCTCGGACAATGGTTTGCTGACCTAAAACAAAGTTGAGTGTCAGTTAAAGCTAAAAGACATGAGGCAACAAGAAACTTCATTATTGTAATACCTCTGGTCCATTAGCAAGCGAGTGCACAAGTATGTCGATAGTGCCAAAATCTTTCTTGACAGATTCAGCAACTTCCTATAAGGTAAAACAAATCACAGTAGACTGAGTACAGCTAGTCTTTAAAACACAAACTGAGACACAGATCACAAAGTAAATGCTACTCAACAAAGCATCCTGTGTTTCAAACATGAATTGTCTAGAATTCATCTCAATTATGAAAAATTAATAAATAAAAAATTAAAACAAAATCAAGTAATTAAACAATCATATGAAATAATCAGAAAGAAATTATGTTTTCAGCTTCAGGCTTGATCAGAGAAAAGTTTAAGAACAAAAAAAGAAAAAAAGACCTCCATCTTGTAGATAATTACATCATGTAAGGAATTTATATGATTTATGATTATATTATTCATTCATCTTATTGAATAAATTAGAAAAGCTTCTACTCAATGACACATAAACTTTAGCATTGACATTGACCAGGCTATACATGCACGTTTTCAGGCAGGGAGCGGAAGAAAACATATAAAGAGGCTTTTTCTTCTTTTATTAAAATGCATATCCAAGAGTAGATTGTGTCTCTTTATTGGGTTACAAGTTTCTGGTCTACATGGTTTCAAATGTGAATAGATTGTATGACCTTGGACTATTTTCTCTGTCTGCAGTCTCCACTAAAATAAGAGGTTCTAAAATTTTATTGAATAAAAAAGCTTAATTATGATTTCTGTCTCCAAATTTATGATGATTATTTGTCCCAAAAGTGCAGCTGTTCAGATATATGCCTTTCAACATTGAATTGGCACCAATGATGTCCATTACCAGCCAGATTGATCTTTAGAATCATCTGATGTAGAGCTTAAATGCATTCCAAACTGTATTATGAAAAAATGGAATATTCTTCGAATTGAACATCAATTACATGTTGCAAGTCCTGCGTATATGGGTTTTTGAAATATGCATTTATAATAATGGTTTTTGGCAACTTATGATGTATATTTGTAATAACTTTAATCAACTTAGCTTAATAGCTTATTTAGCTAACAATTATTAACTCAAAAGAAAAATGAGAAACGAAGCTGATATCCAGTAACACAAGCTGATATCTACCTAAGTGCATCTTAACACAAGAAAATTTTCATTTCAATATTTATGGCACCAAACAAGCTGGCTATTAGCTGAAAGCAAACTCATACATACAAGTAGACAAGACTGATGATATATTCAATTTTTAAAATAAATTTAATTAAAAGCTCCATAAAAAATTGCCACTCGTTTCAAAACAAAGGGATTGAAAGGGTATTGTAACAGTTGAGAAATACAAATGACAGAATAATTAATCTATACCTGTACAGTCCAATTTGAGGCTCCAGCATAGCGCTTGTTAGTTTTCACCTATACAATTTCCACAAAAAATAGATGATAAGTTTTGTAAATGTACTTTGTGTATTTTGATAACTATTATGTACTTCTCTCTTACATCTTCTGGGACATCTTCAGGATTGTCATATACTGCATCCAAAGGATAAACTTTAGCAATCTCCATCAGTGAACCATCTTGTAATCTGTTAAATGAAGATTTCCTTGTTAGCAAAATAAATGAGTTTCACATTTACTAACAAATAAAATCAATAGCACCATTTAAAAGTTATACTTGCGTGACTCATCAAATTTTCCACGTCGTAGACTGGACTCAAATATATTTAGAGCCTGCATGAAAATGTTCAAAGTTAGTACCTGACCACTTGTATATTGCACAAAGATAACATGATTTCAGGGTAAAAGAAAACAATGTACAAACACACAACACCAGAATCTGTAATATTTACTTACAGGTACCCATGTGCCAACAAGAATTTCAGCTCCTGCTGCTGCAAGAGATTTTGCTATTGCCCAGCCATATCCGTTGTCATCAGCCACACCAGCAATGAAAGCCCTCTTACCTGCACATCACATAACATTCAGTGGAATGCCACAACAAATCAAAGATATAAAAAAGGACAGTAAAGAAAAAAAAAAAAAGGCACACTTTGGCAATAAGAGATTTATGAGAAAGAAAAGTTATATTTAAGACATTATCATTGAGTTGTTATATTATCATACAGTTGCAGATGCAAAGGACTCCTTTCAACAGTTTATAGATACAGTTTAACAAGCAATGTGTCTTACACTTAATCTTGCCTAGTAAACCAACTTTCAGCAAAGTAGATTTTGGAATGAGTAAACTCTTGAATAGGGAAAAGAGACTGTAATCATAACACAACACAACACTTTTGACATTACATCAGATAACCATGGGAAGGTTGATTAAGGGCATATATTCTTCAAATCATAAAGTCAAACAAAATAAAAATTACAGTAAAGATTAAATAAAAACAGAGTACATGATGTTTGGACATCCTACAAACAAATATGCAAGTAAAAACATTCATGGAAAAAGAAGTGAAACCTTTCAAATCAATTGGCAATCCTGCAACTTCCTTGTTTGAACTAGACCCGGACATCGCCTTTGTTATGATTTTGTCATATTTTACAGCACCTGATGTCATTGTCAAGCCCTGCTGGAAAGGTTTTGCTGATGCAACATGACAAACACTTGCCAGTTTATTACATGAGCCAACCTTAAACCTGCCTCCAAGAATTGCAGGACCTACATTTGCAATCCTTTGTGATGAAGGAATCTTGGGTCTTGACATAGCAGTTGGCAAGTTGGAAACTGTTGTTGTTGTTGCCATCTTGTCCAAATGTAAAATGATGGCAGAGCACCTAGATCTGCAAACAAAACTAACATTAGGACCAGCTTATACTAGTATATCAAGAAATGATTAGTGTCTTTTCCATTTGTCCAAAGCTTGTACTTAACAAACTTATGATAACAAAAAAACTCCGGATACCAACTATGGACAACTTGAAGAAAAAAAAATCAGAAAAGAGGACAGGTTGATCAAAAATGCAGAAGTTAACTCAGTTCAAATTGTCATCAATTGAAACTTTACCTGCCTATCTCATACAATATTTGATGACAGACTTTGGCTCCAACTTTTCACTCAGCATATCTTAAATAAAATCATCACAAAATAAATCTTGGAAGTTATCACTTAGCTTAATAATGCATATAACTTTGTCTTTAATTTATTCACTAATTAATAAGGAAAATTCTTATTGTATCTTAATCATGTCTTTCTTGGGACCACTAACCATCAGTGTTGTTAAATAGTGGCCATGGTGCCGCTATGGCAGAATGGTGGCGGATTTTTTGCCAACCGCCATAGGCAATTTGTGAAGGGAGGCCTGCCATGGCAGCGCAATGGCGTGTTTATATGGCAGAATTTCGGCCTTCCACCATGTTCCACCATCTGCCATTGATAACACTGCTAACCATATCAGAAGGAATTTATTTCGATGATTTGCTGTAATCATTAGCTTTCTTAGTTACTATAATTAAGATTAAGGTATAATTAAGATACAATCTAAATTTTCCTCATTACTAGTCAATGTTTACAACTGTGAATTATACATATATTTGGTTACTTAGAATATTTTTATAAGAAAACAAATAAAAAACTTCCATCCAATTAAAAGCATCAAACACAAGAAAGCCAATGGTTCTACCAATGGCCAAGCATGATCAACTGATTAAAACAAATCCAACCTCCTTGTTAATCAAATGGTTCTAAAAGTGACCAAGACCAGGAAAGAAAAAAAAAATAAAAAAAAGGTAAGCCTTTATATTGAATCTATAACCCCTCAACATTAAACCCCTTTACAACATTACTCCCAGATTCCAAAACCTTATTTTTTTTTCTTTTCATAAATAACAAAATCATGAAAATACCACCTCAATCCAATTACTAGATCCCCACAAATCTCCACCATTGACACACCCACATGTTTAAAATTTCCATTTGTCATTGTCTCTGATGACAAAACCATTACTTGATCAAATACCACATGCAGATTGATCAAATGGCAAGTCCATAAAAAAGTGCCAAAAGCATGCATACACACATCCCTTGATCAAATACAAACACAGTAACATTCTTCATGCAGCAGATTGATTAATCCTCTGCTTCTCAATAGAGCCCACATTCACATGATTGCATCTACCTTGCATTGTAGAAACCAAACAAACGAAGAACAAGAAGGTGGGCAGAGAAAGTGGGGTGTTACCTGGAGAGAGAAACGAGAGAGAGTTGGAAGAGGAAATGCAAAAGGCAAAACTGGGCCTTCTTGGTTGGTATGTGTTAGATTGTGGGTAGATAATGGGGCAGTGGAAGTGGAAGCCAAGGAACTGGGTCGATGAAAACAATGTTGTTGTGGTTTTATGTGAAGTAGGTTAGAGTAGTTGAGCACTTTGGAACTGTCGAAATCGAATGCAATGCAGCAGCCTCCTGATATACATGCCATTTTACTGTTGATTCTTTAATTAATAAAACCTTAATAAATACATTAATATTAATAATTCCTTTAATGAAAAATGTTTTGCAATTAATTTCTTAATATGTTATCAGTGTTAAATGTTAAAGTTTAATAATCATGCACTGACATTATAAAACAGTTTTACAATATCATTCAATCACAAAGTACCGTTAATATGATTTTTAGAATAATTATTATAAAAGTTAACAAACTTATCATACAAGGTAGATTGTGATTGAATGACGGTGTAAAATTATTTTATACTGTTAATACATAGTCTATTTTCTCTCAATGTTATACTTTTCTTTAAAAAAAAAATTATTTCTAACTATTGGACGAGAGCACATGATTAGCATGTAACGTATCACACCAGAGAGGAACGGTCCAATGGATCATTGGCCTGCAAATGGCATGTAGTAACCTAGTATATGGGTTTCAGTTTCTACTATTTAGAAAGGGGACCCACACTGATATATACCGATTTCAAGGATAAGACAATCAAATATTTCTATAATCTATGTAATATAAAATTTTATAGATATAATTTATACAAAAGAAAATTCCATTCCAACAATAGTTACATCTCTTCCAATATATATAATATATTTTCTATTGATCCAATTGTTGAATGATAAAAATATATTACTTTATTCAAATTTTGTTAAAAATAAATAACAAGAAAGTAATACTAATATATAGGTAATTTTTGTCTTTCATAAACTAACAACAATTTTTTTTAAGTAGCTAATTTGATAATTTACTCAATTTTTTTTTTTTTTGCTTAATGCTCTTTTCTATATAGAGGTTATTTAGGGCTTCATGTGTAAGTAAACATCCATTTTAATCTTCAAACATAAAAAAAAAATTAATCTATTAATTATAAAAAGATTTAATTATACTTCTTATCCTCTAGTTATCATTATTTTGCAAATTCGTTAAATTGGCATTCAATATTTAATAAAAATGTTAATATGACACTTTATTTCACTGTCATGTCAACACATTTATTTTAATGAGATACTATGCTACATTGGATGTTTAGTTAATAAATGGACCAAATTTTTTTTTTTGAGGAATAAATGGACCAAAATTATACAACTAAAATAATAGCCAATCAAATTCATGAAAAATAACAGAAGAATAATGGACCAAATTCACAAAAGAGAAATGCTACGAACACGTTATTTAACATACTTTTTTGAACATATTCTCTTATTGGTTGAAATTTAATGGAAATGACAAAATTTTGTAGGTCTCATATCATATTTAATGATTTTCTCTCTTGATTCTGTAATTATCAATAAATTTTAACCAATTAAAGGGGCTGTGTTTGTAGAAGTGTGTTAAAGAGAGCGTTCTTAACGCTGCTGTTCGCAAAATAAGATAATAAGAAAAAAATGTAATTAAGCAAAAAAAAAATCCAAAATTTAAAGAAGCTATTATTAATTTAATTTTTTAATCATAACTTTTGTGTGCATATGTTTGTCCAATAGTTGGTGTGTGTATACCTTGTTTTCTTGTTAAAAAGTGTGTATGTGTGTGTATACATGTTTTAAACGGCTCTTCAAATACCTTGTGTTTTTCTCTCTCTAAATGGAAATTTTCAATTAATGGAGAGGATATTTTTTTCATTTTAAACACTTCCAAAATGGCTTGAGCCGTTCAAGCCTATTAAATTCTTAACTAGGGTCCTGTTTTGGGGTGGTGGCAAATTTTCGGTTTTTGATTTCGAAATATGATTTTTAAAACACAACCTGTTTGGCAAAATTGGAGTTAAAACGGTTTTCACTCCAATTTCAAAACACTTAAAAATGAGTTTTCAAAACTAAAAAAAAAAAGGTTTTCTGAATAATGTTTTACGTTTTAACAAACTGTACCCTCGCTCCTCCTCTTCATAATTGCAAACTCAACCACCCTGACCCTTCCTCACCACTGCTGCAGCGCCGCCCACCCCTGCAGATCCATCGTCCGCCATAGCAATCCACCTTCGATCCTTCCTATCAACATCAGTGCCACTCGAAGGCCTTCGTGGGTGGAAGAAGAGGCTAACTTCGTTTGCAAAATCGTAGATGTGGTCACTGGAGATGGTGACTTGGGGGTGAAAGATCAAACACTTTCTTCAAGAATGTGCACTTCTTGGCGACCCTAGCGAAAAGATTTGCAATTGAGCCTTCATGGCTACACTATGCCATGGTTACCAATTTAGATTTAGGCCAAATTTTTTTTAAAGTGAGTTGATTTTGAAATTAAAATCCAGAAAAAATTAAAACTGACATTATAAAACTAAAAACTGTTTTCAGTTTTAAATATTTTCAAAACTTACAGCCAAGAACCACCCACGGGCCTAAGACCATCTCCAACGATGGTTCTTAATGTTGGTTCTTGAGAAGTAAGAACCGTTTGGCAAGTTCTTACCATTGGAGCGGATTGACGTGGACGACACGTTGGAGAACGGTTCTTGTAGAAGAACTCTGAAGAATGGTTCCAAAGAATAAAAAAAAAAAAAAAATTCTCAACTGATTCAAGAGGGAAACCAACCAACCAACCATTACAAGACCAGAATGAAGAATTCATGAATCGGGATTACAAATCTAAACCCAGAATCCAAAACGAAAAATTTCATAACATTCATCCCAACAACAAATTAAAAAAAATCAATAAAAAATTAAAATATTCAAACAGCACAGATTTGAAAAAATATTCGCCATTTCGAAGAAGAAGATCTCCTTGGACTTGATGTCTAGGATGTCGAGATGAGCCAGGCTGCGACATTAGAGTAGTCTTGGGCGAAGGCATCAGAGGCGACGACGTCATCGGAGGGGATGATGAAGCCGAAGGAGGCGGCGACGGAGGCTTTGACAATGGACTCAGCAGAGTAAAAGAAGGACTCCATGGGACGCGCGAACCTCGCGAATCTCGTCTGCTATGCACGGATCTCGTCCACCGTCGTTCGACCCATGCAAGCAGCGGAGATGAGGATCTCCTCCCCTCCATTGTCGTTGTCGTTGGACACCAAGAAGGAGGAGAGGGAGGGGTCGTGGGGAAGGGGGAGAAGAGAAAATGGAGGAAGAAGAAAGGGAAGGGGCAGTGTGGAAGAGAGAAAGGTGGGAGAAATGAGGAGTCTGAAATTTTTTAAAAGAAAATGTATTTTTTTCCAAATTAGAGTGAGGAGAAGAGAAAGGGGAAAGTGAGGGAGGGGGTAGATCCGTGAGTGGAGAAAGAGAGACGTTGATATATTTTTTTAATAAAAAGAGCCATTGGTATACACAGAGAGTGAAGAGAGACACAATTTGTGTCTTGTCATGCTTGTTAATCAATATAGCATATAGTTGTGCATTTTACCGTTTTCACTTGAAAAAAATAACCGTTTGCTAGTTTGTAGATTGATATACTTTTTTACACAGCAAGTATATACGGCAAGTGTAGCTATAAATTTTTTATATTAAAATTATGTAAAAATGAGACATGAAAAAATCCTATAAATAGCATAAGTGGTGACCACATTTTGCACACCAACTCTCATTCTCATTCTTAATTTCTCAATCTCAATTCTTCAATCCCAATTTCAATTCTAATTTTTTTCAGGTTTGCCAAATGGATCCAAATCAGTATAATTGGCAAGCTTATTACAATTTCTTACAAAACTATCAATTTCCTCCTGCTAGCGAAAATTCTCAAAATCCTCCTTTTTTTTTCCATGTTTCCACCACCACCAATGAATTTTATGCAAAATTTTGTTTCCCCTTCTACCGAAAATTCTCAAAATTCTCAAAGTATTCCTACATTTCCACCACAACCAAACAACTCCACCTTATTTCAATCATCTAATGATGAAGTTGAAATGGAAGTTCCACAATTTTCTACCCAAATTGGCCTAGAAAACATTACACTTGAGGAAGGAGGAGAGAATTCTACAAAAAAGAAATCGCAACTCATGTTTATAATTGAAGAGGATACACATCTCATTGAAACATGGCTCAACATTTCAAAAGATCCAATTATTGGTGTTGATCAAACAGCAAAGAGTTTTTGGAAGAGAATAGAGGAAAATTACAACAACTTTCGAAAGAGTCTACGAGTAAGAGAAAGTGGTCAGCTGAAATGTCGGTGGTATAAAATAAATCTTGACGTGCAAAAGTTCATCAGGCATTACAAGCAAGCTGTTCAATTGAAGAAAAGCGGGTGCTCAGAGAATGACGTCTTGACTAATGCATATGTTATTTGGTCTCAAGACGAACATTGTGAGTTTACTTTAGAGCATGCATGGCGACTGCTGAAAGAAAACCCTAAATGGTTAGAACAATTCAAAGAAAATTGTTCAAAAAGAATAAAGATTTCTGCTTCTAGGGAATACTCATCGACTTCTAATCCAGAGACGCCGATTGAAGTTTCAGAAAATGATACACCAACACGAATCACCCTCCCAATCAGACAAAAGGCAGCCAAAAGGAAGAGTAGGGGGAAAGGAGCTGCAACGTCTTCTAACCATGTTGACTTGTCTGGCATGGAAAATGCTATAAGGGAAAAAATGTTGTTAACACAAAAATAGCATAGGCAAAGGAGACAGAGAACGTAGTGATGATGTACGACATCCTAATGAAGGACACATCTACCATGTCTGAGAGTCAACGCCGAGACCATGAACTGTATTGTAGTTATATTAGGCGCAAGTTAGGTAATTAGTCTAATGTTGTAACCTTAGTTAGGTATTTCCTCTAATGTTGTAGCTTTATTTTAATTAGTCATTATGTTGTAGCTTTATTTTAATTAGTCCAATGTTGTAACTTTATTTTAATTAGTAGTGATGTTGTAACTTTGTTTTAATTAGTCATTATGTTGTAACTTTATTTTAATTTTAATTATTAATGAGTAATTATGTTGCTTTAATTAGCCGTTATAAAAGTAGCTGTTGTGAAAGTAGCCGTTATAAAAGTAGCCGTTGTGAAAAGTAGCCGTTATAAAAGTAGCCATTGTGAAACTAGCCATTATAAAAGTAGTCGTTATGAAACTAGCCATTATAAAAGTAGCTGTTGTGAAACTAGCTGTTGTGAAAGTAGCCGTTATAAAACTAGTCGTTGTGCATCATGCTATTTAATTGTTCAATCTTCCCTCATTCTTGCATATTTTCTGCAAATTGTGCAATCTTCTTCTCTCATTTTCTCTAGCTTCAATCATTTGTATAATGGATCGAAACTCTGACTTTGGTAGACTTTGGAAACAAATTGTTGATGAACAACTTGAAGACAACACTGAAGAAGAAATCAAGAGCTACTTACTCGAGATGCAACAACAAGCAGAAAACACCTTTAGGCGCAAACGAAGAAGAACAATGATAGATCGCAATCATGGAGAAGGACATAGTCGATTGTTCAATGACTACTTCTCTGAAAATCCTGTATACACAGAGACTCAGTTTCGACGAAGGTTCCGAATGTGAAGGCACGTGTTCCTTCAAATTGTAGACGCTCTTAGCAATCATGATGAGTATTTCCAAATAAGAGCTGATGCAACTGGTAGAATGGGTCTTTCCCCATTGCAGAAGTGCACTACTGCTATTCGCATATTGGCATATGGATCACCTGTTGATAGTGTGGATTAGTATGTTAGAATTGGTGAAAGCACTGCAATTCAATGCTTAGAAAGATTTGTAAAGGGTGTGAACGAGATATTTGGGGTTGAGTACTTGAGAAGGCCTAATAACAATGACATCAATCGCCTACTACAAATTGGGGAGGCACATGGCTTTCCAAGTATGTTGGGTTCTATTGATTGTATGCATTGAGAATGGAAAAATTGTCCAGTTGCGTGGAAAGGCCAATTTCTTAGAGGTAATCATGGCAAACCCACAATCATTCTTGAAGCAGTCGCTTCACAAGACTTGTGGATTTGGCATGCATTTTTTGGAGTTGCAGGTTCAAACAATGACATTAACGTGTTAAACCAATCTGATGTGTTTAATGACGTTTTGCAAGGACAAGCTCCTTCAGTGCAATTTACAGTTAATAGAACCCCATATAATATGGAGTACTATCTTGCATATGGTATTTATCCGGAGTGGCCCACATTTGTCAAGACCGTATCAATGCCACAAGGAGAAAAAAGAAAATTATTTGCAAAATGTCAAGAATCGGCAAGAAAGGACGTGGAACGAGCATTTGGTGTGCTCCAATCTCGATTCGCAATTATACGTGATCCATCGCGTGCTTGGCACATGGATACAATGAAGGATATAATACTGGCATTCATTATCTTGCATAACATGATTGTTGAAGATGAACGAGATACATACAATAGAAGCAATGATTTTCATTATGATCATACAGACATTGACATTTCAGTAGGTGAAGTATCTCATGGTGCTCATCCCGATTTTGCTACATACCTGGAAAATAGACGCTATATGCACACAAGACGAATTCATCAACAACTTCAAACATACTTGGTAGAGCATATTTGGGAACATTTCGGTCACGAGAATAATGAAATTTAATTTTTCTTTCTTAATCTCAATGTTATGCATTTTTTTTAATCATCAATGTTATGTATTTCTCATCAATTTAATATTTAGTCACAAATAAAAATTTTAAATTATTAATATTTTTATATTACTTTTTAATTTTTGTTTCATAATTAAGATTTATATAAATAATTATTTAAATTTAAATTTAAAAATATTTTTAAATAAAACTATTAAGAATGTGGGGTCCAATGTAGGACCTACAAAAAGTAAGTTAAGAACCCAAAGTAAGTTCTACCATTGAAGCAAAAAATGAGATGAGTTTTTGTATCCTATGTGGTACTATGAGACCCACAAAAAGTAGTTTAA
The DNA here is from genome assembly GCA_026413185.1 of Pueraria montana var. lobata. Lineage (NCBI taxonomy): Eukaryota > Viridiplantae > Streptophyta > Magnoliopsida > Fabales > Fabaceae > Pueraria > Pueraria montana. The sequence goes on along the minus strand of CM048650.1, from coordinate 57,381,777 downwards.
GAACCCAAAATGAGTTCTACCACTAAAAATGCTCTAAGTCAGGACTAATTCTAGGTTGTTGCTATCCGCAACCCATAAATATCACATTGCACCTCCTTAAATCACTAAATCCCAAACTGACATTATAAAACTAAAAATTGTTTTTAGTTTTAAATTTTTTTCAAAACTTACAACCAAAAATCACCCCAAACAGATCTAAGTCAGGACCAATTCTAGGTGATAGCTACTTGCTATCCGCAACCCATAAAATCTCGTTAAAGAAATTGGAGATATGATGAGATTGCCAATTTTGCCCTTCATTCAATGCACCTTCTGAAGCGACTGATGCAGAGCAATTTATCTCACAGGTTAAGTTGTCTTGCAGCTTAAGATTTATATTGCAAAATAGTATGAAATGCTATCTGACTTTTCAATTTTCTAAAATATCAGCAGTGCCAAATGAAGGAGCTCACGGGTTGACCTACTAGGCTTGTTGTACCTGGAAGATATGTAGATGAGAAGACTACTTGTGAACTTGATACCAATTATGTAATAATGTGTTTCATATTTGTTAATGAAATGTTTATCAATAATTTCACTCATGTTGCTTCAAGAACAAGAACTATTGCTTCATTTATTTGAGTTTTCTATATAAGAAAGTGGTTCTTAGTTAAAAGAATCATTTCTATATATATGTGTCTGTTTTCTTGAAGAAAAAAAGTAATCTTTTTTGCTTTTTATGCATTCTAGTTTTTCAAAATAATCAAAAGTTGAAAAAAATTAAAATATTATTAAAATTAGAAGCCATTTTAAATAACTTCTCATAAAATTTAAATTATTTTTTTCTTTATAAAAATAAGTTATTTTTATAATTATAAACATATATAATTTTGTTTATAAAAAAAACGTAATTTTACTTTTATTTTAACTATTAAGGGGGTGCAGGGTGATAAATAAAGAGTGCAGGAAGTAACAACCCTAATTCAATTGGGTCAACGTTTCCGCTCAGCACATGCTATGGGCCAAATCCGCTCACCTGAGATAGCAAGGTTAGCTGTTTTGAATTTTAAAAAATCATTATTTATTTTTATAAAATCATTTAATAAAATTAATGAAAATAAATTACATTAAAGTACACTAATGTATTATGATTGTATGGATAAGGAGAACGACATGTACTCCAATTTAGCGACATAATCATAAGGTCATTTATATAAGGCTTTTTTATTAACATTTAATCATTATTCATATAAGGCTGCCTAAGCATTTTTGATAGATGCAAGTAGATAGATAGAAAGGACATTCACGAGGATCCAATATTCCAATCGGTAGTTGAAAGTTAGATATATGAATAATTGGATCCAATTCTTTGCTTCTTTTACCCCCTTAACATAAAACAAACATTGTACCCCATACTATTATAATATCTATGTATTGCATAGCAAAACTAAATTATAAATAACTAAAATATTAAATATTTTTAAATTAAAACTTTAAAAAATTAACAAAAAAAGTTTTATTATAAAAATGAAATATATAATATAAAAGCATATTTCTTATGAAAAAATATTTATTTATAAATAGATATAAAATATACTAATTAAAACTAAAGTATAGGGGTATTATTAGTTACAACACACAATTAGTAAAAGAATTATAATTATTCATTATTTTAGAATTAATATTTTGTACGATGTTTCTATATAAAAGCTTAGACAAACAATTGAATCTTGTTTTAAATTTATATAAAAATTAAATTTATTTATTAAATTATCTATCTTGAATTTAAATTGTGAATTTTTTAATTGATAATAAATTAAAACAAAAATATGCCTTTTATAATAATATTTTTAGCCAATCATATGTTATATTTCATATATTTAAATCCATTTAATATGATATAACATTATAAGTAAAAGAATTGAACATATGCGTATAAATTAAAAAAAAAAAGTTCAATAGGACTGTTTAAAAAAACAAAAAAGTACTAAATTAACTTAAGTATATTAAAATTATGAAAAGAGAAATGCTAGTAACATGTTCTTTTTAACACACTTTTTATTATTAAAAATTATCGAAAATCATATACTTTTGTAGGTTTTACTTCATTTTTAATGAATGTCACTTATAATTTTGTAGTTTCCAAGAAATTTTAATCAATATTAAAGAATGTGTTAGAAAGTATTTTGTTTTTTTAAGTCAAAAAGTATTTTGTTAGCACTTCTACTAAATATAAAAGTAAAAAATATGTGTAGGTAATTATCTATCGTTAGTGGTGACTTTTCAAGAAAGTCTTTAATATATGATAAAATTTATTTTCAATTTTTTAAGAGACTACATGTGTTTTTTATGAGAAGTAAACTTGCTCGAGTATGGTAGAATTATTGTAAGCGGCAAAACTCTTTATCTAAGTATTTAATACAACTACATATCTAAAACTCAAACTTGAGACCGCTAATTAAATTGAAATAACTTCATACCAATTGATTCATGTACTCAATAGTAAAATTTATTTAAATTATTATCCAATGGCCTTTTTCTGTCTAAACAGTAACAAAGTTAATTACACAATTATTTTTAAATATAATTAGCAAGTTTTAGGTAAATTACAAGGGTAAAATTTAAATAAAATTTATAAATTAAAAGAATAATAGAGACCGTTGTTATTAATGATAAATATTTTATTATATTGAATAGAAACAAAATAACAAAATAATACTATTAAAGTCGAGAAAGAAATTATGAAAAATAATTATCAAAATTAAGATACGCCAATAGTTAATTAAGATCACAAAAATTTTAAAATTCAATTTATCTTAAAAACAAAGGTTTCTTTAATTTGATATAATATATTAAAAATTGAATTAAATTAAAATTAGAATTAAAATTAAGAAATAACATTTAAAAAGTAAAATATTACAAATAAAAAATAAAATTAAAATCAATGTAAAATAAATCAATGTAATTTAATAAATTTGAGAATATTTTTAAAAAAATACTATTGTTTAAGAATGAGAAATGAGAGTAGATATATAGATTGAGAATGAACCACCAACAAATTGAGCATCTACTCATTAGCGATTATTGTCCTTATGTTATTATATTAGGAACCAATCATAGTTGTGAGCCAAGTAGATTTTTGACATGAGTGGAAAACTAGACTTGGCATATTGTGATTTCTCTTTCTACTCAATTCAATGCAAAATCCAAATCAATTAATCAAGCGCAACAGCAAGAAATTAAGAGTAAGAGTATTCATCACAATCTGAAGTTGATATACTGGATTGATTCATAGAACCAAAGAATATATTCTTTAACTATTCTCAGTATTAATATTCTGCTCCATAGCTCAGAAGTATTAGTCACGTCTGCAGGCTAGTTTCTTAAAATAGACACATAAATGGCAAAGCCAAATTAGAAGAAACCCAAACAACTTATATCATATATGGAAGGAATTCATTACTCGATCTTTGTTTTTTCTGCAGGCGTATATATTCAACTTATATCATCTGCATGCATCGATCATGATGGTGATTGCCATCTCAGTAGTCTTCATTAAAGACAATTAATGCTAGCCAGAAAGCCCAGATGCAATCATCTTTAATTGCTGAAATCATGCATAAAAAGCAATGCTTTCAAATTTGAACAAAAAAAAAATTAACCAACGAAACTAATCCGAACAGCTATCATCCCCGGAGTAAAACGTCAAGCTAATATTATTACATTTCTCACTATATATATATATATATATATATATATATATATATGGGAATTGCTAACATACTCACACATCTTTTTTCAGTTAGAGTATGTTAGCAACCTACACCAAAAAGCATTGGACAAAAAAACCCAAACATTTCCTTTGTTTTGGTTAATTTATTGCAGGGACATTACAGTAAATTAATATTTTAATTTTTTTAAATAAAAAATTTATTTCTCTCTCTTTGTCACACGTTCTCTCTTCCCCATCTCTCTCGTGTCTCTCTTCTAACATCTTCACATCTCCCTTTGACGATCGACCTGGAAGGTGAATGGTGAGCTGTGTTCTCAGAGCAATTCCCTCTTCACATCTTCACGTCTTCCTTTCTTCTTCTTTTTTTTTACTCCTTTCTATTAACCTTTTTGGGTTTTTCTTTTGTGTTGATTGTTGTATACAGAACAGGAAGGGGAACCATCACGCAGGTGGAGAGAAGATCGGAAGGATATTTCCACCTTCTTCTTTTCACGGTTTCCTAAGAAATTTGTTGAATTCGATCTTTGGAGGATTTTTATGAAATGGGGAAAGGTATGGGAAGTGGTTATTGCAAAAAGAAGGGATAGGAGAGGGAACAGATTTGGCTTTGTACGCTTCATGGGAGTGCAAAATGTCAAATGGCTTGAACAAAAATTAGATCAGATACGTATTGGGCAGGTGAAAATGTTTGTGAACATTCCCAAATATAAAAAAGGAGAAAGATGAGTGGGAAATGGAATACTGAAATATAAGGGAGAATCAGTGGACCAAAACTTTTTAAAAGGGGGCACTGGTGGACTAGATAGAAAGGTGGAGCTAAATCAGAATAAATCTTTTGCAGAAGTCGTACGGGAGGGTCCGAGCAGAGTAAACCAGAGATGGCAAGCGAGAAAGGCTGGGAAGAAAGAAGTATGGTGCAGGCTAGACTTGAAGATTGAAGAACCAAAGATGGAATGGGTAAACGACAGTCTTGTGGGGTGGTTAAGGGATCCATTGATGTTTGACAAAATTCAAGAAATGGTATGCTCAGAAGAAAAGGATGATATCAAGTTGAGATACCTTGGGGATGACTTAGTCCTCATATCTGGAATTGATGAAAAAACTGCACAAGAAATGATCAAAAAGGAGGAAGAGTCATTTCTTTCTTTTTTTCACTCAGTTCAAAGATGGTCACCGACGGGTTTGTCCGGGAAGAGGCTAACATGGCTAAGGTGTTATGAAGTGCCTTTAAATGTCTGGGGGTAACATGCTTCTCTGCAATAGCCAATATTTTTGGTTCTTTTGTAAAAATGGATGTCGAAACAGAGACACTCCAGAAAATAGATGCAGCACGTATCCTTGTGACCACTCTGATAGGTAAGAATATCGATTTCTGTAACAAAATAAGGATCAACGGCAATTTACATCAGATCAAAGTGGTTGAAGAAATGGGCCCGTTGCTGAATCGATGTAATTGTTGGAGGTGGAAAGATGATTTTTTGTTAGATCATGAATCAACTGTACCAAGTAATATGGGTCTGGATATGGAATCATCAAGCTCGAAATGTTCATCGGACATTCATGGGGGGTGGATGGAGGAGACCGGCGATGATACGTTACGCATGTCTGGGGTGAGAATAGACAAGAGTCCAATGGGTAATACAGAGAACAGTCCGGTGGTCAAAGGACAAAAGGAAGGTGATACACGTGTCCAACAATGTGTGGAAAGGAAGAGAAATGAGGAGACAGATAAGAAGATAGGGGAAAAGGTTACAGACGAGCAGCAGAGCATCGAAAACAACACTCCTTGGAGAAGTGGTCAGAAACAACGGTCCTTTGTGAATTTGAAAAGTGGGGACAGGAATGGAGAGGGAAGTGCGGGATTGTTAGAATTACTCGACGGCCCAATACGAAGTAAGGATGGTAAGTGTTATCAAATGCTTGTTGGGCCTCAAAAACCAGATAAGCCCATTGAGACGCACAAAGCGAATGTTGATTCTGTTGGATGGAATGGTAAGCGAGAAGAAGAAGGCCAAACAAAGGTGAAAACAACACCTTTATTGGAAGGAACAAAAACTAATAAGTCATTGGCAGAATATGTGGACCCGCAAATGTTAGGGACACAGAGTGACAAATCAGTGTGTCAAAGTTCAAAAGGTGAATTTCAAGAAAGGGAACAGAACTTGGGCCGTAATGGTAGATCAGCTAGGGGGAAGATGGCACTTGCCGATACAAACTTCCACTTGGAAGGCGCACAAAGAGGAAGAATACAGGGAAGATACGATGTTTTGCAAAGATCAAAATCTGCGGTGCTAGAATCTTCTGCTTCGTTGTCTAGGAAAAGTGATGTTTCTGGAAAGCGAAAGGAGCTGAGATCTGAATCTTTTAATCAGAGCTTAACATTAAATGATGACATTATTAACAATTGCAACAAAAATTTTTGGCAGAGAAGACAAGAGGAAGAAGCGAAGGAATTATGGGATGTGGGAAAGAAGCTGGGAATGACATACAGGGGGGATGAAGACTATATGCTGAAGAAAATGATGAAGATGGAAAAAAGAGATAAAAAAGGTATAGAAGATGTCAAAAAGAGATACAGTGAAGGGGAGAATGAAGTGCTGCTATGAAGATGTTGTCCTATAATGTGAGAGGCTTGGGGGAAAGGGTCAAATGGAGGTTTATAAGGGAATTAGTTGTGAAAGAAAATGTTCAGATATTGTGTGTTCAAGAAACTAAAAAAGAAAGGGTGAATAAGGGACTTTGTCAAGCTTTATGGGGGGAAGGAGATGTTGAATTTGCTGTCAATCCATCTATTAACTCAGCTGGTGGATTACTTTGCTTGTGGAATAAAGAGGCTTTGGAGGTTAAAAGTCATTTTTTGGGGGATGGATACATTGGGTTGGAAGGAGTTTGGAAGGAAGATGGGGTTGATGTTGTAATTGTTAATGTGTATGCTTCATGTGTTACTAGTAAAAAAAGAAGACAATGGGAGGAATTGAAGATAAAAAAAGCTAGTAGTCATATTGAATTATGGTGCTTCATGGGTGACTTCAATGCTACAAGAAGTAGTTGTGAGAGACAAGGGTGTGGAAGAGGTGAGTTAAGGGGTGATGACTCTAGATTATTTAATCAATTCATATTGGAGTTGGAGCTTGAAGATGTGCAAAGAATTGGTGGAAAGTTCACTTGGTTTAGGCCAAATGGCAAATCAAAAAGCCGGCTTGATAGATTCTTAGTATCAAAGGAGTGGTGTCAAAAGTGGCCGGGGTGTTTTCAAATAATTGTGGAGAGGAACATATCGGATCATTGCCCTATTCTCTTGAAAGATTCAAAAGTAGATTGGGGCCCTAAGCCATTTAGATCTCTTGATTGTTGGTTTCAAGACAAAAAGTTTATGGATTTTGTGTGTTCAACTTGGCAACAAATAGAAATTCAAGGATGGGCGGGATATGTACTAAAAGAGAAATTGAAGGAGTTAAAAAGAAGGCTTAGGGATTGGAATGTCTCACATTTTGGCAATGTACATGAAGAATATAAAGGAATTGTGGAGAAGTTGAATGGGTTAGATAAAAAAAAGGAATCTATAGTGCTAACCGAGGAAGAAATTTTGGAAAAAATAAAACTACAAGAGGAATTCTGGAAAGTTGCTAGAAGAAGGGAATCTTTACTAAGGCAAAAAGGAAGATTGAAGTGGATGAGAGAGGAAGACAACAACACAAAATACTTTCATTCTTGTATCAATTGGAGGAGAAGTAAAAACTTGATCAAGGGCTTAAAAATAGATGGAAGGTGGGAAGAGGAGCCTAAAAAGGTGAAGGAGGAAGTAAAAAGTTTCTTCAAGAAAAGATTTGAAGAGGATGAATGGAATAGACCTACTTTGGATGGGGTTGATTTTATGAAAATATCACAAGAGGAGTATGGTGGTTTAATTGGTAGATTTGAGGAAAAGGAGATAAAAGACGCTATTTGGGAATGTGGAAGCTCAAAGAGTCCGGGGCCGGATGGATTTAATTTTAAGTTCATCAAGGCTTTTTGGGATACTATGAAAGAGGATATCATGAGATTCTTAGAGGAATTTCATTGCAATGGAATTTTTCCAAAAGGTTGTAATTCCTCCTTCATCTCATTGATCCCAAAGGTAGATGACCCTCAAAGCCTTGGGGAGTATCGACCTATTTCACTTGTGGGATGCATGTATAAAATATTGTCAAAATTATTAGCAAGAAGGTTGAAAAAAGTTTTGCCAAGAGTTATTGATCATAAACAAAGTGCTTTCTTGGAAGGGAGAAATATTCTACAAAGTGTGTTGGTTGCAAATGAGGCGGTAGAGGAAGCAAAAAGAAGAAGGAAGAAGTGCTTGGTTTTTAAGGTGGATTATGAAAAAGCATATGATTCCGTGTCTTGGAATTTTTTGCTTTATATGCTTCATAGGCTTGGCTTTGGGGAGAAGTGGATTGGTTGGATTAGACAATGTCTCATTTCTACTCATATATCTGTGCTTGTCAATAGGAGTCCAACAGAGGAGTTTGTGCCACAAAGAGGTCTTCGACAAGGGGACCCATTAGCACCTTTTCTATTCACTATAGTGGCGGAGGGATTGAGTGGGATGATGAGGATGGCATGTGAAAAGAATTTGTTTGAAGGTTTTCCAATAGGTAAAAATGAAGTCATTGTTAACCTCCTCCAATATGCGAATGACACGCTTTTTTTTGGGAATGCATCGGAGAGGAATGTAATTGTGATTAAAGGAATGCTACGGTGCTTTGAATTAATTTCAGGCCTTAAAGTTAATTTCTATAAAAGCACTTTTGGAGCAATTGGTCTTGGGAGAGAGGTACTTGAAAGGTTTGCGGAGTCACTTAATTGTAGAGTTATGAAAATACCATTTACATATTTGGGTCTACCAATAGGTGACAATCCTAGGAAAGACAACATGTGGTATCCGGTGTTGATGAAGTTTAAGAAGAAGTTGGCCAAGTGGAAGCACAAGATACTATCTTTTGCCGAAAGGATGTGCCTAATTAAATCGGTACTCTCATCACTCCCTCTCTTTTATCTTTCTTTTTTTAAAATGCCTTTATCTATTGAGAGAAAATTGGTGAGGATACAAAGGGATTTCTTGTGGGGTAGTGAGGTTGGTAAAAAGAAAATATGTTGGGTGTCATGGGAAAAGGTTTGTTCTCCAAAAGAGAAAGGGGGGCTTGGTATAAAAAATTTGAGTCTTTTCAATATGTCACTTCTTGCCAAGTGGAAATGGGCTCTTTTTAATGAGAAAGAGTCATTGTGGAAGGATATTGTGGTATCCAAATATGGAGGGTGGCAAGGTCTTAGTGGGGTGGGTGATAAGTTTGAGTCTTTTTGGTGGAAAGACTTGAGAAAGGTGTGTGGTGAACAAAACGAGGACAATTGGTTTGGAAAAATGAGAGATTGGAAAATTGGGGATGGCACTAAAACTAGATTTTGGGAGGATTGTTGGATGGGAGAGGAGTGCTTAGCATACAATTTCCCTAGGTTGTTTGTAAACTCTAAACAACATGGGGCTTACATAAAAGATATGGGGGCATGGGCGAATGAGGCATGGAAATGGGACTTAAAATGGCGAAGATAGTGGTTTGAGTGGGAACTGCAGCAACTGGTAAGGCTCGAATCCATGTTGGCTAGATGTGTTTTTGTGAGAAATGAGGTGGATTGCTGGAATTGGAGACCAGATAGATTTGGGTGCTATTTGGTGAGCTCAGCATATGGTGCACTTCATGACTTAAGAATGGGGGATAATCTGGATTCCTTCTTGACAAAAATTTGGAAGTTAAAGATACCATCAAAGGCACAACATTTCTTGTGGAGACTGTTTCTTAACAGGTTGCCTACAAAAGATATTTTTAAAAAAAGGAATGTACCTCTGATATCAAATTACAATTGTGTTCTGTGTGGACAGCAAGAAGAAAATATTACTCACTTGTTTCTCAACTGCAAGGAATTAGATTCCATTTGGAAGAAATGTCTTTTTTGGTGGAATTGTCTTGATGTCCCTGCTGGTTCTGTTCGAGAACATTTTCAACAGAGCCCGTCATGCCTAGAAAGGAACTCTGAAATTACAATGTGGCAAATTATATGGTGCGCATGTGTCTGGAACATATGGAATATGAGGAATCTTTGTGTGTTTAATAGTGAAACTTTTGACAGTGAGATGCTGTGGCAAAAAAGCATGTATATTGCATGGTCGTGGCTCTCGCTGTTAAATGATGGATTCCACTACTCCTTCTCACAATGGTTGGCAACTCCAGGGACATGCATTAAAATACTGCAGGAGCTGTAGGTGCGGTACTGATTGGACAGAGAGCAGTTATGATTTGTAAATAGTTGCCGCTATAAAGAGCTAATATTACCCTGTAATTCACATATTGATTTTGGACTGAGGTACAAGATGGTTATTTGATATTAAATGTGAAAATGGCATTTAATATAGCATAACCATCTTCTGCTGGAACTCATGCTAATGCTGTAATTATTATTCTCTGCATGGGTATCTCTTATGCCTATGAGTTTTAATGCATTATCATGTTTTTTGCTGATAAAAAAAAAGAATGCTATAATTTTTGTTTTTATTTTGTAACTTTATACGTAACAAAAAAAAAATATGTAACCAAAAACATTGCTTTCCGATGTACAAATCGATATTGGGAGTTAAAAAAAGATTTATTGATGCTGAACAAGAACTCTTGATAGGGGGTGCGGAGAAGACAAACAAGGAAAAATAATCTGGAAATTTTGAAATGTTACATTTACGTGAGATTGGAGAGGAGAGAGAATGAGTGGGAGAAAAATGTTATACTGTTATAATAGAGACGAGAGAGGAAAGAGAATGAGTGGGAAAGAGAGAGAAATATTTTTTTTTTAAAATAAGTGTTAATTTACTAAAATATCCCTGTAATAAATTAACCAAAACAAAGAAAATGGTTAGCTTTTTTGTCCAATGTTTTTTTGGTGTAGGTTGCTAACATACTCCAACTGAAAAAGAGGTGAGAGTATGTTGGCAATCCCCTATATATATACTCCCTTCATTTAATTGCACCAAATATAAGCAAAAAAAACTGTTTCACGTTAATTAAGAAAGTTGGTTAACAACAATTAATTGCACCAATCTCAATTAAAAAATAAGTTGCTTTTCTAAACTACCCTTCATTGGAATTCGATATCAAAAATAAGGAGTCATTGGAATTAAAATCCTATTAAATGAAGGGTATTTTGGAGATGGTTTCATTAAATGAACTAAAATTAGTTGAGATTTGCTTATATTTAAATCCAAAACTCAAGTCAATTTTTTGCTTATATTTGAAGCAGGAGGGAGTAAATGCTTAGAAAAAGGTTGAATTACACCAAAATTAGAATGTGGGTGCTAAAATGGTCTTAATAGATTATAAGGAAATGGTGAACTTTAATGTAAACTCAAGCTAATGGCTGTATCATTTGTTACCTGTTGATTGATGTATATGGTAACATGTATCATCTATTTTGTCAAGGATAAGCCAATAGATGAATTGAAATGTTTTGAGTTAAGTGAATCCATGCATAAAACCTAATTGCATTAATTTGGAAAGATAATAAATGAATCTTAAAATAATTTAAGTATGAACATTATGATAGAAATTTAAGGATAAATGATGCTAAATTATAGCATGTTGATAAGACATGCATAATTACAAAGTTGTGCTACACTCTAAAATTGCTTTAACCCACCTTCAACCCGTTAGGTTGGCAGGTTAAGCAAGTTGGTGGGTTGAGTCACCTAACCCACCCACCAATTTTTTGTGAGTTAGGAGAGTTGATTCGATGAGTTCAACTCGCTTTCTAACCCCTAATTTCTACTCTCATCTTTGGTAGGCTCAAAATCATCATTTATTATAACCTGTGAGAGATTAATAATGTATGAATTTAATGAACATCTTCGTTGAATGATGAAGGCCTTGTGATTGAAGCTCCTTTAGTTATGAGTTGGTTTTCTAGATTTGTTATGTCATATTGTAGGTCTTATTCCAAGTATTCTGCCTCTTCATGCTCACAAATCTTCACAAGTTTAAAAGAAAAATAGTAACTCTATACTATCGTCTAATTAAGCTTAGATACAATAAATGATAGTCTAACACACTCAAAGTATTACAAGATTTATAGAGAATTTTAAAATGATTGAAAATAAATAAACTTAGTAAATGAAGTGCATAAGGTTTTCAATCTCTATAATTTGTCAACTCTCGAGTCTTTTATAAACAATGTAGGAAAGAGTCATTGAGAGATTTTTCCTCTTTGTTAATTTTCAATGTTGGGATGCATTAAATGTTGCATTAAATACTTTTCCAATTCCAACGAGGATATTATGATAAAGTACATAACTTTTTTGTTCTTTTTGTAAGTTGTTTGCATAGCAAGAGAAGTTTTCATACTTGGGCTTTTATTTGCTGAATATATTTGCACGATTGTCTTATCAACTCTACTTTTGTGTCAATCACGCTCTTTGAGGTATGAGAGCTAGTAAACTCTCTCTTTTGCTTCTTCTAATTAAGACAAAGACTTAGGCTTATAGAATACACCATTTAGCTTATATTCTTCATGATACCTTAGAATCTTGAGGTCTTTTTATCATATGATGACTTGTGACAGACAAAGCGATGTGAATGCACCAAGTTGTTTGTACTTTAGATGAATCATTTAGGACAATTTGTAGTACATGAAGAATAAAAAGTCTTTCATCAAAATATAATCTTTGTCTTATATATGTTTTGTTTGTTATCATTAAAATTAAAGATTAATTGGATCGTCTAAGACCTAACAATTGTTGTTATTAGTTTGTGTGTACATATTCTATTTAATCAACAAAGGGGATTGTTTTGATGTGGAGAAGAGCAATAAGCCCAAGTATAATTACCGAAAGGGGAGAGCCCAAAAAGACAACTAACACCAAGTCGTTCAAGCGGGAGTTGGGGTGGAATGTCAAGTGGACAAGGCCAAGTATTCTTTTGGACCCAACAACGAGGTCAATGGGCCTTTGAAACAATCAAAGGACGTAGTCAATATGGTGGTGCTGAAGAATGAAAAAAATACATTCAGAAAGGCGAATGTTTATATGATAAAGAGATTGAGTTATTTAATTTGGGGAATCAAAATCAGAGGAAAGCGATTGATTTAATGCATGGTGATAACGAAAAGGAATCTCCTCAGTCCAAGGGGATAATAGAAGTCAAAACTATGCAACTGTAAAATACAGGAAGTCAGATAAACCATGATGGGCAAGCTAATCTGGAAGGTAATGGGAAAGGTGTGACCAAGATTAGTAAGGCCAAACAACGCAAAGAGGTAAACCAATTGCATCTGTCCTACACTTATTTTAGTAATTTCAGCAGCCTGTCAGTGATAAAGGATGATCAAGCTGAGGCAAAGAAAATATGGGAGCTTGGGAAAACTATGGGTATAATGTTCAATGGAAATGAAAATTAGATGATTAGTAATCTGGTGGAGATGGAGGCTAGAGATAAAAAAGAGACAAAAAAAAAAAAAGGGAGAAGATTAAGAAAGGAAGAGACAATGATGCTTTATGAAGATCATCAGTCATAATGTGCGGGGGTTGGGGGGGAAAGTGAAATGGAGGGCCATTAGGAATTGTATTATTAAAGAGGGGATTCAGTTTGCTTGCTTTCAAGAAACTAAACTAGAGGTGGTTTCAAAACATTTGTGTCCATCCATTTGGGGGAGTGATGAGGTGGAATGGAAGGAATCACCAATTGTGAATAAATGTGGAGGGTTGCTTTGCGTATGGAAGAAAGACGTGTTGGAAGTTTCATAGACTTTTATCGGAAAAGGCTTTTTAGGTGTTCAAGGTGTTTGGAAGGAAGGGGATGTATCATGTATATTGTTGAATGTTTATGCATCGTGTGATGTGGAAGAAAAAAGAAGATTGTGGCATCAAATTATTTCCTTGAAACAACATTCCAAAGAAACAATATGGTGTGTTGTTGGAGATTTTAATTCTGTAAGGTGTTTGGAGGAGAAGAGATACGGGAGGAAGAGGATATGGATCTTTTCAACTCTTTTATTGAGGAGATGGAATTGGAGGATATTCCAATGGTAAGAAGGAAATACACTTGGTAACAATCAAATGGCCACTCAAAAAGTAGGCTTGATAGGTATCTTGTTTCTAGTAGGTGGCTTGATACATGGCCGGGTAGTATTTAGTATGTTTTGGATAGAAGCTTCCCGGATCATTGCCCTATGATTTTGAAGAATAACACTTTTGATTGGGGGCCGAAGCCATTTAAAGTACTAAATTGTTGGTTCATGGAGGATGGATTTATGGAAATAGTGGCGTCTTGTTGGAATTCTCTTGAAGTGCAAGGACGGGTTGCATATGTTTTGAAAAAAAAAATTAAGCTATTAAAGAAGGAATTAAAGAAGTGGAATAAAGAGAGATTTGGTAATTTACAACAACAATGCAAAGAGGTGGTGGACAAAATTAATTTCTTAGATTTGAAGGATGAGTTGGATGGATTAAATGAGGAAGAGCTACAAAGAAGAAGAGTGTGTATAGGGGAATATTGGAAAATTTCAAAAAGACGTGAATCTCTCTTACAACAAAAGTCTAGGATCTCATGGTTTAAGGAGGGGGATGGCAACACAAATTTTTTTCACAATAGGATCAATTGGAGGAGGAGAGAGCAAGTCATCAAAGGCTTAAAAATGGGGGGAATTTGGGAGGAGGATCCAAAATTGGTGAAATTAGGGGTTATGGAGTTCTTTAAAAATAAGTTCCAAGAGGGTGCTAGTGAAAGGCCTAATTTAGATGGTGTATATTTCAAGAGTCTTGAGGAAGGGGATAATGCTATGCTATGTTAGTGAAGAGGAAATTAAAGAAGCAGTGTAGGAGTGTGGTGGGGATAAAAGTCCGGGACCAGATGGTTTTAATTTTAATTTTATAAGGTGTTGGCAAACTTTGAAGAAGGAGATTATTGATATGATACAAGAGTTTTGGTTGTATGGTGTGCTTCCAAGAGAGGGCAACCCATCATTCATAACTCTTATTCCTAAAAAGGAGAATCCACAGGGGTTAGAGGAGTACATACCCATTTCCTTGATTGGGTGTATGTATAAGATCATCTCAAAAATACTTGCTAAGAGGTTGAAGGGGGTCCTACATAAAATTATTGATGATAAACAAAGCGCCTTCGTAGGGGGGAGGAATATGTTGGAGAGTGTTTTGGTAGCCAATAAGGTGGTTGATGATGCGAAGAGAAGAAGACAGTCTTGCTTGATATTTAAAGTTGATTTTGAGAAGACATGTGATTGTGTTTGTTGGGAGTTTCTATACTATATGATGTGGAGAATGGGGTTTGGAGAGAAATGGATATCTTGGATTAGAGGGTGTTTGGTATCATCTACTGTTTCTATTCTTGTAAATGGGAGCCCTACTTCAGAATTATCTACACAAAAAGGTCTAAGGCAAGGGGACCCAATTGCCCCTTTCTTATTCCTCATTGTTGTAGAAGGGTTGAGTGGATTGATGAGACAAGCTGTGCATAACAGTATTTTCAATGGGTACAAAGTTGGAAAGCATCAGGTGGAGGTCTCTTTGTTGCAGTTTGTAGATGATACTTTGTTCTTCACTAAAGCTTCTCCACATAATGTCATGGGTATCAATTCTATGTTGAGATGTTTTGAGCTTGTTTTTGGGTTGAAAGTGAATTTCCACAAGAGCAACTTGGGAGGTATCGGGGTAGATGAGAGTTCTCTCAATAGGTATGCTGAGATACTTAATTGTAACAAGATGAACATTCCGTTTATTTATCTTGGCATTCCTATTGGGCCAAATCCAAGGAAGGAAAGCACATGGGAACCTATTTTGATGAAGTTTAAGAAGAGGCGTAGTAGGTGGAGGCAAAAAACTCTTTCTTTCAGTTGTAGGGTCACCTTAATTAATTATGTTCTTTCTTCTCTCCCTCTTTTCTTTTTTATCTTTTTTTAAAATTCCGGTGTTGGTGGTTATGAGGATTATTAGGATGCAAAGAAATTTCCTATGGGGAGGTGAGGAGGAAAGGAGGAAAATTGTGTGGGTAAAATAGGAGGACGTTTGCTGGCCAAAGGAGGAAGGTGGTTTAGGGATAAAAAATATTTCCTTGTTCACTGAGGCTCTTCTTGGAAAATGGAGAAGGAAAATTGATAACAATGGTGATGCTTTATGGCATTCGGTATTGAGATCGAAATATGGGGATGGTGTACATGTCAAGATGTGTAGGTATTCAAATAAAGATTCCATTTGGTGGAGGGATTTAATTGTTGTATGTGGCGATGGGAAGGAAGATTCCTAGTTTGATAGTAATTTGCTGTGGAAATTGGGTGGTGGAAATAAAATTCTGTTATGGCATCATACTTGGCTAGGTACTGAACCTTTAGCAAAAAAATATAGGAGGATTTTCTCAAATTCACAGCAAAAACATGAGTTTATAGAAAATGTAGGATGCTGGGAAAATGAAAGTTGGGTTTGGAAATTTAAATGGAGGAGGAGGTGGTTTAGTTGGGAGTTACCTATGGTGGAAAATTTTCATGAAGAAATTAACGGGGTGGTTTTGAATCAGTAGCAAGGAGATAGTTTGCTTTGGAAAAATGGATCAACAGGCCTTTACACTATCAAGGAAGCTTATTCTATCTTAGAACGTGGTTCTAGTTTTGTTGATCACTTTTTCTATAAGCTGTTATGGAAATTGCATATACCAAAAAATATTGATGTTTTCATCCGGAGGCTTTCTTTGAATAGATTACCAACTCTAGACAATCTTAGGAAAAGAAGCATATGGACACAAAACTTTGTCTGTCCTTTTTGTAGGGGGGAGGAAGAAACAGTGGCACACACCATGTTTTCGTGTACATTTTCTTCAAAAGTATGGAACAACTGTTATCACTGGATTGGCATCCAAACTGTCCAACATGTGGAGCTAGAACAACATTTTTGCCAACATAATTGTGGCTGGTTGAGCAGGGAATCAGAGTTGGCGTGGCAGGTGGTGTGGTGTGCAACCTTATGGTCTCTTTGGTGTCACAGAAATAAGGTTGTCTTTGAGGAGGTCCTGCTAGATATGGACTCTGTTATGGAATTTATTAAATTCAGATCTTGGGCCTGGCTGAATGCAAAGCTAAAGAATTTCAGGTTCTCTTTTTTCGAGTGGTATTCCAATCCTGCAGTATGCCTTAAGATTTTGTGATTATGCATCATTTTTCCTTATGAAGAGTCGGGTTTTGGTGGGTCATGTCGTGAATTTTAGTTGGCCTTGGTTATTGGTTCGTGATGCTATCTGATCTTTTATAGTGGAAAGAATCTATGCAGGGTTTATGTTGTGTAGATTTGGGTGGCCACACAATTTTGGTGGGATTGTATCTTTGTAATTGGGTTACATACACGGGCTATATATGTATACTAGGGTAGTTTGGTGGGTAGCTTTTATTTGGAAGGGACCAGAAATTGGTAACAAATTTTCTTTTCTGTACATGGGAAGGTACCCCTTGTACCTATTAATAATATTGCTTTCTTTGCTGATAAAAAAGAATTCTATCATTACCAAGTTAGTTTGATCGACTACATCCTTTTTAATGGTTCATTTGGCAATTATTTTGGATTGATGATCAATTGACAAGGTAAGATTACGTTAGTAGGGATGGCAATGAGTAGGGTATGGGTAGGGTATTATAGTACCCGTCCCCAGACCCGCTCTTTAAAAAAATCCTCGTACTCAGACCCATATCTGCATGAGTAGTAACTTTAATACCCGTGCCCTTCTCCATTGAATACCTAACTGCCCGTATCCGTACCCGTTACCCGCACTTTAAATAATTATAAAAAATTGATAAATAAAATATTGATTAAAAATAAAATAGTAATTAAATTAATATCTCATTCAAAGATCTTAATATAATAAATAGGAAAAATTGATAAAAGAAGCAAATAAGGAAGGTGATTTTTTTAAAAAATTAAGGAATGCGGTCTATCTTTAAGTGAATAAAGATTAAAGATCATGATCTATCTCTATTAGGAACATAATCTTTTTTGTTGGGAATTAAATACGTGATCTATCTCTTAGCAAATAAAGAATGTGATATTTTTTTTTTTATTTTTGATGGATTAAGGAACATGATTTATCTCTTAGGTATTATTATTATTATTATTATTATTATTATTATTATTATTATGGGTCTGGGTAGGGTTGGGTACTAAGGTACCTATACCCGCACCCGTACCCGTTAAAATTTGTGGGTAATTATCCGTACCCAAACCCATACCCATTAAGTAGGTAATTATCCTACCCATCATGGATAATTTTTTGCAGGTAGTCATAGGGTCTGGGTAGAATTATCATTCCTATACTTAGATACTCAAGTAAATAATGGATTAAAAAGGATGTAGTTTGATCAACTGCATCTTTTTTAATGGTTCATTTGGCAATTATTTTGGGTTGATGATCAATTGACAAGGTAAAATTGCGTTAGATACTCAAGTAAATAATGAATTAGATTTAGTTTTTAAATTATTCTTTTTATGGGTTTAGAATTTATTTTTATATTATAAACTTGAGTCTTTATTTTTAAATGAGAATATTTGTAAGAGTTATTTTCATCCTCTTTAAGTCACATGATTTCTTCTACATTCAATATTTAGTTTATTTTTATTTATTTGAAATACTATTTCTTAAATTTAATTTCAATTTTAAATATTAATACACTATATCAAATTAAAAATATTTTTCTTTTCTATATAAACTGAATTTTAAAATCATTATGATCTTCTAATTTGAATGCTTTTTTTTATATATATTTTGACACATTACATTAATGTAGATGATGTGTCTCAATTTTAATATTATTAGTCATTTTAAATTGCTGGGTTAATTATTGTTATGGTGATGTGTTTATTTCTTTTTAAAAAAATTAATGCTAAAATAATATGAAAAGAATGAAATGACAAATTACAACGTTATTTTTTTTAAGGTAAACGAATTTATTATTACCTTTCGAATTTTTTAACGAATCAATAAGAATTTATTATTACCTTTCGAATTTTTTAACGAATCAATAAGTTCCTTTTTTTTTTTTGAAGGTAAACGAATCATTAAGTAAAGGGGAAAAAATTTCTCTCAAAAAAAAAAAAGTAAAGAGAAAAAATTATTCAGTCCCCTTAAACTTTACTTATTTTATAAATAGACATCTTAAATTTTAATTTTGTCACAATTGATCCTTAAAGTTTATCTCTTTTGCAAATAGGCATGAACTTTAATTTCATTTAAACAAATCCTTAAACTTTACCTCTTTTACTCATAGACACCTAAATTTCAATTTCATATCAATTAATTCTTAAAATTTGTCCATTTTATAAATAATCTCCGATATTAATTTGGAGTTAAATTGCTAACAAAAAAATCTCAACTGTTTATTTATTTAATCTCAACTATTTATTAGTTTTATTTTTATAAATCACTTTTTCAAACATTAAAACATAATAAAATTTAGAATTAAAAAACAAAATAAAATATTTTTTGATTAATGTTATTATTTTTCTTTTTATATATATTTTCTAAATTCATGTTCTTTATTATATTTTAAATATGGAAAAATAAGTTGTAACAAAAAAAAATTAATGAATGATTAACATTTAAGATAAATAACTTGAAAAAAAAACTATTCTTAAAAAAGATAAATTTTAAAGATCAATTGAAATGCAATTAATGTTTAAGGTGTCTATTTATAAAAAAGTTAAAATTTAAATATCAATCATAATAAATTTAAAGTTCATGGTATCTATTTATAAAAAAGATAAAATTTAAGGTTTAATTGGGATAAAATTAAAGTTTAGAGTATTTATTTGTAAAAGAAGTAAAGTTTAGAGGAGTTTAATGGTCTTTTTCCTTAGTAAAATATAGAAGTTCAAGTTTAAATTTAATTCTTTTAAGTTTTAACAAATCAAACAGTGTGACTTATGAAAATCTCATTTTTTCGTTTGTTTGATTTGACGGTCAATAAAGAAGTTGATTTCACTTTCACCTGTTATAAACATTTCAAATCAAATTTGTTTTGCACAAGGTTAGCAAGTGCGTTTCTGCATGTTTTATGCAAAATATTCTAATTTTTAAGAACAAATTATGATGTTTTGGACACTTATAGATGATAGTAGATTGTTTATATATCACCAGTACCACTAGACCTTGCCGACAAAATAAAAGGTCACAATTTGTTAGAACGTCTTTCGTAGATTTGATTTGATATGATACAAACAAACATAAAGGTAATTTTTTCTTTTCTGAATAGAATAATAATAACACAGAAAATAAATAAGGGTAAAGTAATTTTGGTGGGTGGAATACTGACATCATTTAAATAGTAGAATTGACTTTATTTCTGGATCTTTTTGCGTTCCAAAAAACTCAAATTTCATGACTCCATTGAATTCTTTTTGTCAAAACTTATCCAACTTTTAATTTGTTTAAGGGCAGTGGACGAGTGAGACATAGCTTTCAACATTTGTGCCCCACCCTTGAAGGTCCTAACTCCTAATAAGCACCTTTTCTTCTTCTTCTTCTTCTTAGGATATCAAGTACTACTCAAATCGAGTGAGTGGTCCTTCGAGTTTGGTACACTACCACAATGAACTTCATTCACCATCCCCCATTCAAGTAAAGTGCCCTTAAATCTACTTCAAGTTCAACCCCTTGTTCCATGTCAATCCATCTGTTCTCTTTATTTTCTTTCAACTTTTGAACTCAACAGCACATGTTACCATAAATACATGACATTATTGGTGTTGCATATGACTCCAATGAAAACAAATTTTGAGGCCTTGTCCTTTGAAAGTTCATTCTCTTGGCAATGATACAATTGTGCATTTCATAATTGTGGTCGAGTCGTATTCTTACGGGCACAAAGAAGAATTTGGATTCAATGATAATATAGGCTATATACAATTGAGAACTTTAATCATGAATTTTGTTTTATTATTATTATTATTATTATTATTATTATTATTGCCGCCATCAAAATCAACACATGTAGTATTTTTCAACAGTATCGACGCATATAATATAATATATAAAACCATAATTTCCTATCCTGATAAGGTTGATTGAATAATTTTTTTAATATATTCAGATAATATATTTAATATTGTGTATCTAACAATGATTTAAATATAAATTTCAGAAAAAAATGAAAAGTTTTAGAAATTTGATATATGCTACCAAATATATCAAGGAGGTCTAGTTCAATTAATTGAGTTGTTATAAATCTTCAGTATTTGTCTTCGATTCTTACGGATAAAATAAAATATACATTCTTATTTTGACCAAAGGAATTTAGCTCAGTTGATTAAACAGAATAAGTTGTTGTAAATCTCATTGAGTTCAATCTCATTGAATTCAATTCAATTTTCACGGATAAAAAAACTCTTATTTTGAAAATTAGATAATCTTGTTATTATTTTTTTTTATCAAATATATAGGTAATTTTTTAAAATTGAGAAATTGTATTGGCACAAATTTTTGTATAAAAAGTTATGTAATGAAATTAGAGATATGAAAAGAAAATGAGAAATATATATGAAATGAAACAGTTGATATAATAAATAAAAATAATAATATTATAAAATATATTGTATGAATTTATTATATGAATAAATAACTTCTTAAAAAGCATGTCAATTTTTTATATTTTTACTAAATTATTTATCCGTATGACGCAAGATATTATTTATTAAATTATTATGATTATATATGTGTGCAAAATTTTAATTTTATGCAATATAAATATATTAATTATCACCGTCAAGCTCAAGCAAAGGGGGTGAAAGGCAAAGATCCAATAATCCAGGGGCATGTGCAAATGAGGCCACGCGCACATCTTTCGAACAATTGCATCAAGTGTCAACTCATCTTTATCTTTATACATAACATAAGAGTGTGTTTAGTTGGGATTATTTTTAATAGTTATTTATTTACTAAAAAACAAAATTATTTTTAAAAAAATAAGTTGATTAGTTGAATTAAATATACATTTAAATTAATTTACATACCATTAATAGTGAATTAATATCTTAATATAATTTTTAATAAAAATACGAAGGATATTTATAATATATATATTGAGGTCAATTTAATCATTTAAATATTCATTATAGCATATTTTATCATGAATTGAAAAAGCTAAAAATAAAATTATATAGTTGATAACAGAAAAAAATATTTATTTATTTTATTAAACCTTATCAGGGAATGATATAGTGAGAATGTTTATCCTCTTTATGACGAATTGACGATTAAGCTTTTCACTTATGGGAAAAAAATTATTTAATAAGAAACAAATTTTATGATCACATCAAATGAGAGTAGAAATTTTTCAACGGACAATCAAATGCTATATGATTAAATTAATAATTTCTTTAGTTGATATATTTAATAATTAAAAGAGTTTATTTTAATAATTGATTAAATGTTAATTAACAAATAAATAGTAAAAAAATTATGCATATAATTCATTTTTATATTTTAAATTTATTTTTTATAAATAATAATTATTTAATTTTAAACAAAATTCTTAAATTTATATTTTTAAAATCCTATTTGAATTAGTCAGTTATAATTTTAAATAATTCTCTTAAATATTTCTAGTTCACATCAAAAAATTTATTTAAACTTAAAAAAAAACTTGTGCAATACACAAATACTCACTATTTTCTAAATATTCGAGAGATATAAATTTTAATAGAAACAATTAAACATCTAAGTTTGTTGTTGGTCAAATATTCACACATATTTTTGCATCCGGATAAATCTTCACAAATTTGTAATTGTAAATTGTAACATAAAATCGAAGATTTCCTGAGCAAAATGGCTACTTAAATAAAAACAATAAACAAAAATAAAAGTAAATCATAATTTCATCCAAATTTTGCAATCACCAAATCACCGTGGAACTGCGTCCCGGGCCATGCAATCAGCATCTTATCCGTAATAGCGCACAAAGCCGAACCGGTCCGGTTCAGTTAGACCGGGTTCTCTGCATTTAATGCACGTGCCGGTCGACCCGGTTCTCACATTACTGCTAACACATTAAAATTATTGATGGAACCCACATGTTCCCGTTTCCCAGAATTCTTGTCGGAGAATCACACGAATACGACACGTGTCCTCATCCTGCAACCTACGTGTACAACATCAAGAATAACTCCGCCACGTGTAAACGCGGGTACAGCATTCGACCACGGTACCCGAACGTAGCGGAGTACAACCCTTCGGCGCGAGAAGCGTGCGACTACAAACAAAACGTCCCCGTTTGCTTCCGTACGAGAGCGGGTACAACATTTAATCGTAGTACCGGGTGCAGGAGATCGCGCCCCGTGGCGGAGACGAGTACAAAACAAGTTTTACCCACGCGGCGTGCCAGCTGTAAGGGCCGTGGAGTCCGTGATTGCGTGCAGGAGGGACCATGAGGGACCCACCTATTCCCTCAGTCTCGCTACACTACACACTTCTCATCTCATTAATCATATGCTAATTTATCTAATGTTTACTATTATTATTACTATTTTTTTAAAAATGAAATTTTGTATGAGGATGGATGGATGAACTATCACTTACCTGTCATGCTGGCCAGTACCCACTTCCTTCTTGTCAGCAATCTCACTCAATAATACCTTCAATTTTTTTCTTTTCTAATATGCAATGTTACCTGTTTTTATATTTTTGTTCTGTTTTATTTATTCAATGGAAAATTAATTATTGTTCAGTCAAAACATGATTTAACTCAAATGATTAATGTCTTGTTTGTTTTAGCATTGGAATTTTTTTTAATAAAAAAACATGCTTTAATATAAATTTATGGTTAAAATTAGTTTATATTATCATTGAATGTGTGAATTAACTAGTATGGATTTCAGTTTAATAAGTAGTCTTAAATTTAAGTATTGAACATGCAATTGTATTAAATATTTAGAAGGAAAATTTTATCGTTCATTATGATTTATATTGAGACATAAATGTTCAATTGATTTATA
The DNA here is from genome assembly GCA_026413185.1 of Pueraria montana var. lobata. Lineage (NCBI taxonomy): Eukaryota > Viridiplantae > Streptophyta > Magnoliopsida > Fabales > Fabaceae > Pueraria > Pueraria montana. The sequence continues at coordinate 57,358,018 of CM048650.1, read as the reverse complement.
TTCAATGTTTTATTCAACTTTTGCTGGTGAACATTTCTGTATCTTCATATGCAGGGTTTAGATTTTCTTCGACAGCCATGCTGGCTGAATGAACTTTCATTAAATTTATAGCTAATGTTCTATGCAACTATTTTTTTTTTTTTTTTATATAAATGTTCTATTCAACTTTTGTTGGTGAACATTTCTGTATCTTCATATGCAGGGTATACATTTTTTCTTTGACAGCCATGTTTGCTGAATGAACTTTCATTAACGCCAATGTAGTAGTTGAATAACATCTCCTATGTTTCGACGCCAATGTAGTAGTTGAATAACATCTCCTATGTTTCGACAAGACGTTATATATGTTACCGACACCATAGCTTGTAGTCACTGTAAGAGTAAAGCTATTTTTCCAACCATTGTGTGCATACAATTAATAAAATATATTTGCACACTGTAGTAAAGAAATCACATTCCTTTAAAAAGATATTCCATTCCTTTATGTAAGAAAAGCTTTCCATTTATAATGATGTAAACTCTATTTCTATATCCAGTAGTGGGTTATATATATTTTTATAGAGCCATTTAACAACTTAGTACTAACTAAAATGTGAGGTAAATTGAGAAAGAAAATGAAATATTTGTAGTACCAATCAATCGTTTAGTTATTCGATCGTTATCAATTAATTGATTAAACATTATGTAATAGATGTGTTGGTGTTTTTCAGTTTTGTTTGAAATTCAGAGTGCTGCCACAGTACATTTATTGAACAATACGCGTTCCATTCTAAAATCATCATTTTTTATACTATCATATAATTATATTAATTAATGAACATTAAAACAGGCAATAAAATAATTTAAAGATATGGAGTTTATATAAATTGTCTAGCAATTTATGCGTTGTTAATTATTTAGTCGATTAATTAGTAGTATATAATAAAATCAAAATATTAATTATAAAATTAACAGTCAATAAAATAATTAAAAACTTACCTTAAGTATTATAGGAGTATCTCTGTATTTCATAAACATAAATCACATTTTTTGTATTTATTAGTTATCCAAATGATATTTTTCATAATTCTAATTAAAAAATTATTTGAACACGCCATGAGAATGTATCACAACTCAGATATTTATAAAAAAAAGTCCAACTCCATTAATTACACTTCATTTATTATATTGACAGATCATCAGTTTAAAAATTAATCACATTAACTTTTATATGAAGTCAAACTCGATGCCATATGTTAAATTAGCTTTTTCCAAAAGAATTTAAGAATAATGGACTAAAAAATATTTTTATTATATAACTATTTTCAGTTTACATATAATTTATTTTTTAAAATTATAAAAGATGTATAAAGAATTAATTTAGATGGAATTTAAAATTAGTTTTTCCAAGGCTAAAGTATAATGTTTAATTAACTATGATAACATAGAGAGTATTAAAAATAGAGTGTGTTATTAACATTCTGTGTGTCATTTGTAAGAATGTGTATACTAAATTCTTAAAAAAAACACTTCTTTTTTATGTTTATGAATTAAATACATAGATACTCCTATAATCTTTAAGAAAAACTTTAAACACCTTGTAATTAAACTAAGATTCCAACCTATCATTAATTTGCAATATTATAGTTTTTTTATTATTGAGAAAATATATAATTTTATTCTTAAAAGATATTATTTGTGTTGTTTTAGTCCCTAAAAATTCTTGTTTATAAAAACTAACTTTTCAGAGAGATGAATAAGTTCTTAACTTCAAAAGAAGGATTTCTTGGTAAAATAATAATTTTAAGAGTCAATTTGCTTAAAGATAAAATAATCTAGACGACCAAATAGTGCAAGTAAAGTTTCTAAGAGACCAAATTACACATTTATTCTTTTAATTTAATATTTAATATACAACACACATGGTGATTTTTAACTAGTAAAATTAAGCAAAAAGCCAATGTGAAACTTGGGGGATAAGACTAGGAGAATATTACCACTTTTTTCTCTCTATAACTCTCACATCTTTGAGTGAATGACTTGCGGATCAATTATGCCAATGCCCAAACCAAGGAAGTGAGATATTAATATTAGTAGCATTATAAAGGAGCATAAAGTCTAGTGAGAGAAAACTAAGGTGGAGTTATGAGCTTGTGTCTTTATGGTAATGTCCTTGTTTTCCTCTCAACAGTTAAATGTTACTGAGAATAGAAGCCAGCAGAATAATAAAAGCAGCCAAACCGGCACATAGAGAGAGAGAGAGAGACTCACTCAAACACACACACACACAAATTTCCTTTCTTTTAAAAAGAGAAGCAATACGTAAAGGAGAGAGAAAGAGAGAGAAGAGAAGAGAAGATGAAACATAGTGCTTCTTCCTCCACTGATATTCTCTGCTTCTCAATTCTCTGAACCAAATTTTCAATCTTTAATACATACAAATTTCTGGGGTTGTTGTAAAGTTGAAGGCTTTTGGGGGGTCTGATCCATTGGGATCATCATTCATCATCATCACATGGCCAAGCCTGGGGTGTTGGAGTCTGATCCAGGGGTGATGGTGAAGAAGGCCATAGAGTTGAAGAGGGAGCTGCAGAGGTTGGTGAAGTCCATTGTGGATGATGAGGATTGCAGCACTGAGACCATTGATCAGGCCAAAGAGACTCTCTCTGTTCTCAAGGAGTTGAAGCTCAGAAAGAGGTCTTCACTGTCTTTGAAGCTGCACAACAACAAGAGTAGTGTCACCTCTTGCCCTGATGAATTCAAGTGTCCTCTTTCCAAGGAATTGATGAGAGATCCTGTCATTGTGGCTTCTGGTCAGGTTAGTATCACAATTTTAACTGTATAATAACAATTCTGAATCTTCCAACAATTTTTTTTTTTCTTCTATTCATCCTCTTTTTTAGCAGATAAGTTTTAATTTTTAAGACATTAAATGTGTTTGTTTTTCATTTAATACTTTTTTAATAAAATATTAGAAATATTTGTAAAAAAAAATAAAATTGTGAAGAGTAATAACAATTTGATGTGACCGTCAAAAAAAAAAAAATAACAATTTGATGTGTTTGTGGTTTCTGAGAAAATGTTGGAAACAGAAGGAAAGACAAAATACAATAAAACTGGGGTGTTGTTATTATTGTTATTAGTTTAATAAATATCTGGGTACCTAGAAAAATGAGTTGATGAATTTACTGGTGTGGCATAAAGGGGTAGAAAGTTCTTAACAAAATTGGTTTTTTTTTTTTTTTCATTTCTTTTGGAATTAAATTTAACTAAAGTGAAGATATAGATTCTGGTTTTGGCCTTTTGTCCATCTCTCTTTTGCTGGAATTTCTGTACTTTATTCCATGTTAAGTGACTAAAAAGGTATGGGAAAGATAGAAAAGGAATATATTCAGTTCTTTCCTAGTCCAGAGCAGAACCTTAGAGATATTATTATTATTTATTATTTAATGAAGTTAATAATATAGTTCATATTATCTATTTTAATAAATGTGAAGATAAATCGTTTCAACATTTTGGAATTGTGGTTTTCTCTTTGTCTTTCTATTTCTTTTTTTGTTTTTTGTTTTCAATCAACAGTTTTTAACCTGTTTAATTGTTTACATTTTGCTGTTCAATGTGAGTGGTACTTGTTGGATTTCACTTTGGAATTGTTTTACATTTGCTGTCAATGGAAGTGCAATGCCAAGTACTTTTTGTTTGATTTGCGGAACTTCTGTGATCTTCCCTCTATTTATGTTATGTTGTTAGCTTTACTGCATTTATGTTTCAAATGTACGCTTCAAGAAACAAAAAGAGGAAAAAGAAAAAGGAAAAGGGCAATTTGATGATACACCTATGATAGTCATTGTGGATGGAAAGAGAAAGAGTGGGATGTGAAAAAAGAATAATATTCTCTGTCCATAAATGTGATTCTTGAGTGAGTGGCGGTGGTGATTGTATCTTTGTGTAGAACTTTTGACTGGTTTTCTCAAAAGGGAATAATTAAATTCTAGTGTTCTCTGGCTTTTTCTTTTTCCAAATTACTACAGTGATGTCTTCCACCACCACAACTACCTTTTTTTTTTTTCTTTGTCCTAAGCCTTTTTCTGTGCAATGATACCTCTGATTGGTTTTGAGTGAATCAGTGATGGCTTGGAACAAATTTGAGATTGTGCAGATATTTTCCCTGTCTAATTATAAACAATGATTCATTTTGTTTCCCTCTTTTGGTTGTTAATATGTTGCATCTTTTGGTTTCAATTATGCAGACATATGATAGACCTTTCATTCAAAAATGGCTAAATGCTGGAAATAGGACTTGCCCTCGGACACATCAAGTCCTTACACACACTGTGCTTACACCAAATCATCTAATAAGGGAAATGATAGAACAATGGTCTAAAAACCAGGGGATTGAATTGTCAAATACTGTTCAATATATTGACGAGGAAGGTTTAAACGAAGCCGACCGCGAGCATTTTCTTTGTTTGCTTAAGAAAATGTCATCAACACTTTCTGATCAGAAGACAGCTGCAAAAGAACTGCGCCTGTTGACAAAGAAGCATCCTTGTTTCCGGGTACTTTTTTGCGATTCTGCAGATGCCATTCCCCAATTTCTTAAGCCAATTTGCGGGAGTGATTCTTTTGGTAGTATTCACCCTGATCTCCAAGAAGATGTAATCACAACACTCCTCAACATCTCTATCCATGATAACAACAAAAAGCTAGTGGCTGAAACTCCTATGGTAATTCCTCTCATTATGAGAGCATTGGGATCTGGAACAATTGAAACAAGAAGCAATGCTGCAGCTGCGCTTTTCACTTTGTCAGCTCTTGACTCAAACAAGGAACTCATAGGGAAATCTGGAGCCTTGAAGCCATTGATTGACCTCTTGGAAGAAGGGCATCCCTCAGCCATGAAGGATGTTGCTTCAGCAATTTTTAACATATGTGTAATGCATGACAACAAGGCAAGAGCCGTGAAGGACGGCGCAGTGAGGGTGATTTTGACAAAGATAAAGAAGCAGATTCATGTTGATGAGTTACTAGCTATCCTTGCACTGCTTTCAAGTCACCAGAGGGCTGTTCATGACATGGGAGATCTTGGAGCTGTTCCTAGCTTGCTTAGAATCATCAGAGAGACCTTGTGCGAACGCAACAAGGAGAATTGTGTAGCGATCCTTCAAACCATTTGTCTGTATGATAGATCAAAGTTGAAGGAAATAAGGGAAGAGGAGAACAGCCACAAAACAATCTCTGAGCTAGCACAGAATGGAACATCAAGGGCCAAGAGGAAAGCTAGTGGAATTCTTGAGAGACTGAACAGGGTTGTTAATATCACACACACTGCATAGTGTCTCTTGAGCCCTCTCTCAAGGTACATTACATCGTATATTCTGCATCTGCCTCCAGAACTTTAAGCTGTTTAAAGTTAAAATCAGTCAGAAATTCTGTCTCTTCACCAATTTTTGTACATTCTTTTTTCTTAACAAAGTCATTCTCATGTTCATCAGTTAGTGACTGAATAAAGTCATGTGCTCTGCCTCCAAATTGTTCAAAATCTTCTATAGGACTCTCCAAGGATGTTTGGTTATGTTTATAATATATTATCTCTATTTTTATTTTATTTAGTGTTATGGAAAAGATCATTAAGATAGAAAACAAACTACTTCAGTGAAAGCCTTTTATGGTTTCTTACTTTCATGGTATCACTGCACTGCACCTGTTTAACTAACCATGACAAATGCCAACTTGTACAATGCTTAATCAATCACATTCCTTGCTAATAATGATAGGGGGGAAAAAGGATCACTGTCAATAACTAGTTTCATACTTCCAATTCTGGAAATTTGGTTGGATAGAATAATTTGTATACCTATTTTATTTAATTTGTCAATGTAACAACACAACTCTATTATTTATTCATTTATTTCTTAGCTAGCTCTCTCCTCCTGAGAGATTGAGCTTATCTATACTGGCTGATTTTGTATTTGTGTTTCAGTTTCTTTTTCTTTTTATTTTGGGTACAGTATTTCAGTTTCTTTAGTTAGGCTTTTCTTTCATTTGTATAATTCCTTCCCCTCCTTTAAAAAGGCAAATGGAAAAAGGAAAAGGAAAGAGCTTTTATAATTCCAATTCCAAATAAATTGTTAATGATTGTTGTTGAACAATTTTCTTTTCCTCAAAGAGATTAAATTTTCTGTTACTTACATTAACGATTAACATGCATTAAACATAGATTATTTTAATCTTGTTTCTTAAAACATGTGGTCAAGGGATTCAATCCTTAAGTCTGCGTGTATAGAAAATATCTATTAGGAAAAATAAACATTTTAAATGGATCATAATATCTTGAGAGATTAATCTTAGGATACCATGAATTAAAAAAATGATTTAATTTTAAATATAGTATAAATCATTGAATTCTATACATTGATAGGGATTGATGGGATTTGTCTAAGAACATCAGTCTTAAATCAAATTGCAAATATCATAGGACAACATGTTGTGACGACCATGAAACAAATCATGGCTCCTACGTAGTAGGTAGGTGGCTGAAATGAGAAAGGTATCTCTTTTCCTCTTTCCATTGGTAATGGTTGTAAAAAGAATGGGAGGAAAGACCCATACGCAGCAAGCAACATAGAGAAAGATAAAAAATGTGAAAATGAATGGTGGAAACAATATCACTTCACAACTCACAAGGAACCAAATCCACTTAGAAAAAAAAAGAAAAAAAAAGAAGATAGAAATAAACAAATTGATTGGAGAAAATATCACTTAACGACTCACAAGGAATCTAATTCTTGTTTCCTTTTGGTCTTAGTCCATGTACAGGACATAATATAGAACTCATCCAATCAATGGGTACAGGAATAATTGACATCCCCTCACTTAAGTCCAAGTTAGATTTATGTGGATGTAAATTATACTGTAAACTTGTTGCAGTCTTCATCATTTTTTTTTTAAAAAAGGGGGAATTCACCATTGAAATAGATTCGGGAGAAGCTCACGAGGAGGGGAAAACAAGAAAATGAAAAAAGAGACAGAATATAATGTGGAGTTTAAAATTCAAAGGTAGAAGAGAAGTTTGATAAGTTTGACAAGGGGATAGCAGGAGAAGGATTCACTCGGTGGATTGGGAGGAGATAGGCCAATCCTGACATTTTATGGTCCAAGGCGAAACGACAAATATGACCCTCTTATATACAAATATTTTAAAATACAAACATATGTTACATAAAAAATAAACATATAATTAAATTAAAAATGATGATATATTTTATTATATTAAACGAATATCATAGTTTTAACAAAATTTAAAAAGACATGTTATATTTTTCATTAGGTAAAATATGTTTTTGGTCCCTATAAAATATGCAAAATATTAATTTGGTCCTTCTAAAATTGAAACCTATTTTTGTATGTCCCTATGAATACTAATAGCTTAATTTTTCTTTTTTTAATTTTCTAATTTTACAATAACAAGACATGGAAATTTGATAAATATAAAATTTATAATTCATTTTTACGTGTAAATCCGTAACCGCATCATATTACCGCTTAATAAAATTACCAATGAGGACCTACAAAAATAGGTTTCAATTTTAGAGGGACAAATTAATACAAAAAAATTTTGGATGATAAAATTAATATTTTGCATATTTTACAGGGACCCAAAACATATTTTACCTATTTTTCATTCAATGTATTTCTATGTTATCGTCTATCATTAATAAAATATTATAGTTTCAAATTATATTTTACATGTATTTTTTTTTTATTAATATACTAATTTTTAGTTTTAACTGTGTATTGCACAAGTTAAATATTTTTTTATATAATTATAATTGATAATAAATAAATATTTTTAAAATTTTGAATTATATTATTATTAAAGTTCATAATAAACAATTATTTTTAAACGTATAAATTATATTTTAGATTTAAGATAAATAATTTAACTTGTGATATACAATTATTTTTAAATTATTGTGTAGAAGTAGATTCTTTTATAATTTGAGTTTTAGTTTGTATTTTTTATCTAATTGAAAAATACAAACTTTAAGTCTAGGCATTATTATATGACCACTACATGTTGATATGTCAAAATGAGTTAGAAATTCTTTTAACATGAATTTGTGATGTAATAATAATAATAATAAAAAAAAAACTAACAATCAAAATAGTAATACTTTATAATTATATTTTTATTTAGATATTTAAAAGGAGACATGATAGGAGACAATTATTTCAATTTGTTTAAAAAAATAGCATAAAATAATATATTTTTTTTGACAAAAAGCAAAACTCAAATTTCATTCATAATAAGAGTTTGAATACATGGAGTAAACTAAAAAGCATGTGGACTAGCATATGATCTAGACACCCTTGCTAAGGAATGAGCGACTCGATTAACTTATCGACGGATAAACTTCACAGAATAGTTTTCAAAACTTGCAATTTCTTCACTGCACCTTCTCAGAATAGTTCCAAACTCATCGTTCATGAATTTTTTGGTGTTGAAACTATCCACGAGCTGTTTACAATCGGACTCAAAAATCACATTCTGAAAATTCAAAGCTTTCGTCCAATTGATAGCCACATGAAGAGCTTGAGCTTGAGCTTCTGAAGGCGTGGAAAAACCTGGAAAACAAACTGCAGTAGCTGAAATAAAGTGACCTAAATGATTCCTAATACATGCTGCCATTCCCATAGTTCGGGACTCATGGAACATAGCTGCATCAAAGTTGCATTTTATGAAACCAATTTGAGGCTTTGTCTGTAGGAGATACACGTGCATGTTGCCATTCACTCAAATTTTGCATGGCCAAAGAGAGAGACAACATAATAGGCTTTTCAGGATTTTCCCAAACTTTATCATTCCGCATCTTCCAGAGAGCCCAAATAATGGAAGCAAATTGCTGACGGCCGGTGACCAGCATTTAGAGATTCGAGCAAGGAGAAAATGAATTGATTTGTACCTTGTGCATCATCCAAAGAGTGTTCCAGAATAGGCCAAAGAGTTGATTGCTGCCAAGCTACTCTTGCGTGATCACAACCAAAAAAACAATGCCAATCATTTTCTGGGCATGACTCACAGAAAGGACATATCAAAGGGCATTGCACACCTTTAGATATAAGCCTTTGACGTGTAGGTAAGCATCCTCAAGTTAATCTCCATAGCAGCAGTTTCATTCTCTGGGGAATATTAAGGTTCCAAATTAGCAACCAATTACCATTCTCACAATAGGCAGAATTATCAATCATGTTCTCCATAATATGAAAATAAGCAGATTTAACAGAAAATTTTCCATCTTTACTAAGCCTCCAAATCATATCCTCCTCATTTTTCAGCAAAATAGGCATGGATAAAATAAGCTGAGCATCACGAGCATTGAAATTTTCTTGGATAGAATTCACAACCAGATGAACAATCAATTAAATCTCTCACCTTAAGATTTTCATTTCCATCACATGGAAGAGTTTGCACATAGGCACTATCATTTGCACAAAGCTAAGGATCTCTCCAAACATTTATTTTGTTGCCATTTCCCAATTGCCATCGAATGCCTTCTTTAACCACTACCAGTGAAGTGTGGATGCTACGCCAAACATAACTAGGATTGTGCCCCAACTGAGCATCCAAAGAGTCTCCCCCTTTGGGAAATATTTAGCTTTGAAAACAAGAGTAACAATAGCATCATGGTCAAAAACAAATTTCCAACCTTGCTTCTATAGCATGGCCAAATTAAAAGCATGAAGATGTCTAAAACCCATACCTCCATGTTCCTTCCTCATTGTAAGACAATCCCAGCTAAGCCAATTTATGCCTCTTCCAGAATTTTTGTTAGAGCCCCACCAGAAAGAATTTAACATTCTTTGAATCTCATCTAGCAAAGTAGAAGGTAGCAAAAAAGTACTCATGCAATAAGATGGAATTGCCTGAGCAACAGATTTAATTAGAACCTCTCTACCAGCTTTAGAAAGATGCTTACCAGACCAGTGATGGACCTTCTTCCATATTTTGTCTCTCAAATAATTGAAAATAGATTTCTTCCTCCTACCAATCATAGATGGCATTCCCAAATATTTTCCAGTTCCCAAACTTTCAGTTACTCCCAGGATGACTGAAATATCATTTCTAGTATGCTGTAGAGTATTCTTGCTAAAGAAAATCTCAGACTTCTGAAAATGTACTGCCAATCCTGATGAAATCTCAAATTGCCTAAGAATGGTGTGGATAGTATCAGCCTCCTTATTAGTAGCCTTGCAAAACAGAAAACAGTCGTCAGCAAAAAGCAAGTGTGTGAGGAGAGGAGCTCTCCTACACACTTTGATGCCATGAATGTCTCCTCTTCCTTCTGACTTCTTCAAGAGAGTAGATAGGCCCTCCATGCATATGATAAATAGATAGGGTAACAGTGGGTTACCTTGTCTAAGACCTCTCCCTAGGAAAATAGGACCAACCCCTTCACCATTTACTAACACATTGAAATCAACAGATTCAACACACATTCTCATCCAATTCACCCATTTTTCTTCAAAACCCATCTCTGTCAATATAGCAGTCAAATACCTCCAGTCAACTTTGTCAAAGGCTTTACTGATATCAATTTTCAGCACAAATTCACCAATTTTCCCGCTGGTTTTACACTTCATATGATGAATGGTCTCAATGGCAACTAAAACATTATCAAGAATAGACCGACCTTCAACAAAAGCCGATTGCTCCTGAGAAATACACTTTGGAAGGATGAGCTTGAGCCTTTTAGCTAGTACCTTTGAAGTGATCTTGTAAAGCACATTCCAAAGTGATAAAGGGCGAAGGTCCTTCATAGTGGTTGGATTATCATTCTTGGGGATAAGCACAATATTAGTAGAGTTCAAATTAGCAGGAAAAGATCCCTGCTCCAACCAAGCCACACTGTTATAAAAAACATCATCTCCCAATAAATCCCAAAATCTTTTGTAAAAAGCTGGGTTGAAACCATCAGGCCAGGAGACTTATCTGAGTGCATTTGAAAAACAACATCCTTAAACTCCCACTTTTCAAAAGGTGCTAACGGAATAGAATTAATTATCATGGTCATTAATTTTTTGGTGCACATGACCAACAGTAGCGTCAACGTCAACTTGGTTAGGAGAAAAAATGTCTTCAAAGTATCTTTTAGCTAACTCACATATGCCACGTTGATCATCCACAATAGCGCCATCTTCATTCATAAGTTTGGAAATCATATTACTTATTTTCCTAGATGTGGCAATGGCGTGAAATAATAGTGTATTGGAGTCTCCATCACGTAACCAATAGGCCTTGGCCCTTTGACGCCAAAATGATTCTTCTTGGGCTATCAAAAAGCTTAATTCGTCGTTCAAGGCCACAAAGGTTCGAATAGAATTTGCATCAGAATTAAAACGGAGGGATTCTAACCTATATATATATATATATATATATATATATATATAATCACATAATTATATAAATCTTTTTTAATTTTTTGGGCCCCTCCTAGTCATGTCAAAATTTTCTTAACATGATATATCAAAATGGGCTAGAAATTCTTTTAACATGAATTTGTGAATGTAATACACAAGAAAAAAACTTACAATCAAAAGAGTAATACTTTATAATCACATGTTATGTTTTTATTTAGATAAATAAAAGAAGACATGAAAGGAGATAGTAATTTTAATTTATTTATAAAAATAACATAAAATAATATATATAATTTTTTTATTACATAATTATATAATTTCTTTTAAAAATTTTGGGCCTCTTCTAGTCATGGGTCATGAGCCGCCACCCCTAAAAACAAGGCCCAGGGCCGGCACTGGGTGGAGAGGCAATATTTGTGGTGTAGATTTTTAGAGTGTAAGTATGGGAAGGAAGGTGTATGTGGGAGATCTTGTTCTGCATGGTGGAAAGATATTAATCAATTGTACGATGTGGGCAACTATAGATTGGTTTGATAGGAGGATGTGTAAAAAGATAGGGGATGTGTGGGATACTTTTTTCTGGGAGGATCTTTTGGCTGGAAGGGATGTTTTGGCTTCTAAGTTTCCCCGATTATATGATGTGGCTTTAAATAAGGAAGCTAAAATTGGGGAGTTGGGTAGATGGAAAGATGGTGTATTTGGGTGGGAGTGGGGTTGGAGAAGACAATTGTTTGAATGGGAAAAGGGTCTTGTGCAAGAGCTGGAGGCTTTAGTGGATCAAGTTGTTTTAAAGGAAGGAGTAGAGGATAAGTGGGTGTGGGAAGGGGTTCCTTATAGGATATATACCAGATTATGCTATCAGAAAAGAACATACAACAACAGCTAGGGGTGCTCATGGTATGGTTATTCTAATAACCATAACTATTAAATAATTAGTTTATAAGTAGTTATTATAATCATAACCATAACTAGTTTTGTATAACCGGTTATTATTTTTAAAAACCGGTTATATAACTAGTTATAAATATATATATAACCGGTTATATTCTATAAGTCTATATAATATTACATTATATCATCTAACTGGCTTCTATTCAATTGATAAAGGGGAATAAAAAGACATACATTTTCCCTTTTTTTTTTCTTCTGAATTTTCTTCTGCCTTTCAAATTATCTGAACGCTTATATATATTAAGTTGAATGCTCATATAAACTAGAAACTATGTTAGATGTTATTTACATAGAAAGTATACATGTAAGATTTTAGTATAAACTATAAGTGCCATCAACATTCTTTTTTTCTTCCTTTAGAATCTAACTGACGTGTTGTGATTTATTGCTTTCGCCATTATCAATTTGTTCAACAAAATGCCAAAACAAGCAGCAAAATAAAATTATAACCGATTATGAAACAAATATAACTATAACCAAAGGAATTTGACAAATAACCGATTATGAAACAAATATAACTATAAATAACCATTTCTTTAAAAAAAATACATAACTGAATTTTAATTTAAAAAATAAAATAAATATTTTTATAACCAGTTTCTATATAACTGGTTATTATATAACCGGTTATTGTTAAATATGGTTATTTTTTTTTTAAACTGGTTTTTTTTAGCAGCTCTAAGCAGCTCTAACAACAACAGTAGATATGGCAGAAGGGTGTTCCTTTGAAGATCCAAGGTTTTGCCTGGAAGGCTATACAGGACCGGATACCATCAAGACAAAATTTGGCTCGGAGGAATGTCATTCTAGCTTTAGAGGTTCTGTGTGCAGCTTGCAACATTAACGTAGAATCAACAAATCACATTTTTTTTAATGTGAAGGTTCAGTTCGTTTATGTTACTCATGCTTGGATTGGTGGGGTATTCATGTGTCTCTACATATGCAAATGAAATATCACTTCCAACATTTCAGGGGTTTAATCATATGCAAAAGGAAAAATTCACTATTATGGAGGGTAGTTTGGTTTGCAGTGATATGAGTTATTTGAAAAAATAGAAATTCTATAATTTTTTAGGATAAGAAAATGGATATTTCTAAGATGACAGAGTTGGTTAAATTGTTGTCATGGAAATGGGTGTCGAACAAAGAGGGATTTTCATACTCATTGTCATGTTGGTGGCATAACCCATTGTCATGTGTTTTAGCAACATAAGGGGATGTGTGGACATAGTCTTTATATGATCATGGTGGTGTATTTCACATGCTCCTTTTCTGGTTGGCTTTGTCCAGACTTATGCAATTTTTTTTTTAGTATAAGGGGTTGTTTTTAGGCTCGACATGGGATGGGTTTGGGAATTTTATATGATGTAATGTTTTGACCATAAAGGCCACATCTTGTGGTTTCTTTTGGTTTTTGTTCTTAATAAAGTTTTCTCTTTGGTTGTTGTTAAAAAAAAGAGAGAGAAGTTTGATAAGAAACAAATTAGAGTGAGAATAAGGTAAAATAAGCTTGATGAAGTTTGTCGAGCGGGTTATAATGGATAAAGATTTTTTTTATATGGGTATGGAGACATTGGATTGGACAATTTTTTTTGTGGAAGATAAATAATATATAAATTGCTCTATGAAATAAAAGTTGTGTTAAATGTTGGATTAAGTGGGATTGTATCTCTTTTACTTTCAGGTAGTAGAAATGTTGATTCTCAATTTGCAATTCCTTTGTTCTTGAATGAGGATTTTCGTTGTAGTATAAAACAATACAACTTGAATGCTAAGTTACTACAACATCCTTCATTGATTATCCAAGATGAAGCATATATAGTTAATAGATGGACATTTGAAGTACTAGATATAACTATTAAAGATAGAGGTAAATTGAAAACAATATTAGAAAAGCTTTTGGTGGAAATGTTATTGCTCTTAGTAGCAATTTAAGACAAACTTTGTCAGTTATTTCAAATAATACTTAATTTTGACTCACCTTTTGAGAATCAAAGGGGTTATTACCCTTCATTTGTCAAAGGGAATCTTTAATGCATTCATATAGTTCATACAGTGACAAGATATACTCACATATAAACACATTGAACTAATAAAACATGAATATTCTTTAAAACATGAAAGCACATGGTTAAAATCACAAAAAAAAAGGCTTCTGGAAGTCTCACACTAAGCCTCAAAATTCCCACGCTTAGGTTGGGAGAGGTAGAAGCCTCTAGGAGTCTCATGCTAAGCCTCAGAGGCTCCCACACTTAGCATGAGAGAGGCAAAAGCCTATGGGAGTCTTATGTTAAGCCTTAGAGTTCCATGCTTAGCCTAGAGCTTCGTGACAACAAATTTCATGTTTTTTCAAGATTTACGACATTGGAGGTTTCATAAAGCCTCTCAAACTTACCAAAACATGTAATTACTTCTATACAATACAACCACTAAATCATATCATATGATCAAAACCCCTTATAAACAACCCCAATTCATGAATCACAACCCCCAAATTACATCTCATTTAACCCTAAACATCATAATCACAAACAACACATTCATGACACGAAAGGGAAGGAATTGTTATCATGCAGTACAAAGGGAGTCTCATGCTAAGCCTCAGAGGCTCCCACACTTAGCATGAGAGAGGCAAAAGCCTATGGGAGTCTTATGTTAAGCCTTAGAGTTCCATGCTTAGCCTAGAGCTTCGTAACAACAAATTTCATGTTTTTTCAAGATTTACGACATTGGAGGTTTCATAAAGCCTCTCAAACTTACCAAAACATGTAATTACTTCTATACAATACAACCACTAAATCATATCATATGATCAAAACCCCTTATAAACAACCCCAATTCATGAATCACAACCCCCAAATTACATCTCATTTAACCCTAAACATCATAATCACAAACAACACATTCATGACACGAAAGGGAAGGAATTGTTATCATGCAGTACAAAGGGGAGGGGGAAGCATACAAAGGGGGCTACACACACTTGAGAATTCAATGACAAATTTCTATAGGGATGCCTAGTTGTTCTGTTTGCCTCTTCTCTTCTCTTTCTTTATCTAGCCTCCTCATCCTCTCTCTTTCTCTTTTTTGTCTAGTCAAAGTGAGTGTATGTGTGTGTGTGTGACCTGAGGTTAGGGATGGGAATAGGCCATGCCAGGCTTTGCATAAATAGGCCTGGCCTGTTTTATAAAATTAAGGCCTAAGCCTGGCCTATTATCTATCAAAGGCATTTTTTTAAGCCTGGCCTGGCCTTTTTAAAAGCCTGGTCTGGCCTATTAGCCTATTTAAAAGCCTACTCTTTACAAACGCTATTTAATAAGCCAACAACCTAAATTTTAAATAGGCCAAGCTGTAAAAGAAAAAGGCAAAATTAAATAGTCCAACGAGCTTTTTTTTTATATTAATTACATGGTAAAAAAAGTGATCCACTTCCATTGCTATTAAAATTTAATTTTTAAAAGAATAAAAAAGTAAGAAACAAACGTAAAATACAATTAAAAAAAAAAGCTAATGTAAAAGCCATAGATATAGCTAACGTAAAATGGTTAAAACAAGCCTATTCAAGTTCTGATTCTCACTATATAATTAGTTTTTACACATTTTTATACAACAAAAAACATATTATTGAAAATGCCAAGCATTCAACTTTCAAGCAAAGTAACAAAGGTGTTATTAACTTAATGACTTATGATGCTAACAGTGGTAGACTAATAGTCTAGTATGTATTTTGATATATTAAATTATCAATAATATTAAAAATCTGATCTTTGTCTTATAAATTTATTTAATTAATAGTATTATTATTAGTGTAATATAGTAATATTATATAAATAAATAGGTTGACCTATCAGGCCTAATAGACTTTTTTGTAAGCCTAAGCCTAGCCTATTTAAATAAATATGCTTTTTATAAAGCCCAAGTCCAGTCTTTTTATTAAACAGGTCAGGCCAGGCCAGACTTTAAATAGGTCAGGCCAGACTTTAAATAGGTCAGGCCATAGGCCCCTATTTAAAGCTTGGCCTATTCCCACCCCTACATGAGGTTTACCTAATTTAATCCCGTATTAGGCTCCCAACGACCCATTCCTTTATTATTTTAACCTGACTCATAACTTTCACTCACGGGCTCCCCCTATTGGGCCTAGTTTTATATATCACTTTACAATGAAGGATCTTTTTGTAGGCTAAATTTACTGTAGATTGAACAGTGTATTTCCTGCAATGCCCTTTTTATGGAAAGCCTTTAGTTACTAACATAAGAATAAACTATTTAGCCACACAGTTAACAATATCTTTACTTATTATTATACTTTAGGAATGCAATACTTTAATTACATGGACATTTTTATTTGACAATTTATATTGTCAAGCCTTTAGTAATCGGAAATATTTTCATGATCAATCAGTGAGTACTAATTTTTTTATACTAATTAGTATTATACTTTACTAATGCAATGACTTAATTATTGGACATTTTTATTAGACAATTTATTGTGTCAATCCTTCACGAAAGAGAGTAGTAATCCACAATATTTTCATGTTAATATATGACAATCATTTTTTTTTATTAATTATTATAATTTATCTAAGTTAATTTTATTTAATAATAATTATAGATACCTGAAACTATTATCATAATTTAGCCACACAATTAACAATGTATTTATTTACTATTATAGCTTAACAATGCAATTACTTAATTAATATCTAACACACATGTAAACAATTAATTTATATATAGCTGAGACTGTTAATAGATTATACGTTCACATTAAAGTAATATGTTTTCCAAGTTATCATTAAAAAAATTTGTACCAATTAAGTGCACCAATTTCTCTAAACAATCGTCATAATAATTAGAACTTTCAATGTTAAAATGATCTTAGTCCTTTTTATTTGTTTTTTCAAACATATACCAATGTTAAACTACGTGTATACACTTGAAATTTTTACACTTGATTACTAACTTCACATTTATTGGATGGCAGATGTTGTTCTTTGTGCATTCAGTAGGTTTGCAGGTAAGCCACTCCTGCTATCCTTTCTATGTGTATGCATTGGTCTAAGTTCATTTTTGCCATGTGTTTCTAACCACTGCTATCACCATGCAGTGTGTTTTTTTGCTTGGTTTCAATGTCTGATTTTATTGGTTTTTGTTTTAGTTTCAGGATTTTTCAAGACAACGAATGATTGTTTTTACAAATTTGAATTTGAATGCATTGATATCCCGCGTATCCTTTGTGCTAAGGGTTCATGCTCACCTATAAATATGTAAGAAGCCATGTTTCTGTAGTTCACCAACTAACGATTCCATGCATCATCTCATGACCAAAAAAAGGATTTAGAGAGCATTATACAATGGCCAAGGTTTTCAGAGCATCTACCTTCGACGTGGTACCAAGGTTTTAGCCTTCTTCATTTTTTAATTAATCACTTTTTTTTTTGTTTGAAAATTTTCCTTGATTGAAATTGTTCCTGTTGACCATTTTTGATATTGTGATGCAGGAAAAATTTGTTGGTAATAATAGTAAAAAATTTGCTTAAATTTGGGTAAGAAATTTTTAACTGCTCTGATACACCAATAATGGGTCGAGGGAAATGAAAATTGTTTGTGTTTTGTTTTGCAAATTGAAGAAATTGGGTTGCATTGCAACGAGGAGAAGTTGACTACTTAACGTGATGCTTTGGGGAAAGAAGAAGAGAATAATCTCATTATGAAAAAGGATGATCATTGGATTGCATGGGATGAGTTTTGTGATTTTCGATTTTCAAACGTGGTTAGATACCTGTAGGTTAGATTAGATTTGTTGATTCTTGACATTCTTTTTTTTTTATTTGTTTTATGTGTTGCTACTGCCTGGGCCATGTTCAAGTTTAGAGATCATGTTAGTCAGCCAGCATCAACCCCATCAACCCTTTCGCCACCTTCTCTTACCAAAGAACCAGGTAATACAACTGATATTTTATGAACTAGGTGAACTAACTACTGCAATTTTCCCTGGTAGTTTATTGTTTTAGTGGTTTATGATTAAAAATAACATTGTATTTATGATTTATTTTACCTTTGGTTACAGAGGTTTTCCATTCATGAATCTGGTCTTTATTTTACCTTTGAACTTGTCCTATTTCTTCTAGAATCTATAGTTTAGTGACCTCACATTGTTAACACTTAACAAACATGCGTAGATCCCAGTTTTCAAATCAGCAAGGCTTTCATTGTTAGACCGTGGTTTTATATATGCAATAGCTCATATATGTGCAGGTGGTGAAATGGGGGAGGCAGTGGTATGAGAATGGGAAGTTTTTGAAGAAAAAGAACACTTTCACTGATTTTATTGCATGTGCTAAATATTTGATTGAAAAAAAATTCTATTCTAAGGAAAGACTCTGCATCAATGGAGTAGTGCCGGTGGGAGTTCTTAATATCACTAATTGGTGCAGTTCTTAATATCAGACCAGATTTATGCAAGGCTGCTGTTGCTGGACTACCTTTTGTGGATGTTGTGGCATCATTGCTTGATCCAACTATTACTCTCACTACCTTAGAATGGGAGGTAATTTTCTTTCTTTTATTTTGTCTAAGGCTGTGAATCTGAGGATGCCTAATGTTAACGTGCTGCTCTTTATGAGGCTGCAGAAACATGTGTAGATGCTTTGAATGGCCAGGTTTTCCAGATCAAGCCATTAGGCATGTGGATCAATACACATGTATTCATATGCAGTCTGGTATGGAGGGGGCACATAGCAGAATCAGAGGCATCATTTGACAATTGTGTCAAGTGGGTAGTTAGCTTGGTTAGCGGGGGGCAATAACATTTGGTGAAACATTTCTAAATGATCATGATTTTATAATTAACACGTAGAATTAATAATTCTAACCAAATATTATTTTGTGCTCAGAAGCTCTTTTGTTTGTTTTGAACCTGGACACTTTTGACAGACACTGATTATTGAAGTAGTTATTTTTTAAAGAAATATTAACATTCTCTGATTTTATGTTTTCATAATTTATAAGTTTTTCTTTTGTTGACCTACCATATAGATTCCTATCATGTACTGTCAGATTGTAATAGTAATTTGTATCACGTAGTAATAGTAATAGGAAGAAAGAATGTCTTTGCAAGTTTGAGTGTACTACTTGCAACAAAATCTTCCACTCATAACAAGCACTTGGAGGCCATAGAGCTAGCCATAAGAAGATCAAAGGCTGTTTTGCTTCAAGGAATGACAGCAGTGAAAACAACATTGAAGCTGATCTCTCGCCTGACCCAATAACAACTAAAAACAAGCTCATAAAGATCAGTGACAGTGAGTATCTGGTGGAACATCAACATGGTGCTGGTTTTCATAATGAGGTGGAAACAGTTACTGAGTCCAAGAAGAGCAAGGGGCATAAGTGCCCAATTTACCTCAAGGTTTTTCCATCTGGCCAAGCCTTGGGTGGCCATAAGAGATCTCACGTGACTGGTTGGTCTGACAGTAGAAGCTTTCAAACAGTTGTGCTTCAGGAACCAGTGGCAGAAATTAGGAACTTCCTTGATCTTATTCTTCCTACTGCTACTGAAGAAGAAAGAAATATCCATGCTGACTCTAACAGACCCTGGTGGGTAGTAGAAGACAACCATAAACAAGAGGCACTGGTAGGCTTTATCTCATAGCCTAAGGTGACATAGTTTATTATTCCATCAGTGCTGCTACTTCAGAGTAAAGATTTAAATGTATAGAAATGTTTCTGCATTCATTTCATTAATTCTTTACAAGATATGTGTCTTCTTCTTCAGGGAATTTCTGTTTTGCTCAGATTTTTCAAATTTATTCATAACATAAGATGAACTTTCTATATGTTCTCTTTTTTTGTTTTTTAATTTTTTTTCTGGGTGCTATATGTTATTTCTTTGTCCATAGAATAAATTTTCATTTGTGCAAAGTTTAAGCTCACTATTTTGGTTCTTAGAAATTCCAGGAATTTTGACTGATATGTGTGGTACTGTTTGTTTTCACACACTTCCTACACTGCATTTTAGATATGTACTTAATTATATAATCATAAACTCCAAAGGAGACATGTTTGTGGGGTAATTATTTTTCCTTTCATCAAAGAGAAAGAATGAGGTGTTGAAAAATTGGGATAGGTACCCCAAGTCATTACACATGAAGAGATAAAAAGGTAGATTTTATAATTCACATAAAGAAGACATGTGAGCACAAGGTGGTCATTTAGTCACCTACCATAAAACCTGACCTCGCATCTATCTGTTGTTTCCTTCTCTTTCTTGGCACACAAGTGGTGTGCTAATAAATCCTTCTCACTAATCACTATGTATTCAGTAGCAAATATCATAATAATTCATCAAGAGAGTGAGGGGCATGGCTGGACCACTGCTATGTAACAAACTGAAATTACAATGGCACAAACTTGATGCAAAGTGCACCTTACTATAAAATTCAACTCAGTGGTTAAGGAACACTCTTTTTCTTTTCTATTAGAATGACCTCAATTTGTTTACAATTTGATCATAGAATATATTAATAAAATGGGAGTTTAACCATAATAAATCTTAGATCTTATGCTGGGTTGAAATTAATCATAGGAAGGGTAAGATGCATGAATTGGCACCAATTGCAAGAATGTAAACATGATGGCTAACTAAAAACGGTATTTCCAGCCATTACAAGAAGAAGGAAATGTGGAAAAAGCTAGGCTACATTGACTATGGCAGAGGTAGAAAGGTAGAAAAGCAAGTCAGCTGAAATTTGAAGTGTTCATTTCAATTTGGACTGCTATATTCCAACATGATTAAAGAAAGCATATATTTTTTGTGGTTACTGATACTTTTGTCTGGATTTTCTTTCAGCGGTTGCAGGCAATTCATTGGCTATAAGGGGGTAAAAGGTTTCCCTGATCAAAATTTAACAGAGGACATATTTGAAATGACCTATTATGACCAGTAAAAAAACATTACCTGTCCCAACCTTTGTTAGTGGCTTTTGTTTCAGTTACCATTGTTCCCAAAAGATGAGAGTTCTGGAGTTATCACCCTCTGATGGCAATGTTCGTCTACTAATTAAGATAAACCTTTACCTCAGGATGCATATTATAGTAATGTTAGTGATGAGCTACAGACTTCAATCTTGGCAAGATTTCCAAATCACAGCACTAGAAATCTATTTATAATATATAATTTCAGAGACACAAAGCCATACGCTGCCACATCATTCTACCAATCTTTGCCATATCAGCACAATTGCTTATGTGTCATACTGCAAGCCCAACTCTCTTTCAACTGCAATATGTGTACCAATTATTTAAAGGATAAAATGAAAAAGAATGTGAACAGAAAATATTGAAGTGAACAGAAGTAACTGCACACCATTCATAAAAAAAAATAAAAAAGTAACTGCACCCCCACAAACTAAGTAACGACACAATTTGGTTAAGTTGTAACCGCACACTCCCACATTTATATTATTCTGTCAGGATTCAATGTCTCTCTCCTTCTCCATCTCTATGATCACTCTCAAACCCTCTTCTCTCACATTGGTTTCTCCTTCTCTTTCTTTCTCATTTTTTGATCGTTCCTTCTCCTTCATTTTATTTTCATTTTAGTGTTCTGAAATTCATTACATTCTCCTTTTATTTATAACTCTCAAACCATATTCATTATTAACCCCTGCTCCGTTTGAATTGCAGAAGTTGAAGAAGAGCGATGATGGCAAAATGGTGTCGGTACAGTGTTGGTGAAGGAGTGAAAGGGACAGAGTATGAAATAAGTAGAAAAGTCCAAAAATCAGATGTTGATTAGGGAACATCCAATGTGTGACGCCCCTGGGGATACTGGCTTAGGAACCTGCTACCATGCTAATCACAGTTTCCACCACCATACTTTCTCTCAAAGGTAACCCTGTACTATACAGTAATCTTTTTACTTATTTTTTGGAATAGTTAACAAACTGGCAATTGTTTTCATTTCTTATTCTCCTATTTTTTTTTTTTTTTTATTTCTCAAATGGAGTTTAATATATTACATTGCAGAAAATCTATGTTTGTGTTTAAGTAGGCGTCTAATCCTTATCAGTTGAAGAGTGCTAGAGAAGATATCAAGTAGCTTCTCAGGTCTAAGTTTTGCCATCCTAATATGTTCTGGTATGGTTTGCTCCTTATTTTTATTATTTTTCATTTTAAAGATCTTTGTGCGCTGGTATATTGCATTTGATCCAATTTGTTAACTCCTTATTGACCAATATCTGGGAAGCTGTCCTATTGGGATTATATATTACTATTAGAGTTGAACGTGGAGAATGCTTTCAATTGGGTTTTTTATAAGGGAAATATGCTATACCTACTTGGTTTATTGCATTGGTTAGCTAGCTTCTTCACTACGTGTATGAAAGGTAGCCTCTTTTGGTTGTCATGCTAGAGCATGTAGATTGTGTTTGTGAATGTTAAGGGAGATTCTCAACCGGTCCAATTAACATCGATTAAAATTTTGAATTTTAATTTTCAAACATGAAAAAGCTGGAAATAAAAGTCTATATTATCATATATGATGTACCAAATATAGGTAGGGTATTCGTGTTTATTTGATAAAATGTATATGCTAAAATTGTTATGAACAGTTCTGGTATAGAGTTTAATGAATCAGACGAACAAGTTACAGTTCATTTTTTTAGTGGTTATCTTTCTTCTACATCTAAGGATTCACATCCTCAATTTGCATCTATACATTTCAATTTAGGTCCTTATTGTTAAACTTCAGTCACATAAGTGTCAGTCAATAATGGCCCTGCAAGTTTCTCAGGCTCTTCAGCCAACAAGTGAGTGATAAATATCATCTCGATCTGATGTGCAGTGTGCAAAGTATACAGATTTGCTGGTAGCACTCTCATTGTTAACGGCTGCTACCATTCCTGACAATAATAAGAAAGTAAGTGTAAATTGTATTCCAGATTATGATTTCTTCCTAAGTAGATGCAGGTCATTGCCTTTGTTACATCTCATGCTCCAATCTCTTAATCTACGGCTTATTTGTACAGGTGGATTCTTTCTGGTTTGGAATTATTTGTCAGAAGAAGGTTCATGTTTCCTTTCCAAGATTAGTGTTTAGAGATAGATTTATATGAGCATTCAAATGTTTTTCAGTGGGGTCATAATCTTCTTGATGGTGACCCTGGATACTATATATGGCAACAATCAACATAATTCAACATGATACTGGTGACATCTATAATGGACACTACTTCCATTGCCATTATCATAATGAAGGTAACAATGTAGAGAATGATGAGATGATTGCCCATACACTTCAAGAAGAGTTTTCACAGCTAGACATTGCCAAATCTTCAGGATATTTATAGGCAGGTGAAGAACAGTTCCATCTTCCTGAGACTCAGCCTGCATAGGATTGCCATAACTCTTCAATGATGTACTATTGTTCAAGAGATATCATTAAAGATGTAAACTGATTTTTCTCGGTTATATTTGATTGGGATTCTTTTTTTACTGGATACTGGTTCATTCAATCAAATATTTCCTTCTCTTTCTTTTTGTTATCCTACAGTTTCCTTTTATTGTCAATTTTAATTCAAAATGCCCATTTTTTTTTTAATTTTAAAAATATACCAATTTGTAAATTTTGGAGAGTTTTTGATCAATTTCCGGTAACTATCCTATTTGGTTCAAACTTCAATCTTTATATCTCTTGACTCCAATTTTGCTTCTAATTAATGCTCAAAATAATAAAAAAAAATTAGGATTATGATGGAATTGTTCATTTTTTTACAAGTTAGGAGAGAAATTGGAAATAAAAGTAACAATTTTCATATCACTTAGTTTCTAAATTTGCTTTCAGAAAATGCAGCAAGTATTCAAGTTATTTTCTTCATTTCTACATGTCCCAGTTATAATTTGCAAAAGTTGCTACAAATTTTGAGAAGGTCTGTTCTTCATATAGGAGCCTGTAACAAAGAAAGAAGAGACGAAGGTAACTCTGAATATCATTCAAGAACAAGGATTATATACCCTTTTTTTTAATTTGATTATGGCATGCAAACATATCAGTTAACTACTAAATTAACTTTGCCTCTGTTTATTTGTTACTTAGGGAACTGGACACTCCTAGAGAAATTAGTGGAACCGTGGAAAATTTTGAAGGAAGATGGGGCCCTAATAGAAAAAATAATCCTGCACTGATTTGTCTCACATGTGCCAGGCAATGGTAATAGAACTACAAGTTTTGCAGGAAGGTGTATTCTTCATTCAAATTTCAAGTGTATTGTTCTTAATCATTATTTACTACTTTCTTTCAGAGAAAAAGAAATGGAACTCGACAACCAACATCAGAATGTTCTGGTTGAGCTTGCTTTCACTTTTTGTTTGCATGTCAATAGAATGGTTGCAACTATGGCTCTTGAAGACCTTTATCGAGAAAAGGAAAATCCTCTAAATTTTTTGAGATAGTTTAATCTATACACTTTTCTCGTATTGTACTGCAGTAGAATATATGGCTTCAATTTATAGGATACACATAATGGTGGTCTCTAAATTGTTCCAACTTTTTTTATTGGAAAAATATATTCATGGCAAATAGATTCAATCATAATTTTCAATTAATACATAAATGTCAATTGAATTACTATACGTTGGAAATTAAATATACTAAATAAATACTATACATTGGAAATTTTAAAATATTAGTTATTAAACATAAGTGAATATTATATGTTGAAAATTCAAGTATATTCTTTTGAATTTCAAATGATAGTTTGTGTCATTATTATATTTTAAATGCAAGAGAGATATATCAACTCAATTAAAAGCAAATTTAAATAATTAGTTACTTTATACAACATATTAAATATTTTACTCTATCATTTTTTACAGTACTATATAAAAATATTTTCCTCCTTTTTCATACAAAAATATTCTTTTATGGTATTTATATTTAATAATATTTACATACTATTTATTATTTTTCAATAACTGATATTTTAATAAAATTGAGTCTCTTAATTACAATATATAACAGCTAAATAAATATAAGGCTTAATTGCAATTTTGGTCCTCCTATATTGCATAATCTGTAATTTTAGTCCCCCTATTTTAAAATTGAGACATTTAGTCCCCCTATTTTGCACAATCCGCAATTTTAGTCCCTATGTTTTAAAATTGAGACATTTAGTCCCTTAATTTTATAAAATCTGTGATTTTGGTCCTTCTATCAAGTTATAATCGTTAACCATTATAAGATTAACGTTGACTATGACGTGACATGTGCTTCAATGACGTAGGAATAATTTAAAATAAATGATTAAGACTCATGATTTTCAGATTAGGACTCACAACTACTTCAGCCATTAAAATAAATGATTTTATATTTTTTTAAAGGTTTAAATATTTTTTTAGTCCTTGTAATTTAGTGTTTTTTTGTTTTTCGTCCTTGCAAATTTATTTTTTTGGCTTTAGTCCTTGCAAATTATGTTTGTTTTATTTTTCGTCCTTCAAATTGTTTAGATATGACTTTTTTCACTGTTCAAAGTGCTATCTAAACCGCTTGAAGGACGAAAAACAAAACAAACATAATTTGCAAGGACTAAAGCTAATTTTTTTTTTTGCAAGGACTAAAAAGGTATTTTAAGCCTTTTTTAAAATATATTTTTCATCCATTTATCTACTCAGTATTTAAAATAATTAAAAAAATAAACAAATAATCTTGTGCTACATTACTATATATGGGTCACGTTGGGATCATCGTTATTCTCTTAGCAATCAATGCTTCCAATTTGATAGAAGGACTAAAATTACGGATTTTATAAAATTGGGGGTCTAAATGTCTCAATTTTAAACTAGAGGGACTAAAATTGTGAATTATACAAAATATGAGGACTAAATGTCTCAATTTTAAAATAGAGGGATCAAAATTATAGATTATACAAAATAGGGGGACTAAAATTGCATTTAAGCCTAAATATAATTTATACGTATTAGGTACTGATTACTAATTATATCATCATTATCACATTTTATTAAAACTTCAAATTATCAGTTACTTATTGAATACAGATTCTAATACACTTATTACGTTTCATTATAACAAATTGTTTGAATTAATTTTTCTTATTAAAATATTTAATACAAACTTTAATTTCATTATTATTCTCTTTAATGTTAGATACCATATATTGAAATTAATATAAATCTTTTATTAATTATAAAATAAATTTCCATTTTATACTTTTAATATATACCTGAATTCAAATTTATTATATTTTGTACTCTATATATATATATATATATATATATAATCACATCAACAATTTTTCTGTCATTCCACACTAATCCCTTAAACATACTTTTTTTTTTCAAACAAACAAATTTTATAATCAATTTTTTCTTTATGTAAACCAACCTAAAATATACCTATACAAATTATTTCACTTAAAATCTTTTACTCTAACCTTATAATCATTTTTAATAATTATATAAAACAAATAATTGTACTCATACCTAATTTTAATATTCCCAATCTTAATATATTTATGATAAATAGTCAAATAAACAAAACATAAATAAAACGAGTATTAAAAAACTATTTTTTTATATCAAAATAACTTTTTCAATAAAATTATTTTCATCAAATTCCCACAAAATTACTTTTTTAAACACGTGTCTCTAGCCTCCTTCCTTCTTTAAAAAGGCATAATTCAATTATTATCATTTGATGGTAAATTATTTGTAAATTTAAAATTAATTTTAAATTTTTTATTTGTAAATATAATAATACCATATGACATTTGAAAAGGGAAATTAAACTATAAATCTCATGAAATATTGGATATTCTATTTGTTTGAATATCCACTTATCTATCACATTAATTTATAAGTTATACTGCATTTTCTAAGATATACATTAATTGCACTTACCATCAACTCAATCCATAATAATCTAACAACTTTTGAATCCTAAATTTTTATTAATATTTTTTTTTACATATAAACCTTACTATTTTTTAATTTAACAGTTATTTAATTTTGTAGTTGAATGTAATATTTTTAAAAATATTTCTAATCTCTTCAAATTATGTCATATATATTTATTTATAAACCCACACAACGCTCGGGTCATTTTCTAGTTATAATTATAATGAAATACAAATAAAGCAGCATATAAATTATGTAGTGCATTGGTGTGTGTTTCAAGTATAGATACAGAGAATAGATATCATAAGATGGGACATGCATAATATTGATTTTCATAGCAGGTTAAGCTAAAATAACACTAATATCATGGCTTTGATTAATGCTGAGTAAGGAAGTTATTGACTCTTAATGTGTCAACCTGATTTTGTAGTTTAACCTACATTTTTTTACTACTATTGTTTGCATGTTAATTTAACGTTTTCTAACCACTACTGTTTGGCAGATCAAGTGCATGGAAGCTACTTTGCTTAGTGCCTTGAGGAGACAAAAAATAGCAGAAACTACAATCTAGAATTGATTATTTATAGTGTTGTGTTTAGCTGAATTCATTATTTTTATAATGTTATACGCTGGATTGCATAGCTGAATAGGCATGATACTGGTATGCATGGGAAAGGGGAGGGAAGGCTAAAGTTCAAGCAAAACTCCTTGAAATATTATTTTTAGTAATTATTATTTTAACAAAATACACATTCATATTTCTTCATTTAATTATATTTTAAAATTTTCAATTACAGTAATAGCAAGTTTTTGATGAGCACAGTAATGGCAAGTTACTCAGGTTTGTTACAAAGTTACATCTTTAATTTATTATTTTACCTCTCATTAACTAAAGTAAATGAAAATCAAAATGATTTAGAGTAAATTATAGTGATAAATTATATTGATTTTAGTTACAATGTTGATAAACGTATATGAAATAATATTAATACAAAATTTTAAAGCTTTTTGGTAAATATTTTTAAATTGACAATAAACCAAATATCCATACATATGTATTAATCTAATAATGTAATCTAAAATATTATATCTTATATTTACACTTATTTTATATTTTATGTAATTATTATTAATACTTAATTTTCTCTTTAAAAAAATTATGTCTAATTCGCTTTTAAGTATTTATAAACCAATCAATAATGTGAATTTTTCATTTTTGGTGAAAACATGCTATTTGTGATATGAATGTGATATAAAAAATATAAATTATATATAAGATTTACAAAGAATATTTTAAATTGTAATATAAAGTTATTTTTAATTATTGAGATTTTCTTTTCAAAAATTATTAAAATTTAATTTATATATAAAGATAAAAGAAGGTAAATTGAAAGAGATACACAAGCCAAGAAAATTAAATATATAGATAAAAACAAAAAAAAATGGCAGGAGATAGTTGAAAGAGTTTTTTTTTTTTTTTTTTTGATATTTGAAAGAGCAGTGTGCAAAATGCACTTCTAAACAAGAAAATATATAGACAATGGTTAATTGAGAGAAGAGAGAATATTTCACCTTTACTTCTAATTTATAATATAAGAGTAAATTAATTTTTAAAAGTCAAGTGTTAAAAAAGTAATTTAAATCTTAAATAATATTTTGAAAATAAGTTAAAAAAAGTAATTTTTTTCAAATAATAAAATATTAAAATATCACCCCTTTTGAAAGGAAAAAATTACAAGTATGTTTTTAATTATTTTATATGCTTCACACTAAAATCAACTCTCATTAACAAAAGGAGCAAGGTTTTACTTTTTTAAGAATTAATTTTATCCATTGTAATTTTTTTCATACGTGTGTAAATAGGAATCTTCTATCCAAAAGATTTCAACCTAAAAATAAATTAGGTATGATTAATAGTAGCCACTCAATTTTACGATATAATATTAAATATCTGTTCATATTGACTCAAATTACCAAAATTATATTCTATTTTAAATTAATTAATTTTTATATCTTTATTTATTTAAACTATTGTTGTTGTTATTTTGTTCATGAAAAAAAATTGAAAAGTAAAATAAAATCCCGTGGATAACTAGTTTAATACCCATAGGTAGAGGTGGGCAAACGGACGGGCCAGCCCGTTTAGTCCGTAACCTGTTTGGCCCACGGCCCGTATAGCCCGTCCGTTTAGCCCGCATTGTAAACGGGCTCTGATTTTTCAAGCCCGTGACCGGCCCGTTTAGTCTGCAGGCTAAACGGGCTGGCCCGTTTAACAGAAAAAAAAAATTTAAAAAAATTGAAAATTAATTTTTTTTTAACTAAAATTTAACCATTTTTTAAATCTTTCTTTTTTTAAAAAAAAGCCAAAAAAAATTATATACATATGCAGCGACACCTATCATAAAATCAATATCAAAGGTTTTGATATACACAAATCAATTAACACTCAAGCACTACTCAATCAATTAATACTCAAGCACTACTCAATCAATATTAAATAAAAATATTATATCACCAACCATATTATGTCAAGTGTGTCAAGTCTAGATCCAAACAAGTCAAGTGCAAATTTTAAATGCACACAAATATAATTCAAATAGATAGTTTATTGAATATTTAAATAACATCCTAAATTAAAAAAAAAAAAAAAAGCCCGCGGGCTGCCCGTTTAGCCTGCGGTTAAAACCCGTTTAGCCCGCGGGTTAAACGGGCCGGGCTAAAAAGCCCTCATTTTAAACGGACTCAAAAAAATGCAGTCCGTATACCGTACGGGCTACGGGTTAACGGGTTAGTCCGCGGGCCCGGGCCCATTTGCCCACCTCTACCCATAGGTAATTTTGTCATGCCACTTAACATTCTATTGTTTTGGATTAAGAGGTCAACCCATTCATTTGGGCCCGAATACCCCCTTTTAAGGCCTTAGTGTGGATGCCTTCTACCCATAAGCTGGAATACCAATATTTAATTTTCTAATTAACCAAATTTTTTAGATGTTACAAGCTTTTTGCCTTATATGGGTGGTTTAGCTTTAGAATTTTTTTTCCACAAATGGTAAGGTAATTAACTATAAGTGGTAAGTTACACTTTTTTCCAAAAATAGTAAGTCAACGGGTAATTAGCCTTGGTCAACATACTGATAAACCCCATTCTGGTCATTATTTTATGGGGTTTCTCACACCATTTGATCCTTAAATTGCATTATCTTTGGGTGATTTTGATTGATAT
The DNA here is from genome assembly GCA_026413185.1 of Pueraria montana var. lobata. NCBI lineage: Eukaryota > Viridiplantae > Streptophyta > Magnoliopsida > Fabales > Fabaceae > Pueraria > Pueraria montana. The sequence goes on along the minus strand of CM048650.1, from coordinate 57,327,526 downwards.
ATGTTATTTTGGTGCAGAGTGAGCTTGAACTCGGGAAAAGAAGAAAAAGGGCTTGAAAACGTGGAAACAGCATCCCTGGCAAGTAAGCACGACCCTAAGCACGAGGCATGCTAAACAGCTCGCGCTCCGTAACTTATGCACAGCCCCATGCACGGGGCGTGCTGATCCAGTAGCGCTCCGTAACTTATGCACGACCTCATGCACAGCCCCATGCATACCCCTGCAACAGCTGAAGTCTTTAAATAGATTAGGTTTTTATGTTTTAGAGACACCTTTTCTTTTACATTCAGTTTTTACACTTCTTGAGAGTACTTTGGGAGTTTCTGAGGGAATGACAGGATAGGAAGAACATAAGTGCATCACGGGGATTAGTTCTTGTAACGATTCTTCTCCTCTAATGTCTCTTTTGTTCTCTTGTTTGGTTTTATGCTTTCCTATGCCCATGGCTAGCTAAAACCTTAAGCTAGGGTTGTGATGTAGGATGTGCCTGTGAACCCCAATTTCTCTATTTTAATTTAATTCCTATTTTGATTCGGTCAATTGAATTATGTCATTATTATTATTTCTTGTTTGGAATTGGCCAATCTGGACTTGTTTGAATCAATTAATTGTCAGCGACCAATACTGTGATTAATTGGTAGACCTATGGAATAATTGAGTTTAGAGGAACATCGCATGAACAATCCTATTTACTAAACTTTTGATCAGATTAGTAAATTATTGATCACCCTCTCTGTATTTTATATTTTTCCCTAATTTCAACCCTACATGAACAATTAGGTAGTTAATTGGGGGAAAGATGATTAATAGCTTGATCAATATCTATTGATTAATTTAAGAGGAACGATTAGCAATTGAAGAATGATTTAGGGTTCTATTGAAATAGAATTTGGGGGAAACTTAAAGGTGCATTCGAAATCACAATCCTAGGTCTCTTATTCTGTCAGAATCTTCATTAGTTTCTACTTGCTCATATTTTCTATTCTTTTCTCAATTAAATTGCAACTCAAACCAATTTTCAACACCTTGTCCTATATAAATTTGTTATTTAGGAACCACAATCAGTCTCTAGGATACGATATCCGGACTTAGGTCCACTGTTACTACTGCGTAGGGTACGCTTGACCTTAAGCGGTACGCATTTTACGCATCACATACTAACTGTATAGAGAAATGTGTCAATGACACTTTGACACTGGTTCATGATACACCTTTGCTTGATCACTTACTCTTTTAGTGTGCACTCATATTGATAAACGCAACTCAAACAGTGTCAGTAGGATTTCTCTACTAAAATCACACCGAAAAACATGAAACACTAATTAATTAACTCTTTTCATGAAATTAAAATTATTTTTCCTTGTAATTATCCCCAATCACTAAATTAATCATAGAGAAGAAAAAAATCATTGAGTTACAATTAGGGTACAAATAGGGTCCAAATAAGGTCCAAGCATAATCAAATTTAAGTCATAAAAACACAACATAAAATGTTTAACACATTTAAACATGCATGTAAAAATTTGTTAAACCTTTTTAAAATTGGATAGTGAAAATATTTATAATTGATAGTGTTAAATGAGTGCATTATTCCTTTCATATAATCATTCTCTTTCTTTCCATACAAATATTAGGAATGACAATTTTACCCAAACCCTATGAGTACTTACAAAAAATATTTGTAATGGGTAGGTAATATATTTGCTCAATAGGAATAGGTTCAAGGAAAGAGACTCACCCACAAAATTTAAAAGGAACGAGTGTGGGTATGGGTACTATAGTACCCACCTCGCCCCTATACTTACACCTATATATATTATTAATTATTTAATTAAAATATCTCATATATACATATATATACATAGAATATTAATTATTAAAATATAGTCTTGAACCTAAAATCCCTTACTCCCTTCATGAACTAGCTTTGTTGTTGAAGTCACTACATTGTTAATGTGTGTTGTTTCATATCATATTTTGCATAGTCTTTTACTAGGGATGGTAAAACGAGTCGAGCCTGGCAGGCCGGCCTGCTTAACCCATGAAAAATGGCGAGGCGAGCTAGGTGGCTCAACCTGCCAGCCTGTACTAGCCCGCCCTGCCTAACTCGCCAACCCGGCGGGCCACTAACGGGCGGGGCGGGTTGGCCTGTCAACTCACTATCTATATGTTACTTTTTTAAAAAAAAATATAAATGTTATTAGATATTTAGTTTTTAGTGTTCTTCAAAAATTAAAATACACATTTATTATTGTTCTTATCTTATTTTATAAACTCAATTCCTCTAATACTAATAGAAAATTTTATTTTTCAAATCAAATTTAGGCTAAGTTATTAATTTACTTTGCATTCTTTAACTAAATTTGTCAATTTGGGTTAGTTTTATTAAATAAGAAACTGTAACTTTTTTTCTTTTTTTTGGCAGGCCGGCCCCCAGCTCACCACCCCACCCTTAAGCAGGGCGGGCTAGGATTTTTAGCCCACCATCACAAGGCGGGCCAACTTGCCTCGACCCACTTTTGGTGGGCTGGTGGTAGGGCAGGCCAAAATAGGTCGGGCTGGCCCGTTTTGCCACCCGCTGTCTTTTGCTTAGGTTTGCATACATTTTTCATAGATTAGGCTTTATTTTAGTCATGCTTTTCTCAATTTCCCCAATTAAGACTTGTTACTGTTATAGATTTGTTTTTTGTTCCAGGATTGAACATTTTTAGGATATAGGTTTGTTTTTGTTTCTAGATTGAGCATTTTTAGGATGTTTGGACTTGGAGACTGAGAGTTGGAAAAGATGAAGCATAAGGAGTCATGAAAACAGAACAAAAGAGGGGATTTCACACCTATAAGCCAAGGAGATCACGATCTACCTATGAAGAGCTTCATGATTGTGATATGATGCAGACAAACGACTAAGTGACATAGTGTGAGGCATTCATGACCGTGATCCTGCTCACATTTTATCTGTGTGGATTCTCTTGGCCATGAACATAGAGCATAAACTTAGTTTTGCGTTGTTGTTTAATTGTGTAAATTGGACCTGAACCCTTCTTAACCCAATTTAAATAGATTGTATTAGTCATGTTTTAGTGGTTGAAACCTCAGAGGAGTGACGACATTAGGCTTGAGAATAGAGGTGGAATTCTTCTTTCTCACTTTGAGAATTCAGGGTTTGATGTTTATGTTTTCTCTTAGGTTTTCTCCAAGACTATGATTGAGTAATATTCTTTGTTTTTAGGATTAGGCATAGCCACTGATACATTAATTTTTATGCATTGATTGTTTTCTCCCTTTTGTTAAGTATTTGAATGCTTTCAATTTAATCCTTATCAATCTTATTCATGTGAATTGGTTGGTCACCTATTTGCATCTCTTAGATAATTGGAGAAGAATTGAAAGGTGAATCTAATTATTAGGAATAGAGATTTAAATGTAGGACTTAAATCACGAAAGTAGTTTTAAGTTTTGTGAGAAGAACCAATAAATTATTATGAACTTAAAGGGTTTAATTGAATCCAACTACCACGGAAGTAAAGGTTAATTCGATTAGGCATAACTTTTGTATCTCGAAAGGAAACCTTAATTAGATTAGGATAATTCACCCTCAAAGGAATTCAATTTTAACAATTAGGTGACATTTTATATTCATTAATTATCATTAAGGTAACCTTAATCCTCAAAACCATTCTTGCTATTGTTCCATTCTTGATTTGCTTGTTATTTTCTTTACTACTTTAAATATCTATTTTTACCCAGTAAAAAAAATCTATTTTTACACTCATTACTCTCTCTCCCAATCAGTGTTTTAAGAACCGGACCGGCCGGTCCGACCGGAACCTTGTAGGCTAACCGGTTCGGTTCAAAGAAAGGATCAAAAATGTAGTTGACCCAATACGACCCAGGTCGAACCGACCGGTTTTTTAAAAAAAACCGGTGACCCAGCGGGTCACTGGTCGAACCGGTTGTAGTGTTTTTTTTTTTTTTTGAAAAAAAAAATGCTGAAACCATGTGTTTTAATTTTTTTTTAATTTTGTTTGTATATAAAACTTATTTATGGACTTGTATTGACATGACTATTGATTGTTATTTTTTATTTGGAATATTAAGTACTTTACAATGACAATAATTTTAAATTTGGAGTGTTAAATAATTAAATTATGTTAGCTATATTATATTTTTAAATTTTTTTAATATATATCGAGTCAAACCGGTCCGACCAGTAACCCACCGATCCGACCAATGACCCATTAACGCAGTACCTCGGCCGGTTCGATAACCGGTCCGGTTCTTAAAACATTGCTCCCAATCAAATAATTCTTTCATTTTATCTTCTTGAATAACTATAAATTAGTAATTATAAAACACAATATGTGCGGATATGATATTTTTATTATTTGACAAAAATTGTACACTTGTGATTTCCTTTATCAATTGTCCACTCATCGTTATTCTCTCTAGTTGCTACTAACTTTTAATGCTTCGCTCCAGTCGTTGAAAAACTTCACCAATCCTTATCCTTGTCCACATCCTTGTTTAACGTTACAATGTCTCTAGACGAGAGTGTTGAAAAGTCCCAATGACACAACCATTATCCTCACACAACTTATCCTTGCATTGTTAGTCTTCCCATTAGAACTATGTTATTAATGGTCATATACTAATGTTTAGATTATTTGAGAATGATTTAATTGAGTTGTAGAGTAATTTTTTAAATTAATGTTCTTTTATTGATTTTACAATTAAGTAAAATTAGCAATTATGAGTACGAGTATATAGATATCCAATGGATATGAAAATAAAGATTGAAGTTGCTACTCGCCCATGTATGAGGCTAGGTAAGGCATTTTTTTCAAGCACGAATATGATGTCGAATACTATAGTATCTTATCCAAACCTTATCCATTGTCATACCTAACAAATACTCATTAAGCCATTGAAGAATGCTAGTAATACAGTACCTATTATTAGTTAATATTTATAAAAAAAAACTACAAAATCATAAGTGAAGCTCAATAAATAACAAGTGAGACCTATCAAATTTGTGTTTTTCATGAAATTTCAACTAATAAAGGACATCTCCAAAATAGTATGTTAGAAAATGTATTGCTTTTTCTCTTAAGCCATTTTAGTTTGGTCATTGTTGGCTATTATAAGTTTAAGAGACCTAAAAGTTTAAAAGTAAATAGTCAATGCAGGGATAGGGTAAGTAAATTTTATAATATCATCCAATTACAAATTGTCAAGTATGATAAATTTATTTACTTTTATAATAATTACCTTAAAAGTTATATCTATCATAATTTATAAGTAACACCGACAATACATAGAAATTAAACTTTAAGTTTAATCTTTACAAGTGTACATTTCAATTATATTATTTCTTTACTATTTTTATAAACTTTAACTATTCACATAATGCAAACAAATTCATAACTTTTTTATTCCTTTTCCTTTTCATGTAAGGGATAAGCGACGTGTAAAAGGTGCAAGAGAAGCACCATTTAAATATAAAAAATAATTAAAAAAACATGCATTTCAATAACTCCCTCAAGGCATTGCAATTCCAATGCCTTGTATAGGAGAATTAGATTTTTTTTAACAAGGTATAGGAGAATTAGATTAAAAAAAAAAACATCAAACTCATGGAAGAAACATCAAAGAAAATGAAACAACCTGGTTGTTTTGACCAAATAATTCCACATGAGCAAGAAAAGAAAAGAAAAAGTCATCTTCCTTAGGTAAGTAAAAAAGAGCTCTTTCACAGGCATTGTTTCGCATACACATAATCAAGTAGGTAGAGTACTATTTATGCATTATCAATAAGGCATCAACTATATTTATATGTATGTGCATTTCATAATATCATAATATCTCGTATGTTCAAAGCCTTGGTATCGTACCGTGGGGAAACACAAACACCCTATAAGTGAAGGACAAAAAAAGAAAACCCACAACAAACTCTTAATAATCTTTTTCTAATATATCTTTGTATGCCCACCCATGTTTATCCAAAAATGCCTGAACTGCTTCCTTTATGGCTAAGTTGGGTATTAGCTGTGATGGATCAAGAGAATCTCGGGTGACTGGATCAAACTTACCCACCTAATTTTAGAGAAGTTAAAAAGCTGCACAATGACTTAAATGAAATTGAAAACATTTGGTCCAGAAAATGTAACATACAAATCAAATTACCTTCTCAAGATGTTCAAGAATCACTGTCCTCTCATATGTAAGTCCACTTGGGGTAATGACAGGATCACAAAAAATATCAAGTGCGATTCTACAGCATAGATAATCAGGCACCTAAAATAAATGACAAGGCATTTCGTAGGATAAATAATATAGACATTTCCCAAGGACCTAGAAAGTTGTAAGAAAGATAAAATAAAAGTCGTGTTATAAATACCTCGGTAGGCATGTCATTTTCTGCAACTTTATTAAACACTCTTCCTAAAGCATTTAATTGTTCCAAATGGGTAGTAGCATCTTCAATAAATCCTTCCATGTGAGAGAATTCAAGAAAATGTTTTTCCTTTAGAGCAGACTCACAAGCTTCTCTGAAACAAACACATATTTTATGATAATAACTCAACATGATAATTATCTTCCGACCAGTAAATAAATTACACTACAAGAAAAGCAATAATTCATGAAGTAACACAAATAAGATAATGACAAAGAGCACCAATTATTAACGAATGACCCATAGTTAATAGGTCTAGCAATCACAGAGAAACGTACTTCAAGTTCTGCAGTTCCCATGATCGCTTAGTATATGAATGTTCCCACTCCAAGTATTTTGCTTTTGCAAGCTCTTGCCATATTTCCTCTACCATTTGGCCCTTAGGATGGGCACCTCTATCCAGATCCAAAGCCTATTAATGACCATAACCAATGAGAAAGTTGCCATGCGTAAAAAAGGAGGAAAAAAATTCATGTCTAGGAAATATTTGTCACATAATAAAACCAGGAAAGTTAAATTTAAATAGAGCTGAAAACAAAATGAAAAGAAGTGACCATTAACAGCTCTATCTATAGTAAGGCAATTTGAGAGAATGTATAAAAACTCTTAACCTCAGTCTTCACAGCAAACTAAACTCTATTCACATGCATCACTCAAAATTGGGACTAAGCAATATGAAAGAAAACTATAAGCTAAGGGTTAAGAGACTTTGCAAATATGTATTTTGTCAAAAACAACAAGAATAGTTATCTTCCTCACCATATTTCAACACAACCAAATTCTGCAATTTCTTAATATTAATATTCAATAAATCATTAATTTAAAATGACCAAGAGGGGCTCAAGGTCTCAAAGTCTTTTAGCTTCTTGTTTGCCATAATTACTAAGTTGTATGACACGGGTGAATAAAATTAAGAAAGTATCCCATCACAATATCACAGATAAAGTTATCAACTAATTTCCTGAAAAGAAATTAATTTAAATTAATTTGTAAATCCTATAAATTATAGTCTATATAGAGTTTTTTAACCATCATTCATGAAAATTTTAATATAACATTATTCTGTTAAAGTTCTAAATTTTTTTGCAATTCATTAATTTCACTAATAATATTTCTATATTGTTAATATCAAATAAGTTATTATATATTTTATTTTCCAAGCTAAATATTTTTAGTTTACTAAAAAGTAAATTTGTATGAAATTAGTTATTAGTTATACTTAAGAAATATTATGAATTAGTAAATATATAATTTAAGAGATAAATTGTAAAACTAAAATGTTTATAAAAATAATTTGCTAAAATTGAAATTTGAAAACTAAAACAAAATTGCATCTCTTTTTTTAACAGGTTTTGCCATATCGTGTCATTAGCTTTCTAATAATTTGTCGAAGATATATCGTTTCTTCGCAAAAATATTTAACTTTACAGTTTCTAAAAAAAACTATTTATGCAAAGTTTAATCAGGGAGGAATTTATAATATTTCATGAAAAAGAGAAATTACAAAACTTAATAAGCTTATACATGATCCACAAACCAACTTTTATTTTGATGAATAAGAGACAAGATAGTAGGAAGTGAGAGAGGGAAAAGAAAGGAAGAAGTAGTTGCATTAAAAATAATACAGACTTAAATATGTTTTTGTCTTGATAAATTAGCAAATTTTATTTTGGATTTTTAATAAAAAAAGAATTTTGCATTGAGTTCTTAATGAAACAAAAACTTTAATTTTGATCCTTGTTGTTTTGTTTTAATCCTTCTAATATATCTATTTTTTTCATTTTAGTCCTTATAATATTTTCATTTTGTATTAGTTCCTTTGAAAAATATTTGATAGAGACTACTAACAAAATGATCTACATATTTTAGGGACAAAAACAAAAAAATAAATATATTAAAAGAACTAAAACAAAATAACAAGGACTATCAAGCATAAAAAAAAATAACAAGGACTAAAATCAAAAAAAGAAATTTTTCAAGGACTATTTTGAAAAAATAATTTTATAAGGACAAATAAAAAACAGTACTCCTTCCTGTCCTTAATATAAGGCACAATTTAGAAGGGATTGATGGTCCTTTTTATAAGCCATTTTACAATTCCTATGAAGCATTTAATTTTTTTTTCCACTAGTTGTCCTTATTAAATACTCTAAGTATTTGTGTTTTTTATTGATAGTGGTGCATAATTACTTTAATGTTTTCACATCACCCATAACAAATTAATGATTATTAATAAGGATAAAATTGGTACATTAGTAACATTTTTTAAAAAATCAAGAAAATCAACTAAATTAACTACTTTTATTGGTCTGTATGATTTTGTGCAATGTGCCTCATATAAAAAGGACCGAAAGGAGTATATTACAAGGACTAAAAATATATTTAAGAGTGTGTTTCCTAGATTAAAAGTTTATTCCTGAAAAAGTAAACATGTTGATTCCTGAGAATGTTGTAATTTCCTTTTTTACTATGTTTTCCTATACTTTTATTCCCATTAAGAGGGATGAGAATGTGATGTTTCCATGGGAATAAGGGAAATTATTCTCTAACACACATGTAACTTCCATTTTTATTTTTTTTATTTAAATTATCTTGAATTTTAAAAAATAATCCTAAGAATATTAAAATACAACCAAACACATTTTTAAATATAACCAAGAATAACATTTCTAATTATCATATTCCTGAGAATATGATTCCTAGGAATTCAATATCATTCCGTGAAACAAATACCTTCTAAGCCATTTTAAAATTATAAAGACTTAACTAAAAGTTTTTAAATTATAAAGACTTAATTAAAAATCTAATGAAATTATAAAGACCTACAAATTAATTTAACCTGGAAGTTATGTACAGAAAACAAAACTAAATGCAATAGAAAATTGGTTTTGACAACCTATGCAAATAAAAGTACCCTCCCTGGACAAATATAAAAAAAAAAATGAAAGACATGAATAAATGACATATGATCAAAACATTAGTCCATTTTTCTTGTCAAATTGGACAAAAAATTGAGACATCCAGAAAAAGTAATAGAAGGTCCAGTGATGCATAACATGATTCATAACACCTTTTTTAATAAGAGACACATCTTAATGAGGTTCATACACCTATATTTCACAATGAAACACAAGGACCAATGGTGCGTAACACCTAAGTTTTACACTAAAACACAACAATAAAGACCAACTGAATCCAGTAAAAATCCTAAGATACATAATCATGCAAGATTTGGTTCCTCTCTAACATCAAAATGGTAAATACAAAAATAACCTAACAAGTAAAAACCTGGCAGAAGAAAATAACAGAAATCATTTAAGGTATGTTTGGGAGTTAGGTTTTGGAAGGAAAGGGAGGGGAAGGCAAATTTTTCATTCCAAATAAATATTCTCTAATTTGATTTTTTTTTTTAAATAAAAGAAATAAAATAACATATATTTGATATCTTTTTAAAAATAAAAGAAAAAAAATAACATATAACATAAACTTAATATGTTAATCTTTTGTTTATTTTTATAAACATTATATTACTCTCTTCATTTAAAAATAAAATATTTGCCCTCCTCTCCCCCTCCAAAACCCAACTACCAAACATATCCTTGGTATTTATTTATTTATTTATTTATTTATGCATCCTTGGTATTTATTAATAACCCTAAAACTCCAATAAAATATATGCTTCAGATTATACAAGCTAGCCATCCTAATTGTTCTACGGACTTGACAACAAGTTATTATTTAGTTTTTATTATCACCCAAAATTCATTAGAAGTTTGAAGAGATAAACGAAGATAATGCTTCTAAGTTCCAAGACATCAAGAGAAAAAAGTATCACATATAATGTTTGCTATATCTATAAACATTCAATTTAGCAATTTCACTTATAGACTACTGATACAAAAATGGTTGGTATTAAATCTTATTGAGATTCAAGATACTCAAAAATAGTTCTTGCATAAAATATGATTTTATTTCTTTTAGTGGTGATTTGAGTTTGAACATTGCATCAGTTAAAGTAATTTACAACATGTGAAAATTTCTTAAGAAACATATGAAAAGATGGCAACAATGGAAAATGACTACAAACCTTCTGCAATTCTAAGATTCCTTTAGCAAAATCTTGTCTCTGAACCAATGCAAGACCTAACATATAGTGGGCCTGGATTAGCAAAAGAACTAGACACCAGTTAATTCCAAAAAAGCATAATAATAATAATAATATGCAATGCAACAACTATAAAATAAAATAAAAATGCTGCAAAACCAAAAACTCATACAACCAGTGTTTGTAGTAAACTCTACACAACTCCCCCACAAACTAATACACAATATCCAATGATAAGATGTTGATTAAAGAATGTGATTCTAAAAGTAACCACAATACAAGGCATATGTATATAGAATATGACAAATATTAAGCCAAGTTCTATATATTCCTAGCTCTCCAAATGTGATTTTATTCTTATTCGTCATCTATTTTAAAATAGAAAAAACAGAGATGATAAACGAAGGAAGGGTTAGCAAAATGAAAACAAACACTGGAATATGCTTAAAGAAATGGAAAAAAAAAAAAACGAAAATCTGACACTGCAGAACACAATTAAAACATATATGATTCAGACAAAAAAGAAAATATAAATAAAAAGTAGTATGAGCTATTGCACTTGAATAAAGTTGTCAAAAGTCTCCTCTTTTCATATCATGATTTTCATCTCTTTTGAACAAAGAGGGAATACTGGAATAGTATCATATAAACACATGACATGTGCATTTAGATTCTATCCAAATTCCAAATACTTCAACTACAAGACATATGAGTTAAAAACTACCTCACTCACAACTTTCAGTTTCAAAACTAAGTATAGCTTGGTCATCCAACAAGTTCCTCGAGTTAGGGAATCACCTCTCATGTTGCAAGACTTTTATGGTCAATAATAAATGCAATCACTCACATTTTTGTACTATTGATATAAAAAGCAAAAATAATGCTTAACCATAATCAATTTCTCTTAGTTACTAATATTAGAGGTTTACAACAGGGAAATGCATTTTACATGTTTCATTAAAGAATTACATGAAAACAAGTAGATGATATATACCTTAACCAAATTGTTGTCAAGCTTAATAGCTTGACCACAGTCTTCCTCTACTCGGGTCCAGTCACTACAAGCACCAAAAATAAACACAACACTGAAGAAAACAAAAACAAGAACCCCCAACAAAACAAAGTCAAGTAAACTAATGTTTCAATCCCTACAAATGTACCTCAATTTCAATTTCAATTTAATTCTTAATTTAAATTATACATCAAGATTCAACCCTTAAAATTATATAAACTCATTTCATTTCTTTTGCTTCTTGTGGTAGGAACTAACTTGAGACAAATTTGAATAGAATAATTCACGAATTCGATCAAAGCCTAAATTGCAAGTAAGGTACTACATTACCAATGACCAAATTATCATTTTAGTAAAACAAAATTAATAATGATAAAAAAAACAAAAAAAAAACAGAATAATAAGGGTAAACTACCTTTTACCTACGTGACATGTTATTCATGTAGTTAGATAACGTGTAATGTAGGCACAAACGTTAATTTTAAAATAAAAAATTTATCAAAAGGACTAAAGTGACAAACAAATTGCACTTTCAGGGACTAAAATGACATTTTCATACTTTCAGGAACTTAAATGATAATAGATTACACTTTCGGGGACCAAAGTGACCGTTCACCCAAATAATAATAAGGGTAGGTTCCAAAATCATACTTGCGCTTTAGATGGCAGAGAGCACGATTGGTCCAATACACCGGAACATCGGGACGCAGCGTAATTGCCTTGAAACCACAAATGAAAAAACGAAAAGAGAGATAAATAAAGAAGCAAAAAAATCCAACACAAACAAGAAAACAAACACCAACGTTTTGAATGTCCAAGAATCCCTCAAAAAAACCGTTAATGTTTTTACTTATTGGAAACAAAACGACACCCTAGGAGTAAGTAAAAACCTCAGTGTAGGCATCGATGGCGGCTCCAAAACGATCTTTCTTGAAGCAGTTGTTGCCGTCTATTCTTAGTTGCTCAGCTTGTTTTGCCACAAACGATGAGTAATCAACGTTTGGACCCATTTCTCGTTCTTCCTTTTCTTTTTTCCCTCAATGATTTTGGAAAGTGAACGTAAATAAATGATTGGAATGAAATGCGTGAGGAAATTGCAAAGAAAGTTGGAGACGAGGACGACCCTTCCGTGAAGTTGACCTTGTTTGGGCCGTAAATGCAGCTCCTTACAAGCGGTAAGGGTTATTTTATTTTGTTTTACTGAGTGGGTTGGACTTGGACTCATGAACAGTGCCTTTGGAAAAATGAAAATGACATCAAATTACGGGAATCTGAAATTTGAGAGGGAAATGCACCTTTGGGAATGGGAGCCTTGATGAATTGTATAGATTTCAAATTTGTGGAAACCACTGAGGTATTTCCCATTGTTAGACTTTTATTCATGGTTGCAGATTAATCCTACGAGTTTCAATTTTTTTACACTATTAATTAATAAAAAAAATTATTGTTAGTATAATTTTTATAAAGTTTAATTACCTTTTTATCTATATAATTGCAACAATTTTTTTTAGTCCTTATAATTTAAAACATCTCATCTTAATTTTATAGTTACAATTTTTTTATTCTTTTGATTCTTGTCGTCAAGTTTCTACTAACGTTGTTTGAAGAAACATAGACAACATTAGTTAAAACTTGATGGCACTAAGTTGCACCTAATCTTGTTTCTTCGTTTTCATTTTTTTTTTTAATTTTGTTCATGTTTATTCAAACGGTGTTAGTCAAAACTTGGCGGCAAGGACTATGAGAATAAAAAAACTGCAACTACGTGACCAAAATAGAGACGATGTCTACTGTGCCAAAGTTCGGAATGTCACGCACGGTGCCAGAAAAATTTCAGCCGTTGGATATTGGGCATTGTATGTGTGCGATTGCGATCCTTCATTTTTGAACCGGGTTCAATTAAATGGAAAAATGATTTCAAATAAAATAAATATACCAAATGTCTTGTAATATTCCAGGTTGGATGTATAATAATACCCACGTGCACCCCCAAAGCCACATCAGTTACTGGTAGGGTTCTTCTTTAGCAAATCAACAAAATCTCGAAGAACGGCAGTTTGTTGGACATGGTCGTCGGAGGTTGCTTGCATCCTCGATGGATTACGGAGATCTAGCTTTTCAATAGTTGCTGCACCTGCAAAGCTTCAAAAATCGTTGCCGTAGAAGGGGGATTCGCGTTTTTCATGTTGCCAACAAGAACAGGGAAATCTCCTCTGCCAAAGTCGTTGCTCCCCGTCGGTGGTCGTTAGTGGCATGTTGTTTTCGCATCTGGTTAGTTGCTTTCCCTTTCGCATCCACTAGTTGCTGGAAATTTTTTTATTTATTAATTTGTTAAATTTTGAGTTCTGAGCTCTGTGTGTTGTGAATGGAGTCAATCCATGGTGTTATGGTGAATAGCTGTTAATTTTGCCATGTCAGTTTCGTAAATTTCAATTTTCATGAGTCATTGACGAATTGTTTTGGATAATTTCGATTAGAAGAAAATTATTGTTTTTATTATATGGCATGTTACATTTGTTGATCATTGATTATAGTTGTTTTGTTGAAGAAGGGTTTGTAAATGTTGCAAATGAAATCATCGATTGCTATTGGGGTGGAGTTTTTTCATTTGATTGTTTATGTGAGAATGTGAGTTGCAATAGTAGTACCTGTAATGTGATTTTTGTAATTATTTGTTGTTGGCATTCCTTTTTTTGTGGTTGAAAGCGTTGTTGAAATGATAATTGTATTTGTGTGTCAATTAATTGGTTTGATAAAGAGTTTACAAAGACAATTGGATTTGTGGTGGTTTGTGTAACAAGAGTTGCGAAACTTAATGCCTGATTTGTGGTTCAGATTGACTCTCAGGCATTATAAGAACCATGATTGTGCAGGTTCAGATTGACTCTCAGGTGCTTGCTTTCAGTCTCACTGGCTCTAAAGTGGGTTGTGCTGCTGGATGAAGGATTGTTAGAGTAATTGGAGATATGATTTATGATTGGCATACATAGTGATATTAACAGTTTATTTCATGTTATTATATGATTCTTCCATTTTTCTTTTTTACTTGTTTGGTTGTCAAACCCTATAACATTTTTTTCTTCCGATTATTACTTTTGATGAAGTTTTACACTTCAATTATTTTCATTCTCACTAACATTATTCTTGCAGGTGAAAACAACAGCACAATTAGATGCGTCATTGTCATTTCTTGCTACCACGACCCACAAGCTTGTAGAATCTTGATTTGAACAAGTTTGAAGAAACTTATGGTGTTAGTATGGTAGAAAAAACTCTAGCAATCTAGTCTCCTATAGGATTGGCCTTAGGCTCAGATAAGGAGAAGTGCCCGATCTTGTTGAAAGGCAATTAACACTTAATAATTATTCAAGCACTTTTTGGTAAGTTTTCTAGATGTCATCCGTTAGTATTTGCTTACGAGGATTGGCCAAAAAGTACAAGGAACCAAGCACTCTATTGTACTGTTTAACGTAAAAGGGTATTTTAGTTATAAAAAAGGATATAAACAAGTAAGGGAGGTATACTTATTAATTAAGGGGGTATATATATCAAAAGCCAATTATAACTTGTGTGATGATATTGTTATTTTGACATCGACTATGTGTGTTTATGTTAAGCCTTTTAGAAGTTTGTAATTTACGTGATAATTTGTCGATTACGAATTAATATTATTTTGGGTAGAGTAGGTGTTTTTATTATGACGATTTTAAGAACCTATTATTTAGGTGATATTTAAGGAGTTATTTAGGGTGTCGTATTTGTCGAAGCAGTTGTTTATAACCTTGGTTTCAAACGTAGGAATAATGTGACAATAGTTGGGGTGATTAGAAACAGTCAAGTAATGTAATTCGGGTGATATAAAATGAATTGTTGGATGCAAAATTTTTGCCTAAACACGGGCGCTTAAAATTTGTGTTTTGACTGTGTGCATATAGTCCGAGCCCATGTTGATGAATGTCGAAGTTGCTATATACAGGCCCCCTTTATACTAATACAGTCCTCCTTGTCATTTTTTTCCTGAAAAAAGTAGAAAGCCTCCCCCTTCCTATAATTCTTTGAGAAAAAGGCTTATCTGGATGACTACACATGGGAATGGGTCCAATTCTTCCAGAAAAATGATCATCTGGATTAGTATACATGGGAATGGGTCCATTTAGAGAAGGTAAGCATGAAACTTTTGGTAATTTATAATTTCTCCCATTGTGTGTGAATCAACATAATTGCTTTTGAATCAAAAGATTTGATGACATTGTAGAATTAATTTTCCCATCCCGGTGCAGTTGTTGGTTTCTTTGGTTTGGGAAGAATTATTCAAATTGAGAGAAAAACTAATGCTACCATTGATATTTGTTAAATGTGTCTCTATATTTTGAGAGCTGTGGATGGGAGTGTTTTTTTTCAAATCTTTTTTTTCGAAGAGGATTATGAGATGAACAACGAAGTGTGTATATTGGAGGTAGTTTGGGGATAAAAAATGACAAGGTGGAGTGCATTAGTGTAAACGGGGACTCTAAATAGCAATTGCCTAAAAAGTTCCTATAAATGAATTTAAAATTGTTTGTCCAACTTGGTTTAATGTTACGATATTGGGTCCATGAATTAAAATAGTAAGGTTGTGGGTAATTTATATGTAGCATGAATGTAGTTACAATTCTCTTTTGCTAGCCAATGTTTATCAGGGAATTATGGTTTTGATAAACTTAATGTGAAACATTTGTTTATTAGTCCAAGAAAAAATGACAAAAATTATTGAATCACGTCGTGAATTCAGTCGATTTGTTGATCCAAATTAATTTAAAAATTTTAAAAATATTTGTCAATGATAGTAATTTAGTCGACAATATTTAAAATAAACTGATATTGATTGTTAGATAAATGGCTCATGAAATTTAAAATATATTTGTAATTGTAAGCTTTATAAAAAATGAAATTTTTTTCTTGACTAAATAGTCCCTATTACTAGTAAGAAGTGAACATGATGATTTTAGTTGTCAACTAGCACGATACCCGTGCCTCCGCACGGCTGACTTGGTTGCTTTCGCACGTTTATAGGCAAGTAAATAATGTAATATATATTCAATTTATTAAGCTCATTATTATTAAAGGAATCAATATTTATGTGGTTAGTATATTATTTACCAAAGTCTAAACTATATATTTTTTTGGCCAGTAAGAATAGGGAAGGCAATGGGTAGGGTCATATAGTACCCGTTCCCATACCCGTATTTAAAAAAATACCCGTACCCGATCCCATACCCGCCTGGGTAGCAACTTTAATCCCCATCCCCGTACCCGCTGGGTACTTATACACCCATACCCGCACCCGCTACCCGCAGTTTACTTATGTATGAAGTTAATAAATCAATAAAAAAAATAGGCTTAAATGCAATTTTGATCCCCTATTTTGCACAATCCGCAATCTTTGGCCCTCTATTGTAAAATAGAGACATTTAGTCCCCCAATTTTGTAAAATCCATAATTTTGGTCCTTCCATCAAATTGAAAGCATTGACAGTTAAGAGATTAACGTTGATCTTGACATGACCCAAATATAATGATGTGAAAACAAGATTTTTTTTAATTATTTTAAATACTGGGTAATAATTATTTGTTTATCTACGTCATTAAAGTATATGTCACGTCGATTATAATGGTTGGGGTAGTTGTGAATCCTAATATAAAAATCACAAGTCTTAATCATTTATTTTTAAACTAGTTATACGTTGTTGAAGCACATAGCATGTCGTAGTCAAATAAATGATTTATTTTTTAAAATATATTTTTCATCAATTATTCTACTAAGTATTTAAAATAATTAAAAATTAAATAAATAATCTCGTGTTACGTCACTATATTTTGATCACGTTAAGGTTAATGTTAATTTCTTAACAGTCAATGCTTTCAATTTGATGGAAGGACCAAAATTATAAATTTTACAAAATTGGGGACTAAATGTCTCTACTTTAAAATAGGGGGACCAAAATTGTGGATTGTGTAAAATAGGGGGACTAAATGTCTCTATTTTAAAATAAGGGGACTAAAATTGCGAACTGTGAAATAGAGGGACCAAAATTGCATTTAAGCCATAAAATATTAATTAAAAATTACTACAAGTAAATCGAAAATTCACACTTAAATAATTCAAACTTAACATTAAAAATATCCACACATAATATTAAAAATATAAAATATAAAATTGTTGTAAGTTATAACATAAATATTTTATTGTTAGTGTTAGTTTATGGAAAATATAATTTTTTTTTACAGAAAAGTATATATATAACATAATTATTTATTTAAGTTATTTTAATTACATTGATATATTAATATATATATATATATATATATATATATATATATATATGGTAGGTGAGGGGCGGGGCAGGTACTATAGTACCCGTACCCGCTCCCGTACCCGCAAAAAAATGCTGGTAAATACTCGACCCCAGTCCCAATAAGCGGGTATTTACCTGACAAGCTTGCGGATATTTTTGCAGGTACCCATAGGGTCCAGGTACACTTTGTCATCCCCTAAGTAAGAACATAACAATAAGATGAAAACCTTTAGGTAATAGCAAATACGATACGAATTTGTGTATTAAAAAATGATATCATGCAAAAAAGGAGTAGCCATAGATGGAATTCAAATTTAGTATATTACAAGCAACAACAAAAAGGCAGACATGATAATTGTTTTGTATATAATAATATAATATTAATAAATTGATCTAATAAAGACATGTGAATGGATCAAAGTATTTTTTTTAATTTAGAAAACAAAATTAAAACCAAAAAATTAAAATAGTAAAAGACTAAAAAGTATTTTAATCTTATCCAAATATGTAGTTAATTAAAACCAACAAATGTATAAGTGGTGATTGTGAATAGGTATGGCAACAAGGTAAGGCAGGGACGGGTATGTTTTCTCCCTATCCCCGATCTTTGACAAGGATAAAATTTTGTACCCACTCCCGTCCCCGTTCCGGGTTGGGTATATCTGCCCCATCCCCATCATTGTCTCCTAAAAATGACTACTACTTTAAAACAATAGATTTGTAGATATTTTTTTGTCTACTTTTAAATTTAAAACTAATTTTAGATGTCATTAAATTGAATAAGCCATAAAAACACAGTGATTAATAACATAAAGTCAACCCATTACAATAGAAAAATGTCAAGCCTCATTAAAAGATTAAATAAATTTGAGAAAACTTAATTAACCGTTTAAACTTCTCGAAAATGCAGAAAGAGTGAGAGTATTCAAATAGAGAAAATATATTTGATTATAGTCGCACAATTATTTCTTATTTTATTTAAAATATTTATAAAATGGTATGAAAAATTGATGTTTAAAAATTTAAAAAGGATTTAACTTATGTTAAATTTAAATATTTTTTGTAATTTTCAAATGTGAAATAATAAAAGCATTCAATTGTTTTATAATTATACTCTAAAAGAAAGATATTAATTTTATAATATTTATAGTTTATACTCTAAGTAGGATTATTGTGGTCTCTACAAAAAAAAACTATTTTAATTTATCATATTATTGAGTATTTGCCATGTACTTGTGTGAAATACTCGAAGAGAGAGTTTTGTAGTCCATAATAGTATTCAGCAGAATTGTCTCCCGTGAATCATATTTGTGATTTCTATCATAAAATTAAAACTAATTTTAATTATGATATTATCGATAAAGTAATGTAAAATTATTTAATAATAAAAATATATAATATAACAATGATCTTGAGTAGGATTACCTTTCGTAAATGATATTTGTGATCTCTACCAAAAAAAAAAACTATTGTAATTTATAATATCATTGAGTCTTTTGCATGTACTTGTGTAAAATACTCGTAGAGAGAGTTTTGTTGTCCATAATAGTCTTGCGCAGAATTGTCTTCCGTGAATGATATCTATGATTTCTACCATAAAATTAAAACTAATTTAAATTATGATATTATTGATAAAGTAATATAAAATTATTTTTTAATAAAAATATATTTAATAAATTTATTGTAAACATAGAGTCAAATTTATATAAAACATTCATTAAATTTAAAATATTTTTTAGTATAAAAATGTCAACATTCATAAAATTATAATTAATTTTAATATGTAATAAATAATTATATAAATTTATCATTCAATTAATGTAATGATAACATGTTTTTATATAATATCGAGCATATTATTATATTAAATATTTTAAAATAAATTAAACATAATTTCAACAAAGAGGATACGGGTATTATCCGAATTTTTTAAACGGGGATGAGGAGGGGGATGAGTATGAAATTATACCCATACTCGTACCCACCACCGTTACATTTTTTTTATAATTTTTTTGTCACAACATATATATATATATATATATATATATATATATTATAATTTTTAAAAATATAAATGAAATAACGTAATAGTTAAATAATTTAAACTATAATAATAATTAAATAACAAACTTAAAATTATATATTTAACTAAAAATAGAATTTAATTCTTAATTCTATCTTTAATTCCTTTATTATTCATTAATTATATTTATTATTTGAATTAAAACATAATTAATAACTTAATATATAATTTATTTAAAAAATTATAAAAAAAATTAAATTATAAAAAATAGTGTGGTGATTTACCTGTGGGTATATCCAAACCTGATAAAATCGGACGGTCACAGAGAATGTAATTTTCACTTGTCTGGGCTTCACATTCTATTTTCTGTAAACAATGTGCATAAAGGCACTGCACTTAATCATACCGCATTAGTTTTTGTTGTTCAACATTATGATATTAACACATTACATTTTATTTTTAAACTACATGATAGATCTTTCACTTTTTTTTTTATCTTGAAACATATTTTTTTAATTTTTTAAGTAATTAAACTTTTAAAAAATGCACATACACATCAGTTGAAATACATTAACTCGATTTAATTTACCAACAAAAGATGACAATAGTTGTCATTAAACGATAACAAAATATTTTCCATAATAATGCATCCGCGATACATTTTTTTGTTCAAAACAAACGATGATAATTAAGAGGGAAAATAGTAGTAGGTGGTCCAACGACGAACCTTCAAGTACATTTTAGATAAATTACCCACAATGTCATAAGTTAAATCCTAATCCTCGTTGACAACCAAGCATATGATATCAGAACCATTTATCTTGATGAATTTGACCGTATCATTTACTTGAATTGGACAATGGTTGACGAAGTCCTCCCATCCTTGACCAAGTGTACAGTCATTGTTTACTATTGTGTCCCATATTAAGGGCCATATTTCATAGGTTCCACCTGGCAGCAAGACAAGAATCTCTTTTGGCCTGTCAACTAACATATAGTGGACCACATGTTGTGGAACAACCTGGTATTGAAATTAAAAATGAAAGCATGTTATCGTATATGAGATTCACAACATGGTTGTTAATACTTCACATGACTATAATTAACAATAAAAAATATTTTACCACGGGTTCAGCTAAATCTCGCATTGAAGGGGTAATATTTGTTTGCCAAAGAAGTTCTTCGTCAAATTCATTGCCATCATCCTCTGAATCTTCCACATAAGCCGAAATGGTGAGGGTGAATGATCCATTGCACAGGTATGTAAATTAAAGTAAAACGGTCTCTTGAAGATTGTAAAAAACCTTCATGTCGGGGACTCCATTTGTTAGGCGTCCCCATTGACCTCGTGGCTCAACACTGCATGTGAATGTACCCCCGTTTTCACCTTGTATGAATATTTCTTCCCCCATTTCGTGTCCCCATCGACGATAAAATCGCCGCGGGATGACCACGTAATTCTAAACGTTGTAATTACCATAATTATCATTCATAGTAACAGCAATATTAAGTTATTGAATGATGTAAGTATAAACTGTCATGATATTTATTTTAAAAATAATTAAGTAAATAAGGTTACCCTGTCAAAATGGAGGACGGTCTCGAACTTCATGTATGCTTCCATTGTCTATGCTACGAACATGAAGAGTGGAAGGAGTGTAATACAATTAGAACAATGATATACATGCAAATTGATAAGCAGTTCGAGTGTCATATGTAATGTCGTGATTTCTTTCAAGTGTTTGATTGATAATACAAGAGGAAATTAAATTTAAAGCTATATTATGTATAAAAGAATTAATAAATAGATTGTGTTGTTATGTGCTATAATGTTGTTGATAATATTTCATGTAAGGTCAGGCTTAGAAGGTAATGCTGTTGTTAGGAATTTTACGTAAATTTCGTAAGTTGTAGAAGAAGAAAAAAATAAGAAAAGGGGGTACTTTTAGAGGAAATAGAGGTGTTACCAAAAAAATTTCATGCAAATCTCTTAAGTGAACGTGTCAAGCTTCCTGTTTCTTCCATTCTCCTTCATTCTTATCTTTCTTTTTCTATAAGTTTCCTTACCGTGAGTGAGAGAGATATTTTCTACCTGAACTTGAAGATTTATTTCTTCTTTCCTAGAGAGTTCTTGGCTGATTTTAAGCTGGTAAGTCCAGTTCCTTCTTATTCTTGATTTCTGAGTAACTTATTCATCTCTTCCCAAGAACATGAGAAATAGGTCTTGGTTAGATTTTAAGAGATAAGAGAAATCTTGATTTTTGAGTTTACTTTGATATTGTTTTAGGTGTCTCCTAGTTGATTCTGTAACAAAACTTGAGGGCAGATCACTCGAGAACCTCAAAGTTATTCTCACTAGCTTTTTCTTCTTCACGGTTTGAGTCAAGAGCTGTAGGTAAGGGAAGCTTTAAACTTGTTTGACTGATCTGGTGGTGATATGTTTGGAATTCTGTTTCTGTTTGGATGCTTGAAAGATCTGTTATGATGATGTGATGATTTTTGTCCTCTTGATGTTTTGATGATTTGAGCTGAGTTGTTGTGATAATATGTTGTTGTGCTTTGGAATGATATTGTAAGTGTTGGAAAAATGGTTTCAAAATCTTGGAAACTTATGTTCGTAATGGGTTTTTGAAAGGTTCTGGACTCTGCAGAAAACCACTCGTCCAAAGAAAACCATCGTCCATCTATCTATACTACAACTAAAAACAACGTCCAGTGAATACTAGAGACCAGCGTCCAATGACCCAGTGCCTAAATACCAGCGTCCAATGACCCAGTGTCTAGAAACCAATGTCCAATGATTCAGTGTATAATGACCCGCGTCCAGTGGGGCCTTATGTTCAGTAAAGTCTGACGTCCAACGATGGTGGTTGTGAAATTTTGAGGGTGTGTTTAACAGAGAATCAGAACCTAGTCTTGTTACGAACGAGGATGTTTGATATGCCACTATTTTGGTTCTAGAGCTATGTTAGGAAATTCACACTTTTGATTAACGTTGATGTTGAGTTGTGAGTAAGGATTCAAGTGCTGAGAATGCCTTACTTGTGCTTATTGAACTGCTGGATGGGTTCATAAGCTTGATTTGAGAAAAATGGTGAATTTATAACATAGAGAGAACGTGTGGCAATCAAAGTTGTTGAGTTGTGCATGATATTGCATAAGGGTAGGCACGTAAGTTGAGGGTGCTAGGTGGGCTCTCAACCTAGTGCTGGAGGATTTCGTGATGGCCAATGGCGGGCATATAGAATAGACAAGTGGGCGAATTCCCAAAGATGGAAGGTTTTGCAAACCTGACAGAGGTAAGCCAATACCAACACTTGTCTATATTGGATTAAATTCACACTTCCTCCACATGGTGGCTCAAGGGACTCCCTGAATGGTCTAAGGCGAGACTAATGGTAGGGGATGGGGCCTATGGGGACCGCCCGAAAGTTGTTGAAATCTCCATGGAGTCGAGTCAGCATAATGTTGCATGATGATATTGATGTATGGAATGATACCTGAAGTGAACTGAATATTTATTGTGAATGATGTTGATTGAAATTGTGTATATTATATCATTCTTTTTATAAGTAAGCTTACCCTTGCAATTTGTGTTTGTATTGTTTTACTGCAATGATCGTGTGGTTAACACGGGAGCAGGTAGCAGTGATGGTGCTGGCTCTCATGCTAGTCATGATTGAAGATTGGACGATTCTCCTGCTATGTTGATTGGACGATCCTAAGATTGGACGATCCTCCTGTTTTGCTAATTTTGTTCTAGTATATATGTATATATTAGAGGGACCAACTTAGGATTTTGTATAAATATTAAGATTAGTGTAAACGTTCTCTACAAGGGGATCTTTCTTCTGATGTTATATGTATCATCGTATTTTAAAGTGTAAATCGGTATATTATGTTTGGACGATGCAGTGATGAACGTTTTATGTAGGTACATATGTATGTATTTTAAATGTGAAAAAAATTTATACGTTCTTTCACATGATAATAATTAAATAGAGAGTTTAGTATAACATATCTGTAACGAAGTTGGGTCGTTACAATAATGGTATCAGAGCAGTTCGATTCAAATCGGACTGTGCGTTATGTGTCTTCTATGTTTCTTATGTGGTTGTTGTGAAGTTATTTGAGGATGTTGGATGTTTTGGTTGTTCGTTATACCATAAATCCTAGTTGCACTGTCGTGAAATATTGAGACTGGCCATCTCAATACTTTGAGCGACGAATAGGACATTATGGCAGGCGAAAACCGAGACCAAGGATAGTTTCTCTCGAAATTTCCTGTTAGTATCTTTTGGACGAACCTATGGGGATAGGTCTATTATGTTTTTGCTGTGTGTGATTGACATGATGAGTAGAAGGCTTTAACCAATGTTATTCTCTAACTTGGTTTGGTCTTCTGTTAGGATGGTGAGACCACCTAGACCTCCTGTTCCTCCTCCTCCCTCTGATATGGCCCAAATGGCCCATGCCATGGAAGTAATGGCAGCCGCGATGCAACAACAGAGTGCTACTATGGCTCATCAGCATCAAGCAGCCTTGGCACAGTTAGAGGCCACTCAGGTTGCTGCCCAAGCAGCTCGAACAGTAATCCCACCTGAATATCAAGGCTTGGCTGAATTTAGGAAGAATGATCCACCACCATTTAAAGGAAACTCTAATCCGGATGTAGCTGATAACTGGATAAGAGTTTTAGAAAAGATCTTTAGGGCAATGGCATGTCCTGAAGATAGAAAGGTTACTTATGCCACATATATGTTAACTGATGAAGCAGAGTTCTGGTGGCAAGGAACTCAACAAATGATGGAAGCACGTGGAGAACCCCTCACTTGGGGAAATTTCAGGGAGCGCTTTCTGGAGAGGTATTTTCCAGATAGTGCTA
This sequence comes from Pueraria montana var. lobata, assembly GCA_026413185.1. Lineage (NCBI taxonomy): Eukaryota > Viridiplantae > Streptophyta > Magnoliopsida > Fabales > Fabaceae > Pueraria > Pueraria montana. The sequence goes on along the minus strand of CM048650.1, from coordinate 57,302,713 downwards.
GATATGCTAAAGAGGCAGAATTCATGAAGTTAGAGCAAGGCAACCTAACAGTTCATGAATATGCGACTAAGTTTGAACACTTAGCTCGTTTTTATTCTCAAGCTACTACTGAAGCTTGGAGGTGTAGAAAATTTGAAGAAGGTTTGAAGCAAGAGGTGAAGCGAATGATTGTCCCTATGGCTATTAGGGAGTTTCCTGCATTAGTAGAGAAGGCGAAGACTGTGGAACGCCTAGAGGGTGGTAGTAGAGTAATAAGGACTCAAGGTGATGGACCCTCAGGCAGTAAAAAGGGAAATTTTCAGAAGAAACCTTATTTTAGACCCCAACAGTCTCGGGGAAGTCTAGTTGTAGCTCAATCAGGAGCTCAAGGAATTAGATGCTTCAGGTGTGGTGGTCCACATTACAGCACTCGTTGTACTTATAAGGAGATAATTTGTTTCAAGTGTCAGAAGCCCGGGCATATAGCAAGAGATTGCTAAGTTAATGATAGAGCTGCACCAGCAAGAAATGTACCAAAGGTTGAGAAGCCTAAGATAGCTGGAAGAGTTTTTGCTATGAATGGAGCGGAAGCGTCCAAATCTGATGATCTTGTGCAAGGTGTGTGTGAAGTGGACGGTAACTCTTTATCTGTTTTGTTTGATTCTGGAGCTACCCATTCCTTCATTTCTTATGATTGTGTAAAAAGATTGAAATTGTCTACGTGTCCTTTGTTATTTGATTTGCATGTCTCTACTCCTACGGCCACCCCTGTGGTGACTTCTTTAGTATGCGTGGGGTGTCCTGTTTTAGTCAATGGACGCAAGTACAAGGTTAACTTGATTTGCCTCCCTTTGATGGATTTGGACATAATCTTAGGAATGGATTGGTTGTCCTCCAATCGTATTCTTATAGATTGTGCTCAAAAGACTCTTGTATTCCCTGATCACGAAGATCTGGAATTTATTTCTGCAAAGCAAGCACAAGTTTCTTTGAAGGGAGGAGCTTCGTGTTTTGTGGTCTTTTCTTTCTTGGAAGTCAAGGGTGATCTTGACTTGAATTCTATAGCAGTTGTTAGAGACTTTTCTGAAGTCTTTCCTGAAGAAGTACCTGGCTTGCCTCCACAAAGAGAGGTTGAGTTTGCTATCGAACTAGTTCCAGGAATGGGACCAGTGTCAATAACTCCTTATAGGATGGCACCCGCTGAATTAGCTGAACTGAAGAAACAAATTGAAGATTTGTTGGAGAAGGAAATGATCAGACCTAGTGTTTCTCCTTGGGGAGCACCTGTGTTACTGGTCAAGAAGAAAGATGGTGGTTCTAGACTATGTGTTGACTATCGTCAATTGAATAAGCTCACTATCAAGAATAAATATCCTTTGCCAAGGATAGATGATTTGATGGACCAGTTGCGTGGAGCAAAGATTTTCTCGAAAATTGATTTGAAGTTGGGGTATCATCAGATAAGGGTGAAAGATGAGGACATACCGAAAACAACTTTTCGGACTCGGTATGGACATTATGAGTATGTGGTCATGCCTTTTGGAGTGACGAATGCTCCTGCTATATTCATGGATTACATGAATAGGATCTTTCGTCCATTCTTGGATAAGTTTGTTGTGGTGTTCATCGACGACATTCTTATCTATTCCCGTACTCGTGAAGAGCATGAAGACCATTTAAGAGTTGTATTGGAGATTTTGAGAGAAAAACAATTGTATGCAAGACTCTCCAAGTGTGAGTTTTGGCTAGAAGAAGTGAAGTTCTTGGGTCATGTAATCTCAGTTGAAGGGATTGTAGTGGATCCTTCAAAAGTAGAAGCAGTTTTGCAATGGGAACGTCCAAAGACAGCCACAGAGATTAGAAGTTTTGTTGGATTAGCTGGATACTATCGGAGATTCATAGAAGGATTCTCTAAGATAGTAACACCATTGACCCAACTTACTCGCAAGGACCAACCATTTGCATGGACTGAAGCTTGTGAACAGAGTTTTCTAGAATTGAAGCAAAGGTTGACTTCTTCTCCTGTTCTTGTAATCCCTGATACTAGTGAACCTTTTGAAGTTTATTGTGATGCATCTCATCAAGGATTGGGTTGTGTGTTGATGCAAGGAAGGAAAGTTGTGGCTTATGCCTCAAGACAGTTGAAGATTCATGAGAGGAACTATCCCACTCATGATTTGGAGTTAGCAGCAGTGGTGTTTGCCTTAAAAATATGGAGACATTATCTTTATGGAGCTAAATTCGATGTATTTAGCGATCACAAGAGTTTAAAATACTTGTTTGATCAGAAGGAGCTCAATATGAGACAAAGGCGATGGATGGAGTTTTTGAAGGATTATGATTTTCAATTGATGTACCATCCGGGTAAAGCTAACGTGGTAGCTGATGCCCTTAGCAGAAGGACCGTCCAGATGTCCACTTTGATGGTGAGAGAGTTAGAATTGGTGGAGAAGTTTAGAGATTTGAACTTGTATGTTGAAGTGACCTACGATCACCTTAGTTGTGGTATGTTAACTGTGACTAATAATTTTCTGGGAATGATTAAGGAGAAACAATTATTGGATCCTAGCTTGAGTAGAACAATGGAGTTGTTGGGTACGGATAAAGCAATAGACTTTAGTTTGAGTGATGATGGAATTTTAAGATTCAAAAGTAGAATTTGTGTACCACAAGACATTGAGTTAAAAAGACTCATATTGGACGAAGGTCATAAAAGTAAACTTAGTCTACATCCCGGTATGACTAAGATGTATCAAGATTTGAAGAAGATGTTTTGGTGGTCCGGTATGAAGAGAGATGTAGTACAATATGTGGCAGCATGTTTAACTTGTCAGAAGGCTAAAGTAGAACATCAGAGGCCCGGTGGTTTGTTACAAGCAATGGAGATTCCAGAGTGGAAATGGGACAGTATTACCATGGCTTTTGTATCCAGTTTGCCTAGGACAACTAGAGGTTGTGATGCCATATGGGTGATAGTGGACAGATTAACAAAGTGTGCTCATTTCTTACCTGTTAACATGAAGTATTCTTTGGAGAAGTTCACTCAATTGTATATCAGAGAGATAGTAAGATTGCATGGAGTGCCGTCTAGTATCATTTCGGACAGAGACCCAAGATTTAATTCAAAATTTTGGCAAAGTTTGCAAAAAGCCTTAGGAACTAAGTTGAGATTTAGTTCTGCTTATCACCCACAGACTGATGGACAATCTGAGAGAACGATCCAATCACTAGAAGATCTGTTGCGGGCATGTGTTTTGGATCATCTTGGAAGTTGGGATGAGGTTTTACCTTTGGTAGAATTCACCTACAACAACAGTTTTCATGCTAGTATTGGTATGGCACCATTTGAAGCTTTGTATGGTAGAAGGTGTAGAACACCTCTTTGTTGGTACCAAGATGGAATGAATATGGTAGTAGGGCCAGAGATATTACAACAGACTACAGAAAAGATTAAGTTAATTCAAGAAAGGATGAAGGCCTCACAAAGTAGACAGAAATCTTATGCGGACAAACGTAGAAGTCCACTTGAGTTTGAAGCGGGCGATCATGTGTTTCTAAAGGTTACACCAACTACGGGTATTGGACGATCAATTAAGACGAAGAAACTTACACCTAAGTTCATTGGACCCTATCAAATCCTTAGACGCATAGGTCCAGTGGCTTATGAAATGGCTTTACCACCTACTCTAACCAACTTGCACAATGTGTTACATGTGTCTCAATTGAGGAAATATGTTTCTGATCCTACTCATATCATTGAGCCGGATATGATACAAGTACGAGAGGACTGGACGCTTGAGACTCGTCCAGTCAGGATTGAGGATCAAGAGACTAAACAGCTTAGGGGCAAAGCTATTAGTTTGGTTAAAGTTATATGGAGTAATACTACGGGTGATGCTACATGGGAACTTGAAGATAAAATACGTGAACAATACCCTTATCTCATTCCAGGTAAGCGAATTTTCGAGGACGAAAATTTTCTTGTTGGGGAGAATTGTAATGTCGTGATTTCTTTCAAGTGTTTGATTGATAATACAAGAGGAAATTAAATTTAAAGCTATATTATGTATAAAAGAATTAATAAATAGATTGTGTTGTTATGTGCTATAATGTTGTTGATAATATTTCATGTAAGGTCGGGCTTAGAAGGTAATGCTGTTGTTAGGAATTTTACGTAAATTTCGTAAGTTGTAGAAGAAGAAAAAAATAAGAAAAGGGGGTACTTTTAGAGGAAATAGAGGTGTTACCAGAAAAATTTCATGCAAATCTCTTAAGTGAACGTGTCAAGCTTCCTGTTTCTTCCATTCTCCTTCATTCTTATCTTTCTTTTTCTATAAGTTTCCTTACCATGAGTGAGAGAGATATTTTCTACCTGAACTTGAAGATTTATTTCTTCTTTCCTAGAGAGTTCTTGGCTGATTTTAAGCTGGTAAGTCCAGTTCCTTCTTATTCTTGATTTCTGAGTAACTTATTCATCTCTTCCCAAGAACATGAGAAATAGGTCTTGGTTAGATTTTAAGAGATAAGAGAAATCTTGATTTTTGAGTTTACTTTGATATTGTTTTAGGTGTCTCCTAGTTGATTCTGTAACAAAACTTGAGGGCAGATCACTCGAGAACCTCAAAGTTATTCTCACTAGCTTTTTCTTCTTCACGGTTTGAGTCAAGAGCTGTAGGTAAGGGAAGCTTTAAACTTGTTTGACTGATCTGGTGGTGATATGTTTGGAATTCTGTTTCTGTTTGGATGCTTGAAAGATCTGTTATGATGATGTGATGATTTTTGTCCTCTTGATGTTTTGATGATTTGAGCTGAGTTGTTGTGATAATATGTTGTTGTGCTTTGGAATGATATTGTAAGTGTTGGAAAAATGGTTTCAAAATCTTGGAAACTTATGTTCGTAATGGGTTTTTGAAAGGTTCTGGACTCTGCAGAAAACCACTCGTCCAAAGAAAACCATCGTCCATCTATCTATACTACAACTAAAAACAACGTCCAGTGAATACTAGAGACCAGCGTCCAATGACCCAGTGCCTAAATACCAGCGTCCAATGACCCAGTGTCTAGAAACCAATGTCCAATGATTCAGTGTATAATGACCCGCGTCCAGTGGGGCCTTATGTTCAGTAAAGTCTGACGTCCAACGATGGTGGTTGTGAAATTTTGAGGGTGTGTTTAACAGAGAATCAGAACCTAGTCTTGTTACGAACGAGGATGTTTGATATGCCACTATTTTGGTTCTAGAGCTATGTTAGGAAATTCACACTTTTGATTAACGTTGATGTTGAGTTGTGAGTAAGGATTCAAGTGCTGAGAATGCCTTACTTGTGCTTATTGAACTGCTGGATGGGTTCATAAGCTTGATTTGAGAAAAATGGTGAATTTATAACATAGAGAGAACGTGTGGCAATCAAAGTTGTTGAGTTGTGCATGATATTGCATAAGGGTAGGCACGTAAGTTGAGGGTGCTAGGTGGGCTCTCAACCTAGTGCTGGAGGATTTCGTGATGGCCAATGGCGGGCATATAGAATAGACAAGTGGGCGAATTCCTAAAGATGGAAGGTTTTGCAAACCTGACAGAGGTAAGCCAATACCAACACTTGTCTATATTGGATTAAATTCACACTTCCTCCACATGGTGGCTCAAGGGACTCCCTGAATGGTCTAAGGCGAGACTAATGGTAGGGGATGGGGCCTATGGGGACCGCCCGAAAGTTGTTGAAATCTCCATGGAGTCGAGTCAGCATAATGTTGCATGATGATATTGATGTATGGAATGATACCTGAAGTGAACTGAATATTTATTGTGAATGATGTTGATTGAAATTGTGTATATTATATCATTCTTTTTATAAGTAAGCTTACCCTTGCAATTTGTGTTTGTATTGTTTTACTGCAATGATCGTGTGGTTAACACGGGAGCAGGTAGCAGTGATGGTGCTAGCTCTCATGCTAGTCATGATTGAAGATTGGACGATTCTCCTGCTATGTTGATTGGACGATCCTAAGATTGGACGATCCTCCTGTTTTGCTAATTTTGTTCTAGTATATATGTATATATTAGAGGGACCAACTTAGGATTTTGTATAAATATTAAGATTAGTGTAAACGTTCTCTACAAGGGGATCTTTCTTCTGATGTTATATGTATCATCGTATTTTAAAGTGTAAATCGGTATATTATGTTTGGACGATGCAGTGATGAACGTTTTATGTAGGTACATATGTATGTATTTAAAATGTGAAAAAAATTTATACGTTCTTTCACATGATAATAATTAAATAGAGAGTTTAGTATAACATATCTGTAACGAAGTTGGGTCGTTACATCATACCTGGCAGAAGAAACGAAATGTTGATGATGTCCACTGTGAAGTGTTTCCAGTTGAAGTTGACTGTATGGTGTGTTATGGGTAGTGGGTAGTCATATATAAATAATGAGCATACCTTCTTAGACATCCAATTGTAATGCATTATAATATAATTACGATAATGTAATATAATTCTAATTGTAATTATAATATTATATTCCTATTGCTAGTGATATATGAATAAATCTTTGTATATTATTAATTCAATTTTCAAAAGAATTTGATGTAATTTACCTTGACACTCGTGTTCGTAATAGTGTGACAAATGATATTTTTAAAAAGTAAAATATTTAAATTTCACAGTATTCAAATATTTTTTCTGTATAAACGAATTCTCTTATAATTGTTTATCCAACGAAAAACAAGGTTAGTTGATAAATTTATTTAATCATAATAAATCCTGTAAAATTAATTTCATTGTATATCAAATTTTTATTACCATGCGAAACACACAATAATATTTAAAATAGGATACGAGGTTCAATTGAGTGCAGATTTTTACAACATCAGAAATTAACACCATTTTGTGAACCAAAGAAGCTGGAATCATGTTACCACATTGTCCTGTCATGTCATCGCTTTAGTAGACCTGCTACAGTGTGAACAACATAGATAGTCCATAAAGCTGTTGAGAGACTCATGGTTCAACTGACGAGTTTTCTTAATAGGTATAGGTAATGCAAATACAGGTATTTTATTTTGTATGGCTATATGGGACGCAGTTGACAATGGTCCAAACTATTTACTTAATTTAATATTGTTAATCATACATGAAAATACAAAAATGTTAAAAATATAAGATTTTTTTTATACCTATAATTAACGTTTAATTGAATGCAACATGTTAAAATATGATAATTAAACAAGTGACTATGAATTTAAGCAAGTAGTGAATTTTTGTTTCGTATGGATACAATTTTTTTCAAATCAATTAAATGTTTTGATAGAGTACAACTTTAAGGTAGTCATAGACTCTAAAGGAGTTGTCAGTTTATACTTTAAATAATTCAACTTTAAGATAGTCATAGACTCTAAAGGGCTTGTCAGTTTATACTTTAAATCTTGTCTAACACTTGTACCATGTTGGAGTAACTTACTGGCACAGTTGCAGTCCATCCTTGATTGTAGTACTGGAGTTTTTAATTTTTTGAACGATAATACTTGAGTTGTTTATTAATAAATATTCCTAAGTATAATTAGATTTTTCCCCCTTTACTATTTACTACTGCACCACAGCCTTTGTGTCGCATAACTGGAGGATCCAACACTTCGTCATCTAGTAATTCTGAATTATTGTTGACTTCAGGTTCAGCCGGGGTCAAATTGTGCTTCAACTTCAGCCTACTAAGTTCACCCGTTAACAATTGAATTAAGCTTTCATAGTCTTCATCATCTTTGTATGCATAATGACAAAGTTCTCTGGAAATGTAAACTAATTTAGCATATCTAGCAATCAAATGGGAGTCCCAATAGTGTGAACCATGCCCATAAGTACTACTGATTACATCCCTTGCATGCTTTGTCCACCTATCAAGGATTAGGGACTTTGGCACCTCTAAGAAGTCCAAATTCACAAGTAGAAGTATGATAAGGACATAAGGAATACCTATGGACTCCATCCGTAAACAAGAGCAGCTGAATTGAACAAGGAACGGACAATAGCTTACATGCCAGGTAGCTCCAGTATGGTACTTGGCAATAGTATAAACTGAATACATTGTCATTTCTTGACATTTTTCTACCCTAAACATTGAAGATTTTTTAAGAAATGCAAGAAAAATAAGGTACATTTCCTTAGACAATTGCCTTGCTGCAGAACCCTCAAGAGAACGAAAATTAGTTTCCAAAACAACATCCCCATAGTCCAAGCGAAAGTCAGCTTCAAATTCCCTAAATCTAAAATAGGTTAAACACCTATGAAATTGTTGGACAAAATTAGTCAAATTTGTCTTTGAGTGCACGTATTTGCCAACATGACTATGGAAAGCTTCACAACGTGAAGTTGTTCTTAGACCTGCAAAAAAGTTACCGCGTATGTGTGTTGTAGACCACATCCTCCTCTTTTCATACAATTATTTCATCCAACTGTTAATTTCCAGATTGAACTTCAAAAGCATTTTATTCCAAAAAATTTCAAATTCTGTGACATCAATGTCACCAAGCATACACTTTTTCAGATAAGACATAATTTCAAGATTTCGCATATTGCTTTGTGCATTACGCAGCAAATGCCATGCACAAAGCCTATGATGCACTCCAGGAAATATGCGTCTTCTTGCATTTTTCATGGCAAGATCACCATCAGTGATTATGGAACTCGGGGCTTTTCCTTTCATTGCCTCTTGAAATTGCTCCAACAACCAAATATATGTTTCTTCGGTTTCATTGGTCACAAGGGCAGCAGCAAAAACAATAGTTTGGTTATGGTTGTTAACACCTAAGAAGACAACAAAAGGGCATAGGTACTTATTTTTCTTATACGTAGCATCAAATGCTACAACATCACCAAAAAGTTGATAATTCAATTGACTTTCACCGTCACTCCAAAAAAGATGTTGCAGCCTGTTTTCATCATCAACAGTGTATGATACAAACATCAATGGGTCTTTTGAGCCTAGATCAACAAAATAATTCAGAGCACCTTTCACATCAGATGCTTGTTGTCTTCTCTGTCTCGCAGTTTGGTTGTAAATGTCTTTTTTCAGATATCCAACCTTGTAATACCCTCCTGAAGTGTTCGCAAATGTAGCATAGATATGGGGAGTCTTAATGCCAACCTTGTTGAAATTTTCAATTTGCATTACATCTGTTGCTGTCATTTTCCTATGTGCTGGAAGCATGGCAGAATAATCCGATGTCAACATTTCATGATTGTGTTCAAAATTTAAATATGAAACATACCAACGGTTGGTGCCAAAGTCAACATGGACACGACAAAATGCATTACAACCACAACGCGTTGCATTTTTCGACCGACGCTTTCTCGTTTCAGCCCTCAAATCCCTATCTTATTTTTTGCCTTCACAGGAGCAAAGAAACGTCTGCTGGATTGTTTCCCCATATCTATTTCTAAGTACATTACTTTTATGAACGGAGAAACCATTTATTTTTGCATAACTACTATGAAACAGGTATGCTGCCTCAAGATCAACAAAGTCTAACCTTTTCACATCAGAAGTTGCCAGGTTTTTCATGTCTAGGCTCAGAATGTCAATGACACCATCAATGGTAATATGCTCTCCCAAACTGTTGTCACCAACACCATCTACAATTCTACAATGTATGTCCTCATTATCCTCATAATCTTCCTCCCTATCCTCATCCTCATTATCATCAGTATCGTCCTCCTCCTAAATGTCTCCATCTTCACCCTCATCTGGATCACCATTTTCAGTTCCTTCAGTTTGACAAAAAAAAGTCTTTCCTCCACTTCATTTCCATCATAACCACTCCCAAAAAGGTAATCATGACCAACATCTAACGATATATCATCAATACCCTACAACCAACCAAAAAATAATAAGATATTTATTCTATATTTTAAACATACAGACACAGACCATATCTGAAATAGATGGATTGATCCTTACTTGTGTCTGTCTTTCCATTTTCTCAATCAAAATTTTGTCTTACAATTATTCTCAAACCTGAAATTACAAATTAAACTGATTACAATTGTAAAACTTTACAACAATTTTAGGTGCATAACCATTGTTAGAACTATACACCAATTATAGTTATAGAACCAATACCTTACATTAACCACCATTTAAAAACTTATACATGTAAATTACAAGTACGTCAGCGTTCCCAATACATACAATCGTCACAATCAACACGGGTAACTTTCACAAATGTTCAAAAACAAGTTTAAAAACATAAAACCAACACTACATTAACCTCGTTCAACATATCACAGCTCAGGATTTTCCAGCAATTTCAATTATTCAAAGAACATTCCTATTTAGTGTTACAATATATTTCATTGAAATTTTATCCATTCAACTTTGGCCCAAAATTTAACAAATTAATAAATAAAAAAATTTCCAACAACTAGTGGATGCGAAAAGGAAAGCAACTAACTAGATGCGAAAACAACATGCCACCAACGACCACCGACGGGGAGTGATGACTTTGGCAGAGGAGATTTCCCTGTTCTTGTTGGCAACATGAAAAACGTGAATCCCCCTTCTACGGCAACGATTTTTGAAGCTTTGCAGTTGCAGCAACTATTGAAAAGCTAGATCTCCGTAATCCATCGAGGATGCAAGCAACCTCCGACGACCATGTCCAACAACTGTCGTTCTTCGAGATTTTGTTGATTTGCTAAAGAAGAACCCTACCAGTAACTGATGTGGCTTTGGGGGTGCACGTGGGTATTATTATACATCCAACTTGGAATATTACAAGACATATGGTATATTTATTTTATTTGAAATCATTTTTCCGTTTAATTGAACCCGGTTCAAAAATGAAGGATCGCAACCGCACACATACAATGCCCAATATCCAACGGCTGAAATTTTTCTGGCACCGTGCGTGACATTTCGAACTTTGGCACGGTAGACATCGTCCCAAAATAGAATGTTTAAACTAAAGAACTAAAAGAGAAGACGAGTCTAGCGTGCAAGACTTTGCACTGTGTAAGACCATTCAGAACCGTTAGATTTTTTTAGTGGATGAGATGAAAAGTACTTAGTACCTTCTGAAATCAATTAACAATGGTATAATTAAAAAAAATATCGACGTGGAAGACTAGGTGTATAGACTTTTCCCAAGGTTTGAGGATGGTACTGTGTAACATTTACCACCCTGGTTTTAACTCCAGCATCCAATGTAGGCAAATACCACCATGGTTTTGTACCTACCCCCTCCGTCTTAGTTTGAAGTAATGCTTCAGTTGAGGTTTATGGTGGGTCGTTGAGACTGTTCTGATCAATTAATCTTCAGAATTAAAATTCTAATTCTCAAATTCGCACTTATCATAATTTATTTTGCTCATAATCAGTTATGGTCCATTCCATCCACAATTCCAACACTCATCAAAATCAAATTAACCATTTTCGCTGACAGCAGAAATACAAAGAACTCATCAGAATCAGTTATGGAACAAGAGAACAAGATAATCACACTTTTCTCGATCTTCTTCCGTTCTTCGCGGCTTCGTTGAACATCACTGGTCAAATTCCCAATTTCGTAGGCAGGGATGGCAATGGGTAGGGTCTGGGTAGGGTCCTATAGTACTCGTCTCCATACCCGCGTTTGAAAAAAATACCCGTATCCAGCCCCATATCCGCGCGGGTAGCAACTTTAATCTCCATCCCCGTTCCCGCTCGATACCTATATACACATACCTGCACTTTACTCATATATGAAGTTAATAAATCAATAAAAAAAAATATCTCCTTACATTCACTCTCCCTCACAATCACTCTCATTTGAATAATCTCCTCTCATGAAGTGATGTACTTCACTCTCCTAATATGCATCTATATTTGCAATTTTTTCTAAAATTTCTCTTATCAATTTTTGTAACGTAACTACTCACACCCACTTTTTCCTCTAATATTTCTGTAACAACATGTGTTTACTTCTTTATCTAATGCTATATTTTTTTTTCAAATATTTCTTTTATTAATTTTTGTAACTATTTTTTAACTCTGAAGATTTTTTAAAGTTAATATTAAAGTAATTTAAAACTTCATTTTACTTTTTAGAATAATATACTTAATTACAAGATATTCAAAATTAGTTATTGATATTAAAATTTGTAGAAAAAAATTATAATATCATTGACATATACTTTATAATATTCACAATTGTTAAAAGATTTATTGATATTAAAAGAATTATATATATATATATATATATATATTTCACAGCTCCCCCCTTATTTTCTTCTTCCTATAGTTTATCCATCTTTCCTTATCTTTTTTTTTTAAAAAAATTATAATCTATAATTTCTTAGGGATAGATTATCTCTTTTTTTAAATTTCTTTCTATTGACTATATAAATAAGATAGTGAAAATTTGAATAAGCCTGTGCATTGCACGGGCTAAAACACTACTTATTTATTAAATGAAGAAAAGTTAAATAGTATATCTTATTTTTTAAGATATTTAATATATCCTTCTTTTATTTATTATTTACATATAGTAAAAAAATGTAATTAATATATTAATTTTTTTTAAAACTTTTCTACATTTTCAAATTGACTGCATATTAATTAAAAAATTTATAGTAAAAATTTGACTACATGTTACTTAAAAAATTACTACAAGTAAATTGAAATTCAAGCTTAAATAATCCAAACATAACATTAAAAGCATCCACACATAATATTAAAAACAAGCAAACATAATACTGATTCGTCCAAACTCAAGTCATAAATAAACAACATTATAAAGATAATTATAGTTTATGAAAAATATAAAATTATTTTTTAATAGAAATATATATATGGTAGGTGCGGGGCGGGGTGGGATAGGTACTATACCTACCCGTACCCGCACCCATCCCTACAAAAAATTACGGATAAATACCCGTCCCCAGCCCCAATAAGCAAGTATTTACCCGACCTGCTTGTGGATATTTTTGCGGATGCTCGTAGGGTTGGGGTACGCTTTACCATCCCTATTCGTAGCGTGTCAAGCATTATATAAGCTCGAATTGAAGGAAATTCCATCAAAGGTACGATTCCATGGGACATCGAACACTGCAAAAGTTGATTTTACTGAATCTGAGTCGAAACTCTCTCACTGAAATCATTCCTTGGGAAATCTTAACTCTCTCTTCCATCATCGAAACCATACCTTCGAACTTCAACAACCGTTCCACACAAGAATTTCAACGTCAGTTTCAACTCCCTCATCGGTCTAATTCCGTAGTCCAGCATTTTTCCGAACCTACATCCTTCATCCTACTCCAGCAACCAAGGCCTCTGCGGCGTCGTGTTGGCCAAACCTTGTGCCGCTGACGCCCTCGCCGCTACCACCAACCAGGTTGACATCCGACACCAGCAACCAAAGCGAACCGCCGGTGCAATCTTGTGGATTGTCGTGGCGACATTTAGAATCGGCCTCTTTGTAAAACCAGGGTAGTATTTGGCATTGTAAACTACAGGGGTTAGAATACCACGGTCGATACTACTATGCAATCCTCAAAACTTGCAAAAAGTTGGTCAACCTTGTACTTCACGTGATTTTTTTTAATAAATATCAAGTGCTAATTATGATTTACATAAGGTTAATTAGTCAATAATAAAGTGCTAATGTAATTTACAATGGTCTTGCACCGTGCAAGGTGTTGCACGCTAGACTCCATCAAAAGAGAAAGTTGTTACAACTATATAGACCAAAGGGATGAGTAAACCTCTTTAAAATAATTATTTTAAAAATGAATAAACTAATGCCATTCATAATGGAATGAAAGTATAAAAGACCTTTACACATATAATATTTGTTCGAGTAAATGATTAATTTAATATCCGAATTTGTATGTCATTGTCATTTTAGTTCCTAAAATTAAATAAACTCAAAAAAGTCCTTGAAACTTTTTAGTTTCATTTAAATATGTGAAATTAACCCATTTTTCTCATTTGGGTCTCTAATCCAAGAATTTAAGTGATAATAATAATATAAGTTTAAGGATCAAAATAAGAAAAATAGATTAATTTCAAGGACTTAAATAAAACTCTCAATTTGGTAAAAAAAAAACTCTCAAAAATTCAATGATTTATTTAAATTTTTCTTAATTACAAAAAAAAATGACAACTAATACAAATTCAAGCACTAAATTTGCTATTTATCCTTTTAATTCTAATCTTATTCCTAGCTTTGATGACATGCGAATGTTTAACTGTCACATGGGTTTTCTTTAGGTTCTTGGATTGTTGATTCGCCGGTTGCTAGATACCTATGAGAATGCATTAAACTTCAGTTTCTAGAAGAGACTCTGCTGTTATAGTGGATATGGCTGTGACATTCTGCCCCTTTCGTATGATCTTCATGAATTATCAAATCAATAAAAAGTTCAACTGGAAAAGTTCACAACTTGCTTCCAGATTCTCCTGTTCCCTCGTTTTTGAACAAAACCCATTTGTTTCACGCGTTAAACATGAAGAAAACTCCACCTTTTCCAACCCTTTTGGGTTCTTACGTGATTACAAGTTTTCAGGGCAGTGCAGTGCTAGGAACACAAAAATCTTGCATGCCCATTTGCTTATAACTCGTTATTTACAGTCTAATATCTTCTTGATGAACTCTTTGCTCGATTTGTACTGCAAATCTGCTGACATGGTTGTTGCCCGCAAGCTGTTTGATACAATTGCTCTTCCAAATCTTGTTTCTTGGAACACCATGATATCTGGTTTTGACCATAATTCAATGTTTGAGAAGTCATTGGAGATGTTTTGTAGGATGCATTTGCTTGGTGTTGAGCCTGATGAGTTTAGTTATGGGAGTGTTCTTTCGGCCTGTAGTGCCTTGCGAGCTCCAATATTTGGCAAGCAAGTTTATTCACTTGCAATTAAGAATGGTTTTCTTTCTAGTGGTTATGTTCAGACTCGAATGATGGATTTATTTTCCAAAAATTGCGACTTCAAGGAGGCACTAAGGTTTTTCTATGATGCTTCAAGCAATAACGTGGCATGTTGGAATGCTATTATTTCATTGGCAGTTAAAAGTGGAGAAAGCTGGGTTTCTTTGAATCTGTTTCGTCGAATGTGCCATGCATCTCTAATGCCGAATAGTTATACATTTCCAAGCATCTTAACAGCATGTTGTGTGCTTAAAGAGTTGCATATTGGGAGAGGAGTTCATGGGTGGGCAATCAAATGTGGTGCAACAGATGTCTTTGTGGAGACTGCTATTGTTGATTTATATGCAAAATTTGGATGTATGAGTGAAGCTTTTAGACAATTTTCCCAGATGCAAGTTCATAATGTGGTCTCCTGGACTGCTATAATTTCTGGGTTTGTCCAAGAGGATGATATTATTTTTGCACTAAAGCTTTTCAAAAATATGAGAGCAATAGGGCAGGAGATAAATAGCTATACTATGACCAGTGTACTTTCTGCATGTGCTAAACCCGGGATGATTAGGGAGGCAGGTGAAATTCATTCCTTGGTATTAAAATTAGGGTTGAATTTGGATGCTAAGGTTGGGGCTGCTTTAGTCAACATGTATGCAAAAATAGGAGAAGTTGGACTATCTGAGTTAGCCTTTAGTGAGATGAAAAATATAAAGGATCAGAGCATATGGGCAGCCATGTTGTCCTCTTTCGCACAGAACCAAAATTCTGGAAGGGCAGTTGAGTTATTCCTTGTAATGTTAGGACAAGGAGTGAAACCTGATGAGTATTGTATTAGTAGCTTGTTAAGTATTATGAGCTGCTTAAGTCTAGGATCACAGATACATGGTTATGCTTTGAAGTCTGGGTTAGTCACCAATGTTTCCGTTGGCTGTTCACTTTTAACAATGTACTCAAAGTGTAGTTGTTTAGAAGAATCTTATAAAGTTTTTCAGCAACTTCCTGTCAAAGACAACGTCTCATGGGCCTCCATGATTTCTGGTTTTGCAGAGCATGGATGTGCAGATCAAGCCCTTCGGCTATTTAAAGAAATGCTATATCAAGAAATTGTACCTGATAACATTACCTTAATCTCAACTCTAACTGCATGTTCTGATCTTTGTTTCCTAAAGACAGGTAAGGAAATTCATAGCTATGCTTTCCAGTTAGGAATAGGAACAGACACAGTTGTTGGTGGTGCACTTGTAAACATGTATTCAAAATGTGGAAACTTGAATTTGGCGAGGACAGTGTTTGATATGCTGCTCCAAAAGGATGCGTTTGCTTGCTCTTCCTTGGTCTCGGGATATTCCCAAAAGGGTCTAATTGAAGAGTCATTTTTGTTATTCCGTGATATGCTCCTGACTAATGTAACAGTTGATGCCTTCACAATTTCATCTATTCTTGGGGCTGCTGCAGTTTTGTATCAGCCAGACATTGGAACTCAACTGCATGCCTACATTGAAAAATTGGGCTTACAATCAGATGTATCTATTGGTAGTTCGCTAGTGACAATGTACTCAAAATGTGGAAGTATTGAGGATTGTCAGAAAGCATTTGATGATGCTGAGAAGCCTGATCTGGTAGGTTGGACATCCATCATAGTGAGCTATGCTCAACATGGTAAAGGTGCAGAGGCCTTAACTGCTTATGAACTTATGAGAAAAGAAGGCGTCCAACCTGATGCAGTAACTTTTGTTGGGATTCTATTAGCATGTAGTCATAGTGGGCTGGTTGAAGAAGCCTTCTTCTATCTCAATTCAATGTGTGAAGACTACAATATTAAGCCAGGTATTCGTCATTATGCTTGTCTTGTTGATCTTCTTGGTCGATCAGGAAGACTGAGGGAGGCTGAAAGTTTCATTAACAAGATGCCTATTGAGCCTGATGCCTTAATATGGGGAACTTTGCTTGCTGCTTGCAAGGTCCATGGTGATTTTGAGCTTGGGAAGTTAGCAGCCAAAAAGATATTGGAATTGGGGCCAAGTGATGCTGGAGTGTATGTGTCATTTTCAAACATATGTGCAGATGTAGGACAGTGGGAAGAAGTCACAAAGATTAGAAACTCGTTGAAAGGAACTGGGATGAAGAAAGAGCCTGGCTGGAGCCTTTTGTGAAGAGCTGAATATGATGTCATGATTGGTGACTCTTAATAGCTACTAATCCGATCTCATGGATTCCTGACATAAATATACAGTAAAAGAATAGTGACTTTGACACCTGAAGAGATTCATATGGATCAAGACAACCACCTTCCTGGATGATGCTAGATGCACAGTTATCATCTTAAGAAATGTCAAGATATACTGATACAGCCATAACGTTATATTCAATTGTAAGTACTTGCACAATCCAGCTGCATAAATATGCCATAAAACATGACTTTTGCATTTGTATCCCATTTCCTAGCCAATTTCTATACTTATCTGACTTTTGCACTTGTGTGAGAAATTCTTATGTGAAACAAGGTAAAATCAAATGCAAAATGATAAAGTTGTTGTGAAAAACTAATATTGCCTGGAGAGTTTCTCTGGTGCATAATGCAAGTGAAATGCTATTCAACATGCTGTTAGAATATTAGGATTCTTATTCTTTTAGGAGTCTTATTCCTATCTTTGTTCCTTATCTGCAGTGCTCAAGTTTCCATGAACATATGCTTCAAGTTTTCTATGATTATTACTATGGGGTATAATGATTTTGTTGCTTACATAACTTGCAGGTAGAATTGCAAGGTCAGATAGCTTTACTGATTGGGTTTTGGGTTTATAATTAGTCCAAGATATTGGTGGCTGTTATGATTTATAGGTGTTGGAAATTTTGGTACCTTGAGAATGTTTCCATCATGTTCCTTAGTGGCATTAGCATTAGGTCCAATAACCACCAATAGCCTATAATTGTTCATACATATGACTTCCATTTCCATATGGATATAAAGCTTCGGAAATGAGCTAGATTTGGTAAATTTATCGATTGTTCCTCTGGAGAGCCACCAACCTTAACAACTACAGGAAAGTTTTATCAAATTTATGAAATGTAACAACTGTAGGAAATACTTCTTTTGAGTACCTTTTACTCATATCTGACTAGTCCTGGATATTTTGCAGGCCTCCTTGCAACTATTTGTCACCCTTGGAGGGCCTAAAAGCCTTGGTTCCTACATGCTAATAATGCTATGCTTGTGGATGTTCTGCTGTGCAACCCTGGAATCTCCTGCTACATAATGCCTCAAAATATTGCAGCTTCTAGTGAAGTGACTGTGGTTGTAGTGTGGGTGCAAGTCTAGCTATAAGAGGAAGACACAGTCTTGGGAGAGTTCTTACCCAGAAAAAAAATCTTACAAAAGTTTGCACTCCTTGGATGGCATCAAATTTATAATGATTTGATGGGATCCCCAAATGTATCCAAAGGACCTGTGGTTGTTGCCATAATGTCTAGTGGAAGCATGGTTAAATGTGTGCATGTTAGAGTGCATGTATAGGAAAGGTGGTTGATAGACAAATTCAATATTTTTTTTCAAAAGCATCTTGGAAGCACTCTAAGATGCACAGATGGGCTAGAAAATACGACAAAAATTGAAATTTCTATTAAGGACTTCTAAAAAAACTTTAAATAATAGTACCTTCTGTCACGCTCAGCGCTCTCCATGTTTTTGAATATATATTTTTTAGCAACTCAGGAATGCTAACTACTTTTTCCTCGATTACGTATACAGTTGCCAAAATTGAATTATCAAGTCTTTGAAATACAATCAATCTTCAATGTACATAAGTATTCTTGAGATATGTTAATCTATTTTGGTATTGTTGCAGTTTTTCATAATCACTCCTACGCTGTTGTTTCATGACACGAGATGTCACATAAGCAAACTTGTGCATTACAGAGAAACAAGCAAGGTGAATCTTCTGCAAAAAGATTTCAGATAAACATAAAACAATACTTAAAGCTTATGTATGGTGTCCCTTCTAAAAACACCACTTTCTCTATTAGAAGTTAACGGTTATCTTAATGGAAATTAATTTTATTTATAGACATTGTTGACTAATTTGCATAATTTCAAACTTCGGAAACTCATCCACACATGAACTAAACATTAAGGATCAAGTACATTTTTCCTTAAAAAGCTTGCTTAGAGCAAAATCAAGACTCTTACCTTAATAGCGTATTTGATCACGTGTTAGGATAGGAGGCATATTTGACGTGGTTTTTTACGTTTCAATAGAAGCTACCAGTTGTAACTTTTGAATCTTTTATTCATTTGACGTAATTTTTTTTGCTTTGCAAACATATTTTCAAACACACATTAAGATAAATGCAAGTTAATGACCAAGGGGGTTTAGTACTGATGGTTGAATAGGGTGTTACTTTAACTCTCCTTTGTGGTGTTTAATGTTTTTTTTTAAAAAAAAAAGACTCCTTTATGGGATAAACCACCCATGCTTACCAAAAAAAAAAAAAACCGCCTGCAGCTTTTCCAATATGACGTTCTTTCGACTCTTTACTATTGAATATCATAATCAAGGTTTTAAAAAACGATCCACAACCGTTATTTGGACTACAACGTCAAGGTTTTTTAACTATCCGCGATCGCAACGTGACTGTAATTGGGGCTGCATTGGCCGCATTTGTCCGTGATTTCCTGCAATATCAACAAATGCAACAAAAACCACGATCGCGGCCGATATTTAAAACCTTGATCATAGTCTTTACCAAAGGACCTATCTATGTTACAACGTGGTTACTTCATTCATAAGTTGTGGGATGTGTCTAGCATGTTCCTATTACGTCACGTACAACAATGAATTGCATGTGCACACACTAGTCACGTATTACCGATGCGGGGCGTAACAAATATGTAAAATTTATTTGCAATATTTTTTCATCCTTTATTTTTACATGATTCAATATTATAGGTGATGTGGTTCAATTACATATTGGCAGTTGAATAACGCAAGTTTTCTTCCAACAAATCTTGCATGCCACATTTCTTTGGAAGTAAATTGGGGAAATATGCTCCATAAGGAACACATGAAAAAAGTTAGTTCTTTAAGTGGGTGAAATTGATTGAAACTTGCGTCTGTGCAGAGAAAAGCACGAATTTGGAGACTTTGATATCACCATTTTGAGCTTAAGACTATTAGCATAAGAATTATAGAAATGTATTCTTCTAGTAAAAATCCTTCTTAAAAATATATAACCGATAAATAAAAAATTTAACTGTACATATAGACACATACATAAAAGAGAAATGATGCATGTACATTAAAAATATCTGACATAACAATCATTCGATAATTGAGTAGTTGAGAATTTTTGGGTTGGGTTTAAAGCAATGGTTAACTTAAAAATCCCAACTACTCAATTTTTGAACTTGAGTGTTACATTAGATTATTTTTATTTGCATGTATCATTCCTCTAAATGAAAATATGAACTTTTAAGTTACAACAAAAATTTTACTTGAACAATAATCCAACTAACTTTTACTTGAACAAAAATTTTCATTCTTGCTGTCCTGGTCCTGGCAAATGTCGGATGGCAGTAACTGCTTCTGAATACGAGCTGCAAGCTGAGAAACTTTCTCATCCTCTAAATTAAGGCGTCGCCTTAGCAAACTCTAAAAACAAGGAATTTTATTATCGATTAATTTAGTACTCCCAAAACATAATTATATGTATATATCATATCAAACTTTGAAAAGGAAATGAAATATTACCTCAGAAGCCCATAAGCAATCGAATGCTTTACGGGGTATTATGTGAATATGCATCTGAAATGCACGTTTTATGGCAAAATAAGTCACATGTCAAAATTCGCAGTGGTGTAGAGACCAAAATAAATGTATGATTTCATAAAAATGCAAGTGACATTATAGAAGATCTAAAATCTTACATGATATATTACTTGGCCAGCAGCTGCACCATTGTTGACCAACAGGTTGAATGAACCTGCAGAATTCATATGAAGCTTCATGGCATTAGATATAATGTTACATAGAAGTACCAAAAGAGTAAGTGGTCAACAGAGCTGATATGAAAATGACAACATGCACGGTAATTATAATTTCCTCCAAACAAACAACAATAACAAAAGTTTGATATCCTGCATTAAAAATGGCTAAACGACCAAAGATTCGTAGAAACCGCATTATGAAACAAGAATCTAGTAATGCACAGAAGTTAATGATTTTTCCTCATTGTTGCTAGAAAAGCCATAGCAAGGTATCCATAGGATATCTACCAGCAGGGTTTCAATTGAATTTTTAAAATTCAAGCCGTATAAGAGAACAAAAAATAGCAGATTTCAGATAAATGTACAAGAATTGAAGTACATACTGCAGCCAGTAGCCTTCATGATTGCATTGCTAATGAATGGCACTTTTGAACACATTGCAGCTACCACCTGTATCATAAGCCAATCAGGCTAGGTAAATAAGAGCAATGCTAGACATCATGAAATTTTCGTATACAAATTTTGACGAAAATGAAATAAACAAATCAGAACCCATGCCTTTAACTTAATAACTAGAGAGAGAAAACCTAGCAAAACATAACAACCAATCACGTTCAAGACAAGGATGGTAGAAATTCATATTTGCAATGTGTTTTGGGTAAATAAACAGGACCAATGGACCATTGTTTCACATTTACAAAATATTTAAATTGATTAAACACGCAGGTACACCACTTTGCAGATATGAATTTAAAGTCATCATGTCCTATTTATGCATTCTGTCTAATAACTAGGATCTTATGTTTAAAATCAGACATCAGAGAAAAATGAAGAAGCTGCTATTAGTGCAGATAACAAAGTACCACAAGGTTCCCAATTACTTCAAAAGAAAAACCACCTCACTTCTCACAGTCACTACCCTAAAGGTTAGGATTAAGACTTAAACAAGTTATTTCACAGATTAAGTAGAGATACCAGCACACATGCATGTTATTTCTTAACCTTAAACAATAATAAGTATACCTATTTTAATTTAATGCCTAATTATTGATAACACCAGTATCAACTATCACAAGAACTTTCATAAAATGACTTCTTATGGAGAAAGGATTTATTATCGACTTAAAATTATACTGTAAATTCAGTAAAAAAAGTTACAAAATAATAAATTCAATCTTCTTGTACCTATTGAAAATTACTTACTGATGGAGGAGTAGCATCCAGTGAAGGAAAATGAGATTTTGGGATAATGAGAGAGTGCCTAGTAAACACAATGTAGAAGTGAGAATTAGATAAACAAACAATGCCATGTTATTGTGCAGTATAATTGAAAAAGTAAATGGAATTGGATGGTAAACTTGTAGACAAAGATGATTACCAAATCAAACAATATGCCATTGACAAACTATGAAATTGTCCAACAGTCGTAATATTTATCCATGACATTCAAAATGGATATTTCAGAATTCTTCTAAAAAACAAAACTTTACATCAATTTTCTTACAAATTAAATTGCACTGTTAAGAAAATTTTGTTTTGAAGTGTATCACCAGAAGAAAAAAAGGCTGAATGGCATATTCGTAATTAACTTGAAATAAAAACTACCCATTTATTTACTTTCTTCCCATGATCCCTGTTCTGCACATTTTCTATTCTTCCTTTCCCCTCAGCCAAATGTAATATTATGATAGATAGGCCTACCAGGCAAATTAGTTTTCAAGTTAACTAACTTTGTGCACCAGCCATGGCTTCAAATTGAGTTGTGACATGAAAGGAATGTAAGGGGAAAGAATTACAGGCGTCAAATATTAACCGATAGAAGCACTATTGACATTCAATGTCACAACTCAAATATAAAACAGAAAATACATGCTTCTTATTTACTCCATGTATAGCCATATGTATATGTTCATAAAATAGTGATATAACAAAACACATGCCTCACAATATACCTATATGGAATTGCACCTTGATACATATGATACCTTACCCATGACTCAGTGGACTTGTATCCAATATGCATAGGCACATGTCATCTTCATAAAGCTGTTAGTTTGACAAAATATTAAGAAAAGCAGGATCAGAGATATGAGAAAACTTGATTGAAGAGTATATCAATTATTAGAAAAAAGTAATGACAACAAATAAGTACGTAGATCGAAAATATAAACATGTTGGGAAGAACTACAAAGAGTACGATTCACAATTTCAAATAGTTCCTGATGTCTGAGATTTAAAGCAGTAAAAGCTACCACTATGCATAAGATCCAAGGAAGTATTTCAATTGTTTATACTTTTAAACTAGGAAATTCCATCTCCAAATCCTTTTCATATGCATAAACAAGGATGAAAGAAAAATCATAAGCCCCTAAACCAATAGCTGTAAAATTTTCAGGTTCTTGAAGCAAGGTATCAATTATTCCAATTCAATATCTAATATAAGGCTTGCACCATCAGGTTTTTCTAGCAACATAGTGCTTAACTAACACACTTTATTTATTCATTTAGTGCAGTTCATGTGAGTTAACCAACACATCAGTGAGGGCAATTGGTTTAGAAAATGCAGAACCACCTATAAGTCTATAACAAAATGAGGGTTTATTCCCAAATACTAATCGTTGACCACTATTTTCTCCAAAAAAAAAAAAGAACTGGTATACCTTGACAGCTGGTGATTGGCCACGGATAATCTTGCAGAAAACGCAATCGTTTTGCAGAGAGTGGTTTTGGGTATCAGAATCTGAAGCACAGAGCGAAGCCGAAAGAGAAAGCCGTGGATCCGGAAGTAACCGGGTCGGGTTGAGGTGGGCGCACAAAACGGCAAGTCGTCTTGTTGACATCGTAGCTTTCTAAATCAAGAGGCTATGCATGTTGGAGAGAGGAAAATGCAACGAGCATGAGTGTGTTGTGTATGATTCGTTGTTGGTTTTTGGAGTTTTGTCTGAGTTGGTGTGCACGCACGGCTCGGCTTATCCACTCGCGGGGACGATACATGTGGTGTGGTGTGTGTACGGTCATTGGTCAAACCATTCTTCTTCCTCCTTTGTCTATGTCAGTGATAGTCCGTGTTTGAATTAAAGTTGATAAACTTAAGTTTGAATTAAAAGTATGATGAAAACTAAAGTTTATTAAAAAAATAAATTTATACAACATGATTTATGTTTAGATTTTTTTTTCTCAAAAGTAAATTTATAAAAAAAATATGTTTGAATAATACTAACAAAAAGTATTTTTAAATGTGTAATTATTAAAAGGGTTTGAAATTTATAATGTAATATTAAATATGAACTAGTAGTATATTATTAAAAATAATCAATAAAACACTAAAAAAAGGTTAAAACAATATTAAATATTTTCATTAATAAATAATAAGACTCTAAAAAAATAATGATTAAACTTTATATAATCCAAATTAAAATACACAACAACAAGAAAATTAATTATATAAACTAATAATATATATATATATATATATATATATATATATATATATATATATATCAAGTCGAAATCCAATGCCACCGCCAACGAGATGTTTATCAAGCACCGCATATTGAATGATGTCTATGGAATGTTGGCAAAAAAAAAAAAAAAGTACATTCAAACATTCAATTTTATTGAACGATATAGCACTGCCATACTATAGGTAATATTGGAAGATAATTTTCAACGGAAAATGAAGAATCCAAAAGCATGCCATCAGTTGCTTTTGAGCCAAACTTGGATTGGACATAAACGTAGGTACAAGATTTAATTTTGTGGGCATCCAAACATGTAAGCAAATTGAGTTTGGTCCTTTAAAAGCATGTTTGAGTGAGGCAAACGGATACCCAAACATGCTCTTAGTAGTTCTTAATTATACTATTTCACAGTAATCAAAGAAAATAAATAAATAAATTATTATTAAACGACTAAGGTGAAAGCATATGAAGTAATTATTTAACTATGTTTGCTAAATGAAATATTAAGTGACAATTTCTATTTTTAATTTTCAATTTTAAAATTAATTAGGCATTTTTTTCTATAATCTTGAATGCTTTTCACTTAAATATTTTTTAAATTTTGCTTAAATTTAAAAGTACTTGTATAATAGGTAGGTTAATAGCTAATTTTTAGAATGAGTAATTGTACTTAGACACTCTAATAGTGTAAACATTCTATTGTTACTAATTATTTTTTATTTATTTCTCTTTTATTAGTATCGTATTATATTTTAATATATTTATATTTTCTTTTTCTTTTTCTTTCTTTAGATGACAAATAATATAAGAATATCCATGCATAATTTTTCTTTTACAACAAGTAAGATATAATATTGATAAAAAAAAAATATTGGGTCTAATCGAATTGGTTTTTATATCCACAAAATTTATAGTCAACAAATTAGGCTAGTTAACATATATAGCTTTTTTTTAATCACATTTCATTTACTATTTTCTTTCATAACTTTCATGATTTTACTTTCATTTTAATCCTACTTCTTGGTAGCTTAAGAACATGTAACTATCTAGTATTCCAAACTCTATGGTGAGTTTTATTAGGAGGCAAGCTAATCTTGTCGCTCATACATTAGTTAGAGTGTCACGATTCCATGCTAGCAGCCAAGTGTTTGAGTGTTTACCATCTTGTATTTCCTCTCTTATTTTGAATGAAATGCAATAAGTTTCTTACTATCAAAAAAAAAAAAAGAACTTGTAACTAAGGAACATGGCCTTTTTTTAAAAAAAAAGAAACGAGTTAATTGCACATTTTATTACTCAATTATTATCATTTTGCAAATTTTACCACTCGAGTTTTTTTTATGCATTTTACTATCATACTTTTAATTGTCACACATTTTTACCATCCAAGTTTTTTTGTGTGCATTTTATCATCATATTTTTCAATTTTTATGTATTTTACCATTATGTTAGTAACAAAACGACGTTGTTTCAAAGAAATTAGTGACAAATCCACATCATTTTTTAGGAACACGTTAGCACTCCATTACACATTTAAAGGATTGATAAAATGCACGAAAATTGAAAAGTATGATGGTAAAATGCATGAAAAAGAAAAACTTATGTGGTAAAATTCGTGAAATGATGATAGTTAAGTGATAAAATGTGCAATTAAACCTAAAGACATTGCTTCACAAATCATTGTGTTTATAGCTAATTTATTTACCTACTCATCTAATTCACTGAGTTGACAACGATGCAATATATAAATGTAAACATATTTCTGGAATGCTCAGTGCTACCAAAGAATCCAATTTGTTGAGAATTTCATCTTTCCTAGCCTTGACTACAAGTGGCATTTGTAATCTAGGTTTAGCAAGAGTATTAGTAGAGACCTTCGTAGTCCAATACAAGGAAGAATGACAAGTCAATCAATTTTCTAACTTCTTAACTCAATGTCATTCAATTTTCAAACTTCTTAACTCAATGTGAGACTTGGGTTTTTCCAATACATCCCCTCACTCAATACTATTAAGCTTAGAATAATAAAACTCTATCTTATATTAAAAAAAAAGAAGGGTAAAAAAATAATAAATATTTCAAGGGTAAAAAGGTATAAAATATAATGAGCTAGAAGCAAAAAAAACTAGCATCTTAAAAATACTACTTGAAATAGCATTTCAAAAATTACTACAAGCCACTAAAATAGACTTATTATCAAACACCATTAATATGATCAAACGATTTTTTCAACTAATAAAAAATAGAAACTAATTAAAAATGTTTGTCAAACATATTTTATTTCTAATTAATATGGGCGTTGAATTTTTCTAATATTAGTCATAAAATAAGTGCTTAACCAAAGTCAATCTATGGTCACGACTACTCTTTCATCCAACAATTAATTAACAAGGACATTAACAACTAAATGTATTAGATATCTAGGTAGCTAAATGATATTGTGAAGTTGATGATGTAAAATGAGATGCAAAATGTTCATGAGTAAAAGCAAAGGTAATCTCGAGTACTAATAAATTAATAAATATTTTAAGGGTAAAAAAAAGATAAAATATAACAAGGTTTGCTAAAATGCTAGCATCTTAAAAATGCTACTTGAAGTAGCATATCAAAAAACACTACAATCTACTAAATAAGACTTGTTACCAAACACTATTAATATGATCAAATAAAGTTTTCAACTAATAAAAAATAGAAACTAATTAAAAATGCTTGTCAAACATATTTTATTTTTAGTTAATATGGGAGTTTAATTTTTCCAATAGCCTCCACCTTTGACATCTTCTAAAGTGATTATTAAGACTTGTGATATTAGTCATAAAAGAATTGGTTAACCAAAGTTAATCTATGGTTAAGACTATTATTTGCTCCAACATACAATTGATTAACAGGGCTTTAACAACTTGATGTATTAGATATCTAGGCAGCTAAATGAGAATGTGAAGTTGATGGTGTAAATTGAGATGCATAATGTTCATGAGCAAAAGCAATAGCAATCTCAAGTGCGGGAACATTTTTTCCTTTTAACAGAATAAGTATACACACACACATATGGTGTGAGATGGATTTGGAGGTGGAGGTTTACATCTTTGACCTTGGACAGGAAAAATCCAAATCCAACTTTAGTCAAAGTAGAATTTTTCTATTGAAGTCAAACGAGTACTTAATATGTTCAATTTTTTTTTTGTCATGCCTAATTTACTCCTAAAAATTGAATAGAGGAATGTATCAAGGAACTCAAGTTTAATAGAATAATAAGACAATTTTTTATCCACATGAAGGTGTATTGTGCCTTATAGTGACATAAAGTCTGCAAGTTGGGTTGAGCAAAGGCCTTATGCCTAACCCACACCCACACTATCTAAAGTAAAAAGGTTGTTGGGTGGGTTCAAGTGGTTGGACAAGTGAGAAAAATAGTTTAAGGTGGGTAATTTTTGCTTTTGTCGAAAATTGAACCAACCAAACAGGTGCAAAAAGGAAAATTAAAATTTGAGTAAAACTTTTTAGTGCATGTTTGGGTCTCCGTTTGGAGACCCCAAACTTAAGTTTGCAAAAGTAATTCTTTTGATGTTATGTTTGATTATCCTTCAAAAATATGTTTGAGAGAAAATTTTTGTCTTGAAATTGAGTTTGGGAGAAGTAAGACTTGAGATATTTTTGCAAACTTAAGTTTGATCCAAACTTAAGTTTGCAAACTTTAATCCAAACATGCACTTAATAATTGAAAGATTGAAATAAAAAAGTAGTCACAAGAAGGCCAATTACAACATCACCTCAATACCTATTTTTTATTTCTTACAAGGTCTAAGGCCAATAAGTACACTCCCTTTTTCTAGATTCCAGGTAGAACACTTCCTTTGCCTTAAGCAAATCATTCCTCTCTTTTTAGAGCATTGCTTCTTTATTTCTTACAGGTCAAGCCTCTTCCTCAATACTTTCTTTCACCCTAATGTCTCATCATCAATTTGTTGTCCCCAATCATCTCTTGTCAAAGCTATAAAAGAGGTCACAACTGCAAAAGAGTTGCAGTAAGAGGCTTGAGGCCATAGAGAGACTTATGTTTAACTTACATCTCTAATGCCACCGTCGGTGACCATTCTTCTTTTAGCGACCTCAAAATTAACATCGGAGCTTCATATTCATTATTAATGACATTGTTGTAAGTTGTAACACGTACTCCGGCTAACCCCATACGTAGCACACCTAGACCCACCCCAATCCACCTTTGATTAACCTTATCTGTAATAACACATTTGATTGTAGAACATCCCTCATTATGTTTGGCCCTACTAAAGGAGAAATAGGTCATCATAATACACATTAGAGAAACAACTAATAAAATATTTCTCTAAGTAATAACTAAAGAATTTAGAAATAATTTGTTATCTGAATAGTATTTTTTTTTACAATAACTAATTTTGGTTTGTGCACTTTTATTATTAATTATAATACCTTAATCTTATTAAGAAAACTTCATCATTGAATATATAGAAAAGGTAACTATATATTGATTTTTTTTTACATATAAAAATAATTTATAACATGAAAAATACATAATATTTAACATCATATTTCTTTTTTTTTTTTTATGAAGTAACATCTTATTTCTAAAAAAAAAATAGCAATCATGATTATTTAAAAAAAGTAAAAAAAAAAAAAAGTATTTTCCTTTCTTCCCTTATTTTAAAAACTTAAACTTTCTTTCTCCAAGAGATATGTGTCATATATGTTAATATATTTTAATGCAAATAAGATTCTAACTAATTTTTTCTTTATGTAATTTTAATATTTTAGCAACTAGTTTTGAATCTCTATTAACTTTACAAGAAGAAAAAAAACATAGATTTTTAAGTGAAGTACGCGGTTGTAGATCTCAACGACATTGACCATGCATGAGCTTTTACAACAAAGTGTTGCGATGTTGATCATGGATTCATGATGTAAGTGCGACTAGAATAAGAAGGATTTGGTCAACATTAATTGTAGCTTGAGTAATTATATATGGACGTATTTAATGATTTTTTTTCTTGATTTTATAATTTTTAATAAATTTTAACCAACTAGAGAGAATGTGTTTAAAGGAATTTTGTCAGAGAGTATGTTATTAACACTCATTTATCTTTATTATAAACATTCTTAATATTCATTTTTCTTTCTCTTTTTATTACTTATACTTCTCTGGGTCTTTTATCTCTTTATCTTTTTTAGGTGTAAAATAAACATAGTGAATATCCATCCATCATTTTCATTGTGAATTGGGGTTCTTCCCATCATGGTACCCCATAATGATCACAGTAGAAATAGCCAAGTGGTATGAACAGATCTCTCGAAATGTGATTCCCCACTTCCACACCTCCTATCGCTGCATCACAAACTTGTGCTAGTTGTTCGAATAAACCTTAAAATTTCATATTATTTTCTAATGTTTTAAAATTAATAATAAACTATTCAAAAATAGTAATTAACAATACTGTTCTGGTAGCCATAAAGTCTCACATCACTTAGGAGTTGAAGCCAATGGTAGTCCCTCTCAAACCTTCCGCCCTCTATTCTCTGTTACAATATAAGGAAAAAAAATTATTTATTTTTCAAATATAAACAAATCTCAAATATTTTTGCCTTATTTAATGAGTATATGCTTTGAAGGGTAACTTAGGAAAAAGGAATTGATTTTTTATTGAAATTAACATAATTTAATGAAATTAACTAATTTTCTTAATAAGTGTAGAATTAATTTTTTTTCTTACATAGGGAGTATGTATACTCATTCACTATTATTAAAAGACATGTAAAATACGTTTCTCATTTCATTAATGAGGAGCATAATTTTAAAAAGTGAACAACAAAATTCAGATACTTTAAAGAAAAAATATTAGTTTTTTTTTATAAAAAAATGTAGTATATTTTAAGCAATGTCAAGTTGTTCAGAATGTTCCTTTTTACAGTTTCTTCTCGTGCTTCCTAGTTTTGGGTAAACCATTTTCCTAATATAGCCTCTCGTGATTTGAAGTTTGAACATTCCTTCTAGATTCACACGTAATCCTCAACCCTTCTAGAGTTGTACCGTTGCACTTCCACCCTATAACACCCCAACGCCCCAATAGAATACCGCCACGTCATCACCCTCCCACGTGGCACGTCAAAAGATCCCCACGGAACCGCACCCTATAAAACCCTCTCCAAACAACAAATCGCAGCCGAAACGTGCCCCGAGGCCCGAGTCACCCGACGCCACCACCGTTGGGCGGTTGGTTCTCTCGAGGTGCCCGGTCGGTCAGTAAGATCCGCCATGTACGGCAGCGACAGCGGCGGCAGCGACGGCGGCGTCGACACTCTGGACTTCCGGAACCTGAAGGTGGTTTCGGCCGTGGGGCGCGGCGCGAAGGGCGTGGTGTTTTTAGCGCGGCCGTACGGCGCGGCGGGGAGCGGGGAGTGGCTGGCGCTGAAGGTGGTATCGAAGGCGATGCTCAGAAAAAAGAACCGAAACGGCGACGGCGGGTGCAAGAGAGTGTCGTTCGAGAGACACATACTGCGTCGTTTTGATCACCCGCTGTTGCCGCGGTTCCGCGGGGCGTTCGAGACGGAGCAGCTCACGGGATTCGCCATCGATTACTGCCACGGCGGGAATCTGCATTCACTCAGGAAGAAGCAATCGGAGAAAACGTTTTCTGAAGAAACCATAAGGTACCAATCTTTCTTCTTTCTCTTTTTAGCTTCCTACATCTTCAATTTTATTTTTTTTTTCTAAATAACGGTTAACTTTTATTAGAGATAATTATGTTCGAGTCAGATATGGGTCATAGATCTTCGATCTTGTTCGAAGCTGCTTAGGAAACAAAATATGAATCTTGAGTTAGGGAAGATTGGAAAACGAAGAAGCAATCGGTTAAAATTCATATTAGTCTTTTGAAAATGGAAAAATTTTAAAATCGTCCTTCGTTTTCTCTCACTTGAGGGAAGATATTAGAAAAATGAAAAGCTCTTTCTTTGGTTCGTTTTTAGTTCTTTTTTATTTACTCTCTTATTTTTTTTAATATGAATCTTGATTTGAGCACCATGCAGGGTTCTAGAAATGAATCACACTTAGAATTTTGATTACTCAGTTAAAATGATGAAATTATAAATTTTTCCTTCATTTTCTCGTAAAGCAAGCGGGTGCATGCTTTTTGATTAGTCCATAAAAAAATGGTCGCTTTAAAATTTTCTTTCTTTTTAAAATATGGGAAATTTCTAGGGTCTGACTAGTGACCGATTTCTATTTTCAAATATTTAATGCAGCTCAAGAAAATTGTTTAGCTATCTTGTGAAAGGTGATGCAATGTACAAAGTAAAATGTGAAATTAAGGAAGATTTTGAATAAAAGAGAAAAAAAGATGAGAAAATATTTGCCAATTATTTTTTCCTTTCTTGTATATAAAACATTTTTAAAATTATTTTCAAAAATAATAGATTTTAAATAAATAAAAAACATGATAAAACTAAAATAAATTGAATAAGCTCTTCTTTTCTTTCTTTTTCTTTTTGTCAGTTTAGTCCATTTTTGTGAAATGGGCACGCCTATAAGAATTTTCATTATTCTCATAATAAGGTGAAAATGTGAAATATCAATTATTGTTATATGATTCGATACATTTTTTTTCCTTGTAAAGGTTTTACGCAGTGGAGTTGGTCCTAGCATTGGAGTACTTGCATAACTTTGGAGTAGTGTACAGGGATTTGAAGCCGGAAAACATTATGGTCCAAGAAACAGGTCACATAATGCTCGTGGATTTCGACCTCTCCAAGAAGCTGAACCTCAAGTCAAACTCGTCGAGTTGCAACTCGTCACCGGGTTCCGACTCATCATCGGAGAAGGACAGGAGAAAGCGACGAATATCGCGGTTCAATTGTTACTGTCACTCGGGGATGCCCTTGTACGACTCAGATATTCCGAGTCAACTCGACACGATCCCAACACGTCGAAGCATGTCGGACTCGGTGGAAAAGTCCAACTCGTTCGTGGGAACCGAGGATTACGTGGCACCCGAGGTTATATCAGGTCAAGGACACGATTTCGGAGTTGATTGGTGGTCATTGGGTATTGTTTTGTACGAAATGCTCTACGGAACAACACCGTTTAAGGGCGCGAATAGGAAAGAAACCTTTCATCGAATTATAACCATGGAGCCTAATTTGACGGGCGAAACGACGCAGTTGAGGGACTTGATTAGAAAGTTGCTTGAGAAAGATCCTAATTGTAGGATCGAGATTGATGAGATCAAGGGCCACAATTTCTTTAAAGGTGTGAAGTGGGACACAGTGTTGGAAATTTTGCGTCCACCATATATTCCTCAGAATGAAATTGAGGATTCAGTAGGGTTTTCGAGAAAGGATGTAGAGTCGTTTGTTCATGGGATATTTTTCCCGAAGAATAAGGGCGAGGGAGATAAAACGAATGAAGGAGAGAAAAAGGGGAATGAAAAAGAGAATGATAATGATCACAAAAATAAGAACGTGTGGGTTGACAAGTTGAACCAAAATTCCACTAAGGATGAAATTTTTTTAATTTTTTGATTTGATGCTTTTTCTTTACATATTTTTGTTCATCCTACATGTATGTAAATCTTGGTAAAACTTTGTTTCCTTCTCTCTCTCTCTCTCTTTTTCTATTGACAACATGATTTAGTTAAACTAAAGTTGGGAAAAGATTAACCATAATCAACGTGCAAATAGGGTTAGAGACATATTCTACACAATACTCACCATATAAGATTCGAATTTTTGTGCTTACCCAAGTGGTTCGCCAAGTTTTTTCTTTTGATATGCTGTTTGCATTGAACTTCTATTTTGTGGAAGCGTTGGTGTGGAAGATGACAACTGGCTTGATAGACATATAGTGTAGTTTTTTTAAGTTGTTGAATGAATAGACATATAGTGTGGTTGATTCAGCGTTATAACGCGTTGAAAATTCACGGTGGTCTTAAAGCTAATACAATGTGGTGAAGAAAATGGGCCTTGATGACAGTGTTGCATCCAAACATGCTGATAACAAGTGAGTTGCCACGGTAATGTGATAATCCTTTGATCTCTATTATCATTGAATTTTTGTTGTTTAAAATTGCAACACCTGCTTTCTTATTGAAATGACGATCAAGGATGATATGGGTAAAATAAAAAGAAAATTCCTAAGGTGATCGATGAAATTCAAATGTACTACATTTTAAAAATTAAATCAGAAATTCAACCAATGGAACATCTTATCATAATTATTGGTTAATAAATTACGTCAATATTACCATATATATGTGATAGGCATAAGGCATTAGAGGGAGAGAATGTAAAGTTTACAACCTAATTCCTTTACAACACTCTTGCAGGATCGAGTACATTGACAGCAACGGGATCGTGATTCGTGAGTGTTATTTTTTTTGTGGTTTTTAAGAGCCTCTCTCCTTTGAATCTTTTTTCTGTCTCCCCTCACTGAGTCTTAGTTGTTTTTTCATAGCAAAACAAGTTTACCTGGGTGTAACCAACTTATTCCAGTATCCATGATTCACATTTAGGCTTTAGCTATGTGACCGTTACCACAACTAATTCCTTCCACTTTCCATAACACCAAACATATCATAAAAGTATAAGTTGTGAGAAAAAAAAAATTCACACATTTGCAATTTAGATTAAATTTTAGTTGAATATATTCTAATAAAATAATTACTTTAGTTTATACTATTATCATGTTTCTATATTTGTAAAATTTAATTGTTTAAAATTACTTTTTCTTAATTTAAATATCAAATTAGTAAGATATGTATTATATTTGAGGTTTGAGCCACTTATACAATACTAAAGAAATTTACTTTCGATCATCAATTCAAGGTTGCTTTTGCTTATTTCATATTTTGAAAGATTTTTTTTTTAGAAATATAGTTGAGAATATTTTGCATAAACTAAAACTTATTAAAACTACATGTAATTTTCAAGAATGTTTGAATAATAACAACCAGACTTACCATCAATCCTAATATCTTTGGAAATAAATTCCCAAGTATTCATAACAAATTTCACCAATCATGAACTTAGTCATTTGCAAAGGTTAAGATAAGGCTTAAAGAACTAGGTTTTAAGCAACGTGATAATTTTTAGAGGTGAGTTGGACTTCCAAGATTAAAGCTATGTTTGCATTTGCGGCAGGATTCCAGCAGCACGAAGTCCCAAGCTAATTTACTGCAGAAGTATCAAAGATGATACTTTTGTAAACGTAAGTTGTGTTTGCCCCACCGGCAACCCAAACAGGCACTAAAGGCCCAACCCATATCTTAAACTCAACTAAAACTTTTAGGCACTTGCTATTTACACCAACATTTTTGTTAAGTACACCCTCATTCCCCCTTTTTATACTTTTTTCTACCAAATTTACCCTTTCAAATCCTTGTTTTACACCCCCCATGTTTTTTACTCTTTAAAATCTTATTTTCATCCCATCTTTATTGTTCTTTAAATCCTAATTTTGAACTCTATCTTCACCCCCATATTCATTATATAATACTGCATTTTTCATCAATATTATATCTAATATTGTGTGTTTTTCTCCACATGGCACTGTGTTTCAAGGTAAGTTCATCACTAGCTTCATCTATTATACAATGTAATCAAACTTCATTTTTTTACACAGTAAAAGGAAGAGAAATTGATAAGAAAACATACGTTAATTGCAAAACAAAGCTTTTGATGGTGGTTCTTGACATTGTTTTCAACAATTTTGAATATGCGTTTTGAATATATGGTGGTCTCCAACATGCCTTTCAACTCCAGGGTGTATTGCATTGAAATAAGTGTGTGGACGTCAACATTGATGCGACTCATTAAGTGTGACTCATCAAGGTTAAGGTATGCTTTATAACTACCGAAAATGTCTTTCCGAAACAACACATACCAATTTCGGAAATACACTTCCGAAATTGGTATATGTTGTTCCAGAAAGACATTTCCAGTACTGTTTTATTTTGCTTTATCTCGTCATAACTTTATTTCCTTTCTAATTTTTTTTTATATATGTGAACATGAAATATTGTATTAGTAAGGT
Source organism: Pueraria montana var. lobata (assembly GCA_026413185.1). Taxonomy (NCBI): domain Eukaryota; kingdom Viridiplantae; phylum Streptophyta; class Magnoliopsida; order Fabales; family Fabaceae; genus Pueraria; species Pueraria montana. The sequence continues at coordinate 57,267,331 of CM048650.1, read as the reverse complement.
GTATGAATAGATGAATATACCAATTGATGGGAAGGAAAACAAGATTGTTGATTGTAATGATGCATTCAACACTACATAGGTAATGAGGTTGAGAGCATGTGTGCCAACAGAAAATGAGGGGGTTCAAGGGGTGCAAAGGTTTAAGATCAAAAGGTATAAAGGGTAATTAAAAAGGAATGGGGTGTACTTAGCAAAAATGGGGGTGTAAATAGCAAGTGCCAAACTTTTATATTTCACCAAACCTATTTTTCTTTCAACCAGAGTCCAAAAGGCATTTTACCCCAACATAATTATTTATCTCATTAAAACCACAAAATAAAGTATTTGATAAACATTAATATATTTATATAATTTAGAAAATAAGTTTTTGGGAGTGTTACAATTATTCTTATGATCATTTAGAAAATGACATTTCAATTGCTTAAGTATTTAATAGTCTTCATCATGATTTTGCAATATATATACATACAAAGAAAAACACTTCTTTATCAAAAGCAAATTTAGCAACCACGTCAAGCAAACTTTAGTAGAGCACATTTGAAAATGTTTTGACTGAGAATAATAAAAACTAAAATTTATTTTTATTATATAATGTTATGTATTTTTCATAATTTTAAAATCATTGTTATCAAATTATTACTAAAATAAATTTGCTATACTTTTAATATATTTTTTTGTGATAAAAATTACTGAAATAATATATTTTATTTTTTTATATTTATTGTTTCATAATTAAAATACAAATGAATTATTATCTTCAAACAAAAATAAATAAATAAATATCAAGATATTAGGTAATAAGTGAGATCCATTTTAAGTTCTTAAATAAGTTCAAAATCAGAGCAAAAAATTACTGAAATTCTTAAATTTGATATGACCGTTAGGACCACTAAAAATAAGTTAAAAATCCATTGATAAGTTTAACATTGAAGCTGTTCTCAGTGTCCTAAAGATATTATAATATTTAGAGCAAATTACAGCAACATTCTCTAAGCTTTTATCAAAGTATACAAAATCCCAATCATTTTAATTTTCCTACACTAACCCCTTTTAAGTTTGAAAACATTATACTAACACCCTCTTATATGTTTGAAAAAATTACATTGACATCCCCTCAAACCTTACACTAACACCCCCTATAAGAGAGGTGAAAATAATGGTTAAAAAAATAGAAAGTATTTGTGTAATTACATGAAATTCCAGGAAGTGTTGCTGTAATTTGCTCTAATATTTATTAAGAAATTATAAACAAATCATATCAAATATTTTTTAAATTATATACAAATAATATTAAATAATTTGCCTAATAATGATAATAATCTTTTTTCTTTTATTTGTCAATAATTAAATATTAAAATAATAATAAAAGTATTATCCCTAAGTGGAAGAAAAAAATGTTTCATTCCAAGTTTCCAACTACGGTATACGGAAGAGAGTTGTTAACTGCAAAGATGCTAGTACATCGGATGCACTTTTTCTGTACTCGTTAGTTAGACTCACTTAACAGTTAACACACTCACAATTTTCTGTTTCATTCATTCACAGTCTCACACATTCGTCATGTCTCATGAGTTTTCATTTTCTCTTGTTTTTATAATACTTTTTCATTTTTTCTTTTCAATAATGTAAGGAGAGAAGTTATGATTATTTCTGTAAATCGAACCAAAGCTTTTAAAATGTAAATGCATGGTGATAGATGGAATAAAATATAAATTCATGGTCACCTATGGTCATCTAGAAAACGAATTTGAAATCTAAAAACTAAAATTAGAGAATCAAAATAGAACATGAAATAAATGCATGGTCATCGAATTTGAATTTCTTGTAATTAACTTATCTATGCATTCATGCATGCAGTTAATAACTCAAAACTTTCAGATAAAAATCAAGTGATTCATATTTTATTTAGGTAAAAAATTAGAATATAAATTGTCCAATTTATATTTGATGGTTACAATGCACTAACTGCCACTATAGTAAATCTGGTCCCTCCCAGTCATCAGTCATGCATAACGTGCTCGATCCCTTGTAATCAACTCCAGCAATAAAGCCTTAACATGTACACAACTATCATTATTTCCACATGTTGATCCTGAAATGCACCATGACTAGTGCCTATTGCATCAAGTATATTTAGAAAATAAGGAAATAAGAGCATTGATGGCATTTAAGAATACCAGAGACACGAACCATTATTGAAATAACCTGGAACATTTTTTTTCTCTACTAAAAACTTCTTTATAACTCAAAAACTTAGGGACCTCTTATTAGAGACTTAAGGATATGAATTACTCAAAAACTTAGGGACCTCTTATTAGAGACTTAAGGATATGAATTAATTAATTATATTAAGGTTTATGATAAAAATATAATAATATTATTAAATGTTTGACTTTTTATAAAATATTCTTATTTTTAATTCTTTAATTAATGTACTAAATAATTGTCAAAAAAAAATTAATGTACTAAATAAACTACTAGCATCCTCTAGTCTAAAGTCTATTCATAAAGAAATTCACAAATTATGTTTTCTAAAGTTGTCCGTTTTTTCTTCTTTTTTTTTTTTTCTGGTGAATGATTCTAAAGTTGTCCGTTTAATTTCTGTAAGTGTTGGTTTGTTTGAACTTTTTTAAAGATGATTTTTACTGATAAAAAGTAAAAAGAGTTAAAGATTTTTACTATATGTGGATAAAAGAGTTAAAACAATTTAAACTATTTTTTTCTTCGATGAACAATTTCAACTTTAATGTTTGAATATACTTTATTTTTTTTGAAGGAATTTGAATATACTTTAAAAGATTACTAGAGTTGATGATAAATTAAATCAATTTAAAATTCTTTGTCTTCATTTATTAATTAACTCAATAAATTTAATTATGATTAATTAGATGAGTTGAATTTAAATTAGAAATTAAGTTCATTAAATAAATAAGTTGAATTTAAAATATGTATAATTTAATTTATTTAATTTATAAACCAGTTCGACATATATGTTTAGAATCAAATATATATATATAATATAACTATTTTATACACAAAATTTAAAATTAAATAATTCATTTTTTTCTGAATTTATATTATTCACATCATAATTAAATTCAGATGATTAGTTTTTCATGATATTACAATATAAAACTTATTTTATTTTCTGAAAATAAATAAAAATATTATAGAGAATAATGATTTAACGTTAATAAGATTTAAATCGTGTTATCCTAAAAAAAAAGATAGTATCAACGTCTTTTTATCTAGAAGTTATTGGTAAATATCAGTGTTGTAAAAATTGATCGGTCATTCATGCAGTTGAGACACTGAGTTAGGCTATGTTTGGAGGCGAAATCTACTGTAGGAAAGTAAGTGAAGTTTCCCACCATGGGAAAGTTTTTCTGCACCGTTAAATCCTTTTAATTTTAAATCTATGGTTGAAATTTTTCTCTCTTTTTCTTTTTTATCCTTTTATCTCCTTTTTACCGATTTGTTCCTTGGACAACCCCTTCTCTCTTTTGATCTCCCTTCACCGTCAAAACCCAACCACTTCCTCTCCACCTCCCTCCCCAGCGGCGGACCACATCACCGCCATCAAGTTCTTTGCTATTGCCATATTCCCTCGCCGGAATACACCGCCGTTGTCACTGCCACAGATCACCCCTCCGCCCCCAGAATCTCGTGAGCCCAAAATGACGTTGCGAATAACCGAGGCTCAGATCAGAGAAACGACACACGCCCTAATCTCTTCGATCTTCACAGTCGTCTCCGTGTTCGAAGCCTCCTACTTCCAACTCCAGAGCGCGTACGTGTCGTTCGTGGTGGAGCACGTGACTAGCGTGTACAAGGTGTTAGTTTTGCACCTCCAGAGACTCTGAGTTGAAGAAATTCTACTGCCCCCAGAGCCACGCGATTTTCTGTTCGAGTCGTGTTTGGAGGCCGAAATGGAAGAGAATCAGAGCAAATTGAGAATTTTTCTTAAATCGTCATCAAGTGATTTGTGATATGATTTTTGTTATTTCTTAGATCTGATTGTTTTTCGTTTTAAAAACAAGTTATTCCTCTTTGAGATCTGAAAAACGTGGTTGCCGGTGGATCTTTGGAGGTGATGGGTAACGAGGATGTAGTGTGTTTTGCCACCAGCGGTGACTTCAGTGTCACTGCAGCGTCGACGAAGGTTGCTCAATTAGGAGTGAGATTGTTAGAGAGAAGGGGACGGGGACTAATCTGGCATGACATAGAAAAAATAAAGAAAAGAAAAAGAAAAATAAGAAAAAATCTAAACCCTCCATTTAAAAATTAACAAATCTAACGATGCTAAAAAACTTTCTCACTGTGGGAAACTTCACTTTCCCACCGTAGATTCCACCATGTTTGGATACCCGTTTGGGTATCTCAAACTTACGTTTGAAGCTCCAAACTCAGTTTAGCATCATGTTTGGGAGTTCCAAAAATTAATTCTGCAACTTACGTTTGGGCCAAATCCTGGTTTGGATCAGAAGTAACAATTTTGATGCTTTTAAAGTAAAAGTACTTTTGATTTGTATATTTACAATAAAAACATGAAGTAAAAGTACTTTTCATTGGTATTATCCAAACAAGTTTCATTTTATCAACATACTTTTGAACAAAAAATACCTAAACATAAATCATATTATAGTAAACTCATTTTTATCAAACTTAAGTTTGCAACATACTTTTAATTCAAACTTACGTTTGCAAACTTTAATCCAAACATGCACTTAATGGGGGGTTGAACCAATGGTTGAATCATCGAGTTACTTATTGAATCAGTTATCCGATATATATTAAAATATTAAAAAAACATATATAATATAGCTAATAAAATGTGATCAATTTATAGTTCATCCTCCAAAATTAAAATCATTGTCATCAAACTATAAATATTACATAATCATTTATTACTATAAATTATTTTGTTGGGTATTATCATTAAATTGCTAAAAAAAACTTTTGTTATTTTTCACGACTATGTACAAAAGTTGTCGGAGGATCATGAGTAGTCTGGTAAAGATGTATAAAACACATAAATATTAAATCATATCAAGATCAATATAATAATGACAATAATTAGCTACTAACAAGTCGTTGGTCTGAGTGGTACTAGGCTCGGTCCCTTTAAACAAGGTCTCGGGTTCAAATCTTGTAGATGGAAAAAATGTGGTTAGGAGGGGAGACCCCACTAAAGGTGGCCAACCCGATTCACCGACGAAGATTAGTCATCAACAAAGCTGATAGATACTCCACACCAATGTCATGATGATAAAAAAATAGCTATTATATACTTTTATCAAGATCAAAATAATATTATAGGAGCATATTATTATATACTATTAAGCAATTAGCTATTGATATTATAGATACGAACATTCAACATTTGAATTACCAAGCTTCTACCACAGGTTTCAAATTTCAAATGGTACCATGGAAGGAATTTCAAATAACTACGTCATTTCGGGAATTGTAAAAGAAAAAAACCCTGCTCAACCTGAACCAGGTCAACCCGGTCCATGTCACCGATTTTTATCAATCCGGGTTGATTTGGGTTGATTGCATAATTGGTCTGATAGTCGAATTAGACCGATCAGGGCATCAGTTCCCAGTCCGATTTTCACAACTATGATAAATATGGATTTAAAATGCCTTCAATTTAAATTATTTTGACTAAATTCATTCAATTTGAGTTAATGAGTCAAAATGTTTGAGTTTGGATGCATTGTTAGAAGGAAATTTTTTTCATGTTTGGAATCTGATATCAAGAATAAGAAAGAGTTATTAGAATTAAAACCCTATTAAATAAATGATATTTTGGAGATGGTCTCATTAAATAAACAAAAATTAGTTGAGATTTGTTTATATTTAAATTTAAAACTTAAGTTATTTTTTTTGCTTGTATTCGAACCGGAGGGAGTATTCATTAATTCATATCAAATTCAAAAGGAATAAGTTGAATGATACCTGTCTTACTTCAATTTGACTCATTTTCCCACCCTAACTGTTGACCTTGGAAGCAAAATATTCATGAAAACATAAATTTCATTAAACAATACTTAAATTATTTCTATTTTAACAAGATTTATATGAACTGTATTTAATGGAAAAATATTACTACTTTCTTTATTTCAAATTGATTGAAAATTTAATATTAAAAAATCATATTAATTAATATTTTCAATTTTTAATAAAATACTAAAATTTTAATTTTAATTTTTAACAAATACTAATATTGGGAAATATTTAATAATATATTTACAGAAATTAAAAAATAAAATATTTTATTAAAATCAACCCATAATAAACACTATTATTTTAAAATAATTGGATTTTTAATATGTGTGAAAAATCTTAAAATTTAACCACGCATGGATTAATTGATAAAGAGATGTTCTAATTTAATTAAATATTAAATTCAAGCACTAAATATATAACTATTTTATACTATTAAATATTCGAAAGAAAAAGCACTCATAATAATTGAAAAAATTACTTCTCATAAAAAAATGTAATCTTTATGAAAAGAATAATCTTAAGCTAATACTTTTTCCCAGTCAAAATAATAATAATAATAATAATAATAATAATAATAATAATAATATTTCCTTTGGTCTTGAATTTAAGAAAAAAAATCATATATTTCATGATCTCTAATATAAGTACTAAATTTTAACTAATTTTATTTTATTTAATAATATTATTTTTTAAATACTCTTCATTTAATTAAGATTGTGTTTTTAATGGCTCTTTTCTATTCTTAACATCAAGTTTTAATAAAAGGTCATTTAAGAAAAAAATTATCTTTTAAATGAAATTAATACAATTAAATATTACTAATGTTTAACAAACTTTCTTAATAAACTTAAAAATATAAATTTGAAACACAAGAAGATATATTCAAATTTCAGTATATTTGCTCGGGAAGGAAATAGTGAAAAGATATACATATGATATGGACCTTGCGCTGTCTGTCTGGTTCTCTCTATTAAGGATCATGATATTTGAACATCCATTTTTTTTAAACACCTATTTAACACCTATCACTTCTCTCTATCTTTCTCTTCCTATCACATCATACTACCTATCATACCTATATTTTTCTCTCTTTTTTCACTCTCTCTCTAGGTGTCAAATGACATTTGGGTGTCAAAAAATCTTTTTTCCTCTATTAATACATGGGATTCACATAATAACAGTTTCAGCATTTCTGTGTACTTCGCTTCCCCTTAATTCCCGACCTCACATTATTAACTTCACCAACTCATCTCCCCTACCAAACCCACAACAAAAAACCACTCTGTCCTTATTATCTTTCTCTCTCTCTAAAACCCACTCTCTCCCTCTCCTTCTTTCTCATCTTCACCACCACCACCACTATAATGGCGTCGTCACCACCTTCTTCTTCTTTGATCCTGATTGTCCTTACTCTCTTTGCCGCAACGGCATCCTCCCTCACCTGCACCACCCAGAAGCTCACAGACTCCAAGAACAGGCTCTACTCCAACTGCCTGGACCTGCCCACGCTCGATTCCTTCCTCCACTGGACCCACAACCCCGCCAACGCCTCCCTCTCCGTCGCCTTCGCGGCCGCGCCGCCCAAGCCCGGCGGCTGGGTCTCCTGGGGGATCAACCCCACCGCCACCGGCATGGCGGGCGCGCAGGTCCTGGTCGCCTACAAGCCCGACGGCGGCGGCGGCGGTGGCGCCGTTACCGTGAAAACGTTCGACCTGAAATCCTACAGCGCCATTGTTCCCGGGAAGCTGTCGTTCGACGTGTGGGACATGCGGGGCGAGGAGGTGAACGGGGTGCTGAGGATTTTCGCGACGGTTAAGGTTTCAGAGAAGGGGGAGAGTGTGAACCACGTGTGGCAGGTGGGGCCCTCCGTCACCAACGGGAGGATTGACAAGCATGACTTCAATCCCGACAATACGAATGCCAAGGGCGTCCTTAGCCTCAATGGGTCGCAGGGTAATCAAGCCGCACCCGCCGTCGACCCCATCACCATGAAGAAAAATGTGACTTCTTGTGTTTTTTTAATTAATTAGTTAATTTTTATTTTGTGGTTTTGGGAAAAGACAAAATTTGTTGTTTTAGTTCGTAACTTGCGTTGAATTTTGAGGCAAGTTTTTATTAGGGGGCTACCCAGGTGAAATTCTAATTAATGATGGGAGAATGAGAACCGCCTCTAAGTTTGTCCCTCGGGAAATGGGTGTTTTTCCTTTGGTTTAAGAATGTGGGGTTTTGTTTTGTTTTTATTATGAGTTTGTGTTCGAAAACTGGGTGTGTGAGTGTTTTTTTTTTTTCGGGGAGGGGAACGGGTTAATTTTCTCCTTTTGTTGAAGAAGAGTGGTGGTTTTAGTTTTTCTATTGGTTTTTGAGATTTCTGAAAAAAAAAAAAAAGGATTTTTTTTTTATTCTATTTTTCTGTGATTTCAGAAAATGGGTGTTTTTTTGTTTTATTTTCTTGTTTAGTTGAAGGCAAGTGTGAGTTTTTGGTTTTGATAGTTTTTTGTGATTTCAGGAAAAAAAAAAATTGTTTTGGTCCTGTTTTCTTTGACTTGTTTTCAGTTCCAATTCTAAAGGGAGTTTGTTTGTTGACTTTTTATTTTATTTTATTTTATTTTATTTTGGGTGTTAAAGAAATTGTTTTGTTGATATCTGATTTACTAATTTACTGGATGGGTTGAGATCTTTTTAGAGAAAAAATAGTTTGATTTGTTTGAGCGGAGTCTGAAGAAAGATTCAATTTTAAGTCAAATTGGATGGTAAAATCTAGAAAGGCTTTCTCTTCATGTAACTAACTGACTATCATGTTCTTCTTGGAGGTTTTGAGTTGTTTTAACTTTTTAACAGAATGTTAATGTGATTTTCTTGAATGGCAGATTCATGGAATTCTAAATGCTGTGAGTTGGGGTGTGCTGTTTCCCCTTGGAGCGATCATAGCAAGGTATATGAGGACTTTTCCATCTGCAGATCCAGCTTGGTTCTATCTTCATATTAGTTGCCAGATATCTGCTTATGTCATTGGGGTTGCTGGCTGGGCAACTGGCATGAAACTTGGAAGCGAATCAGTGGGGATTCAATACAGTGCTCATCGCAATATTGGAATTACCCTCTTTTGTTTTGCAACCCTACAGGTAAAAAAACATGTCTAATATTCTTCCATTACAATCCAACATATATCGAGAAAATAGTAGTTTATGCACTTACAGGACAGAAGACTCTTACACTGTCATCTAATTATAAATTGTCATATATATTAAATTTGTTGTTGACCATTATTTTAGTTCAATAAACAATGTGGGGCAAAAAAGAGAAAATGAGGAGTTCACACACCTAACTATTGTTGAAGGAAACTATTGATGAAGTTTGACAATGATGTTTTTATTTATCGGCTAAATGTTAGTTTGTTAATTGTTAATTTTTGTTAGTGGAAGCGATTCGAACTCACGATCTCTCCCCTCCTCCCTTCTCCTTTCATCACCAAGTCGTCAATCTTATAATCCTTGTTTGACAATGATGTTAACTGTTGTATCCATCCATGTCTGGATTTTGCAGATTTTTGCATTGTTCCTGAGGCCAGTGAAGGATCACAAGTACAGGTACATCTGGAACATCTATCACCACAGTGTTGGGTACAGTATAATTATCCTGGGAATCATCAACATCTTCAGGGGCTTTAGCATCTTGCACCCTGATCAGAAATGGAAATCAACCTACAGTGCAGTGCTTATTGCACTTGGTGTACTTGCCTTGTTCTTGGAAGTGATCACATGGATTGTTGTGTTGAAGAGAAAGTCCAACAAGTCCACCAAAACTTATGATGGATACAACAATGGACAATCTAGGGAAGAGCCCCTTAACATATAATAAATTAAAAGTGAACAAATTTGGCTTGGATGTGTTCTACTGTTTCTTCTCCTTTCCCTTCTTTCACTTTTTTCTTTCTTCTATTTATCACATATCTTTGTATAATGCTTGCGTATAGAATATAAATTTTTCATTCTGTCTTTAAATAGGTTTAAGAAAGCTTTTACCATTGGAAACTTATTCACAGGAGGATTGAATTATGTTGCTGTCTCTCCGTGCGGTTGTTTCTTAATCCCTTTTTAGGTTTCAATTATTATTGCAACAAACGTTTGATCTCAGCAATTTGTCCATGCTCGAAGCTAGTTTCCCATGTTAATACGCAAAATATTCTTTGATAGACACTAGGCAATAACAATAAGCTTGGAATTTCATTGATACCTTTTGAAAGTGGTGTAGGATGCAATTAGTAGTACCCATGCGATGCGAACCTTATCCAGCTAAGCTGGCAACAAAACTAGGCCACAAGGCTATCGCTTATTTTTTATTGCTATAGATAATCCTAATCAATCACATAAATAGATTCCCAAAATGGTGTTCTCTTAGCCATATGGTTGATGTAACAATTCAGCAGCATGTGGTTGATGTAACAATTGAAAATAAAGTGAAGAGATATGAAGTGAAGAGTGCCAGGTTCGATCCCAGAAACCATGGGTTGATACTCATGTATCATACCAATAAATCACTCAGGAAACCGGCTAAAGTGAAGAGATATGCTCATTAATTGAAAAGGTAACGATTAAAATTCAAATAATTATATGTTTTTTATAATTCAATATCTTTTTCTTTGAAATGAATTCTCTTTTTTTTAATATGGTTGAAATGAATCTTAAAAGAGTAAAGTGTTTGTTTGGTTAATATCAAGAATTAATTTCATATATTGTGATACTGATACACATTTATATATAAAAAAAATGTGTGGTTAAGATTAATTTGGAAATTCATTTTAATCACGTCTCATGATTTATAATTAATTACACCAAAATTAATTCTATCCCATTTTTAGATAAAATTTGTGGTTAAGATAATATAGATATACATTTTAATCAAGTTTAGTGATTTAAATTAAATTTTATAAATAAAATAATTTTATCAAAGTCTAAAATAAATTATCACTAAGATGTTAGATGAATGCCACATGGTTTTAGAACCTTCACATAAAACCTGGACTAGGGATGACAAAGTGTACCCGGATCCAACGGGTACCCGCAAAAATATCCGCAAGCGGGTCGGGTAAATACCCGCTTATTGGGGCTGGGGCCGGGTCTTTACCTGCATTTTTTCGCAGGTACGGATACTATAGTACCCGCCCCGCTCTGCCCCGCACCTACCATATATATATATATATATATATATATCATTGTAATTAAAATAGCTTAAATAAATAATTATGTTATATATATACTTTTCTGTAAAAAAAAAAAAAAAATTCCATAAACTAACACAAACAATAAAAGATTTATGTTATAACTTACAATAATTTTATATTTTTAATATTATGTATGGATGTTTTTAATGTTAATTTGAATTATTTAAGCATGAATTTTCAATTTACTTGTAGTAATTTTTTAATTAATATTTTTATGGCTTAAATGCAATTTTGGTCCCTCTATTTTGCACAGTTTGCAATTTTAGTCCCTCTATTTTAAAATAGAGACATTTAGTCCCCCAAATTTGTAAAATCTCTAATTGTGGTCCTTTCATCAAATTGAAAGCGTTGACGGTTAAGAAATTAACGTTAACCTGAACATGGTCCAAATATAATGATGTGACACGAGATTATTTATTTAATTTTTAATTATTTTAAATACATAGTAGAATAATTGATGAAAAATATATTTTAAAAAATGGTAATATTATTTATTTGACTACGACGTGCTATGTGCTTCAACAATGTAGAACTATTTTAAAATAAATGATTAAGACTTGTGATTTTTATATTAGGACTCACGACTACCCCAACCATTAAAATCGACGTGACATGTATTTTAGTGACGTAGATAAATAAATAATTATTACCTAGTATTTAAAATAATTAAATAAATAAATAATCTCGTTTTCACGTCATTATATTTGGGTCACGTCAAGGTCAACGTTAATCTTTTAACTGTCAATGCTTTCAATTTGATGGAAGAACCAAAATTACATATTTTACAAAATTGGAGGACTAAATGTCTCTATTTTAAAATAGAGGGCCCAAGATTGCGGATGGTGCAAAATAGGGGATTAAAATTGCATTTAAGCCTTTTTTTTTATTGATTTATTAACTTCATACATAAGTAAAGTGCGGATAGCGAGTGTGGGTATGGATATATAGGTACCCAGCGGGTACGGGGATGAGGATTAAAGTTGCTACCCGCACGGATATGAGACCAGGGACGGGTATTTTTTTTAAACACAAATATGGGAACGAGTACTATAGGACCCTACCCAGATCCTACCCATTGTCATCCCTAACCTGGACCATATTCAATCTTGATTCATGTGTCAGTACCACTGACCATTTAGTTTTTACAGTTACTTTAAGTTCATTCCCTGGCATTCATATGAGCTAATACTAGTAATTACCTTAATTTGGGTTTATTGGTAAAGCCAACACTTTATATATGATAGTGACTCCCACCATGCATGTACTATCAGATAACTCATGATGCTAATTAGACTAATCAGATTTTTTTTTTTTCTGAATGACTAATCAGATATTAAGTCTCTGCAATAATTTCACATACTTTATTACCCTAATAAAGCATGCAATATGTGGAGCAAATTAAAAAGCCACAGTTCTACTTCAAATTGTCAACTAGTTCTTGGCAACTTTCTTTAAGTTGTCGGAAGTTATGAAGGTGGAGAGGCCTCATTGGCCAGGCACGATTTTGAGGGAACCCTTTATTTCCTAATTGACCGCAAAAGTCGCACTTTTGCTTAACGTTATTTACCAAACCATATTTTAATTGATGAGAACCAAATTTGATTTCTTTAGTTCCCCTAAAGTTATGGTCCCTCACGGACAGCAATGTTCATAGCACCCTTAATCTTATCCCCACAATTGCAACTAATGCTTTCGCTTTCGTTATTCATACTTTTGTTGCTTTCCCTTTAATCATGACTTTGTTTTATGAGATTCCCATGCGATGTGATGCATGATGCATGCATGGACCTCATCCTCATTACTTGGAACTTAATTGGAAATAAGATGAAGCAAACTAACTAATCACCACGTACGTACCAAGATGAATTTCAATTAATTTTGAACAAAATATTTGTCAAAAACCCCTTTTCTTTCTCTACATTCTTCCCTATGATTTTTAAAGTTGACCTACCACTTTATAAAATCTAAATCTCAATACAAGTTGTGGAACGGTTAAAATAATTGTGTATATCTAAAGCTTTACGCATCTCATTATTGTTGAACTTGCTTTTTCGTTTTTTTTTTATTATTTAACTTGGATAACTAGAATTAAATATATCCAAAAAAAAAAAAATTCCTGGCGCGTATCAAAAATAAATAAATTAATGAAGTAAAGAGATATGGTAGTCATTTGATACTTCTTGTCTAGTCAACACACCCATATGATTGAATACTATGAAAGTTTCTTGGTTTCGAAGATTTTAATTTGTTAGGTCGTCCTAGCACATGGAAATTGGGCGTGCAAAACAGAAAACGAGCACTATCCCTTTCAAGTTTCAAGGGTGTGTTTTTAACTTCTTTAACTAGGAGGATCCCACTTAACCGTACTCAACACTTGCTAGGATTTCTTTGCTTCTAAAAATTGTCTTCTTTCCATGCCAAAATAAATTAAAAAAAAAATGCGGCATATGGCCTTCCATTTGGATCCCGTTGTTTTAATTAGATGAAAGAATATATATTTTGGACATTTATTAAGGAACTAAAAATATCTTTTTTGTTAAAAATATTATTAATGTACTTCTTGTAATTTTTAATGTATTTCTAATATAACTTTTAATAAAAAAAAATTATTAGTGATTATTTAACCAATATTTAGTAAGACTCATTTAAATTCTACTTAAGAGACCGTTAGGGAGCATTTGGTATATAATTTCTTTTATTCCTGAAAATTACATTTTCAAGGAATTATATTTTTTTTTTGGGAATATTACAAATGTGTTTTATATGTTTAAAAGATTCTTGAAAATGTTATTATAAATATGACTAAAGCATTCAGCAAAAGAAAAAAAATATGACTAAAGCATTTTCGCTTTTACAAGATTTTTTTTTGCGAAATAGTGAAAAAATGAAAATTAAAAATAATTAAAAGTGTTTAATTTGTTTTTCTTCCTTCTTTCCTCTCTTCAAACATATAATGAATTGAGCAGGGAAAGGCATGCTCGTGAAATCTCTATTTATTACCACCATGTTTAACGGGTTAGTCTCCTCACAATACCTATAAAAACACCTCACTTTTTTTTTTGACAGTATATAAAATACCTCACTTAAAAGGGAGAATAAAATATTTGATGCAAACGACAAGACTGCAAAATAATAAGTAAGTTTAGATAATTATTTTTTTTATAAAAATCATTCTATATTTCTATATGATCGTATGCTAGCTTTTTTTAATAAGTCATTATTATGTTATTTTATTATTCATAGAAATTGAACTCAAATATTAGGAAGTTTATAACAATTCATGCATACTGTTCAACAAATTGATCTAGACTTCCTTGATATAAGTCATTATTATAGACAACGGAGTAAATCATATTTTGTATGAAATAATAATTCTAATAATTTATTAAACGAAAAAAATGAAAAACGAAGGTAATTCATGACGTTATAGTAATGGTAGGGTGATTGTATAAATAAAAAGTTATGTTTAGCTTGCTTATCTTATGAAATAATAAAAATTTTAAAAATATAAGTTGCCTCATCCATAGGTTTAAAGTTTTACAAAATAATGCTACTTGCTAAGATGATTATATAAATAAAAGTGTTTTTTAAATAGAAATAACATTTATATATTTTTGCTAATAAAACAAAAATTTCACTCGTTTTAGACAATTATTTATTATAATATTTTAATATGTGCTAAGTTTTAGTAATTTTGATTTTTGGTGTAATCACTTTAAATAGGTGTTTGGAATAGATTTATTTTAACATGGATTGATATTCTTTTTTCACGTCCAATATTTGAAATATAGAAGTTATTTGTAGTTGTTTCTCAAAGACTTGGATCCATTTTATTTTAGTAATGTAGAAGTAAGCATGTTGTAAATATTACTATATGATAAATAATTTGTTTTTCTTTTTCAAATAACTACTCTTATTGATTATTTGATTTAACAATTATACATATTTATCTCAATAAAAGTTCCAAGGAAATAATTGTTAAAGGTGAACATATATACTAATTTGGTTAAAGAAATGAAACTGAATGTATTCTAGTTCTAGAAAGAAGAAAATGGATGGTGACAAGTGATATCATTACTACGTCACTCTTGGCACACTTTTGTTCGCTTCATTGATTATTTATATTTATATTTATGGCTCAATTGTTGTAACGTCTCTATCGAATGAGAGATTATTTTTATAAAACAGATTCTTTAAAAAAGAAGAGAGAGAATATAAAATATAAAAAATATGATAAAGGATAAAAATTATTTTTATAAAAATTATTATGTAAATAATATACTCATTAAATATAACTATAATATTATGTTCAGTCACAGTTCCCATATACTACTTTTCATTGGGTCCTTTATTAATTATTACTTTATTTGCTCGAATCTAATTATTAGATTAAGTGTACGCTTTATTCAATTTATTTGCAAGAAAATAAATATTTATTTTTCTTATATTTTTGTTAATTTTAGAATGGTTTAGATTGTTTATCGCGTGCCAAATTGGGAGCTTGCAAAGACAATAAAAGATGTGGAAGAGGAGGAGGAAGATGGTATGATAATATCTTCGAATAATATTTTAAGAATTTTTTTTTTTGACATGAATAATAATTTAAGAATTAAAACATTATATTTAAGAATAATTATTATGTTACTAATGTTATATGATTGTGTTTGAATTAATAATTTAAGAATTGTTTTTTAATTTAATTATAGCAATTTTTAATTAATTTTTTTATTTTATACTTAAGTAAAGTAGGAATAACGAGTGTAAGTACGAGGATGAAGTTAGTAGGTTTTCAATTTTTTAAATTAAACCATCAGAAAATTGTACTTTAAAAAATAAAAAATAAAATCAAATTTTGACGATCAAAAGTTGCCATAAATTATAAATATCTTATTATCTGTTTGGTTCACACTATGGAAATGGATTAAAAAGAATATTATGAGGATTCTAGGGACTAAAAAAAAACTTCAAATTTAGAGGACAAAAAAAAACATCCAAATTTGAATGACAGAAAACTTATTTAAGCCATTGTTTTATCATATGTAGTTCAGAGTGTGGAAGGTTAAAGCATATAGTGGATTGTTATACAATTTATTTTTCTTTGGGGTGCAAGTGTGCGCCCAAAAATGAGTTGGAGACTTAACTCGCTTTAATATAGGCTAAATTATTCATATGGTTCATTATTTTTATTTTATGTTATAATTTGGTCCTTTATTTTTTAAAAGTTGTAAAATAATCTCTTATCTTTATTTTAAGTTACAATTTGGTCCTTTATTTCTTAAAAGTTGCAAAATGGCCCCTTAAGTAATTTTTTATAGCATGTTTACCCCTCAAGTAACGGTTTTTTTAATTTTTTTGGGATAAACATTCTATAAAAAAAATTACTTAAGGGATCATTTTGTAACTTTTAAAAAATAAAGGACCAAATTACAATCTAAAATAAAGATAAGGGACCAACAAAGTAATTTAGCCTTTAATATAATTAAGATATCATTATTCAATAAATATTAATTATTGCAACATATATTAATTGATTAATTTAAATATTTGTTTTGATTACTTTATAATATTTTTAAAATGACAATTTTAAATATTATTTAAGTAATATATATACTATGTTTAAACTATTAATTATCCTAATATTATTATTCAATAAATAGTAATTAACTTCAATTATTATTGTACATATTAATTGATTCATTCAAATACTTATTTTGATTAATTTATAATAGTGTTAAATTATAGTTTCTAAAAATTATATATATATATATATATATATATATATTAAACTACCAATTATATACTTTTATTATGAAATTAAAATAAATTTTGTGAGATTCTTTTAAAAAAAATTTGTTAAATAAAAGGAAAATAACTATAAAAAAAATGAGTACCATAAAAGTACTGAAAATTTAATCCAATTATAGCCTGGCAGGATTCTAAGAAGAAATTATTATATGATTTAGGATTAATATGTTTCAATCTTCATGTAACATATAATTGAGAATTAAATTATTATTTTAGTCTCTCAAAGTGTAAAGTATTGTCACATTAGTTCTGAAAGTAAGAAAATTCAAAATATATCCTTATGTTATCATTTTAGTCCCTCAACTTAATTATTTATTGTCAATTTAGTCTATGAAAGTATGCCAATATTACTACCAAGTCACATGACCTTTGAAATTTTGAACTAAAGTAAATGACAAATTACACTTTCTAAGATTTTTTTTTAATTTTATTACTTCTATTTATATAAAAGAAAAGAAAACTCCTCACTTGACATATGTCACTCTCTCATAAAAAAATTTCCCTCCAAAGCTTCTCTCTCTTTCCAACTTTTCTCTCTTTCTTACTTTTTTGTTTTACCTTTTTGTTATTTTTTCATTTTTTTTCTTTTTTTCTTTTCTATTATCTATATAAGTAATTTTGGTCGTTTCTATTGTCTTTATTTTTTAACATGTACTATTTTATACTTTTTATATATTTATTTATATTTTTATTACATTACTATTTTATATCTTTTATTTATAAAATTTTATATTCTTGAAATCTTTAATAAAATAATATGCTCAATATTACATAAAAGTATGTTATTATTTATATAAATGCATGATAAATTTATATAATTACTTATTTAAATTAATTATAACTTATTAAATAAAATTTATATTAATTAGTTAACATATTTACTACAAAATAACATTTGGATTCTATGTTTAATAACTTTATATGTAATGATTATATGTTTTATACTTTTTATATATTTATATTATAATATTATTTATATTTTTATTATATTACTGTTTTATATCATTTATTTACAAAAATTTATATTCTTGAAATATTTAATATAATAATATGGTCAATATCACACAAAAATATGTTATTATTTATATTTAATGATAATTTCTTTAAATTAATTATACAATATTTACCTGAGACTAAAAGTGAGGCCATTATAAAATATAAAAATATTAATTATGATATTCCTTCCATCCTAAATTGATTGATGTTTTAACATTGAAAAAAATTCCATATTAAAACATTCATTTCAATTTTTTCCTCTAATAAATACTACTGTTATAAAAGACTTAATAATACATTTATTGAAATTAAGAAAGGGAATAAAGATATTTTAGTAAAACTGTTCCTTAATAAATACTATTATCTTGGAATACTTGCTTTTCATAATCTGTATAAAAAAAAATATTAAATACCATTCAATTTGGGACGAAAGGGATATATAATATATGATTTTAGTATTTATATAATATGAAAATGTCAAAGTGATTTAAATTTGTGTAAATATTGTATCATACATACACAATGAATATAAAACTCAAGCGTGCAATATAACACTATATATAATATTTTAACAATTAAAATCAATGTAAAATATTTATTGTATATCAACTTTTAAATAGTTTGAAAATAAAATTATCAAGCTCATGCACTGTGTATTACAAATTCTATTATATTGTTCTAATATTTACTTAATATTGAAATGATATATTTATGTAAAATATATAAATATTTATAAAATATGAGAAGGGATCAAGTTATTCCAAGAATAACTTTAAAAGAGTTACTCTCTACCATCATCATTTAATTTTATTTTTTAATATGTTATTTTTAATATACTTACGACATATAATATCGTTATAAATCCTTCATGAAAAACTGATTGAAATATATAGACAAAATTTTTAACTTAGTAGGTTTTCTACTCACGGGTTAAAGATAATACTAAAAATCTATAACAACTCATCTTACACAAGTACTTACTAATGAAATATAAATTGTCTATTAGAGAATAAAATAATAATTTATTAGTATTCATTGACATTAGCAAGATCTCTTTCAATCATAAGACTTGAACCTAAAATCGTACTTAAGGAATTTGATCTCAATTCCTCTTAAATCAACAACATGTTGGTAAGTAATATTTGATTTCAAAAGTTTGCATTTAATTTAATTAATTCCTAGACTTTAAATTATTTGAAGTATTATTTATAAACTATAAATATTATAAAATTAACAATTTTTTATTTGCAATATAGTTGTAAAGTAATTGAATTATTTTATCATTTCACATTTCAAAATTACAAAAATAAAAATAAAAATTAATTGAACATAAGTTAAATCCTTTCTAAGTTTTTAAACATAAATTTCTCATATAATTTTATAAACATTTTAAATGAAATAAGAAATATCTATGAAATTATAAGTAAATATATTTTTTATGATTGAATACTCTAACTCTTTGTGCATTTTTGGAGAATTTAAACAGCTAATTACATTTGTCTCATTATAAAAATGTAATTTTATAAACATGTGTATTTCAAACATGCATGAAAATGAGTGACTCATGCGAATACACAGACATCTTCTCCTATTTTTGTTGGTGTTTTTTTTAGTAACACTTTCAGAGACATTTGTTACCATGAGACTAATTTTTTTATTATGTTTCAAATTACTATTTTAACACAGTATATATAACATTAACCAGGTCAACCATTCTTGCTTTATCATTCTTATTAACCATTAATGTTTTGGTTTCTTATTGCTATTGAACAAAAAATGTATATCTAATATTTATTTTTAAACAAATTATGATATACGTAAATTGTCTCAAAAAATACATAAAAATCAAAAAGATCCGTGCGAATGCACGAATAACTGGCTAGTTTAGGACTAAAGTGACAGTCTCTCTCGTTAATGCCTTACGCTCTTGAGAACTAATTTGGATATTCACCTTATAATTGAGTGTTATTAACTCTATTTCCTAAATTGAAAATTTTATTTACGTGTTACATGAATATTGGTCATGAAGAGCCAACTCCACGCTAACTTAGACCCCACAAAGGGTATTGGTCGATTAAGACAGCAAGACAGTGGTTATGGAAGTCGAAATCCGCTAATGAGTGTGTAACAACTCACCTGCCGAATCAACTAGTACCGAAAATGGATGGCTAAAACGTGCGACCTATACCCGGCTGTCTAACTTAGTTAGTTAAAGCAAAGTGGGTAAGTTAGCGTAAATTTTAGGTACAAGTATTCATTCGTACGGATTAAAAAAAAAACATGAAGATTGGTCGAGATAGTGGCGTGGGATATGTAATAATTTCTACAAGAGGAGGGGACGGGCAGTGCTTCCGAGGTTCATATCGTTGGCACTCGTGAACTTTAATTCAATACTTCCTTCTTAGTCACTTGTGAGGTGTTTGTGTTGAGGAACTGAATGCAATGCTTATTGACTGAGTAAACCAGACCTCAATCAAAATGTAAAATGTTGTCAAATCCAAAACACACTGTTCAACACTGCAATGTACATACTCACTCTCAAAGAGACAATTCTGGGCCACATAAAGAGATGCCTGACCCAAAAATCACTAGAATCGGTCTATGCCTCCATGATCAAGACTAATACCACCCAAGATTGCTTCTTGATGAATCAATTTATAAGTGCATGTTCAGCCCTTTCTCACATTGATTTGGCAACTTCAGCTTTTTCCCACATGGAAAATCCTAATGCTTTTGTTTATAATGCATTGATTAGAGGCTGTGTTCATTGCTGTTACTCAGATCAAGCTTTGGTGTATTATATGCACATGCTGAGGAACAATGTCATGCCTACCAGTTATTCCTTCTCATCTTTGATCAAGGCTTGCACTTTGTTGATGGATTCAGCTTTAGGCAAAGCTGTTCATGGGCATATTTGGAAACATGGGTTTGATTCTCATGTGTTTGTGCAGACTACTTTGGTTGAGTTTTATTCAACTTTGGGTGATGTGGGTGGCTCAAGAAGGGTGTTTGATGATATGCCTGAAAGAGATGTTTTTGCTTGGACGGTGATGATTTCGGCTCACGTTCGGGATGGGGATATGGCTTCTTCAGGTAGATTGTTTGATGAGATGCCTGAAAAGAATATAGCTACATGGAATGCCATGATTGATGGGTATGCAAAGTTAGGGAATAATGCTGAATCTGCTGAGTTTTTGTTTAACCAAATGCCTGCAAGGGATATTATTTCTTGGACAGCCATGATGAATTGCTACTCTCGGAACAAAAGATATGGTGATGTGATAGCACTTTTTCATGACATGATCAACAAAGGAATGGTTCCCAATGAAGTGACTATGAGCACTGTCATTTCAGCTTGTGCTCATCTAGGAGCCCTTGACTTAGGAAAGGAGGTGCACCTTTATTTGATGCTGCATGAATTTGATCTTGATGTGTACATTGGGTCTTCACTGATTGATATGTATGCAAAATGTGGGAGCATAGATAGGTCCCTTCTGGTGTTCTACAAGTTGCAAAATAAAAACCTCTTTTGTTGGAATGCTATCATTGATGGGCTTGCAACACACGGCTATGCGGAAGAAGCGCTAAGAATGTTTGGAGAAATGGAGAGGAAAAGAATCCAGCCAAATGCAGTTACATTCATGAGTATCCTAACTGCTTGCACACATGCAGGATTCGTAGAAGAGGGTCGTCGCAGGTTTATGAGCATGGTCCAGGATTATTGTATCACTCCTCGAGTTGAACACTATGGATGCATGGTTGACCTATTGAGCAAGGCTGGTTTGCTTGAGGATGCTTTAGAGATGGTCAGAAACATGACACTTGAACCTAATTCTTTTATTTGGGGTGCCTTATTGAATGGGTGTAAGCTTCACAAAATCTTGGAAATAGCTCATATTGCAGTTCAGAATCTGATAGTTTTGGAGCCAAGTAACAGTGGATATTACAGTCTCCTTGTTAACATGTATGCTGAAGTAAATAGGTGGAGTGAGGTCGCGAAGATTCGGACAACCATGAGGGATCTGGGTGTAGAGAAGAGATGTCCTGGCTCTAGCTGGGTTGAAATCAATAAGAGAATTCATCTATTTGCAGCTTCTGATATATATCACCCTTCTTATAGTCAAGTTCACTTGTTGCTAGCTGAACTGGATAGCCAGCTGAGGCTAGAAGGCTACGTCCCTGAACTGGGGTCTATTTTTTAATAATGACTCCAACTCTTCTAAGTACGATGATGGATATTTTTTATGAAAGAAGGGTTCAGATTATAATGCAATTTGTGCACAGTGAAGCAATTGAAGAAAAACTCTTCTAAATTCATCATTGTTAAATATGATATAAATTTTATATTTACAGGCACTTGGTAATATGATACCCAGCCACCATGTAGTCAAATCACCCATTCTTTTTTGTCAGATTCATTCTTGTTCCGTAAAATAACATCTCAACTAAAAGAATCACCCTGACTTCTATAGATAATGATAAATAATACTAATATCCGTCTCTATTTACAAGATGTTATTGATTAAATTACGCTTATTAAGAAAGTTAGTTAATTTAGGTATTAATAATAAATTTGTGTGTAACTGTAATATTTTTTCAATTTTATCCTTGACATTATTGGGATTAATAATGAGAATCTATTCATCTTCTCCAATCTTCATAGGAGAGAGAAAGAGACATTTAGAGTAACATTCAATTAATGTATTATAATAAATAAGGGTATTTTAGACAAAAGATAATTAATGCATAAAATAGTCAAAATGAAGTCTTATAAAAAGGGACAAGGAATTTTCAAAATAACGTCTTATAAATAGGGACGGAGGTAGTAAACTTTAAAGTTTACCCAATCCCTTTTCATATCCCTTTGTTATTTTAATAATATGATGTCATTAATGTGTACGAGACCATACCTATTAAGAAAAATATATTATATATGTAATTTTGAAAAATAATAAGTGTCAATGCTTAATAATAATATATAAAATAAGAAAAGTGTTAGAAAACTCTAATTTGTTAAAATTTATTAAAAATTACAAAATCATATCAGAGAATAATTAAATATGATGTTACAATCACCAAAATTTTGTAATTTTCAATAAATTTTAATCAATAAGAGAGAATATGTTTTAAAAGAGTATGTTAATAAGTGTGTTAGCATTTTTAAAGTAAAAGAGGTTAGTGTAATTTATAAACTAAGCAAGATTTAAACGTAATTTAAGCAAGATTTATAAATGAAGTCATTACAATTATTCCAAAATATAACCAAGAGAGAACATTTTCTATTTAAAAGGAGAAATTTGTGCGATTAGGTACCATTTTAAAATTTAAGAAACAACGGAGAGAATGAGGAGATAAGTAATCTTGATGTGGTGGAGATCTTTGCCATCCAAACACAGTTGGCATCATATCCTACAGTTCTTAACAAATACAAAATATATTTAAGAACAGAACTCCTACCTATCAGATGCCCCAAATGCGTGATAATGGAACATACTATTAAACATTCATGTAAGAGTGTAAAGTGTAAACCATTTCCCCTTTCTTTTTTTCTTCCAGGAAAGGTGGGATAAGGGTCCCAAGCCCTTACAGTTTAGAGGTTGAAATAAAAAAGAAAACAAAAAAATAGTAGCCATCATAACATGGGAAGATAGCCAAAAAAAAGAGAGTAAAAAACAAAAATCTACTCTTGAAAGATCCAAAGAAGTATCCAATCCGAGTTTAGGTATAAGTAATAAGCTCATCGAGAACAACAAGAAGGACCTTGCTTTGATCCTGCACCATTAACCAGGCTTACTCGATTCACAGACAACTCAGCCTTGTAAGAGTCAGAGTTCAAGACTTTACGGCTGATATTGTTGTAAATTTCGCGGATAACAATCTCAAAAGCTGTTTGGACATTGGTGGAATCGAGTGCAGATGTCTCCATAAAGAACAAACCTTCTTCTTCTGCAAGACTTTTGCCCTCTTCTGTGCTCACCTCTCTAATATTCTCCAAGTCGCATTTATTTCCCACCAACATCCTTGCTACGGTGCTATCATTTTGAGCTGTGCAGGTTAATTTATGCAAGAATCAAACTCTCCATTACAAAATAATGTGGAAAGGAAAGCTCTAATAAGAATTTAAGTGCTTCAAGGCATGTAGCTGATGGATGATAATCATGATATAGCAAAGATAACAATGCAAGTTTTAAAAGTATATCTTTTCCATATGTTTTTGACTGACCCCAAAAGTACCAGCAGACCTACCTATTATTCAATGCAGTAAAAAACCCGCTTTTGTCCTCCAAAAATACAAGCGCCATCATTTTGGCACTCAAGATTTTTGACTTCAGTTTAGAGTGTTAATAATGAAGTGTCATCAATTTAGTCCATCAATTATGCAAAATATCATCAAATTAGTATCTAAATAAGGGTTTCATTACACTCTTTTCTCTTAGTTAGACAAAGGATCAATTTTATGGCACTTTTGCATAATTGGGGGACTAAATTAATGACATTATATTTTTGAGATTTAAGGTGATGACACTTGTATATTTGGAGGGTGAACTCTTATTTGACTCTATAATATGCCAAAGTTAAACAGTTACAGAAATAAAATAATATGCTAAATTTGAGGCTGAGATGTATCTATATGTATCTATATAATATATCTATATAATATCATAAGATAGGCTGAGTTCTGACAATGTGACAATGTGCAAAATATCCCAGAAAAGTGTCAGATATAACATTAGATCACTAAAATAGTTGTTTATTTTAGCAGTTTTTACAGTCCATAGTAAAGAATATGCAAACATAGCATTCCATCTTTACGGAATATGATCCTCTACAGTTGGGATATAAGTGTAGGGTCATGCAGTTCCATCTTTTGCCGTTCAAAATATATAAACTTCATTTTGGTTTTATAATTTGATGTATAAAAAATATTTTGGATGGTGAAGATTTGTATAGTTTAAATTTCAACTGCAGAGAATCCAACTTCCCATCTTTATAATACAGTCAGCAGTCAAGGCAACAGTCATGATGCCTAGCAGCTTTTAATCATGAAAAAAAATACTTGTTTTTGTTGCTAGCTTTGGGAAAGCCATACAAATCTCTCATTTGGCACAACAATGATGACAATTAAGCAGCAGGTGTTGATGATTCAAGGGAGCCATGCATCTTTGTACTAGCACAAAGTGGGGTCATGCAACTTTTATCAAATATAGTACCCTAATATAATATTAAGGTCTTGACAGAAATTACGAAAAAAAAAATACCCAACAATCAGAGCGTTCCTGATTTTCTAATAAACAAGATTCAACACCATTATTAATCTTCAATGATTTCCATATTTAGGCCACAATGGGGGAATTCATATTCGTACCCTAGAGGAATCAAAATCAGGTAGATATCATTCCAATTCCAAATTAATATATCCTTCATCTAATCCTGATAGATGGCAAAGATTTGGCACATTATTTACCGATTAAAGCTGCACCATCAACTAGTTTAATACCTTTCAATTTATTTCTACTAAATTCTGCACCACAATCGACATCCCTGGTCTCCATAAATGATTTTACTCCTTTCAAGATTACAACTGCAAACATCAACATCCATAATATACAACTCTTACATCTGAATACAAAATCACTTGCAAAAAGGGAAGACAACATCTCAACTATGCAAGTACCAATGTCTAAACTTAAACTCCTTCTAGAAATCGCAGAGACAGCAAAGAAATAAAAAACGCAAACCCAACTCTAATAATTCCACTCCTTAATTCCCCTTCTTCCTAATCATTTCAAACGCTGTATTTCCTTTCCCTCCAACAAAAGCCCATCCAATGAAAAAAAAAAAAAAACACAAACTTAAAAACCAAACTAAAACAAGCCCACATCAACAAAACCATTCCGAGACTCAGAACAAAAGAGCAAAAAAAGGGGACACACCCTAAAATGCCATACCCTCTAAAAGTAAAAAAAAAAAAAATAGAAGCCCACACCCAAAAAAAAGAAGGACTTATTCTGAGTTTCTTCAATAAAATCCCATTTCTTTTCCATAGCTCTGATCCAATTCGATAACTTAATCATACAACATCAATCATATTAGTCCCCAATCAATGGAAATTCCAATTGCACTCCTCAATCCTGAAATTAATCGCAAAATTACCCTTAAACGGTCAATTTTTTCCAGTCAAATTAGTCCATGCCACGATCCATAACTACACTGATACCATACAACCCACATTTGTTGGTTTCTTTTTAAATCAATCTGAACATTTACTAAAGAGATAAAATAAAACACATCGAGCATTTCAAATTTCGAATTCCATGAAAAGTAAGAAGTAGTAGTACTCACTAGTGAGCTCTTCGAGCCAGCGCTTGATGCTGTCGAAGGTGCCCCTCCTGCTGATATCGTAGACAACGAGGGCCCCGACAGCGCCTCTGTAGTAAGCCGAAGTGACGGCTCGGAAGCGCTCTTGGCCGGCAGTGTCCCAGATCTGCGCCTTGACCTCCTTGCCGTCGATCTCGACCACCTGCGTCTGGAACTCCACC
This sequence comes from Pueraria montana var. lobata, assembly GCA_026413185.1. NCBI lineage: Eukaryota > Viridiplantae > Streptophyta > Magnoliopsida > Fabales > Fabaceae > Pueraria > Pueraria montana. The sequence goes on along the minus strand of CM048650.1, from coordinate 57,240,754 downwards.
CCTATCGTGGCCTTCGAGTTGCTGTCGAACTCGTTCCGCGCGAACCGCGACAGCAGGTTCGACTTCCCCACCGCTGAGTCCCCAATCAGCACTATCTTGAACAGGTACTCCTCCCCACCTTCACCGTTCTCGTCCATCGCTCGTGATTAGTGTGAGTGAGTGGGTGAGGGTTCTTATACGGTGCAATGAAAGAGTGGAGTGGGTGTCACGTTCGCGTGTGAAAAGGAAGAAAAAGAGTTTGTGTTTGTGTGTGTGGATAGAAGAAGAAGGACGTGAAGCGAGTAATGTAGTGTTGGGATGTGGGGGGTTTTAGGGGATTTTAATTAATTAATTAATTTATGGATTTTGGGGCATACAGCGTGATTGGTGGCGGGGTTTTAGTGATTTTGGTGGAATTTCGCTTGCAGCTTCGTGGATGTGTCTAAAAAGGCCTTGACCTGTTTACACAGCTTTATTGACTCAAAAGAAAAAAAAAAAAAAGGAAGTGGCTCTTTTTTATTTATTTATTTATTTTTAGTTTTCAACTTTTGCCCTTTCATAGCCCATTCGGTTCAGCTGAAGTCTCAACTTTTAGCTGCAGATACAAATGAAAGTCAGACTTTCAGCTGTTTGACGCAAGCGAAATAGAGACGAAAGTGAAGGAATTTTCGTGGCTCCCACGTGTGCAGATTTCATCTAAAAAATGAGATGAAAGTAGTATGAAATGTACAGTGAAAACTTACAAAATTATCTTCCAAAGACACCCCTCCGTCTCATGGACCTTGTGTCCCATTTTTTTACCCGTGAGAGAGACGGAGGCTTGGCTGCATCCCATATTCGAATATATATTGGACATATAATCAAATACAAGCCACCATAATCCAATATCTTGTTTAACAAAAGGCATTGTATTTGATTATCTTGTGAGCTTAATCGATTATGCTTACAACATAATCGAATATGTTGTTAAGATATTCGATTATGGTTCAGGCATATTCGAATATGTTGTTAAAAATTTCATGATGCACCTATTTTTTTTTATATATACACCGACACTTTTTTTTTGGAAATAAATGCCGAATGATTTGAATGTCAGGGGCAAAATGGGAAAAACATAATTAATTAACTTTTGTTTTTTCTCTATTTTCTCACAATATTATTTTAATTCAAATCTTCTACCCCTTTTCAACTCTCTTTTATGTCTCTTTCATCTCTACCAAACAACTTCACTTTCAACTATTTTTCATCACACTTTCATCCCTCTTTCATCCATTTTCATTCCTCACACTTTCATCCCTTTTCTTCCTCCTCAACCGAACCCAGCGTCAATGTTTTAGATATGATTCGGTTCTTAGTTGCATTTCACTCTAGATTTTATTTTGAGCAAATTACAGTAACATTCATTGAGTTTTATTCGAATTACACAAGGACCCCTTCCTCTTTTTTTTTCACCCTACAGAAAACTCCTTAATTTTTAGGTTTCGAATACAGTGGCACTCATGTACTACTTACACCGTTAAAAGGTTGTGCATGTGACTGACAAATGTAGAGTGTTATTGGTTGATGGTAGAGTTGTCAAATGGGCTGGCCCGGCCCGGCCCGGCCTGACAGGCCAAAGGGTGAAAATCGGCTAGCCCAGCCTAGCCCGTATCTCTCATAGGCCACATTTTTCTTGGCCGTTGGCTCAGACCAAATTGGCCTATGTATTTATTTTTCATAAATTTATACTAATTTTAAAAGGAAAAAATAATTTCGGGCCAAGTAGGCTTAATAGTATTTAGGCCAAAAATTTATATGCCCATTAGGCTGGGCAAGATTGCTAGTTCTATTTAGCCCAACCTTTTTACAATCCAGCCCGGCCCGTCAGGCCAAACCATTTTTGACAGCTCTAGTTGAGGGTGTTGACAAAGACGTGTTTGAAAAAAAGAAGCGTGAAGATTGAAATGGGTATGGCTATGGTGAATGCGTCAAGGTGCACTATGTCGCACCTAAACAAGGAACACACCAAATTAAACTAAATAAAAATGGCCATGATTCTATTTGTTCTACTTGTTGTGATTGTGGTAATTCTACAGCTTGTTGCCTACTTCGGCCCTTTGCATGCAATGAGAATAAAATGCAAATCTTTGTTTCAGAGTAGGATCAAGGAATGAGACATCGAAACACGTGATAGATCCTCCCAGCTTGGGAAATGCACCTATGCTCTTGGCAACGCCTTGGCAGTTAAACAATCCCAAAACCCCGCCAATTTTATTTATCCTCCAAATCATCAAAAGACTAATTTCATTTTCAATTGGAATTGCAACCCGCTTACACCCCTACAATTGGGGTATGGTGGATGAAGGTTTGGGAAGCATCTTCATGAACGACATAGAATTTAGGTGGTGTCGTGCCCTCCGTGCCGAGGGGTTGAAGCTAGGGGTGCATTTTGTCATCTTCCAAAGATTTGCCTATCAAATAGAAGGCCTTATATACCAGCAAAAACGGGTGAGCGCCGGCTGTGATGAATACAAAGAGCGCCTTATTCATTGCTTGGTCATCACTCTCGAGGCAAAACTCGAGCAGATCATCTCCTTTACCCTGAATAAATGACCATAATGAACCACCACCAAGCGGGAAAAAAATCAAGTATACTTCCTGGGCTTCGTTGTTCTGTGTATCCAAAAAGCAAGAACTCCATCAGCGAACGTACCTCACTTCCCCACTGTCCAATGTTTTAAGAACCAGACCGGCCATCGAACCGGCTGAGGTACTGGGTTAATGGGTCATTGGTCGAATCGGTGGGTCACTGGTCGGACCGGTTTGACTCGGTATATATTAAAAAATTAAAAAAAATATAATACAGCTAACATAATTTAATCATTCAATACTCCAAATTTAAAATTATTGTCATTATGAAGTACCTAACATTCCAAATAGGAAATAACAACCAATTGTCATGACAATACAAGTTCATAAATAAGTTTCATACACAAACAAACTTAAAAAAAAATTGAAACACATCATTTCAGCACTTTTTTTAAAAAAAAAAAAATCACAACCCGGTTCAACCAAAGACCTGCCGGGTCACTAATTTTTTCAAAAACCAGCTGGTTCAACCCGGGTCGTACCGGGTTAGATACATTTCGGTCCTTTGATCAAGCCGAACCGTTTAAGCTACCGGGATCCGGTTGGACCGGTCGGACCGACCGGTCTAGTTCTTAAAACACTGTCAATGTCCTTGACTCCGTGACATATACCAATCTTTCCGAAAACATGTTGAACTCTTCAAGATACCGAGAGAGACGATGTGTTTATGACTACTATTCTCGAACTCAACAACAAGAAAATGACCTTCTCCCATGGATGTCAGTGAAAGATTGGTGGTCGTTCCGCTCAGGATAAAGCGATCCTTCACCATCAAGTTTTCGTCGTGCAAGTTAACATGCGGCGAATTAACTTCATCTTCACTCTCTGCATTTCAAATCAAAGAACCCATGAAAATTGTTGTATAAAATAAAATAACATTTAGATTTTGATAATTTATCTTGCAAGAAACCAACGAAATTCCGTTAGAAGAACGTCTACATATTTTAGAAGGGAAATGAAAGATAGAGTCACGAGGTGGAGAATGTTTCAAGAGAGCCTCGGGTTTCTCAGCCTAATGACGCAGTCATTCACCATATGTCTCAGCCCTAATATCTTAATCATGTTGTGATCGGGGTAATTCTGCAGCTTGTTGCCTGCTTCATCCCTTTGCATTCAATGAGAAAAAAATGCAAATCCTTGTTTCAGAGTAGGATCAAGGACTGCGACATCATAACGCGTGACAGATCCTCCCAGCTTGGGAAATGCACCTATGCTCTGGGTAGCACCTTGGCAGTTAAACAATCCCAGAACCCTGCCAATTTTATTTATCGTCCAAATCATCAAAAGACTAAATTCATTTTCAATGGGAATTACAACCCGCTTACACCCCTAAAATTGGGGTATGGTGGATGAAGGTTTGGGAGGCCTCTTCATGAATGACATAGAATTTAGGAGGTGTCGTGCCCTCCGTGGCAAGAGGTTGAAGCTAGGCGTGTATTTTGTCATCTTCCAAAGATTTGCCTATCAAACAGAAGGCCTTATGTACCAGCAAAAACAGGTAAGCGCCGGCTGCAATGAATACAAAGAATGCCTTATTCATTGCTTGGTCATCACTCTTGAGGCAAAACTCGAGCAGATAATCTCTTTTACCCTGAATAAATGACCACAATGAACCACCACCAAGCGGCAGAAAATCAAGTATACTTCCTGGGCTTCATTGTTCTGTGTATCCAAAGAGCAAGAACTTCATCGGCGAACGTACCTCACTTCCCCAGTGTCCAATGTTTTAAGAACCGGACCGGCCATCGAACCGGCTGAGGTACTGGGTTAAGGGGTCATTAGTCGGATTGGTGGGTCATTGGTCGGATTAGTGGGTCACTGGTCGGACCGGTTTGACTCGGTATATATTAAAAAATTAAAAAAATATAATACAGCTAACATAATTTAATCATTCAACACTCCAAATTTAAAATTATTGTCATTATAAAGTACCTAATATTCCAAATAAGAAATAACAACCAATAGTCATGATAATACAAGTCCATAAATAAGCTTCATACACAAACAAAATTAAAAAAAAATTGAAACACGTCATTTCAGCACATTTTTTTTCAAAAGAAAAATTATATCACAACCTGGTTCAACCAAAGACCTGTCGGGTCACTGGTTTTTTCAAAAATAGACTGGTTCAACCCGGTTCGTATCGGGTCAGCTACATTTCGGTCCTTTCATCAAGCCGAACCGGTTAAGCTATCGAATTTCGGTTGGACCAGTTGGACCGGCCGATCCGGTCTGGTTCTTAAAACATTGCCAGTGTTCTTGACTCTGTGACATATACCGATCTTTCTGAAAACATGTTGTAAAGCCTAAACTCTTCAAAATACTGAGAGAGACGACATGTTTATGACTACTATTCTCGAACTCAACAACAAGAAAATGGCCTTCTCCCATTGATGTCAGGGAAAGATTGGTGGTCGTTCCGCTCAAGATAACGCGATCCTTCACCATCAAGTTTCCGTCGTGCAAGTTAACATGTGGCGACTTAACTTCATCTTCACTCTTTGCATTTCAAATAAAAGAACCCATGAAAATTGTCTTATAAAATAAAATAACATTTATATTTCGATAATTTATTTTGCAAGAAACCAACGAAATTCCATTAGAAGAACGTCTACATATTTTAGAAGGGAAATGAAAGATAGAGTCACGAGGTGGAGAATGTTTTAAGAGAGCCTCGGGCTTCTCAGCCCTATTGACGCAGTCATTTACCATATTTCTTAGCCCTAATGTCTTAATCATGCTGTGATCGGGGTAATTCTGCAGCTTGTTGCCTGCTTCGGCCCTTTGCACGTAATGAGAATAAAATGCAAATCCTTGTTTCAGAGTAGGATCAAGGATTGAGACATCGAAACACGTGACAGATCCTCCCATCTAGGGGAATGCACCTATGCTTTGGGCAATGCCTTGGCAGTTAAACAATCCTAGAACACCGACAAATTTATTTATCCTCCAAATCATCAAAAGGCTAATTTCATTTTCAATTGGAATTGCAACCCACTTACACCCCTACACTTGGGTTATGGTGGTTGAAGATTTGGGAGGCCTCTTCATAAATGGCATAAAATTTAGGAGGTGTCGTGCCCTCCGTGGCGAGGGTCGAAGCTAGAGGTGCATTTTGTCATCTTCCAAAGATTTTCCTATCAAACAGAAGGCTTTATGTACCAGCAAAAATGGCTTAGCGCCGGCTGCAAGGAATACAAAGAACACCTTACTCATTGCTTGGTCATCACTCTCGAGGCAAAGCTTGAGCAGGTCATCTCCTTTACCTTGAATAAATGGCCGCAATGAACCACCACCAAGCGGCAAAAAATCAAGTATACTTCCTGGACTTCGTTGTTCTGTGTATCCAAAGAGCAAGAACTCCATCAGCGAACGTACCTCACTTTCGCAGTGTCCTAGACTCCGTGACATATACCAATCTTTTCGAAAACATGTTGTAAAGCCTAAGCTCTTCAAGATACCGAGAGAGACGATGTGTTTATGACTACTATTCTCGAACTCAACACCAAGAAAATGACCTTCTCCTATAGATGTCAGTGGAAGATTGGTGGCCGTTTCGCTCAAGATAACGCGGTCCTTCACCATTAAGTTTCCTCCGTGCAAGTAAACATGCGGCGACTCAACTTCATCTTCACCTCACTGCATTTCAAATCAAAGAACCCATGAAAATCGTTGTATAAAATAAAATAACATTTAGATTTCGATAATTTATCTTGCAAGAAACCAACGAAATTCCGTTAGAAGAGCCTCTACATATTTTAGAAAGGAAATGAACGATAGAGTCACGAGGTAGAGAATGTTTCAAGAGAGCCTCGGGTTTCTCAGCCCTAATGACACAGTCATTCACCATATTTCTCACCCCTAATGTCTTAATCATGTTGTGATCGTGGTAATTCTGCAGTTTGTTGCCTGCTTCGGCCCTTTGCACACAATGAGAATTAAATGCAAATCCTTGTTTTAGAGTAGGATCAAGGATTGAGACATTGAAACGCGTGACAGATCCTCCCAGCCTGGGAAATGCACCTATGCTCTGGGCAACGCCTTGGCTATTAAACAACCCCAGAACCTCACCAAATTTATTCATCCTCCAAATCATCAATAGGCTAATTTCATTTTGATTGGGAATTGCAACCCGCTTACACCCGTACAATTGGGGTATGGGGGATGAAGTTTTGGAAGGCCTCTTCATGAATGACATAGAATTTAGGTAATGTCTTGCCCTCCGTGGTGAGGGGTTGAAGCTAGGGGTGCATTTTGTCATCTTCCAAAGATTTGCCTATCAAACAGAAGGCCTTATGTACTAGAAAAACGGGTCAGCGCCGGCTACGATGAATACAAAGAACGCCTTATTCATTGCTTGGTCATCACTCTAGAGGCAAAGCTCGAGCAGGTCATCACCTTTACCCTGAATAAACTACTGCAATGAACCACCACCAAACGACAGAAAAATTAAGTATACTTCCTGGGCTTCATTGTTCTATGTATCCAAAGAGCAAAAACTCCATCAGTGAACGTACCTCACTTCCCAAATATCCTAGACTCCGTGACATATACCAATCTTTCCGAAAACATGTTGTAAAGCCTAAGCTCTTCAAGATATCGAGAGAGACGACATGTTTATGACTACTATTCTTGAACTAAATACCAAGAAAATGGCCTTCTCTCATGGATGTTAGTGAAAAATTGGTGGCCGTTCCACTCAGGATAACGTGGTCCTTCACCATCAAGTTTCCGTCATGCAAGTAAACATGCGGCGACTCAACTTCATATTCACCTCTCTGCATTCAAATAAAAAAACCCATGAAGTCAACGTATAAACTAAAATAACATTTAGATTTCGATAATTTATCTTGCAAGAAACCAACGAAATTTTGCTAGAAGAAAGTCTACATATTTTATAAGGGAAATGAAAGATAGAGTCACGAGGTGGATAATGTTTCAAGAGAGCCTCGGGTTTCTCAGCCCTAATGACGCAATCATTCACCATATTTCTAAGCCCTAATGTCTTAATCATGTTGTGATCGGGGTGATTCTGCAGCTTGTTGCCTGCGTCGGCCTTTTGCAAGCAATGAGAATAAAATGCAAATCCTAGTTTCAGAGTAGGATCAAGGATTGAGACATTGAAATGCGTGACAGATCCTCCCAGCCAGGGGGAATGCACCTATGCTTTGGGCAATGCCTTGGCAGTTAAACAATCCCAAAACCTCGCCAAACTTATTTATCCCCCAAATCATCGAAAGGTTAATTTCATTTTCAATTGGAATTGCAACTTGGTTACACCTCTACAATTGGGGTATGGTGCTTGAAGGTTTAGGAGGCCTCTTCATGAACGACATAGAATTTAGGTGGTGTCGTGCCCTCCGTGGCGAGGGGATGAAGCTAAGGGTGCATTTTGTCATCTTCCAAAGATTTGCCTATCAAACATAAGGCCTTATGTACCAGCAAAAACGTGTCAGCACCGGCTGCGATGAATACAAAGAACGCCTTATTCATTGCTTGGTCATCACTCTCGAGGCAAAGCTCGAGCAGGTGATCACCTTTACCCTGAATAAACGGCCGTAATGAACCAACACCAAGCGGCAGAAAAATCATGTATACTTCCTGGGCTTCATTGTTCTGTGTATCCAAAGAGTAAGAACTCCATCAGTGAACGTACCTCACTTCCCCAGTGTCCTTGACTCCGTGACATATACCAATCTTTCTGAAAACATGTTGTAAATCCTAAGCTCTTCAAGGTACCGAGAGAGACGACGTGTTTATGACTACTATTCTCGAACTCAACACCAAGAAAATGACCTTCTCCCATGGATGTCAGTGAAATGGTGGCCGTTCCGCTCAAGATAACGCGGTCCTTCACCATCAAGTTTTCGTCGTGCAAGTAAACATGTGGCAACTGAACTTCATCTTCACCTCTCTGCATTTCAAATCAAAGAACCCATGAAAATCGTTGTATAAAATAAAATAACATTTAGATTTTGATAATTTATCTTGCAAGAAAGCAACGAAATTCCGTTAGAAGAATGTTTACATATTTTAGAAGGGAAATGAAAGATAGAGTCACGAGGTGGAGAATGTTTCAAAAGGGCCTTTAGTTTCTCAGCCCTAATGACGCAGTCATTCACCATATTTCTCAGCCCTAATGTCTTAATCATGTTGTGGTCGGGGTAATTCTGCAGCTTGTTTCCTGCTTCGGCCCTATGCACGCAATGAGAATAAAATGCAAATCCTAGTTTTAGAGTAGGATCAAGGATTGAGACATCGAAACGCGTGACAGATCCTCATAGCCTGGGAAATGCACCTATGCTCTAGGCAAAGCCTTGGCAATTAAATAATCCTAGAACCTCGCCAAATTTATTTATCCTCCAAATCATTAAAAGGCTAATTTCATTTTCAATTTGAATTGCAACCCGCTTACACCCCTATAATTGGGGTATGGTGGCTTAAGGTTTGGGAGGCTTCTTCATGAACAACATAGAAATTAGGTGGTGTCGTGCCCTCTGTGTCGAGGGGTTGAGCTAGGGGTGCATTTTGTCATCTTCCAAAGATTTTCCTATCCAATAGAAGACCTTATGTACCAGCAAAAATAGGTCAGTGCCGAATGCAATGAATACAAATGACGCTTTATTAATCCCTGGTCATCACTCTCGAGGCAAAGCTCGAGCAGGTCATCTCATTTACCTTGAATAAACGACTGCAATAAACCACCGCCAAGCGGTAGAAAAATCAAGTATACTTCCTGGGCTTCACTGTTCTGTGTATCCAAAGAGCAAGAACTCCACCAGCGAAGGTACCTCACTTCCCCAGTGTCCTTGACTCTGTAACATATACCATCTTCCCGAAAACATGTTGTAAAGCCTAAGCTCTTCAAGATACCGAGAGAGACGATGTGTTCATGACTACTCTTCTCGAACTAAACACCAAGAAAATGGCCTTCTCCCATGGATGTCAGTGAAAGATTGGTGGTCGTTCCGCCCAGGATAATGCGGTCCTTCACCATCAAGTTTCTGTTGTGCAAGTAAACATGCGGCGACTCAACTTCATCTTCACCTCTCTGCATTTCAAATGAAAGAACCCATGAAAATCATCGTATAAAATAAAAGAACATTTAGATTTCAATAATTTTTCTTGTAAGAAACCAATGAAATTTCGTTAGAAGAACGTCTACATATTTTATAAGGGAAATGAAATATAGAGTCACGAGGTGGAGAATGTTTCAAGAGAGCCTCGGGTTTTTCAGCCCTAATAACGCAATCATTCACCATATTTCTCAGCCCTAATGTCTTAATCATGTTGTGATTGTGGTAATTTTGCAGCTTGTTGCCTGCTTCGTCCCTTTGCACGCAATGAGAATAAAATGCAAATCCTTGTTTTAGAGTAGGATCAAGGATTGAGACATCGAAACGTGTGACAAATCCTCCCAGCCCAGGAAATGCACCTATGCTATGGGCAACCCCTTAGCAATTAAACAATCCCAGAACCTCACCAAATTTATTCATCCTCTAAATCATCAAAAGGATAATTTCATTTTCAATGGGAATTGCAACCCGCTTACACCCCTACAATTGGGGTATGGTGGCTGAAGGTTTGGAAGGCCTATTCATGAATGACATAGAATTTAGGTATTGTCGTGCCCTTCGTGGAGAGGAGTTGAAGCTAGGGGTGCATTTTGTCATCTTCCAAAGATTTGCCTATCAAACAAAAGGCCTTATGTACCAACAAAAATGGGTCAGCGTCGACTGCGATGAATACAAAGAACTCCTTATTCATTGCTCAGTAATCAGACTCGAGGCAAAGCTTGAGCAGGTCATCACCTTTATCTTGAATAAACGGCCGTAATGAACCACTACCAAGCGGCAGAAAAATCAAGTATACTTCCTAGGCTTCGTAGTTTTATGTATCCAAAGAGTAAGAACTCCATCAGCGAACGTACCTCACTTCCCCAATGTCTTGGACTCCATGACATATATCAATCTTTCCGAAAACATGTTGTAAAGCCTAAGCTCTTCAAGATACCGAAAGAGACGACGTGTTTATGACTACTATTCTTGAACCCAACACCAAGAAAATGGCCTTCTCCTATGGATGTCAGTGAAAGATTGGTGGCCGTTCCGCTCAGGATAACGCGATCCTTCACCATCAAGTTTGCGTCATGCAAGTAAACATGCGGTGACCCATCTTCATCTTCACCTCTCTGCATTTCAAATCAAAGAACCCATGAAAATTGTAGTATAAAATAAAATAACATTTAGATTTCGATAGTTTATCTTGCAAGAAACCAACGAAATTCCGTTAGAAGAACGTCTATATATTTTAGAAGGGAAATGAAAGATAGAGTCACAAGGTGGAGAATGTTTCAAGAGAGCCTTGAGTTTGCCAGCCCTAATGACGCAATCATTGAGCATATTTCTCAGCCCTAATGTCTTAATCGTGTTGTGATAGTAGTAATTTTGCAGCTTGTTGCCTACTTTGGCCCTTTGCACGCAATGAGAATAATTTGAAAATCCTTGTCTCAGAATAGGATCAAGGATTTTGACATCGAAATGCATGACAGATCCTCCTAGCCTGGAAAAAGCACTTATGCTCACGGCAACGCCTTGGCAGTTAATTAATCCTAGAACCCCACCAATTTTATTTATCCTCCAAATCATCAAAAGACTAATTTCATTTTCTATTGGAATTGCAACCCGCTTACACCCTTACAATTAGGGTATGGTGGATGAAGGTTAGGGAGGCCTCTTCATGAACGACATAGAATTTAGGTGCTGTCTTGCCCTCCGTGGCGATGGGTTGAAGCTAGGGGTGCATTTTGTCATCTTCCAAAGATTTGCCTATCAAACAGAAGACCTTATGTACCACCAAAAATGGGTCAGTGTCAGCTACGATGAATACAAAGAATGCCTTATTCATTGCTTGGTCATCACTCTAGAGGCAAAGCTCGAGCAGGTCATCTCCTTTACCCTGAATAAATGACCGCAATGAACCACCACCAAGTGGTAGAAAAATCAAGTATACTTCCTGGGCTTCGATGTTCTATGTATCAAAAGAGCAAGAACTCGATCATCGAACGTACCTCACTTCCCCAGTGTCATTTACTCCATGACATATACCAATCTTTTCGAAAACATGTTGTAAAGCCGAAGCTCTTCAAGATACCGAGAAAGACGATGTGTTTATGACTACAATTCTCGAACTCAACACCAAGATAATGACCTTCTCCTATGGATGTCAGTGAAAGATTGGTGGTCGCTCCGCTCAAGATAATGCGGTCCTTCACCATTAAGTTTCCGCCATGCAAGTAAACATGCGGCGACTCGACTTCATCTTCACCTCACTGCATTTCAAATCATAGAACCCATGAAAATCGTTGTACAAAATAAAATAACATTTAGATTTCGATAATTTATCTTGCAAGAAACCAACGAAATTTCGTTAGAAGAGCGTCTACATATTTTAGAAGGGAAATAAACGATAAAGTCACGAGGTAGAGAATGTTTCAAGAGAGCCTCGAGTTTCTCAGCCCTAATGACACAGTCATTCACCATATTTCTCACCCCTAATGTCTTAATCATTTTGTGATCGTGGTAATTCTGTAGCTTGTTGCCTGCTTCGACCCTTTGCACGCAATGAGAATAAAATGTAAATCTTTGTTTCAGAGTAGGATCAAGGATTGAGACAATGAAATGCATGACAGATCCTCCCAGCTTGGGAAGTGCACCTATGCTCTGGGCAACGCTTTGGCAGTTAAACAATCTCATAACCTCGCCAAATTTATTTATCTTCCAAATTATCAAAAGGCTAATTTCATTTTCAATTGGAATTGCAACCTGCTTACACCCCTACAATTGGGGTGGTGGCTGAAGGTTTGGGAGACCTCTTCATGAACGACATAGAATTTAGGTGGTGTTGTAGGCGTTGTACCCTCTGTGGCGAGGGGTTGAAGCTAGGAGTGCATTTTGTCATCTTCCAAAGATTTGCCTATCAAACAGAAGACCTTATGTACCAGCAAAAATGGGTCAGCGTCAGCTACGATCAATACAAAGAATGCCTTATTCATTGCTTGGTCATCACTCTAGAGGCAAAGCTCGAGCAGGTCATCTCCTTTACCCTGAATAAATGACCGCAATGAACCACCACCAAGTGGTAGAAAAATCAAGTATACTTCCTGGGCTTCGATGTTCTGTGTATCAAAAGAGCAAGAACTCGATCATCGAACGTACCTCACTTCCCCAGTGTCATTTACTCCATGACATATACCAATCTTTTCGAAAACATGTTGTAAAGCCGAAGCTCTTCAAGATACCGAGAGAGACGATGTGTTTATGACTACAATTCTCGAACTCAACACCAAGATAATGACCTTCTCCTATGGATGTCAGTGAAAGATCGGTGGTCGCTCCGCTCAAGATAATGCGGTCCTTCACCATTAAGTTTCCGCCATGCAAGTAAACATGCGGCGACTCGACTTCATCTTCACCTCACTGCATTTCAAATCAAAGAACCCATGAAAATCGTCGTACAAAATAAAATAACATTTAGATTTCGATAATTTATCTTGCAAGAAACCAACGAAATTTTGTTAGAAGAGCGTCTACATATTTTAGAAGGGAAATGAACGATAAAGTCACGAGGTAGAGAATGTTTCAAGAGAGCCTCGAGTTTCTCAGCCCTAATGACACAGTCATTCACCATATTTCTCACCCCTAATGTCTTAATCATTTTGTGATCGTGGTAATTCTGTAGCTTGTTGCCTGCTTCGACCCTTTGCACGCAATGAGAATAAAATGCAAATCTTTGTTTCAGAGTAGGATCAAGGATTGAGACAATGAAATGCATGACAGATCCTCCCAGCCTGGGAAGTGCACCTATGCTTTGGGCAACGCTTTGGCAGTTAAACAATCTCATAACCTCGCCAAATATATTTATCTTCCAAATCATCAAAAGGCTAATTTCATTTTCAATTGGAATTGCAACCTGCTTACACCCCTATAAGTGGGGTGGTGGCTGAAGGTTTGGGAGACCTCTTCATGAACGGCATAGAATTTAGGTGGTGTTGTAGGTGTTGTACCCTCTGTGGCGAGGGGTTGAAGCTAGGAGTGCATTTTGTCATCTTCCAAAGATTTGCCTATCAAACAGAAGGACTTATGTACCAGCAAAAACGGGTTAGCGCCAACTGCGATGAATACAAAGAATGCCTTATTCATTGCTTGGTCATCACTCTCGAGGCAAAGATCGAGCAGGTCATCTCCCTTACCCTGAATAAACGACCGTAATTAACCACCACTAAGCGGCAGAAAAATCAAGTATACTTCCTGGGCTTCGTTGTTCTGTGTATCTAAAGAGCATGAACTCCATCAGCGAACGTACCTCACTTCCCCAGTGCCCTTGACTCCGTGACATATACCAATCTTCCAAAAACATATTGTAAAGCCCAAGTTCTTCAAGATACCGAGAGAGACGATGTGTTTATGACTACTATTCTCGAACTCAACACCAAGAAAACGGCCTTCTCCCACGGATGTCAGTGAAAGATTGGTGGCCATTCCACTCAGGATAACGCGGTCCTTCACCATCAAGTTTTTGTCATGCAAGTAAACATGCGGCGACTCAACTTCATCTTCACCTCACTACATTTCAAATCAAAGAACCCATGAAAATTGTCGCACAAAATAAAATAACATTTAGATTTCGATAATTTATCTTGCAAGAAACCAACGAAATTTCGTTAGAAGAACGTCTACATATTTTAGAACGGAAATGAAAGATAGAGTCGCGAGGTGGAGATTGTTTCAAGAGAGCCTCGAGTTTCTCAGCCTAATGACGCAGTCATTCACCATGTTTCTTAGCCGTAATGTCTTAATCATATTGTGATCGTGGTAATTCTGCAACTTGGTTCCTGCTTCGGTCCTTTGCATGCAATGAGAATAAAATGCAAATCCTTGTTTTAGAGTAGGATTAAGGATTAAGACATCAAAAAGCGTGACAGATCCTCCCAGCCTGGGAAATGCTCGAATGCTCTGGGCAATACCTTGGCAGTTAAACAATCCCAAAACCTCGCCAAATATATTTGTCCTCCAAATCAACAAAATGCTAATTTCATTTTCAATTGGAATTACAACCTGCTTACACCCCTACAATTTGGGTATGGTGGCTGAAGATTTGTGAGGCCTCTTCATGAACGACATAGAATGTAAGTGGTGCCGTGCCCTCCATGGCGAAGGGTTGAAGCTAGGGGTGCATTTTGTCATCTTCCAAAGATTTGCCTATCAAACATAATACCTTATGTACCAGCAAAAAGGGTTAGCGCCGACTGCGATGAATACACATAACGCCGACTGCGATGAATACACATAACGCCTTATTCATTTCCTGGTCATCACTCTCAAGGCAAAGCTCAAGCTAGTCATCTCCTTTACCCTGAATAAACGACCGCAATGAACCACCACCAAGCGGCAGAAAAATCAAGTATACCTCCTGGGCTTCGTTGTTCTGTATATCCAAAGAGCAAGAATTCCATCAGCTAACGTACCTCACTTCCTCAGTGTCCTTGACTCTGTGACATATACCGATCTTTCCGAAAACATGTTGTAAAGCCTAAGCTCTTCAAGATACCGAGAGAGACGATATGTTTATGACTACTATTCTCGAACTCAACACCAAGAAAATGGCCTTCTCCCATGGATGTTAGTGAAAGATTGGTGGTTGTTCCGCTCAAGATAACGCGGTCGTTCACCATTAAGTTTCCGTCATGCAAGTAAACATGCGATGACTCAATTTCATCTTCACCTCTCTGCATTTCAAATCAAAGGACCCATAAAAGTCGTCATATAAAATAAAATAACATTTAAATTTTGATAAATTATGTTAGAAGAACGTTTACATATTTTAGAAGGGAAATGAAAGATAGAGTCACGAGGTGGAGAATGTTTCAAGAGAGCCTCGGGTTTCTCAGCCCTAATGACACAGTCATTCACCATATTTCTCAACCCTAATGTCTTAATCATGTTGTGATTGTAGTAATTCTGCAACTTGTTGCTTGCTTCGACCCTTTGCTCGCAATGAGAATAATACACAAATCCTTGTTTCAGAGTAGATCAAGGATTGAGACATTGAAACTCCCAGCCTGGGAAAAACACCTATGCTCTGGGCAATGTCTTGGCAGTTAAACAATCCCAGAACCCCGCCAAATATATTTGTCCTCCGAATCTTCAAGAGGCGAATTTCATTTTCAATTGGGGTATGGTGGTTGAAGATTTGGGAGGCCTCTTCATGAATAACATAGAATTTGGGTGGTGTCTTGCCCGCCGTGGCGAAGGGTTGAACTTGAAGCCATTGGTGCATTTTGTCATCTTCCAAAGATTTGCCTTCTAACAAAAAATGCCTTATGTAACAACAAAAATAGGTTAGCGTCGGCTGCGATGAATACACAGAACGCCTTATTCATTGCTTGGTTATCACTCTCGAGGCAAAGCTTGAGCTAGTCATCTCATTTAACCTGAATAAACGATCGCAATGAACCATCACCAAGCGACAAAAAAATCAAGTATACTTCTTGCGTGTCATTGTTCTATGTATCCAGGAGCAAGAACTCTATATGCGATGGTACCTCACTTCCCTAATTTCCTTGACTTCATGACATATTTGAATCTTTCTGGAAACATGTGTAAAGCCTAAGCTCTTCAAGATACCGAGAGAGACTGTGCTTATGACTACTATTTTCGAACTTAAAACCAAGAAAATGACCTTCTCTCGTAGATGTCAGTGAAAGATTGGTGGCCATTCCGCTCATGATAACGCGATCCTTCACCATGAAATTTTTGTCGTGCAAGTAAACAAGCAACGACTCAACTTCATCTTCACTTCTCTGTATTTCAAATCAAAGAACCCATGAAAATCAATGTATAAAATAAAATAATATTTAGATTTCGATAATTTACCTTGCAAGAAATCGATGAAATTTCGTTAGAAGAACATCTACTGATTTCATAAGGGAAAGGAAAGATAGAGTCACGAGTTGGAGAATGTTCCAAGAGAGCCTTGGGTTTCTCAGAGCTAATGACGTGGTCATTCACTGTACTTCTATGCATTTAGATCAAACTCTCTCATCATTTAACATGCAAGTGAAAATCTTCGAATCAAAATGATAGAATGTTCAAGATTAATTTTACCTTGCAAGAAACATGAGATACTCCGCTTGTTGCCAAAGGGAACCCAATGCAAAAGTCTGGAACTTTAAAGGTTGTGGAGGGTAACCCAATAAAAGAGTTTGGAACTACAAAAGATGCAGATGAGAATCAAAGGGAGGAGTCTGTGTAGGGTGAAACCAAGGGCTTGGTGGTCATTGGAATACTAAGAGCCCATCTGAAAAAGAAAAAAAAAACATTGGAAGCCATTGTTACCCTTTTCTGCTTTCTCTCACTCTCTTTATAAGCTACTATAATGTATATGGGAGGGAGTGCCACAACTACACACACACACACACACACACACACACACACACACACACATATATATATATATATATATATATAGAGAGAGAGAGAGAGAGAGAGAGAGAGAGAGTAGTCCAGCCACAATAATATTGCTTTTTAGATATAACTTATAATCCTATCCGTCTAAAAAGATCTAAGGGTTAAAATAAGCTAGTCGGTTAAAAATAATATTTTTTTTACTTTTCCCTAGCTATAATTAAGAAGTCTCCTTTATATATGCACACTTTTTTTTTTTTTTTATCAAATCGAACATAGGTACAAGAAATTTTCAACAACTCACATTATTCAATCAATTGAGTTAGACTCTCTTAATACACTTTTTCTCTTTATATATGCATGTTGTTATTATTATTATTTTTTTGACAGAGGTGCATGTTATTTTTATGAACATAGAATTTTCATAAATGCTTAATTTTATATTAGGTCAAGCCGTTGATCAAAATAATAAGAACTTACTGATGTGATGGTGCAGCGAAATAGGATTGATAGACGACGAGTTAGAGATCAGTGTTGGTGGCCGAAATACATGTTTTCACAACTCAAAAATCCCGGAACTCATTGCCTAAAACCTTTGTCTAGTTTCTTATTTTACTCTCATGCAAGAATCTATTTATTTTATTTTTTCTGTAAAATATACGTTGTATTATTTTGTTTGCCTCTATTGTTTTTATAATCATCGTATAATTATGCATACTATATTTTTCTTACTCCAATGTTCACAATATGAATATTGAATAAATTTTATTTGTGCTGTATGCTAGATCTCCTAACATGTGAATAAATTGTTGGTGTTAATTATATCTAATATACACTGACAATATAAAATAATTTTTCATTGTCATTTAATCACAAACTAACATGTATGATAAATTTGTTGACTTTTTCATTAACTATCTTAAAAGTCACACTAATGATGAATTATGATTAAATAACAATATAAAATTATTTTACACTGTCATGACCATTAAACTAAAAAAGAAAAGAAAAATCACTATATAACCTTTTGAGACATTTTTATAATTATAGGGATGTAGTGTTATTATTCCTTTCCCATTTCCATATAAATTTCATACAAGTCTTGTAAGTTTTTCTTTACGTGAAGAACTAAAACTGCTCATTTTAAATTGGCATGGAATGACTAATGATCTACTTTAAGTAACATTGGCAATGCCATCAAAATATTGTAAATTATTGTCAAGTTACTTCTCCCATCACCAAAGTTATTCAAATATGTAAACTTTCAAAGTTGATCACCCGCTACATCCAAAGATCAAGTTTTTTTCCCCCTTAATCAAGAGACTAAATACATGTTTACCACAATTTCTACTAATGCCCTGACACCTAAAATGGTTTTTTTCCTCACAAATGTTGACCACAAAAAATAGGAGGGTATGGTGTGATCTTCCGTTTAAAATACTCACTGTACCCAAAGAAAAATGACCCGAATCAAAGTAAATTCACCACAGCATGTAAGGCAGAGTAAGAAGCAAGACTAACCTTCTTTTACCCATTGTTGCACAGAACAACTTAGAAGGGTAAAGCTCTTCATGAAAAAAAAAAAAAAAACTTTAGAAGGATAAAGAGAATAGACATGAAGGCTGAATCATATTATTTCATCCTTTACCCCAGAAAAAAAAAAAAAAACATTGGGGGTGTTGAACCATTGGCTAAAACTGTTTGTTCCACGTAGGCCAGTAACAAACGAAAGGATTGACCATGTGCAAAATAGAGCCAGTTAATCAATAACTTTACTCCTAAATGGCATTTCTATATTCAGAAGAAAATGGGCAATTTATGCTCCCCTGAAGCATAGGATATGATACTTCTTTTGAGTGGTGATATATAGTTTGCCCCATGGAAGGCTGCAGCTCGCAGAATATTCAAAGGTCCAAAATCAATAGAATAGGCTTTTTGGAAGCCATCAAGGATCGCCATCATCATAATATTTGCTGCTTTCCTCTCTGCTTCATACTTCTTTAACAAATTTACCTGCAGAGCACAGTAAACAAAGAACCATATCACATTTTTATGTAGGTACAGATTAGTAGTCCAAAATTCGTCACATACACATCTGGTGATATATATATATATATATGATCAATTGACACTATATGTCAAATTTGGTAAACTTACACCTTCAATAACTTTCTACAAATGTTAAAAACTTTATCAATAGTTGAATCATAAAATATAATCTTAAAATTTCAGATAATTTAGACATTTGTATATATATAATTTGGAAATTTACTTAATTTTAAATAGTTTATTATACGTTAAAATAAAGTGGTGTAAGAAAGTCTCAATTTTTAAATTGTGGGTGAAAAATAAGTTTATAAATTTTAACATTTGTACAAATTTATTAAAAGTGTATATATGCAAAGTTTGATACTAAATCCTATGCCTATATATTATGTGTGTTTTGTGTGTGAGAGAGAGATAATATAGGAAATCTTTTGGATTCCAACCAGCAAATGATCACATCACCCAGGAACACACCAATGCACACACACATTACATGACATACCTCTCCAATATCAGTGCCCAAAGCAATCCCCTCTGCAATAATTCTTGAAAGAGAAAATGCATCTTCAAAACCCAAATTAACTCCTTGACCAGCAAGAGGATGGACAGTGTGGGCTGCATCTCCAATAAGAACCACGCGTTTTGATGCATAGGAATTGGCATGCCTTAACGACAAAGGAAACACCATCCTTTCTGATGCCAACCTTGTTACTTTTGGAGGAATTTCAAAGAATTCATTAGTTGATATTGTTGCATCCGTTTTAAACCAAGAGAACATGTTTCGAGTTCCTGATAAGCTTGATGTAGGATGAGGTCCATGTCCATAATCTAAAGCATAATTCACATCCTTTAAAAATTCTTCCTCGGTAATTGACTTGCGGTTGTTTGACTCTGTTGGGCTCATGGTCCAAACAATATTGCTAAACTTATCACCCATGGGTAAAAGAGCAATTGGACCTGTTGGTAGAAAACGTTGCCATGCACATCCGTTTTCAGAAGTATGCTCTACTGTGCAGATTACCGCATTCTGAGAGTAATTCCATCCAGTTGTTTTGATTCCTGCTAATTCCCTAACATGTGATTTTCCTCCATCAGCGCCAACCTTCAAAACAAGCATCTTCATAAATAGACATCAAATTATAACTATCAGAGGATTGCTAATTGGCCGCCTCCAGAATGTAACGTGCTACTGCCATCACATTTAAATTACACGTTTATAGTAATGCAACATAACACATTTAAATTACCACCAACTTTGCATATACACTACTGCCATCACTAAGTTGCAGTTTTGCACCATGACCTTGAGCAGATGGTGGTTCTTTGGATGTTGTATTCTCCTCTGCCATAGACATAGAGCTTGTATTCAAAGTCATTGAACTTAACCTCAAAGGATAGATTGTTTGCTTGAAATCAGAATCCTGTCAAGAAGTTCGTAGTTCTCAATGTAATGCAAGTATATGCCCCAGAATGACAAATTTTACTCAGATAATGAGATAAGCAAAGTTCTTAATGGAGAAAAAATGGAAGCAGCCCAAACATTATTAAAGTATTTTATCTCATTCAACATTTAACACTAATGTTAGCAAGCTTACTACTCAGAGAGTATTTTATTACACTAAAAGACAAGTGAAAGCAGAATATTAAAACTTGAGACATTCTAGCTGATGAATCAGTTATAAATGAACTGGGCCTACTTCAACCCCAAAAACTAGAACAAGAAAATTGTCCAAGTCTTATAAGGAGTATGTTGGTAATATTCCCAGCTAATGTAGGACATCTTAACATCATTTAAAAATAAATAAAAAAAGCTCATATTTTTTACAAAAGAATAATGTGTCAGGAGAGAAGAGAATTAAAGAACAGGAGCATGATTGAGGAATCCTAACAGTTTCCAATTATGAATAATGTAAAGAACCTCCAATTTGGAACATTGTCCAAGCGGCTAAATGTTTCATAAAATTACTAGCCAAGTAATTACATATTGCATATCAGACAGAAAATGCAAATTTATACCTTTACACATGACAATAAGGCATTATGGAGCACTTTATTCTCTGCCACACACCTAGTGATCAACTTTTTCCAATTAGAAATGTGATAGCTGTTTTGCAAAGAGGTTTACTTCATGATGACATGTTCACACTTACCCTAGAAAGTCTTTATTTACATCTCTTGCATGGTATCTAGCATACCCCAAACCAGTATAATCCCAGACCTGCAAAGAGATACAGAACAATTCATGAAATGTTGAATAATGGAATAAAAGGTGTAGTCAAAGAAAAATGCATCATTAAGGTGCAGGAAGAATCTACTGCCTTGAGGCAAGAAGCACAAAAAATGTTTAAATGATGTTAGGTGCTTAAACTAGGAAAGTGAATAAAATATTTTACATCCAATAACCACCACCACCACCAAAGCCCTATTCCACTATGTGGAGTTGGTTACTTCTATCAACTGACGCACTTGAATTTAGAGAATAAAACTGATTGGATTAAATTGTGTGTCTGTAACAGTCTACACATAGTGTGTCTATATATTAAACATTGGTGTTAATTACAAAGATTCAATCTCAGACACAATCCTAAATTGGTTCCTAGCTGATTCTACAATGTATACTTGAAATCTGTTAAGATTTAGAGAAACTGAAAAGAAGAAACAGAATGAATCTGATTTCATTATTACTTAATGAGAGTGTGTTTACAACAGATTATTTATAGTAGAGCTAATGCTAACTAACCCTAACTGTCACTGTGAGTCAGTTACAAACTGCTCACTTATACAGCTAACTAACAGAGTTATATAATACCCCCCCTCCCCCCCTTCCCCCCCAAACTCAAGGTGAGTGAGCTTGAGAAAGCTCGGTCACTTTGAGTTTGCCCTTGAGAAAGAGAAACCAAGTAGGAGAAAGGGGTTTCATAAGGGCATCAGCCCACTGATCTTGAGCTGGTATATGCTGAACTTTGAGTTGTTTGGCAAGTACTTTTTCTCTTACAAAAAAGAGGTCAATCTCCATCTGCTATGTTCTGGCATGCAGAACAGGGTTATGAGCCAGAGAGAGCACTCAAGTTATCACAATAAACCGTAGGAGAGGAAAATGGAACTCCAAGCTCAGTAAGTAAAGTCTGAAGCCAGAGAACCTCTGCAGTGACTTGAGCTAAGCTCCTGTATTCAGCTTCAGTGCTGGATCTGGCCACTACTTGCTGTTTTCTGTACCACCAAGATACAAGATTAGACACAAAGTAAATTGTTGCACCTGATGTAGACCTTCTATCATCAGGATCTGCTGCCCAGTCAGCATCACAAAGGGCACACAGAGAAAAGGGAGAGCTGAAACAGCTGGGTTGAGCTGGAGAGCATGATAAATTGTGCCTTTTAGATATCTAAGTATACACTTAACAGCAATCCAGTGTGACTCAAGAGGGGCAGACATAAATTGGCAGACCTTATTGACAACATAACTCAATTCTGGTCAAGTGATAGTAACATATTGTAGAGCTCCAACAACAGACCTGTACATGGTAGAGTCCTGAAAATAGTCTGAACCCAGTCTTGGACAACTTGGTATTGGATGCCATAGGAGTAGAGATAGCCTTGCCTTCAGTCATGTTGGTCTTTAGTAAAAGATCCCTAATATATTTGCTTTGAGTAAGCAGCAGTGAACCATTAGGAAGATGATGGACTTCAATACCCAAGAAGTAATCAAGATTACCAAGTTGTTTCACAGAGAAACTGGAATTGAGCTTGATAATAAGTTGCTGAATGAGAATAGTAGAACTGCCAGTGACAATTATGTCATCAACATAGACAAGCATATACACATCAGTAGACGAATTATATATGAACAAAGAGGGATCACACTTGCTTGCTTGCTTTGAAGCCAAACTGCAAGAGAGTGTTCTGAAGTCTGTCAAACCACAGCCTGGGAGCTTGCTTAAGTCCATAGATAGCTTTCTTCAGTTTGCAGACCAATGAGGAATTAGAGGATTCAAAGCCTGGTGGTTGTTGCATGTAGACTGTTTCTTCAAGTAACCCATTCAAGAAAGCATTATTTACATCTAGTTGATGTAAAGTCCAGCCTTTTGTAATAGCAAGAGTAAGAATCATCGGAATAGTTACTGGTTTAATGACTGGAGAAAAAGTTTCTGTAAGATCAAAGCCAGGAAGTTGATGAAAACCCTTGGCAACCAGCCTAGCCTTATACTTATTTATAGTGCCATCAGCGTTTTCCTTAATTCTGAAAACCCATTTACAGCCTATAGCTTTTCTGTCTGGAGGAAGGGGGACAAATGTCCAAGTATTACTCCTTAATAAAGCTGCACACTCTTGTTTCATTGCTTCAAGCCACTGAGGATCATTGAGAGCTTGTTTAACACTCTTCGTTTCACAATGTGTTTAACACTCTTCGGTTCACAATGTGTTTAACACTCTTCGGTTGACAATGTGTAAGAAAGACAGAGGGATGAAGTCTTTTCTGAGGTAAACCAGATTTAGACCTTGTTTGCATTGGGTGTTGATTTCGCAGAGCAACAGGAGATGATGTAGTAGACTGAGAAGACTGTGCAGTAGCAGGGTGAGATAACTCAGGTTGAGGTGACTCAGAGTGTGAAACTGTAGGACTAGTAGTAGAATGATGAGACTCAGAATGAGACACTTAAGGATTATCAGTAGTAGGATTAGGTAATAGGGACTGAGAAGAGTGGGACTGAGACTGAGACTCAGAGGAAGAGGAATGCAATTGTGAGGACTGAGATTGAGGAACTGGTTCAGTGATTTGTGTGGGAAATGAAGGTACAATAGGTATTATGGAAGTAGGAAAGGTTGCAGGCTCAGGAGGGGAACTAGTGGAAACTGCAGATGATTCTGGAAATAGTTCATGATATGGAAATCTGAACTCATTGAAAATCACATCCTTAGAGATAAACAGTTTTCCAGATGGTGAAAGACATCTGTATCCCTTGTCAGAAGGGGAATACCCAAGAAAGATGCATTCATGGAATCTGAAACTGAGTTTATGATGATTATAAGGTCTCAAAAAAGGGAAACAAGCACAGCCAAAAGTTTTGAGAAATTTATAATCAGGATTCTGTTTAAACAGAACAGTGTAGGGCACTGAAAACTGAAGAGAAGCTGCTGGTAGTCTATTTATGAGATAAACTGCTGTTGTAAAGACATAATCCCAATATTTGAGGTGTAAGGAAGCATGACTGAGTAATGTCAGAGATTTAGAGAAACTGAAAAGAAGAAACAGAATGAATCCGATTTCATTATTACTTAATGAGAGTGTGTTTACAACAGATTATTTATAGTAGAGCTAATGCTAACTAACTCTAACCGTCACTGTGAGTCAGTTAGAAACTGCTCACTTATACAGCTAACTAACAGAGTTATATAATACACTCACAAATCCTACCATAAATACCAAACGTATTCCAGCATTCCCCCTAAAGTTGGGGTGTATATATTATATCATGTGTGCCAAGCTTGTCAAATGTACAGTTGACTTGATGACCTAAGAGTTTACAAATGTTGTAGCAATCTTTGCAGAACATTTTCTCCCAAACAAAATGGTAATCAATCTCAATGTTTTTAGCCCTTTCATTAAAGATAGGATTTGAAGATAAACGCAGTGCCGCTTGATTGTTACATGAGTTGATTGACTGTGATTCACAAATGTTAAAATCAGTGAGCAATTACTTTAAAACCAAATGCTTATAAAAAAATATAATAATAACCAAATGGGTTCACAAGTTGTAGTTCCCATCACTCAATATTCAGCCTTTGCACTTGATCTAGCATCCCTAGATTGCTTCTTGCTTTTCCACAAAATCATATTTCCCCCAAAAGAACATAGTATCATGAAGTATAATGTCTATGCAAGAGAGTGCTTGACAATCAGCATCTGTATGACCATCAGAAATCTCCATATGCCCCTTATCTTCAGATGGCAAGCCTCCCTCTCTCAAGTGCTCCTTTGAGTATTGAAGTATTATAACATCAGCATCCTAGTGAGATTCACACGGAGAGTTATGGAATTGGCTTACCCTGCTCACTGCAAGGGAGATATCTGGCCTTGGTACTGAGGTAATTTAACTTTCCAACTAACCTTCTATGATGAATATTATCTAAGCAACCTTTCATTGGTTTTATCAAATATCATCTAAAGAAAGAAGGTCGAAATTTATTG
Source organism: Pueraria montana var. lobata (assembly GCA_026413185.1). Lineage (NCBI taxonomy): Eukaryota > Viridiplantae > Streptophyta > Magnoliopsida > Fabales > Fabaceae > Pueraria > Pueraria montana. Next base: position 57,215,449 of record CM048650.1, on the reverse strand, counting down.
TACCATACAATTGAGGGTTTGATTGTATTTTCAAACAACTAATCATTTAGCCTTAGTTATGGAAGATTGTTCCTTTTTCCATGTCAATCTGGGAATCTTATGGTGCAAAAACAAACAAATAAAAATTATAAACTGAAAATATTATATTAATATTACATTATTAAATATTATTATTTTATATTATTAATATTTTTAATTGATAAATGTTAGACATGGAAAAAGGAAAAGACAGCTAACAGTAGACTTAAATATTATTGATAAATGTAACATGTTACAATTCCATATCTTCTAACATTCCCCTTTAAGTTTACTGAACTTAAAACTTTTTACAAGTAGAACACCCATAAACAGAAAACAAATAAGACTACAACATTTAAACCAACTGACTCCATCTTTACAAAGAACTTAAGAAACAAGTAACCCCCTAGAATAACAAAACCTTGGTAACATCATTGACAGATAACAGGCTTGGCACACATGCCAAGCAAATGAGATTGTTTCTGGAGACTTTGACCTTTTTCCTCAGTGGCCACAACATTGAGTTTAGTACCTTACCATCCAATAAAGAAGGTCACAGTTAATATATCACTATTCAGGCTTCTTTTATGGGTTTTGTGATTTTGGGAATAAACATGGGATCTAAAGCCTTGAGGAAGCATGAGATGAAACTAACAAGCTTCAACACTCGTAGTTGGATGCTATGTGTAGAGATAATCAAGGAGCTTAATAACAGAGTATGTCATATTCAATCCACGTGGCTTTCTCACCACCGGACTTGTTAATGGAACACAAGTTTTAGTGGGGCAACTCTGTCACAGCATTTTTTCCTAATGCTATTTGTTATGATGAGTGGACAGAAGACTTCAGGGCCATTGAAGGAAAGGGTTTGTGCTGGATTGGTTCTTCAAAGAGAAAAATATCAGATTTGGAAATGGGGACAATGCACGAAGTCAGCTACTGGAAATTTTCAGGGCTGATGAGATCAGTGTAAATGATTCTGGATCTTGTGACCCTGGACCCACCTTTGTTGTGAGAAGAAATACATGAAAACATGTTAATGCAGAGCAAGATATTGCAGGAATTGACTGGACAGTTAATAGTTGCAGAGGTTAAGAAGAGGAATATTATTGTAAGTAGAGCTTTGACAGCCTTGCTGCTAGGAAAAGGGAAAAGACAACTAATGCAAGCCAACTTACAATAAGACTATAACCCTAATATCATCTGTAATGATCTTAATCTTAAAATAGGGTGGGCAGTTCCTTTTTGGTTATGCATGTTTTCAGCCAAACAAAACAAATAAATATGGAGCTTACCAAGGCACCAAAGGTAACACGGTGTGCAAAGGCCAAAAATTGGCAAACAGAAAGCACCTGCTGAAGGGTACGAACCCTTCATGTACCTTGCCTTAGCATCTTTGGTGAAGTTGACATCAATGATTAAATTATAAAATGCACTATTTCACTTCCTTCATTTTGGACAGAATTATCCATCTGGCATGTCATCCATGGAGTAAGTAGGGTAAGTAAATTGCAAGACTTCATCATTTTTCAAAATACAAGTTGAGGACCTAGTCTATCAAACTAAATCCCAACTACACTCTCATAAAACACTAGACAAACAATCATATAAGTGATATACACATAATGGAAAAGCATGTTTATTTTGCTCAAAAGCATGTATATTGAGCTATTCATGAAAGCAAAATTAGTAACTAAATTGAATGGGAGAGAGAGAAAAAAAGTTACCTGCATTGTATTAAAATAAGCATGTCTATTTTGCTCAACATATTTCCATGCACCAGCATCTGAAAATAGACAAAAGTATTCAGAGTCTCTACATAAAACATGTTTTCATTCTTATCATACAACCAAAAGTCCAAGTACCTTCGATGCTACAATTTCATTCATGTAACCTAAGCAAGGACTTTAAACTCAATATAGCAAAATGACACCATGTTAATTGTTGAAGCAATGGCATTCACCCCTGGGTCCAATTACTCATTATTTTTACTACTTGTTACTTTTATTTTATGCAAAGTGAAATAGTACATGCAGAGAGACAGAGCCAGTGCAGAAAACTTGAGCTACAACTTGGGCACACCAACTTTGAGGTCATGATGGCTTGACAGTTATAGACAAAAGTGAAGTGATAGATTGTCCAACAGAAGAGAATATATTGTGAATTGTGAGTACATGAATAATCAAATTTACATGTAGTGAAAACTGCATTGAGCCAAGAGTAAAGAAAGATACACAGCTAGAATTATGTATTTTACATAAATTTTTTATTGAGGATGGAAGACTCAATCCTCTCATGCACATGATTGTGTTAAAAAAAAACCAAAAGAACTGTGGTGCATTGAACTTTAATGAGGAACAGGAAAGCCATTCAGATCTCTTAAGATCTAGGAAACAATGCTTAAATTTCTACACGCCTTCAAGGTTTGACATATTTATGATTTCTGTGTTGAACATTGAATATTGTGTTTCATGGCTAATTTAATTAGACTTAGACCTTGATGATTATTACTAATTACTGTGCATGATTTATGCATGTAAATGTGAGTCTAGTTTTTAATATATATTATTTGTTCCATTTGCTTTTAGTTGCCATAGTAACATGTACAAATAGGTCATTTTCTTTTAATAAGGTCCTCTAGTTTTAAAAATCATTATGTTAAGTGATGTTATATTCCCTATAGCTGGACCAAGTTCCAATTGCTACAAGTGCACTATTGACTATAGTTGAAAAAAGAAGAATTTTATTGATTTATTTCACTTTCTTTACATTCTCTAATCATACTTTTATAAGGGAGCACCTAATCCCTAAAATAAGAAAACTATGACTTAAAGATAAAGAAGAAAAAAGATAAATTAAAACAAAAGATAAATAATAACAAATGATAAAAGATCAAATATCATAACAAATATGATAAAAGATCTGATATCATAACAGATAAAATATCTGTTATTTACAACACTCCCCCTCAAGTTGGTAAATGAATATCAATCATTCCCAACTTGCCTATAAGCTCCTGGAATTTACTAGTAGGAAGCCCCTTAGTAAAGACATCAGCCACTTGAAGACATGTAGGAACATGAGTTGTAACAATAAGACCACTATCTAGCTTTTCTTTGATAAAGTGCCTGTCGACCTCAATGTGTTTGGTCCTATCATGTTGAACTAGATTGTGAGCAATGCTAATGGCTGACTCGTTGTCACAAAATAACTTCATGGGAATCTCAAACTTAATCTTGAGATCATCAAGAATGAACTTTGATCCATAGTCCTTCACATATACCTTGAGCCATAGCTCGAAACTCAGCTTCTGCACTAGATCGGGCTACTACTTTCTGCTTCTTGCTTTTCCAAGTCACCAAATTTCCCCCCAAAAACATGCAATACCCGGAAGTGGATTTTCTATCCGTGACTGACCCTGCATAATCTACATCAGTATAAATCTCCATAGATAAGGAACCTTCTCTTTTGAATAATAGGCCTTTCCCTGGACTTGCCTTCAAGTATTGGAGAATCCTACCAACTGCCTGCATATATCTCTCTTGAGGGTCATTCATAAACTGGCTGACAACACTGACCGCATAGGCAATGTCTGGTCTACTGTGAGATAGGTAAATTAACTTTCCTACTAATCTCTGATACAGACCCTTTTCCACAGGTGGACTTTCTTCACTTCCTATCTTGTGATTTTGTTCAATTGGAACCCCCGAGGTCTTACATCCCAGCTTCCCTGTTTCCTTGAGCAAGTCAAGGACATACTTCCTTTGAGAGATAAAAATGCCTTTCCTAGAATATGCAACTTCTATTCCAAGGAAATACTTCAGCTTCCCTAACTCTTTCATTTCGAATTGGGTAGCTAGTTTCTCCTTTAGGGTTAGTTTTTCCACCTCATCATCTCCTACAATGATCATATCATCTACGTAGACCAACAATATGGTGAGTTTACCCTTAGGGGAATGCTTTATGAATAGAGTGTGATCACCTTGGCTTTGTTTGTATCCCAAGGAAACCATTGCTTGAGTGAATCTCCCAAACCATGCTCTAGGGGATTGCTTAAGGCCATATAAGGCCTTCTTTAGTCGGCACACTTTGTTTTCTCCACAGTGAGTTTCAAATCCTGGGGGGATTTCCATGTATACCTCTTCTTCCAAATCTCCATGAAGGAATGCATTTTTAACATCGAACTGCTGCAAGTCCCAGCCAAAATGGGCTGCTAGGGAAAGGATGACTCGTACTGTATTCATTTTTGCTACGGGGGCAAATGTCTCCTTATAGTCTATCCCATAGGTCTGGGTGTATCCTTTTGCCACCAATCTTGCTTTGTACCGGTCAACTGTCCCATCAGACTTGTACTTCACTGTGAATATCCATCTGCACCCTACAGCCTTCTTGTCTTTGGGTTTGTCAACGATCTCCCAGGTTGAATTCTTTTCTAATGCCTTCATCTCCTCCTTCATGGCTAGAATCCAATGTTCATCTCTCATAGCTTCCTGGACTGAGGTAGGCACTTCTGTTGCGTCAATGGCAGCAATAAAACTTTGATGCTGGATCGAGAGATGGTTAGTGCAAACATATTGAGAAATAGGATATTGAACACACGACCTTTTCCTTTTTCTCAAGGCAATAGGTATATCATTATTAACACTTACCACCTCAATGTTACTTTCAGGGACACTCACCTCCGGGTTAGACGACTTTTCTTGCTGTGGGACCAAAGTGGGTTTCTTCTTTCTTTTATATATCTTGCCAAAGAACCTATCTTCATCTTCCTTTCTATCTTCATTTTGGGTTTCTTCTTCTTCTATCTCATCTGTGACCTCACCATTGGTTCCTTGGGCATCCTGCAAAGACAAGAAAGGTAATGACTCTAAAGAAGACTCACCCTCGACTTCTAAGTTTTCCTCCCCCTGAGGCCGAGGACTAACAAAAAACAACTCGGTTTCATGAAAGGTGACATCCATAGTGACAAAGACTCGACGGCTTTGAGGATGATAACACTTGTACCCCTTTTTATTTGAGGGATAACCAACAAAGACACATTTGATGGCTCTAGGATCTAACTTACTACGGTGAGGACTGTGAGAATGCACAAAGGCAACACAACCAAATACACGACAAGGTAAACTTGACATTAGGGGAGAAGAGGGAACAAGTGACAGTAAGAATTCAATAGGACTAACACCATTTAAAACTCGAGTGGGTAACCTATTAATGAGGTATGTGGCAGTTAGGACAGCTTCTCCCCAGTAGGTATTGGGAACAGACATTTGGAAGAGAAGGGCTCTAGCAACCTCAAGAAGATGACGATTTTTCCTTTCTGCAACCCCATTTTGTTGAGGAGTATTAACACAAGTTAGCTCATGAATAATGCCATTATCAAAAACAAATTTAGAGAACTCATGATTTACATACTCTGTGCCATTATCTGATCTAATTCTTTTGATGGACTTACCAAATTGATTTTGGACAAGACGGAAGAAACTGACAAAAATTTGACAAACCTCTGATTTACTTTTCATAAGGTATGTCCATGTTACTCGGGTACAATCGTCTATAAAGGTCACAAACCATTTCGCACCAGATATAGATTCCACAACTGGTCCCCACACATCAGAATGTATTAAATCAAACGGAGAGGAACTTTTATTATCACTAACAGGAAAAGATGCACGATGGTGCTTTGACAACTGACAAATATCACAATTAAATGACTCAACAGACTCTTTTGTAAACAAGTAAGGGAATAAGGACTTAAGAAGACTAAACGGAGGATGTCCAAGTCGTTTGTGGTGAAGCCATATTTAAGAGGTAGCCCAAGTGTTTGACTTTACTTGTTGGCTTGACGGTAGCTTTTGATTTTGCTCCAAGAAGTACAACCCACCCTGCTCTTTAGCAGTTAAAATCGTCTTCCCTGTGGCAAGGTCCTACAAGACACAACGAGAATGGAAAAATGTTACTGAGCAATTCAAGTCTCTAATAAGCTTGTGTATAGAAATAAGGCTATTAGCCAATTTTGGGACATGCAAAACATCATGTAGGAAAAGAGAGGGCTCTATTTGAATGCTTCCGGAGCCAACTATGGGCACATTATCTCCATTGGCAACCGTAATGAGTTGCCTATCAGACGATCTCGAATATGAGGCAAAGAGTGTAGGGAAAGGGGTCATGTGATCTGTTGCTCCGGAATCAAGAATCCAAATTCCCTGAGAAACAGGGCCGAAGGTATTGAATGAACTCTTACCCTTCATGGACAAGGTACACGTGCCAGAAGGCTTACTCATGGACTCAATCAGCATCCTAAGGCGATCAATCTCTTCCTTGCAGGCATTAATATCCGGTTCAGGTTGGGATTGGGTAGTTGGTGGATCTGTTTCCTCGTGATCTGAGGTTGTTTGGTTTACCCACTTATGTGTAGTTCCTTTGTTTCTACCCATGCGTTCAAGGACCTTGTCTCTCCCATGAAGCTTGTAACAGGTCTCCTTGGTATGACCAGACCTTTTACAATATGAGCAGTACTCTCCACGGTTATCTTTAGTTGGTGGCTTTCCTCCAGAAGTTGACCCTCTTTTAGAGGCTGATCCTCCTCCATATGTTGACCCTTTATAGGGTCCCTTCCCTGTTGTCATAGCAGAACCTGTGTTGGAGCTTCCTCCATTAAGCATAACCGATCTCCGAGTCTCTTCACCTCGTACAGTATGAAACACTTCAGATAGAGAGGGGAGTCTCTCCTTCCCTAGGATCTGTACCTGAATAGGGTCATATTCTGGAATCAGACCGTCGAGGAATTTGAAAATTCTTCCTCTCTCCACAGCCTTGAAATATTTGGCGGCATCTTCTTTGCACATCTCTAGACTCTGGTATTGGTCCAACTCGATCCATAGTCCGTTCAATATTCTGTGATACTCTGATACAGAAAGGGTCCCTTGTTTTGTATTGAAGATCCTGCTTTCAATATCGAAGCAGGCAGCAATGTCATCCTTTAATGAAAAGCTCTTGCTTAAGTCATCCCACATCTCTTTTGCAGTGGCATAAAACATATAATTCCGGCTTATTACGGGCACCATGGAATGCCACATCTAGGTCATAATAAGAGAATCTTCGTTGTCCCATGCCTCAAATTTTGAGTCATTATGGGGCGGACCTCCCCCTTCAATATGACTCAACCTCGAACGTCCTTTGAGAATTCTTCGAATGTACTGGGCCCATTGTAGATAATTACGACCATCAAGTCGATATGGACCCGCCACATTTGGTAGATCATTGGGACCCAGTGGGGAGAATTTATCCTCAGCCATCTCCTAAAACAGTACCTACGAACAGTGCCGTGTGAACAGCACTCGTGAACAGTGTCATGTGAACAGTACTCGTGAACAGTGCGCGTGCGTGAACAGTACCGGACAGCGACGCCGGTAGCGAGCAGCGGATGCAGAGCCCCCAAGATCGGGATGCTCTGATACCAAGTTGAAAAAAGAAGAATTTTATTGATTTATTTCACTTTCTTTACATTCTCTAATCATACTTTTATAAGGGAGCACCTAATCCCTAAAATAAGAAAACTATGACTTAAAGATAAAGAAGAAAAAAAATAAATTAAAACAAAAGATAAATAATAACAAATGATAAAAGATCAAATATCATAACAAATATGATAAAAGATCTGATATCATAACAGATAAAATATCTGTTATTTACAACAACTATTAACATCTTTCTCTTTGTTCCCTTGCTTTGAAGTGGTTTTTCATGGTTCACTATATAGGTTTTTGCAAGAAAGAAGGAAAACATATTTTTGGAAATGTGCAGTTTATACAATTCTTTTGTGTATTTATATTTGGCTAGTGGAACACCCTCATATTTGAGGATGTCCCTATTCCTGTAAACTTTAATGGGAAAGGATAATGATTGGGGCTTATCGCTGCAGTTCTGTTTATTGCTGTTTCAGGGGAGTTTCCATTTCTAGCATGTAGAAGAACTCAGCAGCCATGTTATATTCTTGATTTTTATTTTACATATATTCTTGCTGTACCTTGTTTACTCTATTTTGGATAATAACTCATCCTTCACAGTTGGACTTTCCTCCTTTTCTCTGTAATAAAAGTTTGCCTTTTCTACTAAAGAGAACCCCCCAAAAAAAAGAGAATTTGAAATTGAAACCACAATGATAGCAATTAGTGACTAACAAACCTTAAGGACTTGATACCTTGGAGAAAAGATATAGAAGCGGGAGTTACTGTACTGACTCTTGGATCAGGGGGATCTTCCTTCTTGATGTGCAAGCTACTACCCAGAGCTGGATTGCTATCAATAATTGCAACACTCAACTGCTTTGTCATTGGATTACTTGCTGGAAGAAAAAATTATTAGCCAGATTAGAGGTTATAACATTACTCTCCAGCATCATCATCATAAATTAGGTAATTATTTGTTTTCATTGTATGCGTGTCTTAATGCATGTTTGGATAAAAGCTTATTTTAAGGAAATAATCACTTTTCTTGACAGCTTCTAGAGAGTGGTTTTGAAAAAAGGAAAGAAAGAAAAAACTATTTTCCAGAAAAAAGTGTTCCCAAACATCATGCTTTTTTACTATTTCCAACTCTCTCTCTCTCTCTCTCTCTCTCTCTCTCTCTCTCTCTCTCTCTCTCTCTCATTTTTTAATACTTCCCTTCATCACCATTATCATTCTTAGCCTGCTTCATGACAAATTACAGAATACAAAGTACAGACATAAATAATAGAACAACAAGGATACATTGAAGTGTTAGAATAAAAACACAATTTGTTACAACTAAAAGCAAATTGTAAATGCAACTTTCAAATTTAATAGGCAGCCTTGTGAATGACAAGTGAACTAGGTTGAGCCATAATCTTTCTAAATGATCACAAATAAATTGACTATCATATAATACAAGCTCTAATGCTTTCTTTGATAAAACTGAAATGATCAAATACCAAACTTTTAGGGTGATTAAAATGCATTGAGATGCTATCCTCAAGCTTAACCATTCAATTTATTAATTTCACCTGGAACCTTGCAAGAATAAAATCTAATTATTATGATTTCAAAGTGCAGAAAGCAAACAGAAATACTTGAACAATTTGTCATAATGAATGACTACAGCTGACTGCTTAGTATAATTTTATTGACAAAGTGGAGATCACAGCCATCCTATGTGGTCTGGAACACACTCAAACTGGCAAGTTTGAAGGCTATAACAAATTACTAAGGACAGATCCAAGTAGGCAGAATTCAAATAAACCATGTAATAATAGTGTAACAGATTCTCAAATATTTTATGCATCTGGATCAGAAATCAGTTCATTATACACCACAAATTTAGATAGAAAAAAAAGTGAAACCTCTATTCAGTTTATTGACCTGGTGAAGACATGATTAGCTAAAGATTATCTACCTACAGCAATTTTTCCCCATGCATTATAGATGAAGACATGATACAATGTATTGAAGTCTAGAAAAAATGACGTTGACACACACCCATCTCCATGTAGATTATTACCTACCCAAGAAACAAGATAAAGCCATTCCAACCATGCCTCCTCCAACAATAGCAATATCATATTGTGGAATAATTTTGCTAATAGCCTGCTTCTTCTCATGCTCCTGCAAATTTTCAATATGCAATTTTCATTTGCTACTCCATTGGGAAATCATTATCATTCAATATAAACTAATATAATAATATCAAAATGCACAAAGATGCAAGGTGTGGAAGAAGTGATGACACTAGACAAAGATAACAAAGAAGCTGAGAACTGAGTAATCACAATCATCCCTTTAATCAATGTTACAAGAATAAACTACTAAAAGATAAAATAGAAGTAAAAACCAGAAATTAAAAATATGATGCTACAAGCCTACAATCCACCTAAAACCAGAAATTAAAAATATGATGCTACACGCCAAATGGTCAATTTAGAAACACAAGAATCACACCCGTTTGATCAAATTATATTGCTAAAATTTGAATAGTGCAAAAATAACTATCCCCAATGAATCCATTTTGTACATTTCAATCCATAAGGACGAGTAATTGTACGGTAGAATTGAGAGATGGAAAAACGTAACCCAAACACTAAAAAATAGAATTATTGATATGAAATGTTGCTTGCTTACATTGGAAACTTCTCCAATAGGGGAACCAGCAACTTTGACACCCTCAGTACAAAAAGACTTTATTGGAATCTTGAGGGCACAGATAATTGAAACAGTCTTCTTTATCACTCTGTTATATCAGTTACACAGTTAAACCCCAAACATCCCCACTGGCATAGCATGAAACCAGAGAGAGAGAGAGAGAGAAATTGAACGAAAAAATTGCGGCAAAAGGAATGGGATTGAAAAGCAAACATACCGGTTCATTGTGGGAAGAGGGAAAGTGAAAGAAGAAGCTTATGGCTTACTTAGAAATGATACAATACAAGAAAGGGTTTGTTTGTTGTTATCTACGGCATTCGATTCGATTCCAAACCATGGGAGGGGGCTATGCTGTGTGCTGAATACACGTCGACGCACTGCAAAGTAGACATGTGTGAGTGAGGTCCAATTAAAAAGTTCTCAACCATGGGATCAAATGAATTACCTTGATCTTACCAAGTGTCTAATGTTATTAGGGTAAACTATTTTTAGTACCTGAAAGTGTAATTCACTGTCACTTAAGTTGTCGCTGAAAGTATGAAACTGTCACTTTAGTCCCTGAAAGTACAATTTGTCTGTCACTTTAGTCTTTTTGATAAAAAAATTTCTTTAAAATTAACGTTCGTGCTTACGTGATATGTTATTTACTTATTTACAAACGATAATTTTAAAGAATTTTTTTTATCAAAAGGACTAAAGTGACAAACAAATTGCACTTTCAGAGGGACTAAAGTGACAGTTTCATACTTTCAGGGATTTAAGTGACAGTAGATTACACTTTCGGGGACCAAAATGACAATTCACCCATGTTATTATTATTATTTTTTTTTACACGGTCGCTTCTCTCTCTTTGTAGTTCGCACTTGCACTTTGCCGCGCACAGGCAGAGGCAGTCGCAGCCGCAGTGCGTTTCTTGGCGGTGACAATCTTGGAAGAGTAGAGTGTGAACGTCGAGGAGAGATGCAAAAAATTAAAAGTGGGACACATGGCAAAATCAGACTCATTTACATAATCCAACGGTTGAAACTCTTTTAACTGGACCTCCAGTTGGCGCTATAATTGGAGAGGGATCTGTGAGAGGAACGTGATTTTCCTTCTTTTTTTTTTTTTTTCCTTCTCTAGTATAATAGCATAACTTATTTAAAAATAAAAAACTTTTTAAATTTTTTTTAGACTTAAATATAGTTTTTCTATAAAAGTGTGATTTTGTTTTCTTAAAAAAAAAATTATTTAATAATTGTATTAAATATCCTGGGAAATGAAAATCAATTAAATTTATGATTTTTTTTTATATATAGGAATCGAAGAAGAGCAAGTACCGCGAAGTTTACAAAATCTCAATCATCTTGTTCTATCAACTGAGTTAGATCCTTTTGGTATTAAATTAAATTTATGAATTTGATCAGCATTTTGGACTTCAAACCTAAATCTCTAATATCGAATATAAGAAAAAAAAACATGTATGTTAGTCTAAAAATAAGTAAATTTTAATTAATTTTATCCTATTTAATGAATTCATTTCCAAAACACCTTACATTTAATTGAGATTTTATTTTCAAAAATAATTTTCTAATGAAGAGCAGTTTAGAAAAAAAAAACTAAATGAGATTAATAGAATTAACTGTTATTAACTAACTTTCTTAATTAATGTGAATTAGGTTTCTGCTTATATTGAAACAATATTTGTTTTTTTTTTATTTTTTACGGATCACATGTACTTTCTACACAAGATAACCATGATCAAGTCGAGTAGAATCACTATGAAAGGTCCTATTAATCTTGTTCAAAAAATCTACTAAATTAAAATAAATTATGTTATCAAATTATCTTTTATGATAATAGTAGTCAACCAACCATTGCAAAAGAAGAAGAAAAATCACTTGTCCAAGATTTATACAATGGCGTGTTTGGATTCTTGCACATAAGACTAAAAACACAGTGGAACCTCACAAACAATAACAAGAAAAATAAAGACAAATTGAGAAAAATAAAGAAATTGTATGATAAAAAAAAGTGATAAGAAGATAGAATATTTATTGATGTATCTCGATGATCAAATTGTCAATTCTTTATATAATATTTGTAAGTTTATCTCATAGACAAAGGTTAATAAAAAGACTTTTATTTATCAATTCAATATAAAAGAAAAACTAATAAAACCATTGATTACAAATATAATTATATATAACGTTTAAAATAACAAAAACAGATTATAAAAGAAAAAAACTATTAAAAACATATATGATATTCAAATATTTATCTAAAAAAAATATTATCTCTGTACTAATAAAGACTATAAAAAGAATGATTGTTTTTATCAAAAATAGAAAAGATAAATATCACTTAAATGTTTGTTTAGTTAAATAACACTAAAACTATTAAATAACACAAATATTTTATTTTATCAGATAAATCACTTAAATTTTATTTTTACTGTCACACCCCAAGAAAAATACTAGATAAAAATAATTACACTATAATATACATATAAAAAAATGATAATTGGAAAAAAGTTTAGGGGCCAAGACACCCCATCACAACACATGGTTCCGTCCCTGCTCACAACACATGGTTCCGTCCCTGCTCACAACACATGGTTCCGTCCCTGCTTAAGATTACTCATTAAACTAAGATAACTTTATCAATTGAGCTCAGCTTCTTTAAATAAGATTACATGTTCAAGCTTTGTAGATAAAAAAAAGACGTGATTGGAAGAGAATTCTTACTAAAAATGACCAACTAAATTATTTATAGCAGATATTAATCATCATCAAAGCATTTGCCTGTCATCAGTAATATCATCTAATTTTATAATTCAGCTAGCGATTCAATTTGCGAACTTAATTGAATTACAATCTTTACTTACTCACGTTGTATTATTTGTTGCAAATTCAATACATTGCCAAGATCATACACGACCTGTAAAATTACTGCTTAAAAACAAATACACGAACAAAGGATTAGAAGCACATTACTCATCACAGGATCTAGACTTTGTACGTTTCTAAAGGAAACGTGTCACACTCACATGGAAAACAGAAAAGATGTCACATGTCTACAGACATAACATAACTCAGACAGAAATAAAGCTTTTGGACAATATATATAATTGCATACTTTGATTAATATTAACCACCGAGACAAAGTCTTCTTATTCGTCGACGTATTTTTCTCTTTTTTTTAGTTGCAAAGTTTATTCAAATGCAACTTCAATGGGAGATAGCAGTAATTTCCACAAAAGGGTAATTTGATACCATCCAAGCAATGAGCAAGAATGCCACTTTTGGCATAGCAGAATGGCTTTTTTTTTTTTTTTTTAGTATAAACGCTGACTTTTGCAGTATTTGAAGGTCCTGTTTTGTTTGAATCAAGAGGGAAGAAAAAAGGGTAGAGTTCATATCGAACATAACAAGAACTGTACAGCACTCTACACCCTTTACGATTGCTGCAAAAGTTGGGGAAGTTGTTTACTGCAATAGCCAAACACTGAGCACATGAAATCTCAGACAGGTCCCTAGTGCATTGCACCAACGCATAGAGTGTCACAAATGGTGACAACGCAGATTTTCCCTTCCCAAGCCCTTGCTCTCTTGGCACCACAGCTTGTGCTCTAATGCGATCCATCAGAGCCGCAAGCTCTTTGTTAAAAGCTTCAGGGTCAGTCACATTTTCAACATTGAAATAGAATATGCCAAAAGATGTATCAGCCTCACCAAAGAAACTCTTGTCACTATACCTTAAAAAGCAGTAATCATACCAAATTCTCGCGTCGGCTTGGTTCGGACAGCGTTGGCGGATTTGCTTCGTTGCATCTTGGATGCAACTGGAGCAATCCTGGGTGCTAACATCTCCCCTACACTGAGCCAGTGCATAGACTTTGTCTTGGTCTTTGCCATATGAGGTGGCAACAAAGCCAGTGGAGGGAGTTTTGAGGGCTATTTCAGCCAATATTTTGTCAATATTGGCTGATAATTTTCCTCCACTGGCAATGTTGGTGTTTTCATTGCAGAATTGCCCTAAAGGGTCATCAGCTTTTGCACCCCAAGTGCATAGGAATAATAAGAATATGATTTTGTATGAGAAATACATGATTTAATTTCCTTGCCAATTTTTCGTGGAGCTAAGTGCTTCTTATGAAGAAAAATGAATGTGGATCGTAGTGGAATGTTGACTTGAATCCTTCAGCAGACATTTCTGACTTGCAAGCTTGTGGCCACCATGATTGCCGGTGGAAGCAGGAGTCATGATCATGTTTCGTTGACTTTATGTAATAAGTGAAAGTGATAACGATATTCATTATATGATGCGATCAAGCTCATAATGTGTTTGAATGGATAGAATGTTCTATAGAGAATACACTATGAAAATATCTAGAAAGCTTGGTGTCCACTTGAGTAGTTTGGGTGAGAAGCAGTGATATATTTAAAAAAAATAAAAAATAAAAGCTTAAATATGTTTTTGGTTCCTGAAATGTATCTGAATTTTTGTTTCTAGTCTTTAATAAATTTTAAGTTTTTAGTCTATGATAAATTTAAAATTTTGTTTTTGTTGTTATTATTATTCTTGATGCCATTTGCGTGTTATAGGAGTTTGATTATCTGATCGTGGGTATGGAGAAGATTTTGTTAGAAGAAATAAAATCCACTTCAATGATTTCTATGTCTCGGGATTAGTTTCATGACTTCCGGCCATGAGGATACATTGCTTTAGCAAAACAAAATCACTTTGTGTGTTGATTTTAGTTTTTCGTTTGTTTTAAAGGCTTAGTATATCTTTGTATTAGGTAGTGCACTTGAAGACAAATTATATGGTTTAATTACTCATTTGATCCTTATAACGTTGCTTGCACGAATCGCACGAATCAATTACATGGGATAATTTTCCTTTTCAAAATAAATTTTAATAAAGATAATCTTAAAATAAAAAAAACAAGCTGATGACACAATTTACACATTCGTACAAATCTTACAAAAATGATTCGTACTAATAAGCATTTCCCTTACTTTTTAGTCTTTATATATAAAAATTATCTATTTTAGTCTTTATACATACTATTTTTAATCTCTTTTAATTCCTATGAGTTTAAACAACAAAAATTAAAAAGAATTAAAAAAATATATGTATAATGACTAAAAGGGATTAAAAATAGATGTGTAGGGACTAAAATAATGATTTTTTTTAAGTATAGAGATTAAAAAATAAAATTTGTACAATTATAAAAATTAAATGAATAATTAAACCCAAATTATATTGAACAGTTATCGCGCACTTTCTCTAATATGTCTAAAGGCATATAATTTTTCACGCAGAAATCCTAAATGATAAGAACCAAATGGGGGTATGCTAACATTGTGCTAGTCAACAGTCAAAGTCATCCACTCGTATAGTATGAGACAAAAATCTATTAACTTGAAGTTTTTCTTTACCTTCATTTTCACTAAAATTGGAGTTGTCAAACTTATACGCGCGCTTTCTAAATATTTGGCAATTTTGTGAGCTAATTTTAGTTCCTAATGTTGTTCTTGTTATACTAAGTTAAATTTAAAAGTTATACTAAGTTACTTGAGAGTGATAGTATTCATGCTAACCCTTTTTTTAGATAGTCAATTTTAATAAAATAACAGTACTTACACAAACATCTTACACTATTCTCACGATAATTATATTCTTGTTTCTCTTTTTATTTTTTTTTCTTTATGATAAAACGGATAATTATATTTGCACATATACTTTCACTTTCATCTCTTTTCATCTCATTTTCTTTTTTTATCACAGTTTATTACATTTTTTTTTTTCACTTTCCCTTTCTCTTCTTTCTATTTTTTTTCCTATCTATTTTAACATTTTCCTGATAAAAATTTGTGAAAATAGCATTACTCATCAGTAAATATTACAACCATTTCCCTATATGCAAAAACCCTTTCCTTGCTATGTACAAGGGTAAATTCCAGTAGTTTTGCTGTTCAAATTCTGCCTCACTGTAACACTGTTTATACTTTATAATGCTAATTGAACATTATTGTAATCTATATATAACGCAAACTTAATTATTGAAAAGATAAAATTATATTATGTAATCTGACCAATTCATGATAATAATACGGCAGCCTAACAAATGGAAACATCACATGGAAACATCTAGACACTACTTGCAAACTGCAACTACTCAGTGTATACCAATTAAATGAAAGCTTACAAGTTGGAGAGATCCTTGTGCACAATGACAGTTCTTTGTCATTTCAAACTTTTCTTTCATCATTTCAGTATGGTTCTGTATACCAATTAAATGAAAGCTTACAAGTTGGAGAGATCCTTGTGCACAAGGACAGTTCTTTTATCAATTCAAACTTTTCTTTCATCATTTCAAGCTGTTCCTGTTCTTCTTCAGTAGTGTAAGTGCATATTGTCATGTCCTGTAGCACTCTTGCATTCTGCATGATGTATTTTGCAAATTCAAACTCCCCTCCGGTGCCGGTATACTTAACAAGACAGCATGTTTTAAGGTGCAATGAGATACATTTAGGAACACATTGTGGACATGGCCAATCTTCTCCTAGATTGAAGTCAGGTGACATCTCAAGATTCTTCTGTTAATGATATGCACAACAAAAAAAAAACGCAAACATGTAAAGAAAAGAAAAAGGCAGATATTATCCTTAAAGGCTTAACACAGCAAACCTACCTTGTCAATGGAAAGATGTTGAAGCTTGGGACAACACCTCAGCACTTGGAAAACATCAAGCCCGTACTCATAATAATCAAAATAGGTGAATTCAATGTGAGTTAAATTATGAAACTCGGGTATATGTTCTTCGATGTCTTCTCCAACCTGCAAGAGTTATGTCACAAACCAAACATCACAAAACCCTTTCTTCTTTAAAAATGAAAAGGAATAGGAAACAAATCACACATTCAATACCAAATCATGTATGTGCAGGAACTGAACATTATATACAACTTCCAATGGAACTGCATTAAAAATGATAAAGGCTCTACGCAACTTGGGCAATCTTTTAAATGTTCCTCCAGTTTCATCTCTAATGAAATCTACAACCTTCGTTTCCAAGTCCTCAAGATTAGGACTCCCAGAAAGAAGTTCTGCAAGATGTCTTCGTTCAGAAAATTCAACACAATCCAAATGCAGGATCTTAAGTGAGGGAAAATCAACAGAGGAAAGAGCGTTCACTTTTAACTCTGTCAACTTGAGAACCACAAGAGTTTTGCAACTAATTACAGCCAAGGGGATGTCAATCCTCACAGACAGATAAAGATCGAGGTGTTCAACTCTGCGTTGTGCCGCTGCAGTAAGCCATGTGCTGACGGTAGCAGTAAGCCATGCGCTGACGGTAGCAGTATCACAAAGAGAAGCCTCACATCTGAGGCAGAACCTTTGGAGGGGTTGGTC
This sequence comes from Pueraria montana var. lobata, assembly GCA_026413185.1. Taxonomy (NCBI): domain Eukaryota; kingdom Viridiplantae; phylum Streptophyta; class Magnoliopsida; order Fabales; family Fabaceae; genus Pueraria; species Pueraria montana. The sequence continues at coordinate 57,197,872 of CM048650.1, read as the reverse complement.
CAAATTACGCGAGAGGATAAATGCATACACTGAATGAACAAAGCGGGAATATGTTTCATTGCGGTTTTCATGGATATCATTGCGGTAGTCACAGTAGTTAAAGTCGAGAGTGGGAACCGAGCGCCAGAGAAGTTTCCACCTCTTAGAGAGAACACTTGTTGCAACGGCTACTTTAGTTGGGAGAAAAGAGAGAATGTAACAAAGAGCCTCGTCTGGCAAACTACTGATTCTATCAGCCATAATTTAGATGCTTAGATGAAGAATGTTACAAATAAACGAAATGGATTTTAATAGTCCTCAACTGAACAGTGTGATCCCAAGTGTCGATATCCACTTCAGTTTCTTAAAACAATAACTCACCGCCCTTCATGCCAAGTCGGCTGTGCAGCTGCCACCAATAAAATTCATACTTTCACCTCCCATTAACAGGAAATTTCAGGGGTTTATGTTTGCATTGAAGTTTATGCAAACCAACTGTGAATTCTACAAACACAATAGGTATACAGAGGGGTCAATCATAAAAATCAAAATTCATGCAATAGATATATATACATCCAATTTCATTCACCCTTAAAAACTGATATTAAAAATTATTATTTCATTGTCATCAATATTAAATTTTTATGGCAAGGCTTCCTCATTACTAAATGATATTAATCTTATACTCTATTAAATTTTATGAGAAATCTCACTCTACACTCAATTTCAATTCCACCTATTTATTATATTAATTATAATATTATTATTTTAATATTAATAATACAAATGCTGTTAACATTATTGTTCTTATAAAATTGATTGTTGCAATTCTTCTATATATATTCACATGTTTTCACTTTCTCATTCATATGAATCTGATTATTATGTTTATAACACAAAACGTATTGGGCTTTCATACGATCCAATTCTTAAGGTTCTGCCATTAAGTCTTGTGAGAGTGTTATACCAGATTGTGCCTCCCATCTGCTGCAGCAGTACATTTTAACTAATAAAGGAAAACTCTGTTATTTTACTTTCCACTCAACCTCACGGATAACAACAATTAAACACAGAGCATCTAACTTCAACTACTTCCTCACAGTTGCACACAATAATAATTTTTTTTGCAACATATCATATTAAACTTTGCGATTACTTCACGAAAATCCAACAACACAGTCCAGCGTAATAACCACGCATAAAGGAAAAATATACGCAGAGAGTTAAATCTAATCAGTCTCACTGAGTTAAATCTAATCAGTCTCACTCAAGAGGTATATTAATTTATAGCAACAAAGTAAACAAGGAAAATTACCACTCTGGAATGATTATTCGTAAACGAAATTGGTGCTCCTTAACGCACAGCGTACGATAACGACAATGTAGCAGCCAAAATGGATTTTGGGGTTTGAAATTTGGAAGAGAAGAGGGAGAAAAAAGAAATTGAAGATGAGATGTGTTTTGTTTCAAGTGACGATGCCTCTCTCTTTCTCCATGTTCACATTCTCCCCTTTATTCCAGCCGTTAGATCAACAAATTTGGAGTTCAATATTAAATCTAAATGCATGATAGTTTGGATAGTAGGACATGGGTTTGGGCTTCGGGAGGGTTAATATCCAACTTAAAGGAAGCAAGGCAATTGCTTCCTGCACTTCCTTTTATGCTTCATGCACCCCCAAAAGACCCCAATGGACACAAATACCCCTGCCCTTCCCAAGCAGCCCCACCTCCACCAATCACTGCCAACACAAACATCACCATCGCAACCACCAAACACGACACAAACACCACCACTGCAACCATGCAAACACATAAAACGTCATTCCAGAAAAATAATTCTGGAGAGATTTTATGTTCTGAAAAAGCAATTCTGGAAAGGTTTTGTGTTCCAGAAATGCTTTTCCAAAATTATGCCAACATAGTTCAGGAAAAGCATTTCCGGAACACAAAACTTTTCTGGAATTGCTTTTCCAAAATTATGCCAAAATAATTTCAGAAAAGCTTTTCCAAAACACAAAACTTACATGTTTTTTGGAAAAGCTTTTCCAGAATTATGTTAGCATAATTCCAGAAAAGCAATTCCGGAAAGGTTTTGTGTTCCGAAAATGCTTTTCCATAATTATCCGCTTTTCCATAATTGTGATAATTCTGGAAAAGCATTTCTGGAATACAAAACCTTTCCAGAATTTCTTTTTTAGAACATAAAACCTTTTCGGAATTGCTTTTTCGGAATGACGTCTTGCGTGTGGCAGATCTGAAACTTTGTGTGTTTGCGTGGTTGCGGTAGTGGTGTTTGGGTCGATGATGGTTGGTGGAGGTGGGGCTGCTTGGGAGAGGCAAGGGTATTTGTGTCCATTGGAGTCTTTTGGGGGTGCAGGAAGCAATTCCCTGGAAGCAATGGTTAAACATATCTCCCGTCACTGTTAAATATATCTCCTTTTTTTATTTTTTATTTTTTGTTATTAAATTTACTTAGGCTAAAATATATTTTTCCTTCCTATAAAATTGAAAATGTTCATTTTTCGTCCCTATAAAATTTTTAGTATGTTTTTAATCCTCCTAAAATTAAAACATATCACCGTAAAGTATTATATGAGACACTTAAAGAAAAATCATTGAATAAGAATTTGCTGCCAATAAATTCTTCTTGGTTTTGGCAATGGATTTTCCAAAGTCTCTCCTCGGAAGATACTTCCTTGGGTGATGAAGTGCTAGCAATTTTTTCTTACAGGTAGTATGTTTTTCATATATTGTAAAAAGATGTTATAAAGGAAAAACTTTAACATGTCTTCATTATTAATAATAAATATTATGATATATTAAAATACAAATTCAATGTAGTGTCTTCTTTTATTTCTAATGCCATAATGGCAAACCTTGCTTGTACTAGCTTTCTTAAAGATTTCTAGACTTGTTTAATGAAGTTCATTCACAAACAAATAAAATAAAATACATTATCTTTATCTTTATCAATTTAAAATAATGTATTAAAATTAAAAACCACACACACACACACACACTAGACACTAGACAAGTCATATGACCCAACAGAAAGGAAAAAAAAATCTTAAAAAAGATATTGTGCATTAAAATGAATATAAAGTTATATTGAACACTATAATTAGACTAGTTTATGTTCAAATGAACCAACAATCCCATGTACATGATGAGTTTGCATCCCCTACAATGGTGATCTAAGCTGCTCCTTGAGCAAGCTTCTTCTGCACATTCAGAGATGCTTCTGAAATTTGAGAATGAACAGCAAGATAACACTAACTAGACCCAAATGGTTGACTTCCTCTATTCTGTTCACGGAATTGCAAAGGTTTTGCATGCTTCCAGAAAGGGGACATCCTTTAAAGCACACTTGAGGCCAAACCTAATTGTTGTACATTAAGGAATTTTATTGGCTTCATCAACATAACAGTGAATAGCTATAATATAAATATTTACAGAATGTTCCTATTGCATCGTCCAATTCATTTTCTTCAGCAACTTAGCTCAATCACACTAAATTAACGCCTCATATGCTGCACTAATGAATCACAATGCAGATAGTTTCTTCCTTTTTGGGTTTGTCTTGCCTGAAGAATCACCAGAATATCGCCTCTTCTTGTTTTTCTTGTCATCAGGGTTATCATTAGGGTTAGCACCTGTGCCCCCATCCACCTTTTCTTGCTCTTCTAATGCATCTTTTACAAAAACCTTTAACCTCCATAGAGTGTAGTCGCTCTGTATATAATGATAAAAACATGTTGTGTAACATGCTAAAGAAAAGAACTACTTAAATTGGATAGGATAGATAAAATTTGACAATAGATGACAGTAAACAAACTAGACAACGATTTAACAGTACTGACCTGAGCATCTAAGTCAAGGTCCACCACATCAGCAGCAGGTTGGAAGATTGGGTTAGTCTCAGCAACTATATCCAATGCCCTATAGAGGTTTTCGAAAGACAATTTGCCAAGAGTTGTCCCAAGCATTTTCTTCTCTTGAGTAGACAGTTTCCTACAGTGTTGCCAACAACGGTAAGTAGTGCAAAATATGCGTAATCAACACTATCATAGGATGATAGTACTGACAAGTCACGTATTTAGAACTCCAAACTGATACAATATTTTGGACCAAATATTGCCATTTGCACATTTCCTTGTGACTTTTTATAACAGTAAAATTCTAATGCTTCCAAATTCCCTACCCTAAAAAGGAGATCCCAGGGTTGGAAAGACATAACACACTAACCAACTAATATACTGGGTATAATGTCAATTATAATTAAACATTAGATTGCTGTACAGTACACAATACTGCTCCCAACATGGTTCTGCAATTACTTTTCACATTACTGTAGTAAATTTAGACTGTACACGTTACTTTTATTTTATGTTAGACTGTAGCAATTTCACACCAAAAAGATTAAATTTCTTAAGGGGGTTAAATGATTAATCCCTTAATTTTTCTATCCTTGAAATTATAACTAGTAATAATTTTACCTTTCTTCTGGTAATAGCAACATAAAGGGACATTTGCAACAGAGTTTCCTATGATACATTTTTCTTTTATTTCTCCTCATTGAATATGAAAGGGACTTCAAAACTTGACCACAATAAACACATACTAACTCTTCATACATTTGGAATAGCTTATTGAGTGTTTGAATAACATATAATCAAAATATTCCTAAGATGTTACCCCATAAAGAGAAATTGAAAATAATCTTCGGCCCATCAAGGGAGAGCATTACTATAATTGGAAGATTGCAAGCAAGTAAATCAGGCATAATGTTTCGTATCTAGGAGCTGGTGGGTTCTAGAAGGGCAAATTTCCAAAAATGGATGACATGGTTTTACTACAGCTACTACAAGAATCTATTGGTTAGATACTTAGATTGAAAGTGAAAAGAATTGGAAGCAACAAAAAAAGAAAGAACACAGCCATCAGTCAAATTACTGCCTAAAAGGCTAAAACATACGATCATCTACTTCTAGTTTTTTCAATTGAATTGTATATGAATAACCTTTCAACTTTTGACAAACTTAGAAAGACATTTTTTAACTTTATCTTTAATCTCAAGTCTCAACAGCTTTCATTTTAGTAATTTTGTAAATAAACCTCTTCAATGTACTTACTCTTCAACTGACTACAAAATGGATGATGCCTGATTAATGCACAAGATGTTTAACTATTTCCAACGAAAATGCACGTTTGCCTCAACTTATTTTCAAGAAATAATCGCTTATTTCTACCAGTTTAATTAAAGAACTTTTAAAAAATAAGGAATTATTTCTTGAAAAATAATCTCAACCAAACATGCACTAAATAATGCACATAAGAACAAAATTTAGAACTACAAAGGCAATCAAAGTTTCTTAACTACATTTATTGTTGAACCTTCAACAAAATTACTCATATGACATAATTTAAATTGTTAAAACAAATCACTCATATATAGTTAAATTTGTTAATTTGGTCAAAAACTAAATGACAGAGAATTATATACCAAGGCAATGACATGCCAGACTTTGATTGCAATATTAGAAATATAGAGGTTTTCATTTTCCATTTCTTATTGAATAAACTTTTCAATAAACAAAATATGCACTACATTTTAAACAATGTAACTTTTCATGAATTTAATCACCTTTTGAGTTTAACATCAATCATATTGTCACAAGAGTAAGACTTCAATAAAATTAAACCCCAGTAATAGTGATAGAACACAAATTTTACAAATGCAATAACAAATTTCCACTCCAATTTGACCTCAATGACAAGGAAAGATGATGAATGGTTACACAAACCTGCACTTTTGAACCACCATTTCTTTGAGACTCTTCAAATACATATCAACCTCATAAAGCTGAAAAAATAGGTAGTTGACAGCATAAAATATCTGATATATTCCTGTGACATCAAACAAATGATTAGTATGGAAAAACACAATACTAGCAAACAATAACCAACCTCAGTGCTTATATCTTTAGCCTTATTGGCATAAGTGGTCTCCTGAGCAAACTGAATGTCTAGTTGTGCCTTAGCTTTTTCCTCTAATTGTCTCTTTTCCTACCATACGCAAATATAGAAAAGTAATGACATATCATATAGGAGAAGTGGAGAACCAAAATTACAGCTGTAACGAGTGCAGCCTCTGAAATTGTATATGATAATTTCATTTTTTTTTATAAAAGAAGAATTTCAACAAGATAAATAGAAGACCATTAAATATCAAATTTTATATATTGTAAATAGGGAAACTATGTATAGCAAATCTGTAGGGATTTGATTTGATTTTTGAATCCTTAATTATCTCTTTTACTGATTATAAATAAATGATTATCAGTGTGGATACAATACACACAGTTTCTGTAATTTCTACATGGTATTAGTAGGGTTCAATCCCTCTTCCTTCTCGCGCAGCTCCCTTTCGCGGTGAACAGTACCATGCACACTGATTGGCAACAGTTAGGGGTGGGTATGCGGACAGGTCCGCGAAGCCCGCTTTTTATACGGGCTGGATAAGCCCGGTCCGCGAGTTAAACGGTCTGATTTTTTAAGTCCGTATCCACTCCGCGAAGCCCACGGATAAACGGGCTGGTCCGTGGGCCTAATGAAAATCCAAAAAAAAAATTGTTAAATTAAAGGAAATTTCTTTTTTCTTTTCCTTGAAAATGTAAGAAAGGAAACACATACATGAATATATATATATATATATATATATATATATATATGAATATAAACATTCAATTAAATATTATACATTTAAATCTAATTTGTAGCTATGAAACTTGTCTTAACAACATTTGTAACTAAAATATACTAACATATTTAAAAGATCAAAGTCTTCACATATGTAACTAAAAAATACCAACATTTGTAACAACATGAAAGGTTCTAAATTAAAGATCAAAGTCTTAACATTAACATATCAATACTAAATAATGTCTTAACAATTTAAAAGTTCAAATACACCAACCAAATATCAAAAAAGAGTTGATGTCCTTTCCAAATGAAACGCACAGCAGCATCATGTTAAGCGAGCTAGCCCATGGGTTCGCGGATTAAGCCAGCGAAGTCTGCGGGCTTCGCGGACCGGGCCAGAAAATTATTTATGATCATACGGTTTTATAAAAATCGGGTCCGTTATCCGCACGGTCCGCAAGTTTCACGGGCCGATCCGCGGACCTTGACCCATATACCCAACCCTAGCAACAGTGTCGTTGCTGTTTCACGCCGGCCGTCGCTTCGGCCACCCCCGTCGCACGCGCCCCCACGCTCGCTTTCTTTCTGGCGCATGAGTTCACGCCACCACATCAGATCTGCGCATGCACCCTCTTCCGGCGCCATCCACTCGACGGCAACACCTCCCAGGCCATCCTCTACCTCCGACGACCTTCTCCAGCCACTGTTTGGTTGCTTTTCATGGCTTCCCATGATCCTCCTACGGACTCTAGCTCCGCTGAGTTGGCCAATGTTGCTCAAGTCACCGACCATGCCCCACCTGAGGATGTCACTATTTCTGCCACTGTGTATCATGATTTTCTCCAGTTTCGAGCAGCCCAACAATCTGCCTCGCCTATTACTGCCGTGGCTCAGTCTAGTAATCCTGTAGCCTTTGTCTCTCAGTCCTCCTCTCTTGGACCCTGGATACTTAACTCCGGTGCCTCTGATCACATGACTGGTAACAAATTCATTTTCTCTTAGTTGTCCTTATCAGACTCTTTGCCTTCTGTTACTCTAGCAGATGGCTCTCAGATTAGAGTTCGTGGCATTGGTCAAACCCACCCACTTCCTAACCTCTTTTTAAATTTTGTCTTGTTTGTTCCTGGTTGTCCTTTCAATTTAATTTCCATTAGCAAACCCACTCGCTCACTTAATTTTTTTGTCTTGTTTGTTAATAATTTGGTTCTTGTTCAAGATCGGCATACCGGACGAACGATTGGAGTAGGACATGAGTCTGGGGGATTGTATCAACTTTCACCACCGATTGCCTGTGTCTCCACTACTTCTGCCGATCTTGCCCACCAGTGTCTCAGTCATCCCAGCTTGGAAAAATTGCGTCTTTTGGTCCCTAGTTTGTCTACACTTAAGTCCTTACAATGTGAGTCGTGTCAGTTAGGTAAACATGTTCGTCATTCTTATAGTCCTCATGTCAATAAATGTGCTGCGTCACCTTTTGCTTTGGTTCACTCTGATATTTGGGGGCCTAGTCGAGTCTGTTCAACTTTAGGGTATTATTATTTTATTGATGACTTTTCTCGTTGTACTTGGGTCTTCTTAATGAAAAATCAGTTTGATGTCTTCTCTATTTTTCAAAGTTTTTCACATGAAATTCACAATCAATTTGGGACACCCAGTTTTAGTCTTTTTTAACCTCGCAGGGAATTAGTTATCAAACATCATGTGCTCACACACCACAACAGAATGGTGTTGCTGAACGTAAAAATCGTCTCTTAGTTGAAATAGCTCATACTCTTCTCCTTCACAGTCATGTTCCTCTACACTTTTGGGGTGATGCACTCCTTACATCCTGTCATTTGATCAACCGCATGCCCTCGTCTGTCCTCAACAATCAAACTTCATATTCTATTTTGTACCCACAACAAGATCTCTACCCTATTCCTCTCCGTGTCTTCGGTTGTACCTGTTTCGTCCATGATCTCACTCCAGGTAAAGATAAACTCTCTGCCAAGTCTCTTAAGTGTATTTTTCTCGGTTACTCTCGCCTTCAGAAAGGATATTGTTGCTTCTGCCCCCAACTTCAACGGTATCTTGTGTCTACTGATGTCACCTTCTTTGAGTCTACTCCATTCTTTTCTGACACCATTGTCCATGATGCTCCTTTGGATGATCCACTTGTTATTCCAACTCCGACTGTTGTCGCTGCTCCACCACCACTAATTATTTATCAGCGACGACTGCGGCCTCCCTCGGTGGTTCCACCTACAGATCCCCCAGCATCATTTCCTGCTCCAAACGTTCCTCCAACAACGTCTCTTGCACTTGAGCTTCCTGTTGCCCTCCATAAAGGTATTTGGTCTTCTCGCAATCCTACCCCTTGTACTCTTCATTGTCACCAATTATCTCCTTCCTATTTTTCTTTTATCTCTTCTTTGGATTTTGTGTCTATTCTTAAGTTTACAGGTGAAACTATGACTGATCCCTGTTCACGACAAGCAGTGTTAGATGAATTGTCTGCTTTGCAGGCTAGTGGCACCTAGGAATTGGTCCCTTTGCCTCCTGAGAAGACTACTGTCGGTTGTCATTGGGTCGATACAGTGAAGGTTGCACCGGATGGCAATATTGATCGGTTCAAAGCTAGCTTGGTGGCTAAGGGCTACACTTAGATCTTTGGTCTTGACTATGAGGATACCTTTTCTCCTGTGGCCAAGATTACTTCTGTTCGTCTATTCCTTGCTATGGCTGCTATCCGTCGTTGGTCGCTTCACCAGTTGGATATTAAAAATGCCTTCCTGCATGGTGAGTTGCAGGAACAGGTTTATAATGTCGCGTTCGACGCTCCCTCTATGGCCTGAAGCAGTCTCCCCGTGCCTGGTTTGGCCGTTTTAGCTCCGCCCTAATTCAGTTTGGTATGACTCGTTGTGAGGATGACCACTCTGTTTTCTCCCTTCACTCTATGAGCTAGCTTTTGGGGTTGAGTTAGGCCAAAAATCCATATTCTAAGAAAGACAAATAGACATAGAAGGATAAAGGATCCTCCTAAAAAACAAACAAACAAAAGAGGACAAAAAATACATGGGCTAACTAGATAATGCCCCATTCAGCTATAGGAGAGTCACATTTTCAAATGACCTATAGTGTTGAAGCAGTCGTCCCTATAGAAATCAAAATAATCCTGAATGATCAAGAATTTCAAGAAAGATAGTGAAAATCTCTGGGAGGAGTTAAATTTGATTGATGAAAGAAGAACAACTGCCCACTTATGAGCAAAGGCTGCCAGACAAAGGGTCACCCTATGACACAACAGGGGTGTCATCCAATGATCATTCGAAGTCAACGACCTCATTGTCAAGAGGGTTTGAAAAGACACAAAGAACATCTAGAAAGGAAAATTGGCTCCTAATTGAAAACACCCCCTACCAGGTGTTGAGTAAAGTCGGGACCTTGACTTCCCACCTCTACTTGTCTTCCAAAACCCACATGGCATGCTCCCACCTCTACTTCATCCCCCCAAGGTAGGCCACCATGATTCCTAAAGAGGTTCAAGGAGATTGCCATTCCCCCTCCTTTGTGGCTGGGACCAGGAATGAGGAGGGGCGTTGAACACCTCTACAGCTGCCAATCTCTTCTTCCTCCTCAATCTCCCATCATGAGAGCGAGCCATGGCCACATGGAAAAACTACCAGCGATAGAACTAGCTACAAGACGGAAGTTAAAAACAGAACAAGAAATCTACAAGTATCACAGCTGCGTGTTCAAAACTGCACATTTTAGTAAGTGGGGAATTTCTCATATTTCCCATGCCTTCCCATTGCCATGCCAACACCAATAGATCCACAAGTATCACGGTTGCAATAGACCAAGACAATCGCAGCAGTTACAGATCATCTTACATGTGAGCAACCTGCTGCCGGTTACAGACATAGCATTATCAGATTTCAATAGCAAAATTCAGTTATAGCAAGGCCACAGTGGACAACTTTTTCGGTTTGATCTAGTTTCAGGTTGGTATGATTTGTGTTCTAGTTTCAGGTTGGTATGATTTGTGCTTGGGATGGATATTTTCTGAAATTTGGCCGCTCATGCAAGTGAATTTGTGGCTAAGGTGGCGGGCTTGGCCAGATCATATGATCCTTGTAATTCTAGGTGCTGATGTGATTCCAGTATGATCCAAGCTGAAACAAGTTTGTACTGGAATCAGCATAGTTCCATCCCTCCAAACTAGGATCATGATTTTGACAACCATGTTTATAGGTAAAAAAACAATGAGCTTTAAACTCAGTCCCTTAACTTAGCAAATCCGTAAGAAAGTGTTAGGATCCAATGGAAGGTATGAGACTTGAGTCCCACATTGGAAGTATGGGATTCTAGTGTGGGGTTTACAAGATCTTGGGTTCTCCAACTACAACGCCTAGCTTTTGTGGTATGGTTCTCCCAAAGTTCTTATCAATTAATATCGAAGCTTTTCACCACATCTCTCAATTGCAAACAAGCAAAGCAAGTGGTAATGCAGGCATTGCAGTGTTTGTCCAGAACTAACCAAAGGGCTAATGCACAACCAGCTTGCGTGGGTGCCAAGGATACAGAGCATGATGGGATGTCAGGAGCCAATTGCAAGGTATAAGACTTGAGTCTCACATTCGAAGAATGGAATTCTAGTGTGGGGTTTACAAGACCTTGTCCTCTGCAACTACTATAACTAGCTTTTGTGGTGTGGTTCTCCCAAAATTATTATTAGAAAGCTTCATTTTCAAAAATTAAGGGAACTAGTTTGGAAAATTTACCTCCTCTGCAACTTTAGGTAAAAGCTGCAGCCATTTTTCCTCAAATTTTTCCAGCAAGGTCTTTGCCATAACATGGACATTATTTTTTTCATCGTTGTATTTCATTGCATTCTTGAATATCAACCTTACATCTGCGTAAATCTCCCGGACATTATTATATCTTGTGCCATCCTTAGCTTCCATTTTACTTTTTATTGTACTGAAATCCATGGGCTTATCAATAACCTAGGGGCAGAAAATTAAACAAATTATTTTTAGAGATATAATCAAAGACAAGCAGCAAAAAAATAACCGCTATAAAAGATAGATGGTCAATTAGTGAAACCAGTGTCACCACTTTCTGAACAGACCAAACCAATATTTAAACCTTTTTTCAATAAACTGGCTCAAGCATATTTGGTTATAGGTAGGACAAAAGATTTAAAATGTCAATTATGAATAAAAGATAACTATAGTGTAGACCAAAAGAAAAGCTTGAAAATGAAGAAAAGGCATTACCTCATAATAGTCATGAAGCTCAAGACCTTCTACATCTACAGGATTCATGAATGGGCAAGCCCATTTATGCCGAGTTATCTGCAAAACATTGAAATGTATCATTATTGGTTGATGATTGATTTTCAAAGGAAACTTGGTAGGGTAAATATATACTCAACAGAAAAGGGGGAATTCATTTTGACCATCATTCAACATGCTAGCCAAATGATAAATTAAATCAAAACAAATTAAGCTTTTTTGCAATGTCATTGCAATAAAAAAATTGAGTACGTAATATCCACATTTTGATACTAAATTTTTACTATAAATTGAAAATTGGAGATTTTTAAACAATGAATTAGTCATAGTTTTCTAAGAGAAAGTATGTAACCATAAAATGGAAGGAAAGAAGGAACAACATCAAATAACAAGTATAACCCATATTAGTAACCAAAAATAATTTCACTACTTGAGAAATTTTAAACCCTAGGGAAGAACACTATTAAATTTTATGAAGAATCTTAACATATTATTTTGTATAAATAAATATGAACTCTGAAAATATGTGGATCAACTCTACCCTTGTTATGAGCTGTATTATAAAAAAGGCAACGAGTCCAAATCATTGTTGTTAAAATTGTGAGGATTGTTAATTGACTAATTCACAATTCTCGCTTCCACTTAGTTATTAGATTAACAAATCCCTCAGCTCTTTATGCTTTCTTTAACTTGTTCCATAAATGACCAAATAGGGAATTTGATTAAGGAAAAAGATTGTTAATGACACTTGACCATTAATCATTAATAGACTAAAAGGGGTAATTGGTTTTTGAAAGGAAATTGCATAATTGTAGAGAAAAAAGGAGTTAAACAATCATGTGCAAGTAAACCTAATCCCTGTACCTATCCATAATTGATTCTCTTGTGAATATTGTGAATGTAATCCTAGCTTTACTAAATGACTACTTTTATTTAGCACAATTCCATAAATCTTATCTTCCATTGTTTTGATAGCACAAGATTCTTGTGGATCTAGTAATTGCAACTTATTCTCTGTAGAATTGATACTTGAAAAGCTTGTTCATGCATCACTAGTACACCAAGGTTTGCCCTTAAGTGGGTCTTGTGCACATCACAACGAAGGCAAAAGATGTAGTGTAACAGAGGAAATATTAATTACAAGTAATCAGTCAAATACACAGGTGTAGGCAAGCTTATGGATGTTTTATAGGAGGTATCAGCAAGCAGCATGACAAGTGTGTATGGGTGAACTGAAATTTAGTCTAGGACATCTATACGAATTTCAATACAAGCCCCATCCAGCCAACAAGTATAACTATAATTAATAACATTTGACCAACAAAAAGTGATTGCTCGTGGAAGAAGGTAAAAACAAGGGCAATGCTACTTAGCCACTTACTCGACAATAACCAATTTTTTTCCTACTGGGTAGGGTCAGATACATGGATCAAATGACGCCATAATGTTATATCGTAAACTTAGTTGCTTAGTGTTCAAAGGTAATGGAAAGATTAAGGTGGTTGACAGTAAAAAATAGGATTGAGTTACTGCATAAGTTCAAGTTTTGACTTTTGAGATATTGAAAATGTTCAGTACATTTTGAAAGGTAAGCTCAAAATTACCTTTCGGCAGAACATCAACTCAAATGCATAAAACATTTTCTAACAGATGACTACAGAAACCTCAAGTTCAATTCTTGATTTTAACTATAAGGAAATACAAATATAAGGAGACTCGAGAGAAAGTACACTCATATAGATTATTAAAAACATGTTGCAAAGTATTTGCACTTGCCTGACGCAATATTGTGGAAAATTGGTGCATAAGCTCTTGCATTCTGTTTGCAGCAGCAGCTTCCATATGCGATGCATCTTGCAGTGGCTTTTTGGTGCCAATAAGATGCTTTTCCCTGCTCTTCTCTTTTACAAGTGAGCCACCTTTAGAATTATTACCTTGAACATTATCAGTGGATTCATAGAATTGTTCAACCTCACTCACTTGCTTCTCAAGCTGTACAAGGCACTATAAGATTATTTTCCAACTTGGAATTTCATAGGGCAAAAATAACAATAAGTCCACAACTGCATGGTAGCAAATTTGCACTTAGCACCAAACATTTAAAATTAAACTCTTTAGAGTCTTTAGACCATCAAACATTGATCATAAAATCTACATATTCTTTCACTTACACATCAGCTAAATAGTAATAGAAGTATGATGCCAGAGAAAAAACAAGAACACCAAATTCTTCATAATTTTATGGTTAAGACTAAGAAAAATGGAAGCAAGAACAAAGCATAGGGTTCTAGCTTCTAGGGTATCAAACAATTCAGATCTAGAAATATATTGCATTATTTATAACAGATGAAAACAAAGTCTTAATTCAAACTAGGTTAAGTGGTTGTGGTCATTACTAAGCCAGGCCCAAAAAAAGAAAAAAAAGAAAAGAAATCCCATCAAATTTAGGCCACTGCCACTAGCCATTAAAAGTCTACACTCTACATACTAGTCAATTGAAACTTAATAAAAATCACATTAAAATCATAACAAAAGGGAAACAAGAAAGTTCCTCATAATGAAAAAGAAATTCGTTACGAATATATGTTTTCAACAGATGCTTTATAAGATGATGATATATATAGCACTTTATATATCTTATATCTTTCCATACCAATATCTTGAAACAACGAATGTTTGAGAGAAACTGTATTTTATGTAAACACACCCAATCTTATTTACATTACGAGTGCATTCGCAAAGGAGGTAATTGAGGACTAATTATACAACTACAGTTAATATTCTGATAAATGCTAGTGAATCTAGACCAGTATAACAACTTCAACAAGGTTAACTTTGAGCCCTAAATCAACTCAGATCTCCAAAAAACTCAGAGGATCAAACCATCACTTGCTTTTCCATTAATAAACTTATTATCGTAAGTCAAGGCAGAGGGAATGAGGTGACTCACCAGTGCCATGGTCACCTCCGCATTTTTAACTTAATATTATTATATAAAAAAAATATGGAACCCCCCATGTTATTGTCTTTGTACATTTATTAATAGCTTTTGAATGGCAAAAGATTTGCCGATGCCTGGTTGTGCTCACACAAAAAAATAAAAAAATTCCTTATATCTTTTTTAATGTTGTTCATTCATATCCCTCTCATGTAAGTTGCATTTAATTCTGTGCAACTTTTTTCCATTCATGTTACCCTTCTCTCTCTAGTCTTCATTGAGAGAATGATACAGCACTATGCATCTAAATCCCTATCTTGTTTGGTTTTCATGGTTCCATACTGTACCGGCCGAATCTGAATCAAGGCTGCCCTCAACATGGACCCATCATGCACCCCATCTCGGAACCAAAGAAAACCTGGCAAAGCTAAATACAGAAACACAGAAAGGGCTATTGCAGCAGACTCGAAGGTGGTTGGGTACTGCAGAATACTTGTAAGTACACTTAATTCGCAGAAGAAAAAACAAAAAACACTTGATTTATAGGTTGCTTCACTTTTGGTTGCACATTTGTGGGTTTATTCTCCTTTGTTTTTTTCTCTGCTTTGTTCTGTCACATAGCGAGTGTCCACATACAGCAAGTGTAGGCTTCACTCTGAATTGATTAAGTTCACTATGAAACAAATAGTTTATGTATACCACACTAGTTATATGCCAAATTTGTTGGCTAAATTATGCATGTGGCAGTTAAAATTTCCTTTACTTATCACATGTTCTTCAATTTTGCTCCCCCCCCCCCCCCAACTTAAAATTTTGGCTCCCCCCCTCATCGTAAGCTACAATTAATAAGACTGAAACAACAACAATAACATCGTAAGTTACGTAATAGTGCAAACATGGGTTTATTAGATTTCATTTTCAGTTAAGTTTCTAGGGTGGACTAATTCACACAAAGAGCCCTAATGAGAAAAAAAAACTGCTCAAAAATAAAACACTGTTGCTGCTAAACTAACTTGAGTTTCAAAAATCAGGATATGCATGGATAGATAGATAGGTATAGTGATGGAAGAAGAGGAAGATGCGAACTTGCAAAGCATAAAAGTGTTAGGAAGAAGGAATTGAGCACCTTGTTGACTCTGGTAAGAATTTGATGTACAGAAACCCTGAAAGGTTCCAAATAATCGTCAGGCTGAGGTTGAGGAGGATCAGCGTCCATCACAGGGAAAGTTGCTGGAAACAAAAAATATATGCATAACCTCATATGATCTCCACTTTATATAAGAAACAGAGATGTCTCATTTTCTACGCTTCAACCCTAGCTGTGTGAATCCTACTATTCCAATGGGACACGAAACTAATGAAAACTTTAAAAGGTCTAATATTTTAGATAAATATTTTAACTAGCCAGAAGCATAGTGTAAAATATAACACTCCCCCAGTGGTCATCAAATAAAAATTTAAAAGATGCAGGAGTTATAACAAAATGGCAAAAGTTAGCCTCTTGCTCCCAATTAGTAGTTAGTACGATTTGTAATGATAAGAAGACACAATAAGTCAATACTTGAACAACTAGTGCACATATGATCCCCAGCCAAAGCCCCTATACAGAGTATAATGACATTTTTTTAATGAAAATTACAAAAGTCAAAAAACTGATTAAGAAAAAATGGACTTCTTTTACCTTGTCAACAATGTGCACGACAGAAACAAATAAGATAGCTGATGGAATCCCAACTAAATAGTATGATCCTAGATTCATGAAAGCACCATTTTTTTTAACCACATCCTCTAGCCGTGCCTGCATTAGAGTCAATATTTTAGTAGGTTCCTTTCATTTTAATCAGCATTTTTCACTTCCTCTTTCCTGTTCTGTTGCTCATACACTCCTGCCTTGACTTCAAAAGGAAATAAATCACATCATCAACTAAACTAGTAAATTAAATAATGCATGAGCACAATGGAAACTTCAAAAGAATTTGATTACCTGTTACTAAGATTTTCAACACGAGAGTACCCATAATACATGAATAGTTTTGTAACAATTGTAGGAGTGGAAATCAAATTAAATCATTCTGCACTAATCCACTAAGAGAAAGTCACTCTTTCTAATTTGTGTTTGTCATTCGCTGACTACTAGAATAATCACTCTGCCTTTCTTTCTTGTTTTTTCTCCTTTCAATGCATTGCCTCACAGCTTCTACTTCTGTCCAAAGCTCAACAATGGTTATTTATTTATTTATTTATTTATTGCTGCAAAACTACAATCCTCAATTACTCCAAATACATTTATTTGGATTCCAAGTGAAAATTTCTATGAACTCCAACAATGCACTCAACTAAAACTTTAGAAACTGAGAACACATTACCCACACGCATAGGAACAGAGAGAGAATGAAAAATGGATACCATACCTGGCTGGCATTTTTTTCCAATTCCTGTTTGATTGAACAAAGCAATCCTGAAAATTAAGGAAAAGAATTTTCCCTATGAATCAACGAGTTGGGAAAAGAAAATTAAAGCATACAAAATATTCATTAAAATTGCAACTTCACTAAAAGATTTTGGTACAGAAGGAGAAGTGAACCTCAATTGATAGCGGCAAAATCCAAGAGAATCATGCAATTTCAAATAATAATCGCTGACAGTGAAATGAAAAGTAATTTATATATAAAAATAAAGATTCATTTATCTAAAGAGAGAAAGAGAACATAAAATTACTCACAATGATGATAATTTGTGGAGAATCGAAAAAGAGGTTCGTTTACGGAAACCCTAATTTGAGTAAAGAGATAGCTTCAAGTCAGTTTCAGATTAGACAGAGGAAATCAAAGTGAGAAGAAATACGAGAGGAAGATTCGGATACAGTGAGCAGAGTTGTAGAAAATAAATTTTAATGGTAAATTACGTACAAAAATATAGAAAATAAATTGGAATAGACGTACAAAAATACCGTAGATAGTCAATTCACAGTTAATTAACCTAGAATTACCGTAGTACTATTTTATGAGTAACTAAAATTGGTGGTAAAAATTAAAAATTTTGGTAGCGTCATAGACACGGGTGTGGCTGCTGTTGATCGAAAGAGAGTTTTGCACGTACAGATAATCGAATCGAACACGGGTTCTATTACAAATTCTACCACTAAATAGATTATTTTTAATTAGGATCGAAATTAAGTGACTATATTTAATTTAATGTCTTACATAAAAAAAAAATGCCGAGAGACATGACTCCTATACTTAATTTTTTACATGTGTTTATACTTTTTTTTCTGCCAAATGTTAACACAAAAAATAATTTATTAAATAACTATAAATAATAAATGAACAAAAAGTTTAAAAAAGTATATAGATAAATATGTATGAAGAAAAAAATAAATTATTAAATTTAATGCAATAAAAATATGTAAACACAATAAAAATGTGGACAAACAAATATGATAGTATTTTTAAAATATGATTTTAATTCCAAATTCTATAGTAGTAAATATATTAGTTCTTTACATATTTTTGTTTAAAAAATTATGTTATTTAAAAAAAAAAAAAACATCATGCTATTTTTATTATTTAACAAAATTTAAATTATTTTTATTTGTGTCTTGTAATTTTCAATGTTTTTTAGTTAAGATTACATAATAGTTTCTTATATTATATTTATATATTTTAATATAATATTTTGAATATTACATTATTGTTTTTCAAGACTTTATTTTAATATTATATTTCAATATTATATTTTTTATGTTGTATTATATTTTTTGCATTTCAATATTTTAATATTATATTTTTAATTTTTTTTAGTATTTCTATCATAGTTACCCTGAATATTGCAGGTAAGATAAATTGTTTTACAATGCAATCATTGTTTAGTCAAATAAGGAAGATTTATGATGAGTTTAATGGTCATATATTATATTTCATATTGTCAATCAATCACAAATCATTGTTGGTATAATTTTTAAAAAAAATATTGTAAAAGTTAACAAACTTACTATGCATAGTGTGATTTATGATTACATAACGGTGTAAAATTATTTTGCATTATCAATGGATGACCTATTTTCTCATTTATGATTACAAAGTAATTATAATTGTAGATAAATAATATCTTTTGTTTGACTTTTATGTATGTAATATTCCTAACATATACACGACATAGATTAACTAAAAATAATGACAAAATCATATTTGTTTTCATAAATTGCAGGGAAGCTAAAAGTCGTACTGAAGTGCAATTATTGTTTGATTTGCCAATTAATAGAGATTTATGATTTCAAAGCAATTTTTTTTTACAACAAAGTAATTATAATTTTAGATAAATAATATTTTTGTTAACTTTTATGTATGCTATGTAATTTTTCAAACATTTTTTTAATGACTATGTATATAATAATTAAAGTTCTTTATACTACTCCCTCCGGACTAAAATACAATAAATAAAAAAAATTTCATGTATGATGGACTAAAATATAAACAAATTTTAACTAACTTTTTCCTATTTAATGATACCATCTCTAAAATATCATTCATTTAATTAGTGTTTTATTTTCAACAACCTTCTCTTTTTTTGTCCTATGCAATTAAATGTAAGGGATACTTTAGGAAATGTGTTAATTTTTTTTATTGAGATTATCAAATTAAATTATGCTAACTAATTTTCTTAAGAGAAAAAAGGTCATACACTGACAATGTAAAACTATTTTACACCGTTATCCAATTACAACCCACAATTTATGGTAAGTTTGTTGACTTTTACAAATTATCTTAAAAGTCATTTAAACGGTGATTTGTGATTAGATGACAATGTAAAACTATTTTACATTGTCAGTGCATCACCATTTAACTCTTTTCTTAAAGGGTGTGATTTAGTTTTTTTTTTTTTTTTTTGCTTATATTTCAATTCGTAAGAAGTATTATAGTTTGTTTGCATGTAATGTACACAAAATAACGTATTGAAATACGATAAGCGACATAGTATAAAAATCTATATATATAAATATGTATTAAAAAAACATATTAATTTGTAAAAATATATCAATTTTAGCACAAAGAAATGAGATCGCGAAATAGAGATGCAGACACATAAGCGTAGCAGCACCAATGTTTCCGCTAGTAGTTTAGAATTTTAATTTTATTTTCAATTTTATCATAAATGAAATTAATTTTAAATTAAAGATTTTATGTTTGAGTTATTGAAAGAATTAACGTGTAGAATTGAAATTTTAAATTCAATTCCTATTCTATTGTTTTATTGCAAAATCTAAATTTCAAAAATAAAATTAATTATAAATTTCACAGTTAATTTGATTTAATATATTAATAATTGAAAATTAATATAATATAATTAGTATTTTAATACAACAATTTAAGCATTAATTTTTTGTATTCAATACAAAAAATTGCCTTCTAATTCTTTTGCTCAAACAGCTAGACAATTCCATGATTTCATTTATTTACCCAGTTCTCCTTTTCCAACATGGATAACTTTTGTCCTGTCGTCAATAGTGTTTATGATATATTCGCTATCTTTGTCTCAACACTACTATTGCAAAATCACCGAGCGTGTGATCAACTGACATGGGATTATTTCAGTTTAACCAGAGGTTTTGAGTTTGAGTCTTGAGTATGCAGTTGCGTTAAATACTCGGCGGGAGAGCTTTGCCACACATAATAGTCCTATCTGGTTCGAACAAGATTGCCTTGGTGGAGGATACCTGTGGTCGAAACCAAAAAACACTGATTCAAACAAAATTGCCTCCAATAAAAAATACATGTGGTCTAGACAAAAAAACACTGGTATCACAAAAATATGCTTATAATTTTAGGTTTGTTTGAAAATGCTTAGATTATATGGGAACTTTTAAAATGTTTAAAATTAGATACTGGGATAGGAATCAGTGGGGTGACTTACACTTACCAATTGCTCATAAAAGTTTCAGCTTATTATGACAACAAATTAGATTTTAAACTTTTTAAAAAGGTTATTTAACTATACATATTTAAGTAAATAGCTTAATTAAATATTTATTTATAAATATGACTATTGAGTAAGTACTTACTTAAATAGTTTAATTCATAAAATTAATTATGAAATTTTCTAAGAGAACTCTTTTTGATAAGTTTTTTCATGTAATTTATTAAAATAAAGAGCAAACTATGTTTTTTGTTCCTAAACTTTTTCACATTTATGGTTTTGGTCCCTAAACTATTTTACAACTAGTCAAAGTTCTCATACTTTTTTTCCGTCCATAGTTTTAGTCATTTCCGTCTATTTTGGCCGTTAAGTGATGATGTGTCATTGATTTTATTATTATTTTATTATGATTCATTTTCTGGAGATTTTAACTCGCCATAAATCACATGGATAAAGTATTTATTAAAAGATTAATAATTAGTGGCGACTATAAGCCGCCACAAAATGCTAGAATCTAAAAATAAAAAATTAAATTCGTTGAACTATTTCACAATCAGAATCAACAATTCAAAATAAAGAAGATCGAAAATGGAAACAGAAGTAAGCAACAATTCAAAATCAAAACCAAAATCGCTATAAGCCTTTTACGCATTCGAATAATTCCAAATAACAAAGCATCCTTGTGATTCATTTCCAAAAGGCTAAAAAAGAAAAATAAATCAATTCCAGATCTGGTTTAGACTAAGTTGTGCTGTGAGATCTGGTTTCAGATCTGCGATGCCTGACACCAAAGAAGCAAAGGAGGAGAGTGTCGAACGCTTGAAACCTGTGCACTCACCGCTTCACCTCCGCCAACAACATCACCAACACCGCCGCTGCCGTCAACACAACTTTCAGCGCTAGCCACTCCATGCGTCATACTCTTGCAGCAGGAACACCACGCCCTTCGCGTCGCGCCCCACGTCGAAAACCACCTTTAGGTTCCGGAAGTCCAAGATGTCGCGCCGTCAATGTCGCTGCTGCGCATGGTGGAACACCTCGAGAGAACCAACCCACCCCAATGGTGGCGTCGACTAACTCGGGCCTCGGGGAATGTTTCTCCTTGCAAGGCCGAAATTTGCCTTTTGGTGCACCAACTGGGTTGGGTTTTGGGGCTTTGATGTTGGAGTTGGTGTGTGTAGTGATGGCAGGGTTAGGTTTTGGGAGGCGCGAGTTTCATGCGCTAAAGGGTTACATGGAGGAGATTCAAGGGAGTTTCGAAAACATATTAAAGTCACTGGCATTTATGGCATAAGGAGCAATTAGTTCATCGATCTTAATCTATGCTAAAGTAGGTACAATGCACTTTTTTACTCTTGTTTGCAAATCACAAGGATTCTTTGTTATTGGAAATTATTTGATATTTGAATAATTTATATCTTTGATTTTGGTTAATTTGTTATGTTGGTTTGAATGATATACTTCTTTGATTAAGATGTGAATCAGTTGAACAAGTTTATGTTTTCAGGTTCTTGCATTTTATGGCGGCTATAAGCCGCCACAATTTATTAATCTTTTTAAAAACACTTTTTCCATGCAATTTCTGGCAGTTTTTAACCGCTAAAAAACGTAATAAAATAAAATAATAATAAACTATCGCCACGTCATCACTTAACATCCAAAATAGACGGAAAGGACTAAAATCATGGGTGGAAAAAAAATTATGAGGACTTTGACCGGTCGTAAAAAAGTTTAGGGACAAAAATCATAAATGTGAAAAAGTTTAGGGACCAAAAACATAGTTTGCTCTAAAATAAAATAAAAATGTTTTTAAAAGTGTTACTATTTCTGTTTCTTTTTAATTATCGGATTTTTGAAAAAAATTATTTTTATATATTTATCGTTTTCAAAGTTCAAGATAATATTAATTACTCTTTTGTCAATTATACCCTTACTTTCCACTTAATCTTTAATTTTTTTTTTTGGGTGAGAAAAAGGGGGAAAATCCCAAAACAACACTAAAATTCTGATCTTTAATTAATTTACCCATAAGCATTTATTGTGAAAAAAGATAAAATAGAAAATTCCACAACTATTTTATTAATATCAAGAAAAATTATTGCATTTCTTGATTTATATACAAAAATCTTAAAGGACACATAAGTCAATTTTTTAAGTTCAATAAATTTTGCAGAAATTATTGTAAATCTCTCTTAAATTGACCATTGTGTTGACATAAACCCTTTGTTCTTTTTTATCTTATCTGCCTCTTAAGGTTTCTATGTAGAAATCAAGAAATGCAATAATTTTTTTATTCTAATAAAATAATTATGGAGTTTCCTATTTTATCATTTTTCATTTCTACTCCACAATAAATTCATATGTGTAAATTAATTAAATATTAGGTGAAAAATAAGGATATAATTGACAAAAGAGTAATTAATGTTATCTTGAACTTTGAAAACGACAAATAAATAAAAACAAAAATTTTCCAAAAAAATTGACGGTTAAAAGGGAACAAAGATAGTAGATTATGATGTCATTTTGAGTATTTTTAATTCAGTAATGATTACATGATAAGTATTATTTGACTTGAGATTTCCTTCATTTCTTGCTCAAAATTCCTAATTCAATGCAGGGTATCTTTCAATGGAAATGACTAATTCCTCAAGGTACAATGATTCATTTAAGAGGTTGATCCCACCAAACAAATGTTTTTCCATACATACATACATACCTCTAAATTGAATCTTTGACTACATGTTTAAGAGATAATGTTATATACCAACTATGTCACACCATGTTTGTCAACCGTTATTAATAATTGGGTTAATTAAGTTTTTAGTTCTTAAACTTTTTTAAAATTCGATTTTTAGTCCCTAAACTTTAGTTTAACTGGTCAAAGTCCCTAAACTTTTTAAAAATTTCGTTTTTAATCCCTAAATTTTAATTTGACCGGTCAAGATCCCTAAACTTTTTAAAAATTTGATTTTTAGTCCTTAAACTTTTCAAAATTCGGTTTTTGCCCCTGAAATCTCATTAATTCAGGGACTAAAAATTGAATTTTGAAAAAGTTTAGGGACTAAAAATCAAATTTTTAAAAAATTTAGGGACTAAAAACTTAATTAACCCTTAATAATTTTATAAGATCAAAAGGTAACGAAAATAAAATCTTGTTTTGACTTTGATTACCTTGGTTTCTTTCTCATCCAAAATTTAATCAACAAGCCAACAACACAACGTTATGTCGATTAATGTCAAAAAGAAAATGTGTGGATTATTTAGAACACAAATATGTAAGTGGCTCCAATTGATAATGATTACAACTTTATCTTAATAGATATTTTTATTAAGATCTCTCAAAAAACAAAATGAGGGTGATTGATCCCGAGATGAAACAACAGAAACAAACAAAAAAATTATTTGTCAAAGACTCTGATGATGCAACATGCTAGCTAAAGCTAGAGTCAGATGAACAGGAAGAGTGTAGTGTGGTGATATTGAAGAAGGAATCTAGAAAAAGAAGCTCTGGTCTACAGTGAGAAGAGATTGAGAATGAGTTGATACTTTTGTCCTGTTAAACTGAGAGTGTAAGGGATCATTTTAGGCTGTAATTTCAGTTGGGGAAGCTGAGTCTACAAAATGTACTTGGCCTACTCCTTATAGCCCTTTTACTGTGAATAGTAAAAACTCAGAAGTTTCTTGAAATTTCTGATAACTAGTACAACACAAAATTAAGATATGTGCTAACATAAAATTCAGAACCATCATTTCATAAGCAAGTATTTCAAGAAACTTAATGAGTGTTGGTTTATTGAGAATTGGGCATTGACTTTTAATGTTTAAAACATGACATTACACCCCTCCATCGACCAGATTAAATGACACAATTTGAAGTTTGAAAGAATTGTCGTCCATATGATTTTGTACATTTATTGAAGATCTTTTCATTGGAATCTGAAGGCACATCCAAAAGAGAGAACCCTGGATGCACGTTGGGTAGTTGACATGTCTTTTACATTGCTATGGCCATTCCAAATGATTCTTTTGCATGGAAACACCACTTTTGCCTAGGCAAAAGGTCAAACCAATCACTATCTTCACTGTGGCCAGGTTAACTAGGATATGGGCACTCTTGTAATTCTGGTTGGGTCTAGAATTCCACCATGAGTTAGCCACTATGGGTAGCATTCTGTACCTCTTGATCATGCTCCTCTGTCTCACTGCACATTTTGGCAGTAGTCTATCTCTTATGGTCATTAATTCACCACAACACCGTTATCTCTCTCTCCTTCCACCCCCTTCCATCTTTATCCTTCCACAAACTCATATTTATCCCTTAAATACATTCACCATCAACCCTCTTACCCCCTTCAAAGTTATTACTACAACACAAAAGGGGAGAGAATGGGAGACACCAAACTACCTGAAGTACTCTTGCTACTCTTCACCTTAATTCTTGCAGCTAAATTTACTCAAGGTCATAATTTTTCATTTCTCATGAGTTCCATTGGATTCTCACCTTGTTTTTACTTTTTACCATGCTTTCTTCTATTCTCTATCCTTTTTTTATTTTGGTTCTTCTTATAATACTAAATCCTACTTTCAATTCTATGTCATTGAAGAGCTTCTTCAATTAATGGTTTTCTTCATGTACACTATTCCCATCCCAGGGTTTTAAAGAAAATCACTTTTCTCAGTTTGCCAGGTGCTATCATTCTTTTGTATTTTGTATTCAACTTTGTAGAGGAACAATCCAGGCTCAGTTTCCCTATGTTGATGAATTTTATTATTGCTATTAGTTTCTAGAGAATGCATTTTTTGTGTATCCTAAATTTGTCACTCTATTGTTGCAGGAATTAGAACAGAAGAATTGGTATCTCAATCCTCTCAACCCCAAAGAGAACCAAGTTTGGAGGTGAGCCAAACATATGAATTACCAATTTGAATTTGAATTTGAATTTCTTGGTAGATTTTTCATTTACACTTAAATTTATGCATTCAACATGTGGAATCTCAGGATGGCAATGAGGCATGGAAAATGAGGAATTCTAGGAGACTGATGATTGGATCCACAGCACCTACTTGTACGTACAATGAATGTAGAGGTTGTAAGTATAAATGCAGAGCTGAGCAAGTTCCTGTAGAGGGAAATGACCCAATTAATAGCCCATACCACTACAGATGTGTTTGTCATAGATGATAGTATATGATACTAGTCAATAATGAATTATAGCATAATGTAACTTTGAGTTCTAGTAGACATGAGTTTATCTCCTGTAAGTCACTGCCAAGAGAACTTTCAATTCCTTATTAGCTAGCAGTTGTGAGTGCCTGTGCTGAATGGTGCAAAAATTTTGCATTTGCTATGTTGTCATTCAATTACTAATAAGAAGCCTATTTGCTGTGTTTCATTTTGGTGTTTTTACTGTTCCCAAAGTTATGACTTGTTGAGTGATTCTCTATATTAACCTTGTGCCATTTTTGTTCCGGATACTGTTAAACTGATTTTTTGTTGTTGTTGTATACTGTTAACCTGATGCAGCCAAAGTCATTGTCAAAAAATATTAGAATTGTTGACGTGTCTCAATTGGCTTATTGTGTGTGTAATGAATGCCATTTAATTTCACGCGTGCACATACTTTCTCAGCCCCACCATTTCTGTCTTGGAGGAAATCTTGTGTTTAACCTAGTTAAACATAAAATTCTCAAGGAAACGAGTATGACCCTATTTGGATAAATTTTTTCATAAATACTTTAATGAAGAAGAAAATAAGATGATAAAATAAATTGAACTTTTCATATAAGCTAAAATCAACTAATGCACTTAACTTTAATAGAAGTTGTTCTCATTTAATTTCTCCAAAAGTTAAGGTACATAGGTTGAATTTAGCTTATGGAGAAGCTCAATGCATTTTATCTTCTTATTTTCTTCTCCTATAAGTGTTTATGAAGAAGTTTATTTAAACATGACCTAAGTGACAAGCACATAGTTAAGTACTTGTTCTGTAAGAACCATTGAACCCAAACGTATAGGTCAAGATTGAAGCTAAATTGTTGTAAGCATTGTTTTGGTTGTTATTTGACATTATTGCCACTAACTAGTATAAAATGTAACCTGCAGCTTATACACAAAACATGGCCAGATATATTACGATAACAAGCCAATACCTGGCTTGTTGTGTATGTAATGTCATTTAATTCGCGTGTGCATATACTTTCTCACCCCCAGAATTTGTATTTTGGAGGAAAAGAAGAGAAACCTTATGTGTTTAACCCAGTTGAAATGCTCAACGAGACTATGTAACACAACCATCGTTTAGTATTTTTGTTACATTGAGAACCAATTGTACCAAAATTTGATGACCACAATTGACAATGAGAAAAGCTGTAGGTGTAGCCAATTTCAGATTCTCAAGATAGAAAAAAGAGTGAGCCATCACTGCAAGTTGGCACATGAAAGTGGTCCCAAATATTAAGCATAAGCGACCAAGAGCTCACATGGGTAATTTGTTTGAACTCTATTCAATTACACAAAGTGGCAAAACTAAATTTGAAAAGAGCAGAACATGTATATATGCAGGGAGGTCCCATATACTGCTTAAAGCATGCTAGCTACTGCAGACGTAAATATGTTGTCATGTGCTTGGCTTCATCTTAGCAGTTAGTTACACAGAATCACAAGTACTTTGACAATCTTCAAAATCAGTGTATTCAATCTAATCATTTCACTGCACATTCCTGATATAGATACACAAGCATTTTATTCATCTAAGATATGCTTAAACAAATTGTGCAAATAAATTGCTCTGGCTATACTATGGCCCTATAATTGATTTTTTTATCCAAATTTTAAACTTACCATAAATGACATAGCATTTGCCTGCTCATTATGCTAATAAGCAGCATTTCTCAGTGGCAGCATTTGAATAAGAACTAATATTCATCACGGACATAAAAGTAGCAGTTCCAGCTTAAGATAGCCAGTAATCTGAAGCCCGTTGGCACCATTTGTTAAGTACTAAGTAGATCATAGGAAGGAACATAATATATGATTTTCTGTTACATTTTTGGTGTATTTTAAAAAAAGAAAATAAAGCATAAGACTGCAAAAACAATGCATTTTGATTTCACTAAAAAGATAAACCAAAGATAACAAAACATGATGCATAACATTCAGAATATGGACACTAAGGCTTTCTTTGGATAAATTTCTTATTAAGTATTTATAAGAGAAGAAAATAAAAAGGTAAAATGAATTAAACTTTTTCCATAAGCTAAAATCAACTTTTGAAGAAGTTAAATGAGAGAACTTAGATAAACTAGTTTATATATAAACTGATTTTAACCTATGAGAACAACTTATTTTATTTTACCTTCTTATTTTCTTTTGCTATAAGTATTTATCAACAAGTTTATCCAAACATGACCTTAAGTGCAGAACAACTCCTAAATTCCCATGCTTGTAATTTATTAAAAAACACAATGTGAATGCTAACTGAGAGAAGGAAAAGAAAAGTGAATTGGCTGATAATAGAATGTGATATTATTAATGGCCCACTATCAGCCATCTGAAATGTGGAAACCATAGCCACGTAACTGAAACTCATCAGCAAGTGTCAATCAGTGCAGAATGCAGAGGTATGTAAGACAATAAAAATTGCTTCGACCAGTCAGAAAATTTTCCATCTACATGTTTTTTGGTGAGGTGTTACACCAGCTACAGTTATAGAAACCTCAAATTGTTAGCTGTCTTGTCACCCAAAAGTAGAATAATGATGAGATTGTTCATTTGTTCATGTCACTGGAAGACACAGCCAAAGACAAGATAGCTCATATTATTTACACCTGATAGAAGCATGGTGTTAATTATTGTTTTGGCCCATTTCTTTGTCTCTCTTTTAAATCACGAGGTTGAGAATGGTGATGAAGAGTGGTTGTGGTGTCATGTGGAAGTGACACAATCCTAAAGGAGTGGAATTATTGACTCGGCATGCTGATTGATGTATATATGAACGAAAGGCTGAGATGCTTAAGTTTCTTACAGACCAAGTAAGGTTTTAAATTGCAGTTCACATTGCAATTGCAATTGCTGCAAAAACATTCGATTGTGTGTGGTTTTAGAGGTTTCTCTTAATCCAATATCAAAGAACGATATTAGCATGTCCTGCATTTTATATCTGGAATCTTTGGTTATGTTACAATGATTGGGAATAAATTTGGTTTGACGATAAAATAAATAGAGAAATGTTATTTATACAACAAATTATACAATAAAGTGTGACTCAGTTTTATCAAATTGGTTGGGGGCTGATATTTGATTTTCTATGCTAAGTAGTAATCTTAACCATGGGATGATAACAACAATTTAGAAGGATTAATTGCTCAAATATTAACTTAATAAAAATAAATTAAAAGTGGTCATAGGCCGAAACCAATGCAATTGCGTTCAATCTAACTAGTAGGGCCAAAACTAAGCCTGAAACTGATACATACAGGAAAGTAGGGATGACAATTGCTAAAGTACCTTCTTTTTCTTTTTTACATATTTTATTATTATCTAAAATATCCTTCCAGTGGCTAAATGTACTCCCCCCCCTCAAAGCTTCGTCCTCGCGACAAATTATTCACTATTGACTACATCCTCCGAATTTGACAAGACGAACAATAGTCCGAACCAATAAAACTTTGACACCTGTCCATAGATTTTATTTTAAATATTCATTTATTTTAACAATTAAAATTTTAAAGGAGGGTTCAAAGGAGGCTCTCCGAACCTGAACCTTTCTTGCAATCATGAGCGTTCAGCTTCTCTGTCTACTTTGATGACTGAGAGTTAGGGTTCTACTGGTGTTAGTAGGCCTCGATTGATTGGGATTCTCTGTGAAAACATGTTTGGTGGAATCTTGTG
This sequence comes from Pueraria montana var. lobata, assembly GCA_026413185.1. NCBI lineage: Eukaryota > Viridiplantae > Streptophyta > Magnoliopsida > Fabales > Fabaceae > Pueraria > Pueraria montana. The sequence goes on along the minus strand of CM048650.1, from coordinate 57,168,171 downwards.
TTGTGAGTAATAATAATTTAGTGTAGGATAGTGTCTATAGGTGGCTGTTGCAATTGCGTTTTTGAAAATTGCAGTGTTGCTTGTAGGATTTGGATAATTGGATTTATGTTAGGTCCTTTCTTTTTCAATGGAAGGCCATATCTGGTTTTGCTTGAGGCATCCTAGCTATCAGTAGGGTGGAACCAGTTTTATGCCATCCGTGTCATAGCTTGGATGTAAAATGTTCTTTGTAAAGTTTTTATTGAAATAGTTTAAAGACATTTAAATTTGTGTTGATGGGAAATTATTGTATCTGGAATTTACAATGTAAATCTGTCCTTTTTACAAATTCTATATACTGTAATTTACAACTTCAGAATCTTTTGTATATCACTTTGAGAATGGTGGTGCAGAAGTACTAATGGTTACTAATGGTAAATTACTTGCCTACAGGTGATGATCTTCCAATTTTTTAATGTCTTTTCTTCTTGCTATTCTTATTGAGTTTCTAATAACACCCTAGGAAGTGGGAACCTGGCATCGTGAAGGTTTTTGAAATAATTTCTAATTCTGATATTAATTCATGATGTAGAATTTAACAAGCAGTACAGGTGTGTAAAAAAAATCGGTTAAATTAAATTAATGTTTAAATATTTTTTTAGTCCTTGCAATTTAGTATTTTTTTTGTTTTTCGTCCTTGTAAAATTATTATTTTTATTTTAGTCATTACAAATTATGTTTGTTTTGTTTTTCATCCTTATAATGATTTGGAGAACGTCTTTTTCACTATTCAAAGCGCTATCTAAACCACTTTAAGGACGAAAAACAAAACAAATATAATTTGCAATGACTAAAACCAAAAAAATAATTCTGCAAGAATGAAAAGCAAAAAAACGCTGAATTGCAAAGACTAAAAAAATATTTAAGCCTTAAATTAAACCACACTTAAAAAATCAAAATAGTGCCAACTGATTTTTAAACCACATGCTTTACTTCTTAATAAATGGTTAAGTTATCCAATTTTAAAAAGTGCGTTTGATTAAAAACTGGTTATGGTTTTCAAAGTAAATCTTGGTTTTAAAAATAAGTTTTGAATTAAAAAAATATTTTTGAAACCAGCTTTGAATTAAAAACTAAATTAAACCATTTGGTTATGGTTATTTTGGTGGCAACGATTTGGAAGTATGCTACTCTGATATGTGGAGGAGGTGGCATAAAATTTTGAGTAAAACCAAAGGAGCATTAGTGGAAGACTCAGCTACTGTCATTGATGATTTTGTGCAGACAATCCATGAATTTTGTAAGATACACCAATCAGAAGATTGTAACATACATCACTTGGGGGAAAGGACTTGGTGTATTTAAGGTTGTTATTATTGGGGAAGCACTATGCAGGTAGTTTGTATGTTCTGTTTTGATCACTGAATTGAACTAAACTATCATCAGTATTGACATTCCTTGAGTCAATGCTGATATTTCACATTAATAAAATTAGTGTGTTTTACCTTTTAAAAAAACTAAATTCAACTGTCCATTAACCAATTGAAGTACTGATATGAAACCAATTTGGAAAAAATCAAATTAATTTTGAAAAGGTAAAGGGAATCTTAATCTTAATGGCAATGGCTTATAAAAGAAATTCCTGTTACTTTGGGAATCTTTTCAGATTAACAACACTTGACTTAGGAAACAGAATCTCATGAAATTTCACCATTGTTACAAAAGAAATAAAATTGAACCAGTTTGCCCAAAACAATATACTGAACCATTTTATACAAATGTATTCATAAATTGACATACAAATAGAATTGAATTGCATCAATAATAACAATATAATCAGTTTTATGAAGAAGAAAAAACCAATCCCAGCCATGCCATCACACCACTGACCAAATAAACAGATTTGGTAACAATAACCATGATCAAAATCAGAAACCAAGACACTAGCAAGCACATCACCACCAATAGTGGCAACTTCAACGAAACCGATAAGGTCTCTTAATCGTGGGCGACTTCCACCTCAACCAAAGAAACGAGGCAAACTCCAACAACATGCCTAAACTGTACAAAATTTTCGACAAGGAAATTATTGCTCCTTTCTAATACTGGTTTTATACTTATGAAACGGTGGTGGCAGTCGTCTACAAGGCCTTTGCTTCGCCGGAGATCCTTCTCTCTATAGGCCGTCGTCTTCGTCTTCTACCTGGTTGCCAAATTGGTGAGTGTGAAAATCTGGGATGAATGAGGGGTGTGGTCCCGAGGAGAGGAAAGGGTAATTTTAGAAATAATTTTAATTTTAAAAGGTTAAATTAAGTAAATATTTGACAATAAAATAATTGACAGGTGTCAACTGTCAACTTCTTAATGGGTCGAAGGATCTTTCCGCTGGTTTGTTTCGGAAGATCTAGCATTTCTCTTCACCATTATATTACACTATGTAGAAGTAGTTACAAGACTCACTATAAAAAAAATAGCAAATTATACTTGTATTCTCTTAACGTTTTTTAAATTACAAATATCATCACTTTTTTTTTATTCCTACATTAAACCTCCTTTATATTTGAAAACATTACACTCATACCTCCTTATATATTACACTAACACCTCTTGAAAACATTATACTGACACCCTTAACACTCCTAAAAGATAGGCTACTGCAATAGTTAGTTAAAAAAATAGGAGGTATTTGTATAATTTCACAAAATTTCAGGAATGATTCGTGTAATTTATCCTATATAAAATTAAATTTTTTAAAAAATTTGTTCTGATGCCAGTATTAATAACCAAAAACCAATTTTCATCACTAATTTCATCTCTAATACATTAACTCTTTTTTTAAGTGACGGGTATTTAACACAGCCCAATCAAAAAGAGGTAATAGCCGAGTGATCACTAACTTTGTTACCAATTAATTAGGGACTTAAGTAGTTGAATATGGTCTTCATATATAATCTTAGGAAGTCACCTGACGTGGCAGTGAGGTATGGATTGGTGTCATCCTCAAGGGAAACAAAAATAACATGTTGCTTGTTGGTGCATAAGCATAAGGGTGGTCAAGCACCAAAGGAGGGTCCGTGATATAAAATTGAACGTGTCGTAGTTAGAGTGGACAAGTTGAACCTTGTTGGTGTAATCTTCCAAGAAACTACCAATGGGAAGCAAAGCGTGGGCTTTTGTCACGGCGCATGGACCATGCTAGGGCGGAAATTGTTTGTCTCTGTATGGCTTTGCATGGTGAAGTTAATAACTTCAATGGAATCCATAGGAAAGCCAAGCTAGAAACTTCTGCATGGTATAGATTGGCATGTGCAGGTCAGAAACTCTGTTTTGATTTTCGTTTTAAACGATGGTATATTATGTGATAGCCTTTTTTTTTTATGTGTGATGTATATTATGTGAGGGAGTGCCGCGTTTTATTTGTAATATTGCTCTATATCTTAAAGGAAAAATATGCTTGGAAACCCAAATTCTAGTTAACACCCAGTGAGAGAGAGAAAAATATAAGTTTGACAGGTAATATGATATAATAGAAGAAGAAAGATAAAGAAAAATAAGAGATGTTGATTGCGAGTTTAAAATAAAGAGATGATTAAATATCATTACCTCTTCTACAACACACCACACCCGACAAAGCAGCTCAAACAAGATATTGAACAAAACAAGAGGTGTATGTTGTTGGGTAACAGTAGTGGTGGAAAATAGTGTAAGCTATGTTGATTAAAAGTAATAAAATTATTTAGAAAAAAATAGATAGGCAATCACAATGCTATTCAACACCTACACTGTGTTTGATAGAGATGAATGAAAAGAGATAAAAGTGTGAGGAATGAAAAGAGATGAAAGAGAGATAAAAGTGATATTTTTGGTATAGAAAGAGATGAAATATTTGAATTAAAGTGGTTAGGTGGATAATAAAAAAAACTAAAATTAAATAATTATAAAATTCCAAATTTACCCTAACCTTGAAAAAAAATTGGGACGACGAAAACATTTTTCTTTTTAAAATTAAATTGGCATAATCGATTATGGTTAAAACTATAATCGATTATGTTAATTTTTTTTGGCAAAAACATTTTTTTAAGAATAAAGTTGAAGGAAAAAAAATTCGTGAGGGACCAGCACTGTATGACACAGGTTTATGATCACTGTCTGCTCTTTAAGATATAATTCCATATTAACTTTTTATTAATGTTCAGTAATTATCAAGTTACAACCTGATCCAATTGCTTAACTTTGTCACATCCTTTTTTTCCTATTTAGGCAGTTGAAGAAAGCCACGGGTCTATAGTGACTAGCATGGCACAAGAGTTGAAGGGTAGTATAGGAAATAATCTCTTACAGCTTCTTTTTATTGTAGCTTTCGTTCTTTTTCATCTCATTTTAAGGTGAAAGTGTTTTAACATGGGATTTACACACTTTCACTAATTTTCACTTGCCTTTTAGTTGTTCCAAACACTGGGCCATTTCCACTTTCACCTCCTTTACACTTTATTTGGTTAATAAAAGAAAATGAAAGGAAAGAAAGGTAATAGAAAATGAGATGATTTTTTGGTTGTTTTGTTGGAAAGAAAATAAAAGGAAAGAAAAATAATAATTTTCTCTTCCCTTATTTGTTTTAGATGAAAGTGAAGGGAATGAAATATGTATATTTATAAAATGACATAAACACCCTTAAATAAAAATCATATGTGATAAAGAAAATAAAAATATGAAATATTAACAAAATATCCTTTTAACTTAATATTATATTATTATTTTAATAATATTAAATAAATTTAAAAAGTCACATTCTTTTATATATTTACACATTTAAAAATATTTTTATTAACATTATTTAAATAATTTCTTTTTAAATTATTTTTTAATAAATGTTTCTAAACATAAATTTATTATTCAAACTGATTTTTTTATTAATCAAAATCCACGTATTTGTAATCTGAATTAGAAATTTATGTATCCCATTGTTTAATTAATTTGTATGTTATACATAAAGTGACAGCGTAAATTGTACTTAGATTTTTAACAAAAAAAAATGTACTTAATTTGAAGTAGAAAGTACTTATATATTTAACAGCTGTAAGAAAAAGGATGATAACTATTTTCAAAAACGGATGCAGATGCTAAGATGCATGACGAATGCAAAACTTATTTTTTATTTTTGACTTAAATATCTTTTTAGTTCTTGTAATTTAGTGCTTTTTTACTTTACGTCCTTGCAAAAAAAAAATTTTAATTCTTGCAAATTATGTTTGTTTTGTTTTTCGTTCTTAAAGCAGTTTAGATAGAACTTTGAATAGTGGAAAAAAATGTCGCTTTAAGGATGAAAAACAAAACAAACATAATTTACAAGGACTAAAAAAAATTGTAAGGATAAAAAGCAAAAAAAAAACACTAAATTAAAAGGATTAAAAAGATATTTAAACTTTTATTTTTTTATAAAATTGTAGAAGTCAAGGGCAATGGTGTCTAATCCAGAATAAATTCAGGCTCTCTCTTCCCTTTCTTTCCGATTTGGGAAGAATGACTTTTTGTATGGGACCCACCTATAAAAACTCTTTCCTTCCCCTCTTTCAGTTAAACCAAACGACGGAACCTCAATCTTTCTTTTCTTTCCTTTTCCTTTCTCTTCATTTTCATGTTAATCAAACACAAGGTTAAGCTCTCACCAACTTTCACCTCTTGCATTTCAGTAGAACTAAACACACTGTTAGTAAGAGAAAGAAAAAAGGAAAAAAATTATAGATATGATATCTGATATTATGTAATAGGAAGAGAGATAAAAGATGTTGATAGGATGTTTAAAATTATGAGATGCTTATATATCACTACTCAAATTATTTTGCCAAAGAGTCCTGATATTCATCCACCCCATTTTGGGGTGGATTGGGATGGAAAATAGAGAGATAGAGAGAACAGAAAATAAAAATAAAAAAGAGAAAGTAATAGATATGATAGATGATATAATGAAAAGGGAAGAGAGAGATAGAAGAAAAAAATAGGATAGAAGTGAGATAGAAGAGAAAATGAATGTTTGAGTAATTTTTTCCTTTTGTTAAAGAAAAAGTGTTGCCGAAAAAAGAGCCAAATGGTCAGAGCAAGAAAGAAAATTAAGAAATGAAGAAAGAAGTAACAATAAGAAAAAGTGAAATGGAGAGAAAAGGAAGAAATATTTGAAAAAATAAAAAGAGGGAGAAAAGAAAAAAAAATCCAAATGAAGTTATTTAAAAAAAGGTACATTTAATTATAAGAGGGGTATGTTTAGTAATCGTCGGTTGGGATTCGTGCCTTTAGGATTATTAGGATCTTGAGAAAAAGATGAGGCCGAAACCACGGCCCAATCCTGCCTAAACCCAATATGAGAGTAGAAGGATTTAAAGTGTTAAATACATATTTCAAGGATTTATTAATATACAAAAGGAAATGCATAGTTAGGAGAATGACAAATTAACATTTTAAGAGGCTAACATGCAACTGGTACGTGTCACTCTTTACATCATGGAGACAAAATGTCTTGTGTGCAAGAGACAAATTCTCTTGGGAAGACACGTCACAGTGCAAGAATCTCACTTGCAATGGCGGTGATTGGGGAAAACTAGTCTAACTAAGGTGGGATGGCAAAAAACTTGAAAAGAGGGAAGAATGTAATCATTAGAAAGCTAACTAAATTCTATGGGATTGTTTATTTCACCGAATCATTTTATATTTTCAGGAATTACATCCCCAAAAATATTATAGGTAGGAATGTTATTTCTTGACATATATAAAAATGTGTTTGGTTAAATTTTAGCATTCCTAGGAATATTTTAAAGTTTTAAAATAATAAATGAAAAATAAAGTTAAAAATCGAAGTTATAATGGAGTTAGAGAATAACTTCTTACATTTTCATGGGGCGCTTGTTTCACGAAATCTTTTTTCATTCCCGAAAATGTTATTCCAAGGAATATAACATGTGAATATCATTCCTGGGTATTAAAAAAAATGTTTGGTTAACTTTTAATATTCCTGGGAATACTTTTTAAAATTTAAAATAATAAATAAAAAATAAAAGTAAAAATAGAAGTTACAGTGTGGTTAAAAAATAACTTCCCACATTCTCATGGGAATGTAACTTTCCCACCCACTCACGATGGGAATAAAAATAGTGTAAAAAGAGAATGCAGCTTTCCTTGGAATGAAGGATACCCAAAAATATTTTTTGATAACCTCCTAACAAATATGAGAATAAGTATTCCCACTTTCATATTCCCGGGAATACAAAAACATTTTGTGAAATAGGAATGTAACTTTCCCACCCCATTAGCATGAGAATAAAAGCTATGTAGACATGGGAATGCAACTTTCCTGGGAATAAAAGATACCTGAAATATTTTTTAATAACTTCCTAACAAACATGGGAATAAACATCTCACATTTATATTCCCGAAAATGTAGGATGATTTCGTGAAATAAACGCCCATTATGGGTTAGATGGATCTTAATTTAGTAGACAAATTAGTTGGCTTCTAATAAGATTGTCTTTATAAATACCATGGAAAGTTCATGTTCATTTTGCGAGAAATTCTTAGTTAGGCACAAACCCAACACATCATCCTTACACACAACCAATAAAAAATTTACAACTAATAAAATAAAAAACAAATAAATCCAACCTAAAAAATAAAAAAACCTAATATTTAAAACAAATAATCAAATGCCACGATTTTCTCTCTAATATTTATTTGTAACGATATCTCTTTCCTTTTATTTCTATATATATGAAAACCTTTGTCATGTGTGTCTCTATTTTTAAAGATTAGCACCGTAATACCTTTGGCTTTCAATGGAGACTATTTTTTTTCTTTTACTTAATTTTTTTGGTACAATACACACATATAAAATAAAAAAAATATTAATAAAAATAAATAAATAAAAATCACATGAATATTATAATAAAAATAAAATCAATACATATGATTAATATGCCTTATACGATCTATAAATATATGCAAATTCTTCTATTTAGTACTTATCCATTATTTAAAAAAAAAATTAAAAGCTAATTCATAATTTCATAGATTAAATAATTATTTATCATATTAAGGTAATATATCATTTAAAATAACTTTGTAATGTACATAATAAAATAACTTATAATATAGACATTTTATTTCCATCATAAGGCTGATTTTTAAAAAAAAATGGTTAACATTTTTTAAATAACAAACTTCACGTAAAATTTTAAATGTCAAATTTTATTAGGTGACAAAGATTTTGATATAGAAATAAAAAGAGAGAGACAGTTACACATAAAAATAGTGGACATAAAATAGTGGATTTTATTTATTTGTTTTAAATGTTAGTTTCTTTATTTTACATGTGAATTTATTTGTTTTTTATTTATTAATTAAAAGGTTTTGATATATATAGAAATAAAAGGAAAGAGATATCGTTATAAATAAATATTAGAGAAAAAAATCGTGAGATTTGATTATTTGTTTTAAATATTAGCTAAGAATTCCTCTCATTTCACACCACTTAAACTCATAATTTTAAAAATCGGATCGAGCATTAAACTGTGACCCGCGGATTTTGAGGACTCGGATCGGGTCACACACCCCTTTTCTCTAGGTTGAGAGACGCGCTCTGCTGGTGGCTCGGAAATGCGCGTGCAGGCTTGTGACATGTGTTATGCATGTTGCCTTTATTTAAAAAAAATCCAACATTGACGCATGCAGAAATCGATCTCCTGTCTTCAACGTCAAATGCTTGAAGACTAACCACTAAACTATGAGCTCAATTGGTAACTATATGACAAATTATCTATATAAATATAATATTAAATATATAAATATATAAATTAATATAAATTATATGTACATATTTTTTTTGAATAGAATATATGTATATATTTATATAAATAAATATAAATACATAAATTTATTACATTTTTATTATAATTTTATTGTTTCATACTTGTTATCATTACATGCTAATGAGTAATTTCTATCTATTACATTACATATAATACAAAATCTAAATAAAAAATCTTAAACTGTTAACCCCGTGCAACGCACAGGTCAAAATCTAGTTATTGTAAAAGTCAACAAACTTATCATATATGATGGATTTTGATTGGATGCCAGTGTAAAATTTTTTTACAATGTCACTGTCAATGTATCACCTATTTTCTCAATATTATTACTATAAAAGTTTTTATATTGTCAACCAATTAGAAATTATAAGTGGTATACTTTTAAAGTAGATATTTTAAAACTCAACAAACTTATCATATATAACTATTTATGATTGAATAAGAGTTTTTGTTTAGAACTTCATGGATGAATGTCAATGGATTTTAACTTAAAGAATGAACTTATGAAATTATATTAATTTGTGATGTAAATTTTTTTTGGCTTTTTTTTAGGGTAGGGTATAAATTTTTTAATTTTTTTTTAATACAGACCGGGTCAAGTGGGTCAATTAGTGATCCACTGGTTCGACCATTAATCCAGTGATCCAATGCCTTGATTGGGTCAATCACCGGTTCGGTTTTTAAAACTATGCTTAAACTACTTATTTAGACTATCTTTTTCTAACTACAATAATCTCATCTCATAAATAAAGAAAACAGATTCACTTGAAAGGCAGGAAACATGTTCATTTCAAAAGAAAACTTGGCCACGGTTTTGGTTAAGTAGTTATTTTGGGGTAAATATTTTGGTTAAGTATTTTATTTTTAGCTCCACTTAGGTTATTTATTATATTTCAATTTTACATACTGTTTTACTTACTTTTTCTTTACTGTTTTATTACTCTCAAAATTTGATTTCCACGTCTTCTAATACTTCTGAAATTATGCTTAAAAAAATGCATCCTAATTCATTTTGGTTGCAAAAAAGAGCTAAATCGTACTTTTCCTGGTTAACATGATCTTCTATCATGTTGTTTTAGCTCGTTCTGGAAGTTGTTGAAGCTTTCTTTGGTAGTTCTCATGATTTTGAAGTACATTTGTTAATTTGTGTTTTTCGTTTCTTAATGATCGAGCTTCTTGTGAAGCTTGACAGATTCTCATATATTGAAGATATGTGTAGTTGCAAATGCCTTAGATTCAATATAAAAAGGGTGAGATTGATATAGGAAAGATACGATGCCTTAATTAGTTGATGAAACGATCACTACAATGCATTAAAAATTATGGGATCCCTATTTTTGGTTTAAAATCTTATAATGTCCTATTTTTCTGTCCATTCCTTGTTCCTTAATTAAAAATTGTCACAACAATTAAAGAGTTTACGTCACTTTTTCTTTCGGTTTAATGGAAGATTGATAGAGTTAATGTGTCATTCACCATTAGTTTCTTCCATACATGTTCTTGGCCATGTAACATCCCAGAAATTAAACTAATAAGATAAATAAATGTTTTTCTTGCATAATTAAAGAGTCTTTTGTATAATATAAGAATGATAGATAACAATATTGAGAGTATTAGAATGGCCCATATTGAGAGAGTAACTCATTTAGAGTTTATTCTAATGATTTTTTTTTAAATCTAATGATTCTAATGAGTAACTAATCTTAATTATTAAATTTAAAGAAAATACTTCATCCGGCTTCAAATATAAGCAAAATTTTGACTTGAGGTTTGAATTTAAATATAAGCAAAATTTTAACCAACTTTCTTAGTTAACGTGAAACATATTTTTATTTTTACTTATATTTGGAGCCGAATGAGTAAATGATAAAGATGAAGAGTAACTTTAAAAGAATTATTCTTGAAATAACTTGAGATTCCTTCCTATATATATAGAGATTCTAGTGAGAATACTTGCTTATGTGATAAAATGAAAACAACTAATAATAATCATTATATCAAAGTTAAAAATAACAGTTAATAACAACAATAAGATCAAAATTAAAAATAATAGATTACTAAGATTAAAACACTTAAATAAATCTCAGTCTTTTGTTAATGCGTAATTAACAATGTCATAAGAATCTATCAACTCAGGTCAGACACACATGCATCCACTGCCGGAATCTATCAATCCATGCCAGAAATTTCTCACATTTCAGGGTTGAGATCTCGCATCGTCGCATTCTTGCATTTGAGTTGGTGTCACATTGTCGCATTCTCGCTCTCCCACGCTCTTGCGATTTCGGATTTGCACACTGTCGGATTCTTACAAAATTGAGCACTTCTATGACGATATTAGAGGAATTATTGGGTCAGTTCTTCATTCTCGTCTATTGCGATTTGGACACAAAACCCTAACTCTTTGCTATTGATTTCGCTTATGCGCTTCGGGTGGGAAATGGGTTCACGGCCGGATCTTGTTTTTGGTACGTGTAACGATGATTCCATGGTCTTTTTAGCTAATTCAGATCTAAATGCTATTGGTTGCGGAGCAAGGTTTGAACTCAAATGCTTGGATTTGCTGTCAGAAGATTGCTACTAATTGCTCTTGTATCTTTCTTCCAATTAGCCATTGAATTTATTTGTTTTGCAGGTAAGATAAATTTGTTTACAAAATGGCTATGAGGGAGCAAATGTCTGAAAGGGATCGGATCGTTTTGAGATTTTGAATGATCAACATAGGTAATTTTGGTTAGTTTAAGTATACTCAGTTTAGATAGAAAAAATGGTAAGTAGAAGAGTAAAGGCATGAATTATGTAATGCAGGTTGATTTAGTTGGAGGTCACTGTGTGATGCTGGGGACAATGTCAAAATTGGTTTTCCCATGGCCTTCACCACCACCATGCTTTCGTGGAAGGTTATTGAGTTTGGTGGACTAATGAAAGGTGAGTTGCAGACTGCCAGAGAGGCCATTTACTGGGCCACTGATTATCTTCTCAAAGCTACTGCACATCCAAACACTATGTTCAGGTTAGTTATACACTCTTGCTAAAATCAACTGATACACTTAACTTTTTTGTATTTTACCTTTTTAATTTTCTTGTAAGTACTAGATAAGTCTTCTTTAGGGAGAGAATGGGGAACTCAGATTCGGATCTTGGTTTGATTTGGCTTTGCAGCAGGTGGGAGAGACCCAAGGACATGGACACTCTTTTGTGCAAATTACTGTAAGGTGAATGCCTTAGATAGTTATTTTAATTCAATAATGTTGAGAATGTATTAGTTGTGTACTAATCTCTGCAGATTTTGTTGGCATGGGGAATCCATAAATGAAATCAGGACTCAAACATTAAAGCCATCACTTGTGATATCAGCAAGCGAAGTAAATGGCTTCACCATATTTTCACTATTTCAAGAATCCTTTGTTTTTCATTAATGACATCTAAGGTTGATCAAGATGAATCTATCCAGTTATGCATTTTGATAATTTGCTGGAGCTAGAGGACATAGTAATGAAGTCTCAAGTGTTTAACTATTTTCTGGCAAAAATACCAGCATTTACAAAAAAACCGCCACAAACCGGTACTGACACCTGTAGTCCTCACAGTTATTTTAGCCGCCAGAATTGTCATTTGTGGCGGTTTTTAGCCGCCCCAAACTGTAATTTTGACTGCCAGAAATAGCATTTTTTTTTGTAGTGTGTAATATAAAATATTTATTATTAATATTTTTTATTAAATACATATATAATTTATATACAAATGTAAATAAATTTATTAAGACAATATTTTTTTAATTTAAATGAATATTTATATAAATTAAAATAATATAAGATGTAAAATTATTTAAATATATACCCATATTCATAATTATTTTAATATACTTTTTAAATATGTACATATATACTAATATATATACTTATATAACATTTAAAAATATTTGAGAAACACGTTAGAAAATCATAATAATATAAATTATAAATTCAACACAAGGGTTATTACATTAGTATATTTAAAATTATGGTTTTATCTAAAATTTACTACTAAATAATTCTGATAGTCAAATAGTTTTACCAACATGTTGTTGGTCTGAGTGGTATTGAGTTTAGTCTCGTTAAGTACGATTTTGGGTGAGTCTTGTAGATTTAAAAAACGTGGTTGGTCAAATAGTCTGTACCAATATCATGGTGATCCAAAATAGTCAAATAGTATTACTTTTCTTTGTTTTCTTTTATTTTTTTATGAAACTTTTCTTTGTTTTAATAGTTTTTTTTTCTTTTTTTTACATGAAAAAATTATTAAATTAATTATAAATTTGAAAACACTTTAAAAGTAATTTAATGCATAAAAATAAGAGTTTAATGGTGATACACTGACAATGTAAGACAATTTAAGACAATTTTACACTGTCATCTAATCACAAATAATTGTTGATATGCTTTTAAGATAATTTTGTAAAAGTCAACAAATTTATCATATATAATTTTAAGATAACTTTTACATTGTCAGTGCATAGAGTGATTGTTTTTTTTATTAAAAATAATCAATTATAATTTATGAATAAAACAAAAGGAGTCCAAGTAAGTGCGTAAGTGTTGGTGAGTGGTAGCATAACGCATGAGGTAACGATGTTAATTTCCCACTTGTCGGTGAATATATACATTTCCTTTTGTGTTTTTGGTACAGAATCTATTTTTCCTTACATAAGCAAAGTCGTCATTTTTTTACAAATAAAATCAAAAGTGCTTTTTTATTTGGGTTTAGGGTTTTACCAAATAAATATAACTTTACAAATTATTTATCTAAATAATATAAATATTATTGATCAATTTAAAATAATTTTTGTTATATGTTTTGTGATAGTTTATATAGCATCACAATAACCAATAAGGTCAAACACAATTGGTATAATTTGGTTTTTTTTTTTTTTTTTTTATTAGTAATAATTTGGTTCTTTAAATATGTTACTTAATTCTTGTTCATTTGTATGAAGAATATTTTGTTGAAAGAGGAAAAACTCACTTTGATGAAAGAACTTAGTCCCTCACTATACATATTCGTGAAAAGGCATATAATCTAGGAGAGGGACGAGAGAGAGGTAGATCCAAATCCATGCCAACACTTTTTCCGACGCAGCTGTTGTCGGGGCAACAATCGCTGACGACATCCCGGACGAGTGCTTCGCTTTCATTTTCTAGTCACTTAGCACTATCGCCTACAACCATTGCTCTGTCGTGTGCCGCCACTGGAACCAGTTCAAAGAGCAAAACCATTGCAGCTATTGCATTGATGCATAATTGTGGTGATCTCAAAGAACTCCCCGTGCAAGTCTTTGCGAAATAACCAAGCGCTCTGAGGGCAGGGTTGCAAGTTTCCAACCCTCCATCCGAGGAACCCTCTATGTATGTGTTTGGTTAACCGTTTGAACCCACGATCAATGAAAAACACGCGTTACAAGACACAAAAGTAAAAGTAATGAGAATAGTTTTTTTTTAACGACCGTTACATTAAACGTAACTGGTTCCCAAACATACTCTATGTGTGTTTAAGACTCCTGGCAAGAAAAGTGGTTCTTTGCTTCTTGCGTTGCTGCAAACAGAATGGTTTTTAGGAAACACGTTTGCGAGTTAAGATGCAACAACGTGGGGAAAATTCAACGAAGCATCATCCCCTTGAAAGCCAAAGCAACAACATTATACACTATAACAACCATGTCAGGGTGTGCAAATGTTTTGAGCCATACACGTGCGTTTTTGTTATTAGGTTGCCGTGGCTTACACACCCATTTCTCATTCCTTTTGCCTCTCTCCTTTGTCCACCAAGTGAACGAACAAGTGGGCAGGCAGGGAGAGAGGCTAAGGCAAAGTGATGGACAAATATTGGAGATAGCTAGGTAATAAAAAACCTTTTTACATTGATTATTAAGATACTCAATGTAAAAAGTACTTTCTACATAATATTTTTTACATTGTTTATTTTAACAACCGATGTAAAAAGTTTCATTTATTTACTCAAATGTCACTTTTTTAGTTTTTATTTTTTACATAGGTTATTAAGCAATCGATGTCAAATCTCAATGTAAATTAAATCTGTTTTTTCCCTTGTGACTTAAGTGGAGTGATGATATATGAACATTTATATTAATTAAATACGTTATTAATGTTTATTTTTTTTTATGTTTTTTTATTACAACATAATAGCTATTATATTTATACATTTCTCTCTTTTTTTTTTCTCTCTAGATATTATCTAGATGTTAGGTGTCAATGAATTTATTTCTTAAGATTTATCATGCTTTACAGAAATCTCCCAATATAATTTGGTCATTTAGGATTTAGTTTATAAGATGGATTAAAAAGCCTAATAAAGTTACTAGTAAAGTTAGATATGAATTTAGATTAAAAGATTGCTTAAAAGTTTATTTTAAATAAAATAATGGCTAATAATATTTTCTAAATCTTATTTCACTAAATTATTAAAAATTAAAAATTATTAAAAAGTCATTAACAATGAATTATAATAAGCTTAAAAAGTGGAATTAATTAAAAAAACTAGCCTAGATTGGAAAGTATGTTAAGGGAAAAGTTTAATTTTGTATCTATTAATTTAAAATAATAAATTTTAGCAAAAATAATTTATTTGGCGTCGAATTTTCAGAAAATGAAATTTTAAGACTTAAAACAAATCAAATACTAGTAGTAAATTATTTACAAGAAGTAATGCCCCAAATTCTGCCTAAGAGATCACTCCCTTTGTAGATAACAAATAAAATTATTATCTTATCCTATCAACATATATAAGCAAGAAGACATATAAAGACGAACCTGTAGCACATATACACCAAATATCTCTTGAACCCTATAATTACCTCTTAACTCCAACTCTCTCACTAACTTAGAAATAAACTTGGGGTAAAATATTTATCTTCATGTTTTAACTTAATTTTTATATTTGTATATAAATGTTCTATTAATAAAATAATTAAAATAATGTAACATTATAAATACTTGAAAATTATTATTTTGGATTTTAAAAAATATTCAACAAAATTTTTATTTGTTAATTACATAAAATAATTAATATGTATTCAACAATTAAAAATATCTTTAATCTAGTCGTTTAATCATAAAAAAACTTAATATTAGTTTTTATTTAATTAATCGTAAAAGTCTCATGATTATAGGTTTTGATATATGTAAAACAAAAAATATGTAATTGTAAATTTTTAAAATAAATTACACAAGAAATTAAGTAAACTAAAACTTTTTTTTTTTACTGCAAGTAAACTAAAAGTTAGAAATGTTCATAATATGGATGAACAGTGAAAAAAAGGACAAGTGAGTCATTACACTTGAATAAATAGTACAATTAACTTCAATGATTAATGAGAAAAAAGATGTAAGTAAGTAAATTAACTTGAATAAAATAGTGTTTTTATAAAGGTTAAATCTCAGCCTTTGAAATTTTTAAGGCTACCTGTCACATAAAGGTGAAAAGAAATGGTGATGTCCATTTCTTTAACTAATGGAGAGGATACAAACTCCCATACGAGATACTAGGGATTAAGAATGATGACCCAGGCTATTTTGGGGGACTGCATAATGTCTCCCACCGTGCGTAACTAATATGCACCGTTAGATTTTGAGATCAATGTGGGACTACCGTACAACCGTTCACACTAAATTTTTTTTTTTAAAAGGGATTTTTTTTTCTGTTTAAGTTTTTTTTTAAAAAATGACCATTCTTCTCCGTTGTTGCTTTATTTCTGCCTCTCTTCCCATTTTTTTGTCCGTCATTTTATCTTGATTTTTATTTTTAGTCCCTCATAATTTTTTTTTATTATTTTTAGTCCCTCATAAATTGTTCTGTTCTGTTCTATTTTTAGTCCATCATAAATTGTTTTGTTCTATTTTTAGTCCCTAGCATTAATTTCAACTGTTAAGTGATGACATAAACTGTGTGTGTGAAAATTTCCTAATTAAGTTTCTAGTGACTTTTAACCGCTGCAAATTTTTTTGTGATCATAAATGTTTATTTTTGTAACATTTTTTGTGATTTCAGAAAATCTAGTGTTCGAGATTTTGATTTTTGATTTTATTTTTTAACATTTCTGACAGTTTTAGTTTGCCAAAAAATTTGCGGTAGTTAAAAACCACTAGAAACTTTAAACAGAAGAAGAAGGATCCCTTTTTTTTTAAAAAAAAAATCTAGTGTAAACAGTTGTATGGTAGTCCCACATCAATAAGCAACAACGGAGAAGAAGGGTCATTTTTTTTATAAAAAAAAAATTAAACAGAAAAAAAAATCCCTTTTTAAAAAAAAAAATCTAGTGTGGACGGTTGTACGGTAATCCTACATTGATCTCAAAATCCAACGGTGCATATTAGTTACGCACGGTGGGGGACATTATGTAGTCCCCCAAAATAGCCTGCGTCTAAGAATGATTATATGATACTGTTATTCTTGTTTTCTTACTTGCATTTTAAAAAATACTTGCACTTAGACTTATATATACATGCATATATAAATAGTTAAAATTTTAATATTCATATCTTTACTTTGTTGGGTACTTAGATATTCATATTTGTTACCCACATTTTAATAAACTATAAAATATCAATAAAAAATATATTGATTAAAAATACAACAGTAATTTAATTAAAATAATTACAAACATTACAATAAATTTCTACAATACCAAATTTATACTCGTAAGTCTGATGAGAAGGTGGTACACCCCAAACACGGGAGTTCATGAAGCTTGCTACGTTGATCCAATTACAACTTAGTAATTTACGTTTTAAATATATTTTTTTTATCAGGAAAAAAAGAATATATTTGTAAATACGAAAGTTAGACCACCACCTAACCAGCCCAGTTCACCAACTGGTTACTACATATTTATGATGGTAATAACACATAAGCTATACAAATTGCTCCCATCAACAAACACTAATCCAGATAGATACACATAAGACAGACATTAAAAAGCTAATACTTTAACCATTGGTTAGTTCCTTTAACTCATTGTAACGAGAGCTCATATAAGCTCATTGTAACCGCTTGTTTCTTTCAATGCAATATTTTTCATTTCTCCAAATTCAATACAATTAAACCGCAGAGAGGCTAAGTAAACTTGTAATCGCGATATCAGCATAAGGAAAAAATACCGCCCCTTTGACTTTATCATCCCCAAGGCCCAGCACTTGTTTTGTCATAAGATAGAGCCAATCATGCACCACTTTAAACCATGATATAATTTCTCCACGAGAACAGGGTATTGAATAAAAGAATGATGAATTTTTTATTGATTGAAAAACTGAACTGTACACTGATGTATATGTATATATATCATGGTTTTAAATTGTGATTCTGGTCGCGGTTGTGGCTACTGCGGTTGCGGGCATTACGGCTACTGCGATGCGGATTGCGGCCGTTGCGGCGTGAAATTATTTCATATTTGCACCAAACATAAAAAAAGAAATTATAATTATTGTAATTATTGGAATATCTTTTATTTATAAGATTGTATAAATTTTCATTCATTTTAAAGATTTTGCATTATTTTAATGAATAATTTATAATAGATTTGTAATAAAAATAATGGTATATAAATATAAAATTATTTTTCTTAAAGAATTTAATTCCTCAAATCTTCTTCTTTACTAATCACTATTTTTTTCTTCATAATTTCTTTAATCTCTCAAATTAAAATTTCCTTTCTAATTATCACTTTCCCAACTACTTGGCTCTATCGTGTAAAAAATTTATCTTCTTTCCCAATACTTTATTCCATCTTATCATATAATCTTCTCCCTACAAATTTTCTAATTTTTCTCTCTTTTCTCTCCACAAAATAATCTCTCTTAGTCCCTTCCCTCTAATATTTTTAAGTTGAAATTTTCATTCTCTCTTCTAGTCTTCTTGTCATGTCACAGTAAAAAGCCAAGGCTCACCCCACTAAAATAAGATAGAATAATTAAAAAAATCACTTCCCAATTTCTACTCTCCCACGATCTCACTCTCTTTCCCCCTTCCCCTTGTCCCACGACCCTCAGCTTTCCCAATTTCACACTTTTCCCCTCCGCTCTGAAATCTAGTGATCCATTTTTTTTAAAAAAAAAGAACGTAGATGAGAAAGGAAATAGGAACACAAACAAACAAAAGGCACGCACAAGGACACTCGCCAACGGAATCACACTCGCAAGTCCGGTCTAGTTGTTTTGAGAAAAAAGGTGGACCAGGATCGGTTGCAGTACTATTGCAGACGTTGTGGCTCCGTTGCATTGTGGCGTTTCACGTGAATTTGATTCACACCACAATTGCGGTCTATTGCCGTTGCGGTGAACTCCACAATCGCAATATTGCGGCCGTTTAAAACCATGGTATATATATATACAAATGAAACTAACAAACTCAATATTAAACTCGATATTGTATCTACCAATACAGGTCCCAAATAAATGCCAATCAACACAAGATACGACATCAAAAGCATGCATGAGTATCTCCCTACGTGAAATCCCGACAACAAAACCCATTATCTCTATTTACATGCATGATCAATGACGTCAACATAATGGCTGGCATAAGCAATTATCTAATCTTTTACATTAACCTCAAAAGGAAAACGAGCATATATATATATATATATATATATATATATATATATATATATATATATACCTACTGTTACACCATTCAAATAACTTTCAATTAGATGATGTTTTCTTAAAATTCACCGTTGGATTGAAAGTTCCTTTCACATAAATCATATGTACAAAATTTCATATTAATTCAAAATTATTTGCTACCTTATTTATGTAGATTAAAATCAACCTAATATAAACTTTTCAAAATATATTAAAACATGAATCATTTGATCAAATTTCCTGCAAATTTTCATGACCATAGGAAATTACTTGCGGATTTTCCTGCGAATTTATAAAGCACAGGAAATTTCCTGCAAATTTTAAAAAAATATATTTAAATAATGATTTTAAAATAATTTTTAAATTTACCAAAAAATATCTAAATTTATTTTTAAAATCTAGATAATTTTATTTAATTTATAAAATATTAATAAAATTATAAATTATTTAATTTATATTGCCAACTTGTTGAGTTATATAAAATATAACTCCTACATTAAATTATGAAATAAACATCAATATCAACCATTTTATATTTCAACGTTAAACTAAAAAAAATCACGTTATGAAACACGACGAAAAAGAGGAGCCTCTACCTTAGACACACAATAAAGTGGGTTGACTGGGACGAGTTCATTGTTCTGTTAAGATTTATATACTTGATGTGACTGATACTTTAAAAATATCACATGATTCTAGAGGAATGATCCCTGAGCATGATTGTCGGGTATGTGAATTCATCAAGAAACATGTAGATTGTCTCAATTTCAATTTAATTCCAAAACATAATAGTATAATACTACTGTACATTACTTTGTTGGGTATAAGTGATCAATAGAGATTTTGTATGAAATTTAATTCCAAAATATGTACTGTACTATATAAATCTGCATAAATTAATTTATATAATTTAATAAATATTTTTTGTAATATATAAATTTATATGATTAAAATAAAATATTTGATAAATATATTTATCATCTTAACTTTTAGAGTAAATTACCATTTTGGTTCATTAGATATACAACAATGTCATATTAGTTCTTGAAACTAAAAAAATTTCAAATAAAACTATGAAATTTCAGTTATTTCATCTAAGTTCCTAAATTTGACCACTTACTATTTATTTTGGTTCTTAAATATATGTTAATATTATCACATAAGTCACATATTTTTTTTAATACTAATATGATTGACAAATTACACTTTCAATGACTAATTTGAAAATTTCTTAATTTTCAAGAACTAATGTGACAATGTTATATACTTTCAGCATTTAAAATGATGGTTTACTTTAATTTTTAATATTTTTTCATACAATAAATATAAACATATATTTATTTTCTCTTTTATCTCATTTTCCTTCCCATCCATCACTTATAATATATTATTTATTTTAGTATTATAATATTTGTTATTTTTAATTTATAAAATTAAAATAAAAAATTTAATATTAGATAAAAATTAGTTTCCACATAATTATGATAATTGGTAGATCAAAAGTACAATTGACCCATGCAGTAGTAATGCTATATATAAAATAAACCAAATAAGTGTCTCAAATGATATCAATATAGTCCTTTATCAGATTATTATTTAATTTACATTGCAACTTAAGCAGAGATCTCAAGTTCGAATTCTAGGTATGCAGCTGCATTAAATACTCGGAGGGAGAGTTTGTCGTCCATAGTTATCCCACAAGGCTCGAACAGGATTCCCTCCAATGAATGATACCTGTGGTCTATACCAAAAAAGATTATTATAAATAAAAAATAAGGAATAATTTTATGCATATCTTTTAAATGTTCAATATTTGAAAGACTTAATATCGCACATATTCAAAAGAATAAAAAAGTGTTGAGTGAATTTTTTTTAATAGCAAATTAGTAGTTTAGTTTTAATATATTAAAGTATTCATTATTAAAATCTAATTTATATAGCTTATTTCGACATATTTATTTTTGTGAAGATAAATTTGGTTAAATTAATATATATAGAAAATGACTGATTAATAAAAAAAATGTGATAGGTTTAAATATGCATTTACTCCCTATAAAATGAGCAAAAAATTTTGATTTTAGTATTGTAAAAAGAGTTTAAATTTTAGGGGTATACACCAATTTTTTTTTATTTTTTTATTTTACTCTTGAAAAAAAGTTTAAAATTTTAGTCTTGTACACCAAACAAAAAGTTTAAAATTATAAATCATTGTTTTTTATCCTTGTAAAATGAGCTAATTTTGTTCATGGTCCTTGTAAAATATTTTTCTTTGATTTCCATCCCTCTAAAATCTGAAAGGGCTATTTTTAGTAGGGGTGAGCAAATTATCCAAGACCGACCCACACCCGAGCTGCCCGAAGGAAAAAAATGGTGAACGGACGGATTCGGACGGTTCAAACAGATGTAAAAATAATAAATCATGGGTTATAATAGGCGGGCTCGGTTTGAAAAAAAAATCCGGCGAAAACCGAACCCGACCGAATTAATTGATAATGCATAAAAAATTGAAAAGTTGAAGCCTGGTTGCTTCTATCATACCCCGCCTGAACTTACATTACATCATCTGCAAAGGGAAAAAAGCATCACGTGAAGGCTTTGAGAAATAAAGTGGCACTGTCCACTAGCTAAAGCCCTTCACCTCAAGTTTCAAATTGTAATGTGTTTATTATTTTAAACATTTTTATTGATAAAGTGTCAAAGTGCAGCTATCACATTTCATTTCAACTCTGGCTAATTGTTGTTGAGGTCACTCTTCTTCCCGGGAGTTTAAAAAAAAGTTCACATTTCTAATCCAACCGTGAAAAAAAAGATGTTTCAGGTGCACCATTTTCTCTCCGTCGTTGAAGTTTCGTTTATTTTCTTTGCTCTCAATCATAGAAATTCCATCCTCTACAGCTCTACCCATCTTCGTCCTCCTTCTGTTGTCGCAGTGCCTTACTTATCTCTCTCTAGCTCTACAGCAACGGTAGTGCCATGAGATGTGTTCTTCCGGTGAGCACTCTACCACCCCACAACCGTGTTTCTTAGGCTCAGATCTACAAAGGTTCATGTTGTGGTTACCCGAACAAACCCATCCGTCCTCACCCGAACCTATTTCATCCCGAACCCGACCTAATCCGAAGATCAAACGGTCGGTGACGGGCCTTATTTTTCAGCCTTCGATTTTTAACGGATTGGATAATTTTGGCCCGAACCCGTCCGAATCCGGCCGATGCTCACCCCTAATTTTTAGTCCATACATGCATTTAAGGTAGATAAATAACATTCATTTTGGCAATCTAAATTTTTTTTAGAGGATAATACCGTAGACACTAGTGGGTGCTACCTATAATGGTTACTTGACTTGTCATTATACACATAAGTAGTTTATGGATGTCACATGAGAGTAGGACTAAAAACAATGATTTCAATATTTTTAGAGATGAAAACCAAAGAAAAAAGTTTACAATGGCAAAAATCAAAATTCTCTCATTTTATAGGCACTACAAACATATTTAAGCCTAAATGATGTTTACCTATTATCATATGAAAATTTTGATTAGGGATGTTCACAAGTTGATTTGGTTCAATTTTAGGGGAGAATAGAATCTAAACCAATCAAAATTGTTGAGCATTTTTTTCATTTTCATCGATCAAACCCGAACAAAACTAACCTGATCAAGAACGAGTTAATTTCATATATGAAACCCAAACCAAACTAATCCTATCAAGAACAAGTTGATATGGTTCAGATCGAATGTTATAAAAAAAATTTAAAAGAAATGAAAAATATGAAAATTCTTATAACTTTTTTTGGGTAAATGACTCAGGCCTTTACTAGTGCTTTACATCATTTGGCAACGTCGTAATATCATATCATAATTTTCAACAACGATGCCTTTAATGCATGCTCATGAGATAGTTTCCAATGCCAAAAGACATGCTTGGGAGTTGGTGCATTCATCTTCAGGTAGCACTCAATCTGTGGAAAGTGGGGACCGATCGTGCTACCTTGGATCAACATGCTAACACAAAAGTCAGCATGTGACATACTAGAAACAATTCCATGATGACAAATCTTCTTTCTGGTCAACAGTTGTGCACACTACAATATGAAATGAAAATTTAAATACTCAATTCTACCACAGTTTTCATACCTTTCAACGATGCATTAGATAAATCTGTAATGTTTCACTGAAGTTAAAAGAATGAAAGACTTCAAAAGTTATTCTGATTCCCTAATTTACTCAATTTTTTTGTAGTAGAAATCAAAGTGGCAGGGGAGGACTTCCCATTGTACAGCACACCAAGTATAACCAACTTGTAAATGGATATCAAAATAAACCATCTATCTGTCTCTCTTACACCAAAACCAGCCAATGATCTGTTAAGATAAAAATAGTAAGCATTCCATTACCTTGTGATCGATTTGTTCTTGTAAAGAAAACATGCGCCCATGTTCCAAGTTCTAGAAAGAAAACTCTGTGTAAGAGTCGACACTCTAATGCCCACCAGGCAAATAAAAAAAAAAAGAAAATGCACGTACCTTTCTTGAGTGAGAAGCATGGCCAATAACTGCTAGGTCGCAGAGAAACATGACTAGTGACATTTTTTTTTTGAAAGGCAAATTAACTTATACTTCCTCCGGACTGAAATATAAGCAATAAAAACTGTATGTGTGTTGGACTAAAATATAAGCAAATTTTAACTAACTATTTCCTATTTAATGATACCATATTCAAAATACCCTTTATTTAATTAGAGTTTCTTTTTCAACAACCTTCTATTTTTTTGTCCTATGCAATTAAATGCAAGGGGTACTTTAGGAAGTGTGTTAATTATTTTATTGAGACTATCAAAATTAAATGATGCTAACTAATTTTCTTAAAGGGTGTGAATCAGTTTTTTTTTTTTGCTTATATTTCAGTCCAGAGGGAGTATATAATTATAGAACAAAGAAGGATATACATCAGTTCTGTACAAGCTGTACATTGTGATATATTAACAAAAAGGACCTTCAGAAAAACCTTCTATGCAGGAAGAAGAAAACTCCCTTAACCAAAAACAAAACCAGCAGCCATTACTTACTTCAGAAGTGTAACTAAACAAAAATGACACATAAATGATGAAACGGAAAAATAAATAAAATCATGGTCAAATTGAATGATCGAGAAAAATATGTAGAGATTACATTACATACCTTGACACGTTGCATAATCGAAAATTAGCACGCCTTCTAGGTTTGGCTTTGGCATGCAAATTAATGTCCACACTCATGTTCTTATTCAAACAGTTCGCACTAAACCCTGTCCTGGAAGACAAACTATTACGAATGAAATTGCTTCTAAAAATGCATTAAATTGAGGGAATCCTAATAAGTTTTAAATCTTATGGATGAAAGCTTAGGGAAAATGGAGCTTGCATATCTTAATTTGTCCTAATGAAAACGTAACAGAAATGCACATCTGCGAAGCAATAATTGTGAGGTTGAAAACAGTATGCACTGCAAGTGCAAAGCAAGGAGGAAGGGAAGGTACCTGGAGCCACCACCCTCCATTTCCACTTCCTAGATACAACCAAACAGTAGTACTTCTCTTATTTGACTGAATGCACAATGACACAGTTTGATGGGATATAGATATATATATAGAGAGAGAAATGAATTGCGCTTCATGAGTAAATACTCTCATGATAAGCAAGTTTTTAACAATTCCCACTTTCCCATTCCATACCTTTAACATTGTAGCAAAAATTACACTCTATTCTAAGCCTGCAGATAAGTGAAAAGGAAGATAAATAAATGTACAGACACTTGCTTCTTGCAAAAAGTCTGCGACGCCTTTCCTCTCTGGACATTTAAAACCCATTGAAGCAAAAAAATTAAGCACCTGTTCACAGGGACCCTGGTACACAATATGTCCATCAGAGAGTAGAATAATGTCGTCAAAAAGATTGTAAGTCTCTGGTGGTGGCTGCAGGAGTGAGATCACAGCAGTCCCTTCGAGAAGGTGGACATATTGCTTAATTGATTTCACAACTTGAAATGTTGTTGAGCTATCCAAACCAGTAGATATTTCATCCATGAATAGAGCTTTAGCTGGACCAACCAGCATTTTCCCCTGTATTAATAAATTTATAATTGTTAAAATTCTCACATAGACCAATTAGTTGAGGAAAATAAACTTGATGCAGTTCAAGATTAAGGCCAAGCCTATTATACCTGTTGTAACACGTTTCCTTTGTCCACCAGAGATACCTCTTAACATCGCATTTCCCACAACAACATCTGCACAGACCTCCAGTCCAAGAATCTGAAAATATAAAGTGAACAAACTAAAATTAGCACAATTTCATAATGAGATTATAAAAAGATCAGAGAAAATTTGAGTGAATGAATTTTACCCTTAAAATATGATCCGTTAACAGATTTGCATTCTGGCCTTCAGTTGCTAGAGACGGAGAGACAAGTCACAATAGTCCAGCCACTTGATTAGTTACTGAACATTCTATTTGTAAATGGAAAAGAAGTAGATGATGCACTCATCTTCAATATCAAAACCCATTGCAAATGTAACATATCAATTTAAAAATTTACGGCTTGTTTGCCATCAAAACTAAGTTGCCACCTAGATAAAAAAATTTCATCTGATTGTCACCCGAGTAAGCACAAAATTCTAAAAATTAATATGTATTTATAAAATGATTTCCCTCGTACCTTCATATAGATATCAATATCTAGATCGGGGACAATATTTGCTTCTTTCTCTCTTCTAGACACCTCTATTAGTAAATCTGCACGACACAACATATTTTTATTTCAATTATCAACTTCTGTCCTCATAATTGTATGAGACTTAACTACAAGAAGAAGAAAAAAAAAGCAATCCTGTATACGAACCATATCGAAGCCCAACACCTTGGAATCTGGCTGCGTAGGCTAAGGTTTCTCTGACGGTCATTTCTCCAATATGAAGATCATTTTGACTGACATATGCAGCAGTTCGTTGGGGTACAAATTCATTCATCTCATGACCATTATAAGTCACCTTTCCATTGAACTAATCAAGAATGCACATTTTATTAGACTAAGGTCCACCAGATAAAAATAAGGCAAAAACGTTAAAAGCTTAATGTTAAACAATTTTATGCATATAATAACCTTTAGGTCTGGATCAAGTTTTCCAGCCAAGGCCAAGAGGAGTGTGGTCTTTCCAGAACTTGGAGGGCCCAAAAGCAATGTCATCCTGGAGAGGAGCAAATATATAAATGTGTTGTCCTTCTAGTTAATGACATATATTATGCATAAAATATATCTGCATTATTACTTGGAAGGCTTTATTATTCCACTAACATCCTGGAGAATATTCATATTTTGTCTTCCACTTCTAAGCATAGACTTCAACAGTCCCTTTACAAAAGCCAAAAAAATGGGGGGAAATTAGCATTTAGACTCCTTGTCAATGAGAATATATAACAGGCTCTATAATATTTACCTCTACTATATTAACCATACAGTTGGTGAGGGTGGGCAAAGCTCTGCCTCCTACATGAATGTTTGCTTCAACATTCAAGTGCTCAAATCGAACTTCAATTGTAGGAATATCAACTCCGACTCTGATGTCATTCAATGAGTAAGAAAAAAAGCCATGCATCAGTTTATTTTTAAAGAACCATACAATAGTTTTAAAAAAAAAGAAGTTGATAGTGGAAATAATTGTCACCTATCGATTCGATTCCTGAGCTTTAACAAGAACTTCTGGTTGTCCTCTTCAGCATTTGCAACGAGTCTTTCAAGCAAAGCTCTCCTTTCTTGCAACCCAAGTTTGTGTCTATCAATCTCACTGGCCTCCCCTTCTGGGCTAGTCAGCAAACCTTTCCGCAAACGCGAAACCGTGGGAAGCTTCTGAATTGCAGCCCATTTGAGAGCTTCTTCATCATCCTCTCTGTGGACAAAGTTGGAGAAGGTTGTATCTGCATCACTTTTCCTCCTAAGTGATGAACTACCAACCCCGAAACTCCACCTACTTCCTGCTTTGAAAATGCCCTCACCACCCTCCAATTTCCACTTCCTAGATACAACCAAACACTAGTACTTCTCTTATTTGATTGAATGCACAATGAGACAGATTGATGGGATATATATATATATATATATATATATATATATATATATATATATATATATATATATATATATATATTGTTAGTGTGTTCCACTTTTACACGTTTACAGCACATGCATGAAGAGTCGTGTCTGTTCAGTGATAGCTCGTGAAATTCATTTTGCAGATTTCTTTCTTTTATTGGAAAGATTTTGAAACTTCCATAATCAGGCGTAAGTGTCACAGAATTGTTTTAATTTGCCAAAGTTTAAAATCATACTTATGTTTAGATAATAGTATATTAGAGTTGTGATGAATCTCAATCGTTCCAGAAAGACTATATATAGCAAAAGCAAAATTTTACTGCATGATCAATGATCAATGATGTCAACATAATGGCTGGCATAAGCAATTATTGCATGATCAATACTACAAGAAAGAATCATATTCGCAGCAACTTTTTTCCTGCGACAACTGAGTCGTTGGCAAAGATAGACATTTGGTGGTTGTTGGGATAAGATTTTTCTTTTGTTAACAAGACCGGTATCACAGGAAAAACTATACTTATCCCAGTGACAAAACTTGTCGTTGCCAATGTCATTGCGAAAAGTATTTTTCTATGCCAGCGTGTTTGTTGTAGCTGGAAAAAATACTACTTATGCCAACAACATTCATAATCGCTGCGAAAAGTTGCTTTTCTATGCCAACACACCTGTTGTTGCTGGAAAAAAGTGGTTTTTATGTCAGCGAGTTTGTTGTTGCTGTAAAAAGTACTACTTAATACCAACAATGTTCATAGTCGCTGCGAAAAGTTACTTTTCTGTGCCAACACATTTGTTGTCGCTGGGAAAAGGCGTGTCTAATGTCGCTAGGAAAAGGTGATTTTACACGCAACCAACATTTAGTGTATTTAAATAATTTAGTACCCATTTTAGTATTATTGGAGTGGAGTTAGATAAAATTAATTTTTAAAAAATTGAAAGAAAACAATAATACTTTGTTTGTTACGGTGGATAAGCAACAAATTGATCAAGGAGGGACGGAAAATGTGAGTGATACCTTCCATCGATTGAACAAGCATACAGAGGGAAGGAAGCAGAGTGGTGGAGAAGGGTATTACTTATCTTTACTCCAATTTTGGATGGAAAAGAAGAGAAAAAAAGTGGAGAGAAGGAACACGAGAGTAGAAAAAATGACCATGTGTTTATCCGATGAACCGTATGATTTTGATACGGTGGAGTGATAGCAGACATAATCACAAAGTTTATCAGATTATCTTCCTTCTGATAATGGGTGACATGATTTGTTGCCTCTAACTGAAACTTAAATTTGTGTTATAAACTTATAACTTATCATCAACAGTGAGAGCTGAAAAAAGTTTCAAAAAAGACGTTGGTCTTGACCACACATAAAGAGCATACGTTTCGATCCTCTGCAACAGTGCTGCACCTGCAGCAGTAATCTTGGCCATTAAATTCAAATCTAATGGTTGTTAAAAATAAGAGAATACAAAAAATATTTATATAATTAATTTTGATAGGCTTTATATGTTGCTGCAGGGGCTGCAGCGCTGCAGAGAAACCAAACCCATTTTCCCGTCCATTTTAAGGATAAGTATGTAATTATACAGCCTCATGTTTTTTGAAGTATTAATGATATTTCTATAACAATTAATGATACTTAAATACAAATTAAATACAAAGTTAAGTGTATTAGAATAAAAAATTAGTATTATTTCATATTTTTAATAACAAAGGAAATTAAAGAAGTTGCCAACACACACATATATATACACACAATACACTCCTCACAATTCACTCTGCATCGCACGAATCCACATACTTTCTTTGTTTAAGTGGTGAAACTATAGTATTTTTTATAATAATTTTAATTTAAATGTATTTTTTATGATTGTCTCTTTCGTGACTAAAATAATTATTGAATGTTTTATTTTACTAACATAGAAAGTATGGAAAAAAATATAAAAAATAGGGATGAATATTTATTTTTGAAAATATGAAGAGAAATTTAGATTTGACTTATCAGTTTAGATATATAAACTATAACGCACAAGGATGAACATTTTTTATTAAAAACAAGTAAGAAAATTTATATTGAATTCACGGGAATAAACTTTTTTACCAAAGATTTTCCTCCAATCAAAATTAAAATTTCTTTTACTTAATTAATATATATTTAATTACATAACAAAAATCGAATTAAATCAACATAACTACTATTATTTTCTCCACTCAAAATTAGTGTCTAAAATTATTTTTTAAGAAAATAATTATTCATTTTTTATTTATTTTGTTCTCACCTAAACAAATTATTCAAGATTTTCTTCTACCTAAACATATTTTAATTTTCTTTTATATATATATATATATGTCAATATATTAAAACAAAAATTATATATAAAATGAAACACATAGTGATGATTTTTTTTTATAAAAACAAATAGAAAATTTTCACTTAATTCACGAGAATGAACAATTTAACAGAAGTCATATTAATATCTAAATTACTATGGAGAAAATATATTTTTTATTATTATAATTTTAATTTTAATTTTTTGTATGACTATATCTTTTCTTATTTAAATAATTTATTGAATGTTTTATATTACGAACATAGAAAGTATGAAAAAAATATAACAAATGGGGATGAATATTTTTTATGAAAGTATGAAGAGAAATTTAGACTTAATTTACCATATAAAATATATAAAATATGACAGATGGGAATGAACATTTTTTTTATAAAAATAAGTAGGAAAATTTACATTGAATTCACAGGAATAAACTTTTTTACTAAATATTTTTGTCCAATAAAAGCTAAATTTTCTTTTAGATAATCAATATATATTTAATTACATAACAAAAATCAAATTAAATAAAGATAATCACTATTATTTTCTCCATGCAAAATTAGTGTATTAAAATAATTTTTAAGCAAATAATTATTCATTTTTTATTTATTATATTCTTACTTAAATAAATGAGTTTAATGGTCATGTACTGATAGTGTAAAACTATTTTACATTTTTTTTATGAAAGAAAACTCTGTTTTACGTTGTTAACCAATCAAATATCATTGTTAGTATAACTTCTAAGGTATTATTAATTATAAAAGTCAACAAACTTACAATAGATGGTAGTTGTGTTTGGATGACAGTGTTGTTTTACACTGTTAGTAGATAGCTTTTTTTTTTCTTCTAAATAAATCATTCATTATTTTCTTCTACCTAGACAAATTTTAGTTTTATTTTATATATTGATATTTATATGTCAACGTATTAAAATAAAAATTATATATAAAATAGAAATTAATATTTTTTTCTTATAAAAGCAAGTAGAAATTTTCACTTAATTCACAGGGATGAACAATTTATCTTAAGTTACATTAATATTTAAATTATTATGATAAAATTATATTTTTTATTATAATAATTTTAATTTGAATGTATTTTTTTTATAGCTGTCTCTTTCCTTATTTAAATAATTTATTAAATGTCTTTTTTTATGAATATAGAAAGTATGAAAAAATATAATAAATGATAATGATTTTTAATGAAAGTATCAAAAGAAATTTAGACTTAACATACCGTATAAAATATAACATATGGGGATAAACATTTTTTATAAAAACAACTAGAAAAATTTACATTGAATTCAAGAGGATAAACTTTTTTTCTAAAGATTTTTGTCTAATCAAAATTAAAATTTCTTTTACATAATTAATATATTTAATTACATAACACAAAACAAATTAAATCATATATGACAAATTTTACTTTTCTTTTATACATTGATATATTTATGCCAATATATTAAAATAAAAATCATATATAACATATAACACGGTTGAATTTTTTTTCTTACAAAAATAAGTAGAAATTTCTAGTTAATTCACATGGATGAACAATCTACAAGAAGTCACATTGATATTTAAATTACTTTGGTAAAATTATGTTTTTTATTATAATAATTTTAATTTGAATGTATTTTTTATGGTTGTCTTTTTCTTGATTTAAATATTTTATTAAATATTTTATTTTACGAATATAGAAAGTATGAAAAAAATATAACAAATGAGGATGAATATTTTTCATGAAAGTATCAAGAGAAATTTAAACTTAACTTACCATATAAAATATATAAAATATAACACACGGGGATGAACATTTTTTATAAAAATATATAGAAAAATTTACATTGAATTCACAGAGATAAACATTTTTACTAAAGTTTTTTGTCCAATCAAAGTTAATATTTTTACATAATTAATATATATTTAATTACATAACAAAAATCAAATTAAATCAACATAATCACTATAATTTTCTCCACACAAATTTAGTGTCTAAAATTATTTTTAAGCAAATAATTATTTATTTTTTATTTATTATCTTATCTTTTAAATAAATTATTCATAATTTTCTTCTACCTGGACAAATTTTAATTTTCTTTTATACATTGATATGTATATGCCAATATATCAAAATAAAAATTATATATAAAATATAACACATATGGATGAATATTTTTTCTCGTAAAAGCGAGTAGAAATTTACACTCCTCACAATTCACCCGTGCATCGCACAGGTTCACATACTTTATTTGTTTAAGTGGTGAAATTATATTTTTTATTATGATAATTTAAATGTATTTTTTTATGACAGTCTCTTTTCTGATTTAAATAATTTATTGAATGTTTTATTTTACGAATATAAAAAGTATGAAAAAAAATAATATAAATGGGGATGAATATGTTTTTATGAAAAAATGATAAGAAAAGTATAACAAATTACATTACATACAATATAAAATTCAAATAAAAAATTTAAAATCAAAATCTAGTGTATCTATTCAAGGAGTTGGCATTTGGATTTTCACAACAACAAAAACTGAAAGACCATTGCCACATACTTCCTAAAGATTCATTTCTGTTCCTCAATCTTGCATAGGTTGCCAAGAAAAGAAAAATATCAAATGTGAATTCATATACCATGTCTATCTGGTTCGTGTATAAATTATAAACTAATGAACATCATTTTGCAAGATAGGATATGAACTTTATACTGTTATATTTTTTCTCTTTATTTTTTATAGTTATTTTGGTCCCCCAAGGCTAGGAGCAAAGGTTGCCAGTTACTAGGCAGGTGCTAATGCTAAGTAATCAATGTGACGCTATCCCTATTACACTATGTTTGCTGACAAAAAAAATAACATTTACTATCAGCTATTGATAACAATTCAATTTCTTACAATGGTCAACATCATCATTTAAGATATGTGTTTGTATTCGTTTTGTTTTTTGGAGTAAAAACTCTTTTAAATAATTTTTTTACTTATATACACACACAAAATAGAAAAATAATGACTAAGAGAGTGTATTCAATTAAGATTTAGAAGAATTTTAAAAGATTTTTTTTAATAAAAAAAGTCTTGTGGTATTTATCAGGATTTTTAAAGAAGATAAAAAAGTCTTTCAGTATTCAATCAAGATTTCCAAGTTTTTTTTTCATGACAACAAAATTCAGTGGTATTCAATCAAGATTTTTTAAAACTTTAAAAAAGTCATATGGTATTCAAAATTCTATAGATTTCGATGAATTGTTTTGTAAATTGGATTTTAATGAATTTTGTGTGACTTTTTAGTTATATGTATAAATACCACACACATTAAACAATCATGCCTAAATCCTTGGGGTTTTTGTAAACCCTTGGGGATTTTTCTACACTTCCATTCCGAACATTTTCTTTTTTCCATCATCACGCATACTTTTCTCTCTGATGGTGGTAATATTACTAGAGTAATTTGTCATATCTTTCTTCTAATTCTACACATGCTCTTCATAATTTCCTAATAGTGATGCGTTCATACCACCAAATTACTACGAACCACCTTACTAGCCTACCAAGTTCACCATCTCATTCCCTTAGGTTCAGAGGTTTCCGCTAAAAAAAATCAAGCTGTCATAAGAGGATGAGCATGGAGGGAGTTCTAGTTCATAATGACCAACAATCAAGTCAAAGAATTAGAAGATCTTTCTACTAGCATTGAGACTATTGCTTTTAATTTTAAAAAAAGAGAAAGAGATAGAGAAAGATTGAAAAAAATTATATTGATTTTATTTTTTTTTATCAAAATCTTATCATTTATTTGTTATCTTTTTCATCGTAATTTTGAATATTTTTTAAAAATTCATGGAATTCTTTAAAATCCTGTAAATCCATAAAGTCATTTTAAATCTTATGAATTCATATTTTATAAATTCAAACTATAAAATTCTGATCATAAAAATCTTTTAAAAAAATCTTTAAAATTATTATATTCCTACAAAATCTTTTAAAATTCATGTGATTTTTTTATGTAAAAAAATCTGTTAAAATCATAATTGAATACGCCCCTAAATTATATTTGTTTAACACACACGTTCACACTTCCTGTCTTCAAGGAAGAAAAAGGAAAACAAAAACAATGTTAATTCAAAGGCGCAGAGGGGTGAGAACAACTTAGAATGGAGGGTTCCTCTCAAAAAAAAAAAAAAAAAAACCTTAAAATGGAGGGTACGATTAAAATGAAGTGCTAGTATTATTTTTTAGAGGAACACATCACGCATGATATAACAATCTGCTGATATGATGGTGAAATTGAAAGATAAGAAATTTCTACCCTATTAGAACATGCTAGTATGCTACCAGGGACGGATCGAGGAGTCTATTAAAGGGACGCCAAAATTATTTTTTACATAATTATTTAAATATTTAACTTCTAATAAATAATTATTTAATAAATAATAAATTTTAAAAAATATTTATTATTAATATTATGTGTAAAACTAAAAAAATGATCAACTATTAGAAGAAAATTAAATAAATATCAACTCAAAATTTATTTTTCTTATACATTTTTCTTTATTAATATTTTTTTTAATTTTAATTTTTTTTCTCATATATATACATAAAGGTTCCTTGGAGAGGGGGGACCAAGGCCCCTGCTTGCACCTCATATATAAAACGCATGGACATTTCTATCTGAATTACATGTTCATGCTGTTATCAGATTCGATCTCCTTTTACTCTGGGTGTTTTGAATGGAGGGCAATTGAATTTGGGAAGAGATATGTCATTTGGTACAGGGTTAGTTTGTTTAAACTTAAAAAAGTGATTTAAAAAAATGTTTTTTTTAAAAAATGATTTTTTTAAGACACTGATAAGATCAGGGCCGGCCCTGGACTTTTATTGGAGGGACGATGGTCCAGGACCCATGACTAAGAGGGGTCCAAAATTTAAAAAAAAAATATAGGCGTGCAAAAAAAATATTATTTTATATTATTTTCATAAATAGATTAAAATTATTGTTTTATTATAATCTCTTTTTATTCTAATTAAAATATGACGTGATTAAAAAGTATCATTCTTTTAGTTGTTATTTTTTTTTTCTAATGGTTATATTCATAAACCAATGTTAAATAAATTTATAGTTAATTATGACATATTAATATGTAATGAATTTTTAATAAAAGATGTGTTTGCTTTTTGCGTAAGATAAGAAATACAAACTAAAATTTTAATTTTAAAAGAAATTAAAACTAAAAGTTAGTATATTAATAAATAACATAAATATATGTAAGTTTTAATCTAAAATGATGATATTTTGTAGATAATAGATGACACGGACAAAGCTAAGCATTTTTTTAGGAGGCAAATATAAAAATTAAATTATAATTTTAAAATTAATATATTAAATTTAACCAACTACTAAAATAATCATAATAATTGGCTACATACTATAAAAACTAAATTTATATAAATTTAACAAAGGATACGAGATTATAGAATTGCAGTTGGAGAAAAGGATTTAGTTTTTAAAATTCATGATAGCAATTCTAATGATAGAAAATCTTTATTTTATTTAGATATCATGTTTAAAGTTTTAAAAACATAATTAACACTCAATTTTTATTAAAGTGAAAATTCTTTTTTGATGTGAGACTAATAAGAATGGTATATTTTCTGCTTCAAACAATGAAATAAGATTTCTTTATATTTTATTAAAAAATTAGAAAAAAATAGAGAGGCCTTACAAATTATTGAAAACGATGATTGTATATTTTTTGGGAGGTGTAGAGAGAGAAAATGTGAAATCTAATACGAAATGTGATGAGAAAGAAAAATAAATAGAGAAAGAAAAAGAAAATGGAGAAGAAGTTATGAAAAATAGAATTATATAAAATTATTATAGAAAAATTATATATATATATATATGTGTGTGTGTGTGTGTGTGTGTGTGTTCCATTTCATCTCTAATTGTGAATTGAATATTCAATGACTAAAAAAATGCAAGAAAAAAATGAAGAATTCAAAGAATGATTCCAAATTTAAGATAAGAACAAAGGTTATACATATTCACAAAAAAAAAGACGTAGGTAGAGACGAAAAAAGAAATCTCGAAGTAATTCGTATAGTTCAATAACTATTAGTATTTTCAATTCGGAATTCTTATTAATTACTTTAACCGAATAAATCTTGGTAATTGAAAAATTAAGTCATAATTTATTGGTTGATTATATCATTAACTATTGTGTGTGTGTGTGTGTGTATTGTGTATATTTTCTCTTTTTTATAGGGGTGTCCTTATATATAAATATTTGTGTATGAATATTTTTTTTTTGGGATGTAAATTAAATGATAGATGCTAACATATGAGCAAATTGAATAAAAAATTTGAGATTTATTAAAATCATGTTATTCACTCAATGTAATCAAACATATTATTTTAATAAAATTCCGTATTTATTTTTTGCAATATATATTTATATTTTTGAATATTTATATGTAGGGGCCCCTTATTATTATTTTGTCCTGGGCCCCTAAAATGTCAGGACCGGTCCTGGATAAGAGTTGCTTATTAAAAAAAAGTAAAAAATAGTTTTTTTTTATAAAAAAAAAAAACAGTTGAGACAAACACATCAAAAAAATAAAAAATTACTTATTTTATTAAAAAAATATATATTTTTTTTAAAATAAGCTTAAATAAACTAGCCCCAAAGTTCTCGTGAGATTCCATTTTTTGTATAGATATTGCGCTTTGATTTTAAAAAAATAGTTTCATGTTTAAATTAAATATAAATGCATTTTTTTCTAATTTTAAATAAGACAAGACGATTCCCTCAAAAAAGACAAGACGAAATAAATAAGAGGCCCACGAATGTTTAATCAAAAGGAAGTTGGGTGTTGCTATTCTCACCCATCGTTTTGCTATTTTCACCACCCACATGGATGGTTTTATGTTGAATTCCCAAATTACCCTTCCCCATGGAATCACAATATTACAACGGAATCACGATTTCGTTGCACACTTATACAAGGGAATTGTGATTCCGTGAGGAAGTGTTAAATGGAAACACGATTTTGTTGTACAGTGTACAACAGAATGCTAATTGGGTTTTTTTTTGCTAGAGACCTAAGAGTTTTGTAAAATACCATCAATCCCTCACAGTACAATACAGTCTTGTAAAAAATGTCCAAGAATTGAAACATTACATAAAGAAAGCCCTCTAATAACAATTATTAATAGAAGAGTAATTAACTAAAATAAATCCCTAGTAATGTCTACTACATATTGAGATCCTCTAGTTGTTGAATGAAATGGTATTGAGTTGAATTCTTGCATGTGTTGCATGTATGATTTTTGCCATGAACGAACTTCAACAGTTCAGTATGTTATCCATTGTGGTGCAATTGGAGGCAGGAGACAATCATCTTTTAAAAATAGCTAAATAAAAAAAAACTACTGGTAAGGTTCAATTAGTGAACAAATTTGTATAGTTAGTAGTTTAGTAGATTATGTGTACCCGCACAAAGTGATTTTCGTTAACAAATTCAATGGTAATAAGATGTTGTTGTGCAGCAGATGGTGGCCGACCCCTAAGCGGAAAGAAAGTCAAACTTTGAAGCATAGATAAGTGGACCAAGACCACATTATACCAGCTAGCAATCACATAACCCATGTCGGGAATGGTCATCCACTTGCCACTGGTTGTTCTTGGGCCATTTTGAACATATAAAGAGCTGATTAATTCAACCAATCTTTCTTCTGTGCCCAAGAGCTCAAGATAAAGAGAGTGTCATATTTGAAGTTCCCGAATCAAGTCTTGACGAATTAGAGCCCAGGATTCCTCACACATACCTAACAAAGCTGCAATTGCTCTATAACCGCAATTTCCATCTAGTTTGACATCAATAATTTTTAGGATGAATTGTTGCAATTGATCGGGAAACTCATTAACATAAGGCATCATCTTGCTCCGCTTATTGTCACTGACAACTTTGTGAGCCACACTAGGAGTTCCTGAACTACCGACCATTGTGTTCATTGCATCGACTTGCTCCCACATTAAAGGTGCACGTTTAGTAGATTTCACACACTTTGGGTCACCTTTTGTTTTCACCTTCTCTGGAGGGGGAAACATTGAAGTGGTATCTGGAAATGCAAGTTCACGTACTTTAGTCTTCATTGTATTTTTTCACAGGCATCAAGTTGTGAAAATCTCTTTAACAATGCATCCACCTCATGTGTCAAAGTCAAGTCCGTCCAAGAATCACCGGTGTCATCTTCGCTCATGGATAACATCTTCCAATGGACATGAATTGCCCTCAAGGGTATTGAGCCAAAGAGATTGCTAAATCTAGCAAGTTCACACACACACGGTAGACCGTGAGTAGTTCTAAGTGTGCAGCCACAAGCAGAACTGTCAACACCAACGCTATCAACACGTTTGTACTCATTATAGATCAAGTTTTATGCTTGGTTTTATACAAAGCCCCGTATCTTCTTGTAAATCAAGGAATTAAACTTGTGCTCAACCACATTGATGCTTTTTGGAAATGAAGCCTTAATCTCAGTATGTTTCAATATAAGCATGCTATTCACGGCATCCCAACAACTGTACAAGTCTCCTATACTATCTCGAAGCAACTTCTTCAATAGTGCGTGTGCGACTTCAACCCTATCATGCAACAAAAAGTATTGTGAACAAAAGTTTTCCCATTAAAAATAACGAATGTAAAATCAATTAAGTAATTATATGAAAGTACCTATTAGTTGTTGTGTTTCCAAGATGCATAACACGATCAATCCATGCTTGTACAAACTTCTCCTTATAAGGTATCAACCATGTACGTTGGACATACTCAAGAAATATTGGATAACATGAGCATAGGTTTGTAAAGCTTTTCAAGTTATGCTCAAACAATTGTTCATTGGGAGATTGCATTAACCCTTCCCAACCTTCCAACACTTTGTCCCATTCTTCCATGTTGCTCACATGCATCTTGCATTTTGCCCTGACATTCTTAGAAATGTGGAATTGACATAACAAGTTGGTTGAAGAAGAAAAGACATTCTCCAATGCAGTCTGAAAGCAAGATCCCTATCAGTGACAATAACCTGAGGCAACACATCATCTTTCACAAACATTCCTTTCAGCCTACTTAACGCCCATTCAAAATTGTCTGTCATCTTAGATTGTAAATAAGCAAAGGCAATAGAGAAAGTCATGTCTGTTGAAGTCACCCCAACAATCTCCAACAACGGAAGATAATATTTGTTCGTCTTATAAGTAGTATCACATATCAACACTGTTGAAAATGAATTTAGTAGCTTGATGGAATTCAGATGTGACCACAAGATATCTCTGACAACATCTTCAGTGTCCACCCACCCTTCTATACCAATAAACATATTCATCGCATTCGATCAACTTCATCAGATGTTGTATTTCAGTTCTTGGACCCCTTTGTTCTCGTCGATATATTTGTCGCTCATTGTATATGGTTTTGATGGTGGTGACATTTGCATGATCTTGATCTTTGATTGTCAACAAAATTTGGCCATGCTTCACCATGTTTTTGGTCATTTGGTTAATAGAGTTTTTTCTTCACTGCTTAAACGACTAGTATATGCATGACCCACCAATGTTTCACTAACTTCGTGGTTATGAAAACCGCAAACTACATAAAGTTTCCAACTAATGCCTTTCACAAGCCTCTCTTTTAATTTAAACGGACACCCACATTTTTTGCTTCCAGTACTCTTGCGGACTAACTTATCTTTATATTGTTTGTACTCCTCCCTTTTCACAAGCCTGTAGGACAAAGGTTTTTTTTTTTTTCTTCCAATTTCTGACCTTTCTATGACAATAACAAATTCATGCTCCTTTGGGACAGATTGAACTCACTTCAACAAGTCATCTCACTCTTGAAAAATCTAAAAACAAAATGCATTCCTTCAATAACAAAATACACACATACAAAAATATCATATAAAAAACCATTAATTAATCAATAAACCTCATCAGTCATGAAATTATTGGAGAAGTCAAGACAATTGACGTGAGGTTGAATGTCCAAACCATAGTCATTTCCCTCATTCAGATTCCCAAACCATTATGATCTGCTTGCATTTCATCTTCTTTAATGGGATGGTCAAAAGCATCTTAACTTGGATCAATCATATTTTTCCAATCACTTGACATCGTAACTTCATAAAAAATAAAAGTATTTTAATCCATTATCACTGTTGACAACAAACAAAAAAAGCATCTCAAATTTCATAAAATCATAACTGAAAAAAAAAAAACCTGTGTCCACAACGGAATCTTGATATTCCATTGTGGACACATAATTGGATACACAACATAATCGTGATTTTATTGTGACGTAGAAAAAAAAAGAAAAAACACGGAATGAACAAATCGTGTTTGAAACTCCTCGCAAGAAAAGTCCTTCTTTGTCACTGCAAACTGAATGGCCCTGACGTAACATGTTCGCGAGTGCGACATGGTGGGAAAAATTCAACAAAGCATCATCATCCTTTAAAGCTAAAGCGACAACATCATAACCATGTGACCATGTCGGGGTGCGCAAATGCTCCAAGCCACACACATGTGTTTTTATTATCGGGTTGTCGTACCTCACACACCCACTTTCCATTCCTTTGTCTCATTGACCGAACAAAGACGAGGTAATGAAAAACCTTTTTACATAGATTGTTGAGTTATCCAATGTAAAAAGTACTTTCTACGTGGATTAAATTTTAACCAATGTAAAAAGTATAGAATGTTTATCATATTAGCAAGTTTTGTAGATTGTTATTAGTAAATTTTTAATATAATTTAATTTAAAAGATGAAAAGAAAGTAGAAAAATGTTAGTGGAATAAATATTTTAATAAAAACCACATAAATCAATTCAAATGAAATCCCAAAAGATCGGTTTGATTTGATTCAAGTTTAATACTAAATTTAAATCAAATCAAATTAAAATACATATTATTTTAATGTTTGATTCAAATGACATTTTAATATAAAAAAATCGAATCAAACCGTACCACATATATCCTTACTACCACCATCCTCTACTGAGCCCACCCATTAACAGCCTTAAATAAATTGTTTATCATGATATAATATGAGTTTGTTAACATCAACCTTTAAGAGTAATTTTAAGCATTCAAAAGTAATAATATTTTATTAAAAAATATTTATTACATAAAAAATACAGTAGTATAATAAAGGTCTTCTTTTTTTAATAAAATTTTAACTTTTTTTATGATTAAAATCAGCTTTAAGAATTAATGTTAATATTTTTCTATAAATATTAACCTATTTAATTTGTATATTAATGTAATTTCATACAAAAATCATATACATACGTATGAAATATAAATTTGTTCTTATTGTTTAAATATTAATATGTTTACAAATAGAGTATTTAAAAATTATATTTCAATTAATTTGGTAGTTTTTATATAATTTTTTTTAATTATGTGATTATAATTTTTTAAATTGTTCTATATATGTCATCTCCATAGATGTATATTTTAAAGAACTCACATCACAACAATTCTCAAAATTTATATATAATAATAATATAATATTTTAAAATCTCAATATGTTATATAAAGGATATATAAATTTATATTCCAGAATCAATTTAAAATACGTATTTGATTTTAAATAATAAGAAAAATATTTGGCATTTTTATAACATTTTAGTTAATTATGGAGACATTTTATAATCACAGGAAAAAAAGGAGGAATATAAAGTATTTAGCATTTAAATACTTTATTAATATGTATTTTTTATCTCTTTTTTATTATTACAACATAATACCTATTATATATATACATTTCTCTTCTCTCTTTTACTCTTCAGATATTATCTAGATGTGTTTTTTTTAAAGGCTAATAGAACTTTTATTAAAACACTTAGCTTATGCACAAGAAGTGCCTAAACCAAGTCAAAATACAAGGAGCAAAAGAAATACATCCAGCGTCAAAACAAAGAGCAAAAGAAATACAAGTTGTAAAGAAACTACTCCCTATTGTCTATTGACATATCCTCACATAATAAGGATAGAAAATAATTGCTCAGGTTATTCAACTCATGCCTCAAAGTGATAGCTACGCAGCAAAAGGTAAGCGAAACTCATAAACAGTAAACTGAAAATGAGTCACAACACCAAATTCCTGCAACTTTTAACTCTCCACATATCTCTGACTTTTCTGATTGTGTATTGTTAAAATTTTGCTCTAACTTCATCTGGAACGTACTCATCACAATACCCATAAAAAAACCTCACCACGTGTTTGCTGTTATTCCCGAGTCAAAAATTCCATTCGTTTCCTCACCTCAGTACAAAACCATATCTACTGGATACACTCCTTTGGATTTTGAATCCAATTAGATAATGAATACTGAAAACCACCTGCAGTTTTGTTCCACTCCCACGTTTTCCAACATCTCATTCAATCTTTTTTCAGTTTCAGAAAAAGAACCCACGTAACAGCATACCACACAAAGCACCAGCGCCACCCCTTCTTAGTGCCTAGATCAACAAGTTCCTTGAACTGAAAAAAATTATTTATGATATTAGGGGTGCCAAAATGGATGGATCGGATAATTTTTAATCCGGATCAAAATGGATCGGATCAAACCAATCCATTTGGATCCATTAAAAATTTATTTAAAAAATCCGATCAAATCCATTTGATAAAAATCCATCAAATCCATCCATTAACAATTTTTTTATGGATGGTTATCCAATCAATCCATAAAAATAATATTTTTTTAAAAATAATTATTTTTAATTTAGAAGTAATATATTTTTAAAAATTAAGAACATATTTTAAAATAATAACAATCTCGGCCGAGGTCGATCGAAAACAGCTTTGGCTGATGATGGCTGAAAGCTGCTCCGACCGACGTTGGCCGAAAAAAAAACCTAGTTGATGGCTGTTGAAAACCAAACCTAGCTTATGGCGGCCGAAAAAAGCCCTGACCGATGTCAGTCGAATTTATCACTGACCAACATCAACCGAAAAATAGTATGGCCGATGTTGGTCGAAAACAGCCCTGATCGATGTCGGCCGAAAACAGCCCTGACTAATGACAATTGAAAACTTCCCTCGCCGAAAACACAAACCTAGCCGAGGTCAGCCGAAAATTGCCCTGGGCGACGTCGGCTGAAAAATTTTGACCAACATCGGTCAATGTTAGCCGAAAAAGAACCATGGCCGAGGTCGGCCAAAAATTACCTTGGCCGACATTGGCTGGAAAAAAAACCTGGTTGAGGTCGGCCAGAAAACAGTCTCAGCCGATGTCGGCCAAAAAAATGCTGGTTGAGGTCAATCAAAAATTTCCCTAGCCGACGTTAGCAAAAAAACCCTAGCTGAGGTTGGTCAAAA
The DNA here is from genome assembly GCA_026413185.1 of Pueraria montana var. lobata. Taxonomy (NCBI): domain Eukaryota; kingdom Viridiplantae; phylum Streptophyta; class Magnoliopsida; order Fabales; family Fabaceae; genus Pueraria; species Pueraria montana. The sequence goes on along the minus strand of CM048650.1, from coordinate 57,124,866 downwards.
AATAACCCCGGCCGATGTCGGCTGAAAAAAATCTTGGTCGATGTCGGCAAAAAAAACCCTAACTGAGGTCGACAGAAAAAAATCATGGTCGAGGTTGGCCGAAAATTGCGTTGGCCGATGTCGGCCAAAAAATGTTGGGCGAGGTCGGCCAAAAATTGCCCTAGTTGACGTCGATTGAAAAAAAGTTCTGGCTGACGTCCGGAAAAAAAACCCTAGTTGAGGTAGGCTAAAAAATAGCCCTGGCTGATTCAGCCAAACGAATCATGATCGAGGTTGGCCGAAAAAAACCCTGGTCAATGTCGATCAAAAACTACCCTGGTTGACGTCGGCTGAAAAAACCCTAACTGAGGTCGGCCAAAAAACAACCCTAATCGACGTTGGTCTAAAAAGACCCTGGCCAACATTGGTCGATAACTTTCCCGGTCGATTATTATTTTTAAAATAATATTTAAATATGAAAATATCAGTTGGATTAATTTTGATCCATTAGATATTGATTAGAGAATTCGTTGGATTTTGAAAAATAGTGAATGGATCATTAACCATCCATGAAATTAAATGGGTGGATTGGATCCAATCCATTTAGCTTTTATTTTTTGTAATGGATGGATTGGATGGATTTACTAGTGGATGGATTGGATGGATGACGGATAAACAGATTGATTTGCCACCCCTATCTGATATCAAAATGTAAAGCTGTCATTATTTCCCACCAATTCAAAATCATACTCCATAATTCCCATGATATCTTACACCCCCATCAAAATATGATTAGTATCTTCTACAACTTCTTTACAGCTTTTGCAACACACATCTTCATTCACAACATTTTTGAGTGCAAGATTTTGCAAAGTTGGTAATCTATCCTGCACAGCTTGCCACACAAAAAAAAAAAAAAATCTTGGAAGGTACATTTTTTGCCCACATATCCGAGAAAAACTTTATCTTAGGACTATTTCTAGAAGATACAATAGTTTTTTAAGTTGATCTCATAGAATATTGTCCTCCTTTATCATTCTTCCAAAACCATTTATCTTCTACACCCTCTTCCAATCTCATCACTCCCACAATATCTTCCAGTAACATTAACTGCTGTTTTTCCCATGCCTTCTCCACTTCCATTGCCACGCCCACTGACCTTCCTGCCATATCCCCAAATCAGCCATTCTAACTTTTTTATTTTCTGAAATACCATATAGCCTTGGAAACATTTGTTTAAGGGGACAACCATTTTCCACCCATGTATCCTCCCAAAAAAAAGTTTCCATGCCTCCCCCAACTCTCCTTGCCATATTATTAGAAAACCAATGTGAAGATGCTTCTCATCCCTCATCCAAAGACAAAATACCTTTCCACCAACTTGAATAGTTTATGCCTTCAGACATCCGCTCACCACTTCCCCTCCCATATTTTCCTATTAGAACCCTGTACCATAATGTGTTCTGTTAAAGCTTGATTAAAAGCTTTTAAGTTCCTTATTCCTAAACCTCCTTCTTTTTTATCCTTATACACCCTATCACATGCCACCCAATGAATTTTATTTTTATTCTCTCCCCCACCCCAAAGAAACCTTTTAAAAAGAGTCTTAAGGATAGAGATGATACTTGATGGTGTCTGAAAGAAAGACAGGAAGTGTGACGAGAGGACTGATTTAAGCAAGACAACTCTACCACCAGATGAAATATATTTACTTTCCCATGATAATAATCTTTTCCTTACCACATCCAACACTAGTTGCCAAGTACTTTTTTCTTGTTGGATCAACTCCAATAGGCAACCCCAAATACTTAAAAGGCATAACTCCAACTTTACAATTCATAACAACTTATGCTTTCTCCAACTAGAAATCCCAATATAATTTCTTAAGATTTATCAACTTTTACATAAATATCCCAATATAATTTGTCACTTAGGATTTGGTTTAAGTGTGTAAGATGGATTAAAAAGCCTAATAAAGTTACTAGTAAAGTTAGATAAGAATTTAGATTAAAAGATTGCTTAAAAGTTTATTTAAAATAAAATAATGGCCAATAATGTCTTCTATATCTTATTTCACTGAGATTAAGTTATTAAAAATTAAAAATTATTAAAAAGTCATTTACAATTAATTAATAAGCTTACAAAATTGAATTAAAAACTAGCCTATTGGAAAGTAAGTTAAGGAAAAGGTGTAATTTTGTATCTATTAATTTAAAATACATTTTAAATTTTAGCCAAAATAATTTATTTAGGGTCGGATTTTCAGAATATCAAACACTACTAAACTAGTAAATTAGTGAACTTTGGGCAAAAAGTTATTTTACTCTTAAAAGGATTAGAAAATTCAGAGAACCTAATATTTTGAAATTATAATATAATTTAGAATTTTTCTAAAAGAATCAAGTTAACATGCTTTGTAAATATTTTGGAATAAAATTTGAAATTAATGAAATGTAATTAAAATAATAGAATATTTTAATAATTTCAAAATTTTAAAATACTTACATTTTGGGCTTTTACACAAAAATTAACATTATAATATTAATTATTTAATATTGTTTATGTTTATAATTTATAACACTCGCCAACACACATGTACAAAAAGATCTGCTTGAATTCCTGAGTTTTAGAATTATGCATCTTAACTTGACTCCTAAAGTCAAAAAATACCACCACCACCCTATGCTAATCAGCCTACCCATTAACCCTTAAGTAAATTGTTTTATCATCATATATGGACGGTGTCTATCGTGGACCACTTTTATAAGTGGTCTACGGAGCACTACTTTTATTTATCCTAGGATTCATCTAATCCTCACACTAATACCATACATCTTTCACATTGAATCACCCCTCTTCCTAATCAGAAACTCCCCACCGCCTTCACCACCAACGGCGGGTCCACCGTTGCCACCATCATTGGGTCCGTCGTTGCCACCATCGCCGACACGTGTTCTCAGACTCTCCTCCACTGCCTCCACCGCCATGCCCACACCGACATCATAACCACAACTGCCACTCCGATCGACAACTCCGACACGATTGTCATTGCATCACGCACAAATCCATCATCCTCCCAAACCTCACGAAGGAGAACAAGGCCTATGCATGCCCCCTCTGCCTCGTCAGACTATGCATCCCCTCATCCGCCTCATCGGAAAGATTCAGACGCACGTGCACCGCTACCACCCTTCTTCACACTTGTTATTGTCGTTTTTGGAAAGGGAGAAGATGCACGTGCACCCATTGTTGAGAAATTGCCCAAACCCGTCTTGTCTGATATGTTGATGTTGTTTGTTAGAGTTTGATGTTGTTGGTGATTAGAGTGATTCTACATATTCATATTGGTTTTAATTTGATTAATTTGACAAATTGTTCTTTGTTTTTGGTTTCCATAAAATATGATTTTAGATGGTACTTATTAATTAAACTTAGTTGACAACTATCTGGTTTATTGCGTTTATATTCAGATTTCCAATTCATTGAAAATATTTATTACATAAAATATATAGTAGTAGAATAAAGGTATTCTTTTTTAATAAAATTTTAACTTTTTGTTGATTAAAATCAGCTTTAAGAATTAATGTTAATATTTTCTATAAAAATTAACCTATTAATTTGTATATTAATGTAATTTCATATAAAAATCATATGCACACGTATGAAATATTTATTCTTATAATTTAAATATTAATATGTTTACAAATAAAGTATTTAAAATTATATTTCAATTAATTTGTTAGTATTTATATAAAAAATTTAATTATGTGATGGTAAATTTTAATATTATTCTATATAAATATTTCATCTTCTTAAATGCATATTTTAAAGAATTCACATCACAAAAATTCTCAAAATTTATATATGATCATAAAATAATATTTTAAAATTTCAATATATATATATATATATATATATATATATATATATATATATATATTATAAATAAGGCTAAATGACCATTTTAGTCATTTATCCTATTTATTTTGTTCAAAATGGTCATTTATCTTTTAAAAAATTTATTTTGGTCCTTTATCTTATTTAAAAGGTTCAAAATGGTCATTTATCTTTTAAAAAGTTCAATTTGGTACCTTATCTTATTTAAAAGGTTCAAAATGATCCTTCAACTATTTTAAATATATTCAACTTTGTCCTTTGGACAACACTAAGATAAAGGATCATTTTTGAATATATTTAAATAGTTGAAGGATCATTTTGAATCTTTTAAATAAAATGAGGTACTAAAGTGAACTTTTTAAAAGATAAATGACCAAAATAAGTGGGTATATTTTATTATATTACGTATGTATTTTATATTTCATCCTAATTAATAATACAAATTGTACTACTCGGACTCAGCACTCCACCGAGTAACTGACCTGGCCGAGTAGTACGATCTTACTCGGACCAAGGAAGGTATAACGGAAAGTATATCTTACTATAAGTAAAGATAAAGAAAGATCAAGGCACAAGATCATGATAGAAGATAAGATTATTTCTATTAGGAATTACGAGATTTGAGGAGATTTGATATGAGAATAATCCTATCAAATCTATCTATTTACCTTCTATAAATACAAAGCAATTCACCCCTATCAAGGTACGAAATTCTACACCATTGTGATACCTGTCTCCTACCTCTGCGTCTCTAACTTGAGCGTCGGAGTGTCTTTGCAGCTACACCCCCTACCATTCACGAAGGATATTCCGGCAGAGCCACTACACCGGAATACTTACCAAATCCGGTAAGAACATTTGGCACCTATTGTGGGACTCGGTGAAACTTTTCCCAGCCACACCAATCAACGCGACACGATTGCGATGGCAGTAACCCAAGGCAAAACAGCAAACCAAGAAAAGCCACCACAGGGGCCAGAAACCCTAACTCAGGGAACACTGGCACCAGGGGATACCCAAGGAGGTAACCCCAATAATGTGGTGCCCATCCCGCGTTAGGCGCTTGAGAATCACCCGCTGATCCAAGCCCTGCAAAGGGAAGTGAACACGCTGAAACAAAATAGCGTAAAAGAAATAGAGGATCTCCACAGGGAGAACACCATTCTCCGAGAGCAATACCAGAAATTGCAAGAGGACTAGAGCGCACACTTGGCTGCCCACGCAACTGCCAACAGACAACTTGATCGAACAGAACACGATGACACTACCTAGAGCGAGGCAGACCGAACAACAACCTGCATGGAATCCAGACCCATATCCGTTTCGCGCACGGTCCCAAGACGGAACGCAATGCTTGAGACAACAAGACGACACCCGTTCGTAGATGGCATAATGGAAACACCACTACCGGTCGGGTGGAAACCTTTATCTATGAACCATTATGACGGCCTAACAGACCCGGATGAACACATCGACGCGTTCATCACACAAGTGAACCTATACACGAATGACGACACCATCATATGTCGTGTTTTCCCAACCACCTTGAAGGGGGCAGCGTTGAACTGGTACATGCGCCTCCCTCCTCACTCGATTGACTCTTTTGCTACACTAGTGCTCGCTTCGGCGCCCAATACGCTACGAGTCGGCCTCACCACTTGACAGCAATGGCATTAGCCAACATTCAGCAAGAGGACAATGAGTCCCTTAGGAACTTCATGGAGAGATTTGCTGAAGTCTCAGTTAGAATCCGAGACCTAAATCCTCAAGTAGCACTAACCGCCATGCTGGTGGTGCTGAAATCCAAACCCTTCTCGGACAACCTCTACAAGAAGCCATCCTATGACATGGACGAACTCAGAGCAAGAGCAACATGGTATATTCAAATGGAAGAGATGACGAAGTTCTGAGAACGCGTCAGAGGCGAATCCCATAAGAAGCATGAGGAACGCGAGAAAACAGGAACGAGCCGAGAGCAGACTTCTAACAGCAGAACCAGGGTCGAAAAGCCACCTTGCACAAGATTTACTCACTACAATCCCTTAATAGAAAATAGAACTTGGGTCTTAGAAGAAGCCTGCAGTGCCGAACTAATCAGTTTGCCTCCTCGGAACCGATCCCTAGAAAAAGCGAGCATGCCCAAGTTTTACAGATACCATCGAGTGCATGGACATGCCACCGAAGACTGCACCACCTCAAAGGATAAGATTGAAAAACTTATCCAAGAAGGCAAACTATGACGTTTTATCTGAGACGACAACCGAAAGTCTGAGTGAGAACGAACCCGAGACAGGGAAGAAGATCGCGACAGAAAATCTCGACGAACGGAAGAGACCCACCAAGAGCAACCAATTAAACCTCCCGAGACTCGACTCTGAGGCATCATCAACACAATAGCAGGAGGGTTCGCTGGAGGAGGAAGTTCAAGCTCGGCAAGGAAGAAACACTTATGTGACATTCGGTCAATCAACTCGGCTTCTGTAAAACTGAGAGCACCAAGAAGCATGCCCCCCATAACATTCATTGACGCAGACTTCGAAGATATAGAACCCAACCACGATGACCCAGTAGTGGTTAAGGTCGAGGTCGCCAACTTCCTAGTATGCAAGGTCCTGGTAGACTAGGGCAGCTCGACGGACATCTTATATTGGTCCACTTTCCAACAGTTATACATCCCCAAGAGCAAGATACAGTCGTACATCGAATAGCTAATCGGTTTTTCAGGAAAAAAAGTGGATACCAGAGGCTACATTGACCTCTTCACCACCTTCGGAGATGAAGAAAAAGGATCCAAACAATCACAGTTAGGTATCTCTTAGTCAATGCCCTCACTTCATATAATATTCTTATAGGAAGACCTGCACTCAATGAGTTAGGAGCAGTGAACTCAACGCCTCTCCTAGCAATGAAATTCCCCAACTCAGAAGGAGAAATAGTGGTAGTCAAAGCCGATCAAGAAATAGCCCGTGAGTGCTACTTAGAAAGTCTAAGGATAGCTAGCGGCGAAAAGGTCCCAGAACCAAAAGTAAAGCACATAGCAAGCGTGTTGCTCATGGCACCACTAAGGGAGGAGGCCGATCTCGACCCCAGGGAGGGTGAGCCGAGGGCAGAACCCATAAAGGAGGTAATGCACAAAGCTTGGGACTCAGCTAACAAGCGAAACCGAGAACACAATTGCCCAAGTCTTATTAGAAAACGCCGACCTATTCGCATGGTCAACTGCTGACATGCCTGGAATCAACCAAAGCTTCCACTATCACAAGCTTGCCATCTGTCTAGAGGCTAAGCCAATCTCCCAAAAGAAAAGAAAGCTTGGAGCCAAGAGAGGAAAAGCGGTCAAAGAGGAAATTGAAAAGTTACTCAGCGCCGGCTTCATAAGAGAAGTACACTACACCACATGGCTTGCGAATATCGTGATGGGAAAGAAAGCAAACGACAAGTAGAGGATGTGTACTGACTACACAGACCTTAACAAGGCATGTCCCAAAGACTCATACCCACTACCCAGTATCGACAAGTTGGTGGACGGAGCATCCAGCTATCATATCCTGAGTTTTTTGGATGCGTATTTCGATTACAACCAGATACCCATGTTCCCACCAGACGAGGAGAAAATGACGTTCATAACTGACACGGCTAACTACTGCTACACGGTAATGCCATTCGGATTAAAGAACGAGAGAGCAACATACCAGTGTCTGATGGACATGATTTTCGCATATCAACTCGGACAAAATCTAGAAGTCTATGTAGATGACATGGTAGTCAAAAGTCAAGACCCAGACTCACATTTAGGAGACTTAGCTGAAATATTTGGTGAGATCAAAAAACACAATATGAGGCTAAACCTTGAGAAATGTGTATTCTGAGTCCAAGGCAGAAAATTCTTAGGTTTCATGCTCACACACAGAGGCATAGAAGCCAACCCCGAGAAGTGCACAACTATCATAAACATGAGAAGCCCGAGTAACATAAAGGAAGTGCAAAGGCTAACTGGAAGGCTGGCGTCCCTATCCCCATTTTTGCCAAAAGCAGCAGAGGTAGCCAGACTATTTTTCCAACTCCTCAAGAAGCAACAAATATTTGAATGGAGTGAAGAGTGCGAAGCAAACTTCTTAAAGTTCAAAATGCTACTCACCTCTCCACCGATCCTAACGCGACCTGAACCAGGCAAAGATTTAGTGCTATACTTAGCAATCTCGGGGGACGCGATCAGCTCAGTCATCATCCAAGAAGAAAATCACCAGTCTACTACGTAAGTCGAGTGCTGAAAGATGTCGAAACAAGGTACCAGATGATCAAAAAGTTAGCGCTAGCCTTGGTCACTTCAGCACGGCGGCTACGACCATACTTTTAGAGCCACCAAGTGGTGGTACGAACAAACCACCCAATACGACAAGTATTGGGGAAGCAGGAACTCATCGGAAGAATGATAGCTTGGTCTGTAGAACTATCAGAGTTCGGCATCAAGTATGAGCCGAGAGGACCTATCAAAGCCCAATGCCTAGTCAACTTCATCGCAGAGCTAACACCAGTAGAAGAGGTACCATCCCCATGGTGGACCCTCTATGTGGATGGTTCTTTGAATGTCAAGAGCAGCGGAGCAGGCATCATAATCGAAATTCCCGAAGGGATTGTTTTGGAACAATCACTCATATTCGACTTTGATGCGTCTAACAACCAAGCCGAGTATGAAGCCCTGCTGGTCGGGCTGAAACTCGCTAAAGAAGTAGGGGCAAGGCACCTTAGGTGTTGGAGCGACTCGAAACTAGTCACAGGACAAATGAACGGATCCTATCAAACGAAGGACCCCCAGATGACAATGTGCTACGACCTGACCTCCCAGTTGAAGAACAAGTTCACCGAATTCGAACTCAACCATATCCTAAGATAACAAAACGAAAGAGCCACCTACTGTCAAAATTGGCAAGTACAAAGAAGAAAGGCCAACACCGAACTGTCATACAGGAGATAGTATCCACTCCAAGTATTGATAAAGAAGTTTCCAATGTCAACCCGGCAGACCGAGAATGGATGACCGAAGTATGGAACTTCCTGAAAGGAGGAACCCTCCCCGAAAACCAAGAGGAAGCCAGGAAGATCAGAAGAAGGGCAAGTTACTACGTGGTAGAAGGAGAAGACCTTTACAGAAGAGGCTTCACCGCACCACTGCTGAAATGCATTACAAAGACTCAGGCTGAATACGTGGTGAATGAGGTGCATAGAGGAATATGCGGAACGCACTCAAGAGGAAAAGCCATGGCCGCTTAAGTCTTACGGGCCGGATACTACTGGCCGACAATACGCCACGACTGCGCTGAGTACGTAAGAAAATGTGAAGAGTGCCAGAAATATGGCAACATATCTCACCTACCAGCAGAAGAACTGCACAACGTCACGACACCATGACCCTTCGCCATGTGGGGAGTGGACATCTTAGGACCATTCCCACTTGCTAAAGGACAGGTCAAATTCCTCATGGTTGGAATCGATTACTTCACGAAGTGGATCGAAGTTGAACCCTTGGCCACCATCACAGCCAACAACATACAAAAATTCATATGGAAAAACATCATACGCCGATTTGGCATCCCCCACTCAGTAGTATCTGCCAACGGGAAATAGTTCATCGAAAAGAACCTAGAAGAGTTCTTTAAAAATCTCGGGATTCGGCACCGGGTAACCTCAGTAGAGCACCCTCAGACCAATGGGCATATTGAAGCAGCCAACAAAGTCATACTGGGGGAACTAAAAAAAGTGAGTCAGCGATGCCAAAGGAAGTTGGGTCAAGGAGCTTCCTGCAATCGTTTCTGGCATACCGTTGCACGCTGCAATTCATAACTGGGGAAACACCTTTTCGACTCTTATATGGGTCAGATGCCATGATACCAGTAGAAGTCGGACAACCCTCTTTACGAAGAGCAAACTTTATCCAAGAGAGCAATGACCAATCACTAAGGCATGCACTCGACATGACCGAAGAGACCCTCAACGAGGTCCAAATCAGAGCAGAGGCTTGCAAAAGAAGAGACAAGAAGAGATACAACAGTAAGGTCAAGCTAAGAAAGTTTGAAGTTGGAGATCTGGTTTGGAGAAAATATGGAGAAGCAAGAAAAGCAACCAGAGAGGGCAACTTGGCAGCCAAGTGGGAAGGCCCCTTCAGATTAACCGAGTTACTGGGAAATGGAGCCTATCGACTAGAGCATCCATCCGGCAAAATCATTCCTCGAACTTGGAACGCCACTCATATGAAGTTTTATTACAGCTAGAAAATTGTAAATGGTGATGTACTCTTTTTCCTACTTTGACATTTTTTCCCCAAGAGGTTTTTTGTCAAAGAGATTTTAATGAGGCACACCTAACTTTCATTATCAATAAAAGTTCCTTTTTTTATATACATGTTATCTTTGTTTAAAGACCGAGTAGACCAATCGGATACTCGGCACAAAAAATGAGTAGACCAATCAGATACCCGACACTCGGCATCCCGGAAAAGGAATGACTGAGGAACCTTGGTAACTAGATCGCTAAAGACTAAGTTACGAAAGCAAGCTAACCATGTAGACCTTTTACAGGATACGAAAAATAAGTTAAGCTAAAAAGTGTGTAGACCTTTAACATTAACAGGATATGAAAAAGGAGTTTAATTAATAAAACGTAGACACTAATCAGCTACGAGCAACCAATATCACGCACACGAAAAATAAAGGGGCAATACTTAAGAGAAAATCAAATTTCATTAAGATAAAAACACCCTATTAGATAGGCCGGGTGCGAGCCTTTACAAAAAAGAATGATAAATAAAATTCCTAAGAGCTAAGTAGCAGGCTTCGCCGAGCCACCAGGAGCCTCCTCGCCCGGGATGGTAGACTCGTCCACCAACTCCCCCTCCTTGTTGATATCCTTATCAATATCAAAAACAGAGGTATCAACATCCTTCAAAAAGAACCGGACTTAGCGAATCGCCTTATTAAACCCGGCCTCATGAATGGTGACGATCTCATCCATAGCATCGGCCAAATCGGCCTTCAGCTTTGTCTCAGAGACAGAGGCACCCAACTTGACCTACTCCATCTCTTCATGAAGACGCTCCACCTCAGCTTGAAGGTCCTTCGTAGAGCTTTCGGCCACAGTCAGGGAGAGCTTCGGAGCATCCTCTTAGGCCTCATCGTCCTTCACTTTGGCCTCCACTGCCTTTAAAGATTTACAAGATTCCTCAGCAGATTGAAGGAGAGTCTCGTTGGCATGGGTAGCATCCAACAAGGCCTGGTCGACCTTTGAAGCAGTCTCCTTAGCCATCGAAAGCTCGCGATACCCGCAATCAAACTCCTCGACCCAGTATTGGGCAATAGCCCAAGAACGAGCCTGGAAGCGAGATAAGACTTCCATAGAAACTAAGGGACCAACCTCCCTCAGCATGTCCCGGTCTGCTTGACTGAGGTTCTCGGTGCTAATAAGGGCTTGGGGATTGAAGTCCTGTCCCCAAAGCAAAGTCCGCCTATCCTTCATAGAAAGGAAAGCAGGATGCCTTTCAACAAGAGAAGCGGCAAGTTGAACGAGAGGCGGACTCGGCTTATTTTTCTTTAAGACATTGTTCTCCCCCTGAACAACTTATCTCTTCCTCTTCAGAGAAGAAGGAAGAGCAGGAGAAGCTGCCTTGACCTCGTCACCCCCAACTTCTTTCTTCTTCAGCTTCTCGAGTCGGAGACGCTTGGTAGTCTGATAGTCGAATTTCCCCATTACAACTACAAAAAAAGGAAGAAAGGAAATAATTAGCAAAAATAGACAAGTATAAGAAAAGAATAACTGAGTAAAAAGCACTCACGGTCCCAGACGGCTCTCGGAGTCTTTCACAAGGGAATCTCAACTAGTACCCTACACTTAAGCAAACGAGGAAGCTTGCAAAGGTCAATCATATCATCCTGGTCCTCGGAAGACATATCTATTATCTTGCAAGATAGCTTCTTGTTCGGAGACCGAGTCCAGTACAAAGGGAATATGGACCTTCCTCGCTTATCAAAAAAGTTTGACATCCCATCACTCCCAGGCCGGACTCGGAAAAACCCTCCCTTGAAGTTTTTCCAAGAGAATGTATAGGGGCCGAGTATGGACTTACCCGAGATGCCAGTCAAAGAGACCCAACCACCCTTCTTACTTTCCTTCATCGTATAGTGGAAAAGAAACTTAGGGGCAGTGGGAGTAATGAAAAAATCAATGCAGAGAACCCTAAAGGAACACACAGATGCCCAAGCATTCGAATGCAATTGAGTGGGGGCGACATTCAACTCTTTTAATACGTCACACTCAAATTTACCAGAAGGGACTGTGATGCCGAGAGAAGAAAACAAAGCCTCATACACATAAGTGTAATGAGACTCGCAAGGAAAGGCCCGAAGAAAGACATGCTTACTCGGCCTGCAAGGATCAGTGTGAACGATACCCGGTAGTTTCGAGTGGCACAAATCTATTTCCTCTAAAAGAGAAACAATGGACTCATGGGTCTGATACCGAGAGGTATAACTACCCACCTCCACATGTTCCCAAGAATAATCGGGAAGTGTAATAGGTAAAAAGACTCTCTGAGAAGGTTTTGAACCACTAGGCCCTGGTGGAGGAAGAGGAGGAGAGGGCTGAACACGACAAGGAACCAAAGGCACCTCCTCAGTAGCCTCCGAGTCATCTAAAACCACAACCCCTCTTGGGGCAGTGGCCAAAGGCATTTCTGATTGCTCGACGGAAGGATGAACCACGCCGACAGGGACAATGGTAGGCCCTGTCGCTGAAGTGCTGTCACTAACTTCGCCAGAGCTAGAACGACGCAAAGAAGAACCGTCATCAGAGCCATCCCCGATGAGGTGAACCTCTGGCTATAGCATACGACCACTGCCAGAATGCCCTGATTCCCTGGAAAAGAAGACATTTCTGAGAGAAAAGAGCAGTGGAGCAGGAGGAAAGGGCGTACCTGAGTTAACAAAGAAAGACAAGGAGAAGGAAGAAATGGCAGAGAAGGCGAAGGTCCATGGAGAAGGAAATGCGAGGAAGAAGGAGAAGTGAGCGAAAGGCGCACAATGGCACTTATATAGAGGTCCAAGAGCCTCAAATTCGAAAGGACGAAATGACTCAAACCGTTGGATCGAGACTCCTTGCCAAACAAATCAACGGCTAGGGAGGCTTGAGACCTTTGAGTATTCCGAGGACGTTTTCAAAATTAAAAAATAATCATTGTCGCCGCCGTCGGGAAACATTACTAGTTAATGGGTCCGAAGCGATGCGACCACTCAAAAATGAAACGACCCGACCATAAGAAAATGAAGTCATGACCATACCAAAATAGCCGAACCTAACACAATGGAACGAGTGAGACACAACGCCGACTCGGCTGTTGAGTCATAAGACAAATCAGGACCCTCAATTATTTTGATTTTATGAAAAAAAAAATATTAAGTAAAAAGATTGTGTCTTATAAATGTCAGCAAACGAAAACGTTAGATCTGCGTCTGTAAGAAACAGATGATATGCAGACAGACGCTTAAGTCTGATGAAGCATTTTAAGGCATAGTAAATGCACTATCGATTTATAATCTATTTTGCAGGGAATGTTCATAAAATATCCTCCTATGATCTGTCGAAGTGCATAAAGAGAAACAAAAAGAAGAGTCAAAGTTTCAGAAGTTTCTCTCGCATCAAAAGATGCACTACAGCTAGCAATGAGTACTTGTCTGAGTAAGCGATATAACTACTGCAATAGAAGGATATGGAGTATATCTCAAGAAAGATAAGCAAAGTGCTTTATCAGTTTAGAATGACTAGTTGGTGACAAGCATTTAATGCTCGCATTAAATGCCCCTCAACCATCTTCCTTCAGGCGTTGGTCAGACGCAAGCAAGAAGACCATTTAGAGACAATAGTTACTTCCTTAGCAAGTCTATATATAGAAGAAGATTTGAAGTGCTGAATAACACACGAACTGAATTGAAAATTCAAGCATTCTTTCAAGCCTTCATTCTTTCTCTTGTGAAAATTCTATTTGTTAAAAAGCTCTCAAATCACTTTGTGTATCTTGAGAGAAAAAGACTTTGTTCTTAAATTTGTATATTCGTCTATAAGACGATAGTTGAGAAGTCTATGTGCCCCTTTCAAAAACAAATCTTGTGATTTGTTTTAGAGCTAGAAGTGGCTTGGTAGTAAAGAATACTTGGGTTTTTAGCTTGGAGAGGCTAAGTGTGAAAAACTACTTAGGTGAGCCAGAAGTGGCAGTGAACAATACTTGTAACTTGTGAAAGTTAGTGGAACTTGGTGGTTTGGCAAGAACTGGACGTAGTCTCGGGGTGAGACGAACCAATATAAAATTCTGTGTTGTCTTTCTTGCTCCTTTATCTCTTATAACTGTTTGAACCGACTTTGTCTTGTGATTTAAATCTGTTTTCTTAAAAAGGGCTTTCATATGTGTACTATCGTTTGTTAAAATATTTTCTTAAAAAATTATCTCTTTTGTCCAACAGATGTTACACGCTGTTTATAAAAAGTTGGCAAAAAATTTTATAAATCACAATTCAACCCCCATTTCTTGTGATTTTTGTCTTTACAGTTTGGTATCAAAGCTCAACCTCTAAGGGTTGAGCACCTGACCGTGTCTAGAGGAAAAGATCCAGATGGCCAGTCACGACAATCAGTTCATTCCCGAAGGAGCCTCTCTAATAAGGCCTTCAACCTTTCTTGGAGATGACTTTCCCTACTAGAAATACCGCATGGAAATGTACATTAAGTCAAATCAATATCAATTGTGGAACATCATCATGCATGGAGATATTCCCATCACAAGGCCTGAAGATCAATGGATTCAAGATGACTACAACATTCTTCAACTCAACAACAAGCCAGATATACTCTGACCTGCGCCTTAACCAGAAATGAGTATAAGAAGATACGTAGACTAAAATCGGCCAAGGAGATTTGGGATTCCCTCTGCACCAACTATGAGGGAACGAAAGATATTCAATTGAGGAAAGCTGCCACTTTGGCCAGACACTATGAGAGTTTCTCCATGAAAGAAGGAGAAAGTGTTGATGGTATGTTTGGGAGACTTCAGGTTCTTCTTTCAGACCTGGAATCTCTTGGACACACATATACTAAAGCTCAGATTAATCTAAAGATTCTTGATAGTATGCCCAAAGTGTGGGAACCCAAGACCACAACTATCCAAGAGGCAAGGAACATGAGAACCTTGTCTTAGGATGAGTTGCTGGGAGTTCTACGAGTGCATGAAGTGCACCTGCAGAACCGAGACCAACTGCCTACAAACAACGTTAACAATTTCGCTGCTCTCAAAGTTGGCGAAACCAACACCATCAAGGAAGAAAAGAAAAGAGCCCTCGAGGCTCTGAAAGTTCAAACAGAAGAATCAGACGAAAGCTCTGCTGAATCTACAGACGATGAGGTTGTCCTCAAGGCTAGGAAATTCAAGCAGATGCTGAACAAGAAAAACAAGTTCAGATAGTCCTCCAAAAAGAAAGACTCCATATTCAAAAGAAAAGATAAGGAGGACAATCAGGACATCATATGCTTCGAATGCAAAAAGCCAGGACATATGAAGTCTGAATGTCCGAGGTTAAAGAAAAAGAAGTGCTACAGTGGCAAGAAAAAGAAGAAGAGTCTGATGGCCACTTACGACGACTCAGACAATGAGCATAGCAGGAGCTCAAATGATGAACAAGAAAATATCTGTCTAATGGCAGAGACAGAAGAAAAAGTTGAGGTAAAAACTTGTTCTGAATCTGAAAGTTCATCTGGTTCTTCATCAGACGATGAAGAAGAGATGCCTTATGATGTTTTACTTCAGAATTGTCATATGACCTCTCAGCAATGTTAAAAATTTAAACAAAAACTCAAACAATCTATTTGTGAAATAGAATTGCTAAAGAAATCAAATGCAGAACTAGAAGAAAAAGTCAAGACTCTGGAAGAGAGCCTATGTCAAACCAGTACCCCTAGTCAAACAGACGATTCATCCATAGTTGAAAAACTAAGGGAAGAAGTAACCTGTTTAACTAAGGATTTTGGGAAGTTTCTGGAGAGTTCTAACACTCTCACTATGCTTTTAAAATATCATCAACATCCCTATGATAAATCTGGTTTAGGCTTAGAAAAAGATTCATCTGCTTCTACTCAGTCTGACCCAGACAAATGTGACTTCTGTGGAAAATCTGGACACTCCAAGTTCAGATGCATACACAAGAAGAAGCAAATGTCTAAGGGCATTAATGTGGTTGGACCCAAAAAGATTTGGGTACCAAAGTCTCAGATTATTCCTATTTCAGATATCCTTGGTAGGAAAAGGCAAGGGTTTGAACTGGTACTTGGACAGTGGCTGCTCACGACACATGATGGGAGAAAGGTCTGTGTTCCTAGACCTAAATCCAGTTGAAAGTGAAGCATTTGCCTTTGGAGGCATGGGAAAAGGACGCATCTCAGGCGTAGGAAAAGTTGGTATATCCTCCATAACCTCCATTGACAACGTCTTATATGTTGAAGGTCTGAGGTATAACCTACTGAGCATAAGTCAATTGTGTGACAATGGTTATATAGTCTCCTTCAACAAAGACATATGTATAGTCAAAACAGATGATGACAAGTCTGTCTTTTCTGCCAGATGACAACAATCTGTACGAAATTGATCTTATAGATCTTAGCAAGCAGAAGGTAATGTGTCTATTATCCAGAGAAGATGAAAGATGGATTTGGCATAAAAAGCTTGGGCATGTGAATCTGAAACACATTTCAAAAATTTTGAAAAAGGGTTTAGTAAGAGGATTGCCCAAGATTTCTTGGAAAACCTATCTTCTTTGTGAAGCATGTCAAAAGGGGAAACAAATTAAAACTTCTTTTAAATCTAAAAATGTTGTTTCCACCTCCAGACCGTTGCAACTCTTGCATATGGATTTATTTGGTCCTTTTAGAACGTTGAATCTGGGAGGAAAGAAATATGGCTTAGTCATTGTAGATGACTATTCAAGATACATATGGGTATACTTCCTAGGCCATAAACATGAGTCTTTTAAGGTCTTTGAAATATTCTGTAAATGAGTTCAAAATGAAAAAGGCTTTTGCATCTCTAGCATCAGAAGTGATCATGGAACTGAGTTTAAGAATGCTGAGTTCAAATCTTTCTGCGAAAAGAATGGAATTTTTCACAACTTCTCTTCATCGAGAACACCTCAGCAAAATGGGTAGTTGAAAGGAACAACTGAACTCTGCAAGAGATGGCTAGAACCATGCTCTGTGAGAACTCTCTACCTAAACACTTCTAGGCAGAGGTTGTGAACATTGCTTATTATGTCCAAAACAAAGTATTGATCATACCTATGATTGAAAAGACTCCTTATGAACTATGGAGAGGAAGAAGACCCAACATTGCTTACTTTCATCCTTTCGGATGTGAGTGTTACATCTTAAACACCAAAGATCAATTGGGAAAATTTGATTCAAAGGTGGATAAGAGTGTCTTTCTAGGATATTCTGATACATCTAAGGCTTACAGAGTTTTCAATACAAGAACCTTAGTTGTAGAAGAATCTATCCATGTTAAGTTCAATGATGGGCTAACGTCTGATAGGAGACTATCAGATCTTGAGGATGATTTTGCAGATATGCAGATAGGTCCATTTGTTGCACCAAAGTCAGACAAAATTCAACCTCCTCAGGAAATTCTTCCTCAGATTGAAGGAGCATCTGGCTCTTAACCACAGACAAGGGATTGCAAATTTGTAACCTATCATCCATAAGATCAGATCATAAGAGATCAGAAAGAAGGCGTAAAGACCAGACCATCCTTCAGAGATCAAGCATCTTATGCTTTCGTCTCAGAAATAGAGCCAAAAATGATAGACGAAGCCCTGACAGACGATGACTGGATCTTAGCCATGGAAGAAGAGTTGAACCAGTTTACCAGAAATGACGTTTGGACCCTAGTTCCCAAGCAGAAGAATAAAAGCATCATTGGAACAAGATGGGTTTTCAGAAACAAACTAGATGAGCAAGGAAAAGTGGTAAGAAACAAAGCTAGATTAGTAGCTCAAGGCTATAATCAGCAGGAAGGTATAAAGTTCACTGAAACCTTTGCTCCTATAGCTAGATTAGAAGCTATAAGAATCATGCTCGCATTTACTGCTCATAAAAACATTAAGCTCTTTCAAATAGATGTTAAGAGTGCCTTTTTAAATGGTTTTATCGAAGAGGAAGTTTATGTTAAACAACCTCCTGGTTTTGAAGATCCCACTCTTATATATCATGTTTTTAAACTAAAAAAGGCTCTGTATGGTCTGAAGCAAGCACCTCATGCTTGGTATGACAGACTGAGCTCTTTTCTTTTCGAAAATGATTTTATGATAGGGAAAATAGATACTACTCTTTTCAGAAGAGAAGTGGGCAAAGATTTCATTATAGTTCAAATTTATGTAGACGATATTATCTTTGAAGCTATTAATGACTCTCTGTGCAAGGATTTTTCTGATCTGATGAAAAGCGAGTTTGAAATGTGTATGATGGGAGAACTTAAGTTCTTCTTAGGACTTCAGATCAAAGAAGACAGCAAGGGAATCTACATTCATCAGCAGAAATATACAAGGGAGCTTCTTAAAAAGTTCAAAATGGAAGATACTAAACCAATGAAAACACCTATGCATGCTTCCAATCCCTTGATCAAAGACGAATAAGGTAAACCAGTAGATCAGACGATCTACAGAGGTATGATTGACTCACTTCTTTATCTTACAGCTAGTAGACCTGATATTATGCATAGCATCTGTCTATGCGCTAGATTTCAGTCAGATCCTAGAGAGTCTCATCTTAAAGCTGTTAAAAGGATTTACGCTATCTAGTAGGCACCACTAACCTTAGTCTGTTCTATAAGAAAAATCAAGATTTCAGGTTAGTAGGATACTACGACACAGACTATACAGGAGACAGACTTGAACGAAAAAGTACAAGTGAAGGATGCCACTTTATAAGATCCTGTCTCATTTCATGGACTAGCAAGAAGCAGAACTCAATTGCCTTATCTACTGCAGAAGCTGAATATGTGTCTGGTGCAAGTTGCTGCTCACAACTGCTATGGGTAAAATATCAATTAGAAGATTACTCTAGTTTTGAAAATAATATACCTGTATATTGTGACAATACTAGTGCAATCAATCTATCAAAAAAATCCCATACAACATTCTAAGGCAAAGCATATTGAAATCATATATCATTTCATTCGTGATTTTGTTGAAAAAGGTGTTTCCGATATTAAGTTTATATATACAAATCACCAATGGGCTGATATCTTTACAAAACCTTTGTCTGAAGAACGTTTCGTCTGTATTAGGAATCATCTGCATATGCACATGCTTTCAGATTAATTCTTGCATTCATCAAACGATACTCTCCATCTTATCCTTCTCATTAATCTGTTGGAACTAATATGTGTTCAAGTTTACAGACGATAAAATGCCCCACGTTCACAACGGTTATAAGTCTTTTCGTTTTCACTCAAAACGTGTGTCGCCCTTTTTTCCATGATGAGACAGTTTTCAAAAAGTTTTTAATGCTTTTTTTAAAAACCACTCTTTTTATGACGTTCTCTCTCCTCTCTCATCTCCTCTGGTATAAAAGGACGAAGTGCCTAAAGAAGAAGGTTCCTTTGATCTTTCTAATCTCTCTGAAATTCTCTGAGTTTCTCAAAGACTTCAAAGATAAAAACTTTCTCATCTTTTCTTTTCTAAAAACCTAACCTTTCTGTGAACAAATGGCACCAAAGAAGCAAGCCTCATCTTCTACTACTCCTTTCATCTGCAACATGGACGAAGCCGCTGCAACCTTTCCAGAAGAGTTGTTCATCCCTGGAAAGTGGACGAGTCTGAAGGAGCTGGCAAAGGAGGGTTTCGATGTTCTGGACTTGTTCACCAGAGCTGGGTGGACCAACTTTGTTGGAAGACACAACGTCTGGTACCATGGTCCCTATACCCTCTTCTGGGGGATAGCAAAGATGGAGGATGACCAATGCATCAGGGGCACGATTGGTCAGATGTCAGTGAAAACCAGCCCTGCAACCAAAGCTAAGGCTATTGGTTGTGCTGAAGAGGGACTGATCTTTGACAAAGACTGGGAGAAGAACATCACTCTGGAGACGGTGGATAAACTTCTCTACGATAAGGTGAGACCTGCAGACAAAGACCCCAAGAAGAGAGCTGCAGCCATGAAGAACTTTCTTCGGTCTGCCAACATGACCCACATCTGCATACTTCTTCACAACATGCTCTTCAACATCGTGCTCCCAAGGATGGGGTCAAGGGACCACGTAAGCGAAAGGAACAAATTCTGCATCTACAACATTGTCATAGGAGAAAAGATCAACCTTCCGAATCTGATCTTCTATCATCTGGAGCAGGCCTTCAAAGACAGATTTTCCATGAAGAAGTAGAAGAACCCCATCCCTTATTGTATGTTGTTCACTCAACTAATGAGGGATGTTGGTGTTGATCTGACGGAGTTCGAAGCTTTTGGAGGACCCACACAGGTGACAGGAACCACCTTTGTGAGAATGGGAATAGCTCACAAGTTCCCTGAATGGGTAAAAAAGCAGGGAACCAAGGTGAAAAAGGAACCCAAGGAGGAATCGCCTGAAGAACCTGCGTTTGTCGCAGAGACACAGACTCTACCCCCAGCTTAAACCTACACAGACTCAACCAACCACTAGACGCACCCAACCTCCTTCCTCAGACCAACCCAAAAAGCCGAAACAACAACCATCTTCAAATACTCCCTCATCCCTAAAGAAAAAGGTTTCAGAAGCATCATCTGAACCAATCTCTGAACCTCCCCTCAAAAAGCCTTTCACCAGAACCACCAAAATTCGCATCATCACTAAAGCCAAACTCACCACCTCACCAGAATCCCAACCTGAACCTCAACCTTCACCTTCCCAAACTCAAGATTCTGATGTTGAGATTCTTGATGCACCCCCTCCTAAACCTCAAACCACTCCAAAGCCCAACCCTGTACCCAAGCCAAAACCTTCATCTTTTCCTCCACCGGCTGACAAGAAAGAAGCAGCCGCAATAAGGCTCAAGAACTGTCTCGCAAGGAAGCTGCCAAGAAGGCCAAGCTAGATAAAAGCCTTGAGGAGAAGAAGCATATTGAAATGGAACAATCTGTAATAGAGTATGTTAAGACTCTATCAGCTGACAAACTTAAGAGGAAGGCTGCTGAAGCAGCTTTAGCCCCTACAACTGACATTGCAGAGGAAGAAGCAATGGAGGAAGTTGTTCTTAAGTCTATCAAGACTCTTTTTGAAGAAGAACAGAGGCAGGCAGCCATAGATGATCTGGGAAGAATTAAATCTGCCCTGATTCAAACAGCCGAAATAGCGTCTGCAGAGATTGCTGATAAGCAACTGGAGCTTCAAACGCTCACAGTAGACGATGATGCAGACGAATCAAAAATAGAAGAACTAAATGAAGCTCTTCTTCAGTCTACTTTAGAAGCCAGCGTCCAAGGTCTGGATATTGGAGAAGACCTGGTTGAAGTTGATGACTTTGGTCCACGTGCCATCTACAGACCAATTACTGAAGATGATGAAAGGAAAGTAGACGAGCACCTGGCACAGTCTGAAGCAGATCGCGCTGTGAAGCAGATGGAAATTTATGGTGGCTCATCATCTATACACACATATGAACTTCAGACTCAGACTATTGAAGAATTCCAGACTCTAACTGAAGATGAATTGTTCAGACGCAGAAGGTATGCTGCCAAGGCCACTCTCTCTTTGGGGTGCATATATGAAAGTCTAGCTCTAGACTTAGCTCCTAAGCATAGAGGCTATGACTGGATCATCAGACGCAGCCCCAACATCCCACTTCCTCCAGTGCAACCATCAACAGACCCAGCGTCAATGTCAGATACTATCGTGGGTGGAAGCGACCCAGAATTAATGAATGGGAACGGTGCAATTGGGAATGGAGGAGGAAGGGTATCTGCACTGATGAGGATCAAGCTTTCTTGCTTGATTCCATCAACTTCGTAGAGTTGTGGAGGAAAGGTGTTCCTAGGATTGATCCATTCAATCTTCCCAACCATGAAGTTCTTCCAAAAGAAGAAATGTCTGCTCTCTCATGCTATAAGGAGGAACCTCAATTCAAGATCTTCCCTCCTCGACAGACGTCACCACCTGCTCTTAACACTCTCATCTTTGAGCACAACCCACGTGGCAGACGAAGCTACACCCTGAAGCCTCAATCTGGCGACGGCTCTCAGTGCTAATTGGCGAGGTACCATTCTATGAGCCTATCAACCTACAACAGATGATGGGTCTGCTAGCATACCTCAATGTGATTCTCCCCTGGAATCATGCTGGACCGGGACGTTCTGTCTATTCTGAAGATCTCAACTTGGACGATCCAAAAGCAAGTCCAACTTTTCATCTCTAGGAATCTTCAGACTACTCTGCAGAGTTGTGTATGAAGCTGCAAACGTATAAGGAGGAGATCAAGAAGAGGCAAAACTCCTTCAGACATATCCAAAGAAGAGCACAAACACTGCCTCACTTTCTTGGCACACAATTTCACTGTGTGGCCTCAAATCAAACCCAATTCAAGCTTGCTCTAGACAAGGTTATCCCTATCCTTCCTATCTTGAATTATAAGGGTAAAGAGAAAGTTAAGGAAGACGATACTCCCCAAAGATACATTCGCGTGCGAAGAGGCAGACCCTTCAGAAGAGAGATTGAAGCCATCTTTCACAAATCAGCTGCTGAAAGAACGTCTGAAGACTTACATGTATTCTGCTCTGGTCTGGAACCTGAAGGCAAGCCTCCAGCAGAAGGATATCATCTGAAGATTGGCAGATGCTATCAAAGCAAAAGGCATCAACCCTTTCTCTCTGCGTCCAGCACCTCCAAGCTCATGCCCTGGAAGTCCACCTTCTACTATTAATCTGATAGGGACTTCTCTTTTGTCGTGGAGCTACCTTATTCAACATTCTTTTTCAACAAGCTCATTCTGGGGATTGTGAAAGAACCAGATGATGCCATCGTACCATACAGACCTCCCATCTCTGAAGAAGAAGTCTACGATTTGTATGCCGAACTCTAGGCAACCAGAAAAGCTCTACGTCAAGCTCTGGAAGATAGGAAAGCACTCGAGGCTGACCTCAAAAAGTGGATCAACATAAATGCCTTCTTCAAAGCGCACCGCCGCAGATGCACTCCCACTCCACCAGGATCCCCTATGGTACTCCTATCAGACTCTGACTCTGACACCTCTGATTCTGACGGTCCTATTCCTGGGGAACCAGGTTTTGCTGATCGCCATGCAAAATGGGGAGAAGGGAAGAGTAAAAAGAAAGCATGAAGATAGGGACGCATCTAAGAGGGAGCTACATCTAAGGGGGAGGCTAAGAAAAAGGGAGAGTATTATTTTCTACTTATCATCTGTAAAAACACATCATCTTGATGTGAAAACTTTTAAATAAAAACGAGTTGTTTGATTGCTCATCAAACATTAGTCTTTTTTTCTCTCTGTTTAAATTCTATGTTTATAGTTAATGTTTTCAGTAGCTCTGATACATCTTTTTACAATATTTTCTTGGCATCATAAAAAATGAGGAGATTGTTGAGTCATAACATGAATCAGGACCCTCAATTATTTTGATTTTATGCAAAATAAATATTAAGTAAAAAGATTGCGTCTTATAAATGCCAACAGACGAAAATGTTGGATCTGCGTCTGTAAGAAATAGATGATACGCAGACAAACGCTTAAGTCTGATGAAGCATTTAAAACCATAGTAAATGCACTATCGCTTTATAATCTGTTTTGCAGGGAATGTTCATAAAACATCCTCCTAGGATCTGTCGAAGTGCATAAAGAGAAACAAAAAGAAGAGTCAAAGTTTTAGAAGTTTCTCTCCCCTCAAAAGACGTGCTACAATTAGCAATGAGTACTTGTCTGAGCAAGCGATGTGATCATTGCAACAGAAGGATATGGAGTATATCTCAAGAAAGATAAGCAAAGTGCTTTATCAGTTTAGAATGACTAGTTGGTGACAAGCATTTAATGCTCGCATTAAATGTCCCTCAACCACCTTCCTTCAGACGCTGGTCAGACGTAAGCAAGAAGACCGTTTAGAGACAACAGTTACTTCCTCGGCAAGTCTATATATAGAAGAAGATTTGAAGTGCTGAATAACACACGAACTGAATTCAAAATTCAAGCATTCTTTCAAGCCTTCATTCTTTCTCTTGTAAAAATTCTATTTGTTAAAAAGCTCTCAAATCACTTTGTGTATCTTGAGAGAAAAAGACTTTGTACTTAAATTTGTATATCCGTTTGTAAGACGATAGTTGAGAAGTCTGTGCGCCCCTTTCAAAAACAAATCTTGTGATTTGTTTTAGAGCCAGAAGTGGCTTGGTAGTAAAGAATACTTGGGTTTTTAGCTTGGAGAGACTAAGTGTGAAAAACTACTTGGGTGAGCCAGAAGTGGCAGTGAATAATACTTGTAACTTGTGAAAGTTAGTGGAACTTGATGGTTTGCCAAGAACTGGACGTAGTCTCGGGGTGAGACGAACCAGTATAAAATTTTGTATTGTCTTTCTTGCTCCTTTATCTCTTATAACTGTTTGAACTGACTTTGTCTTGTGATTTAAATCTGTTTTCTTAAAAAGGGCTTTGATCTGTGTACTATTGTCTATTAAAACGTTTTCTTCAAAAACAATCTCTTTTGTCCAAAAGACGTTACACGCTGTTTATAAAAAGTTTGCGAAAATTTTTATAAATCACAATTCAACCCCCCCTTCTTGTGATTTTTGCCTTTACATCAGCCGAATGGGAACTCGAATTCAGCGAGACCATCACTTAAGCTCTTCCATGTTTTCAAAAAAATTCACCCCTATCAAGGTACGGAATTCTACACCATTGTGATACCTGTCTCTTACCTCTGCGCCTCTAACTTGAGCGTCGGAGTGTCTTTGCAGGTACACCCCTACCATTCACAAAGGATATTCCGACAGAGCCACCACACCGGAATACTTACCAAATCCAGCAAGAACACAAATGTAATAAAATATTCATAGGCATATTTTATTATATAATACATATGATTAATTACAATTAATGTTTCTACTGTGACTATTATCTAATTTATTAAAATTATATTAAGTGAAATTATCATTAATTAATCCCTAATAAATAACCAAGTATTTGGATAATATCATCAACTCGGTCTCAGTCAAAGTATATTTACCTCTGCCTTGGCCAAGGTATCTTCCATTGTGCTTAGGTTAGAGTAAATTGACCTTGGCCTAAGCCAAAGTATCTTTACCTCTGCCTTGGACAGAGTATCTTCAACTCGCTCATAACCTTAGCCAAAGTATCTTCAACTCTGCCTCGGGCAAAGTAAATTGACCATTCTCTCAGCTAAAGTAATTTTACCTCAGCCTGAGTAGAAGTATCTTCACCTCTACTTCAGTTTGAGTATCTTTACCTCGATGTCAACCTTTACTAGAGTATCCTTAACTCAGACTCAACCAAAATAATTGGACCTTTGCCTCAATTAGAGTATTTTGACTCTGACATAAGTCGGAGAATCTTCACATCTTCCTCCACCAATAACATACCAATAAGGTTATTATACCCGTACCCGAGAGTAACAATTTTAATCCACATCCCTGTACCCGCTGAGTACCTATATACTCGTACCCATCATCGACACATTCCTTAAGTGTAAAGTTGAGGTAAAAAAAATTTAAGGTTTTAGACAAAATTTTTATTGAATATTTAATTTAATATAAATTATCAAATCTCATTTTATTTTTTTTAACAACTATGATATTATTAATCAAAGTTTGTTTATTCGAAGGGAGAAATCAAACTCCAATATCAAGACATTTACAACAATTTATGCACAATGCTTAACCAACTGAGCTAAATCCCTTAGATTATTTTATAAACGATATCATATTCATATGCATAGGAATAAGAGAGATAAGAATGAAAATTGAGATCCTCGAATACATTTTAATCAAAGATTAGGTAAATTATAAGAATATATTTTTAATAATATAAATTAAATTAAAACAATGTATATATTAAAAAAATTATTTTAAAAGATTAAAAATTCATTAAGTTGTTTTTTTTACAGCAAATTCATTAAGTTGATTAAAAAATATTTTATTGGAAAATTCTAAAGATTTAAAAAAAATACCAAATAATTTATAATTATATTTAAGTGCAATATTTATGAAATAATGGATCAAAAAATGATACAATAATGTATAAAAAAATTTAAGCGCAAAAATGGACAAAAAAAAAGTATTTAAAATAAAATTATGAATATAATAAGATATATAATTGTTTAAAAGTGCATAAAACTGTTGAAGGCTTAGTGGTAATATTTGGTGTAGTGCTTTTTTTTTTTTTTTTACCAAAATAAATGAACTTTAAACTTTAAAAAGAAAAAAAAAAACTAAAACCATCCCTGAGTTCGAACCCGTCACCTAGCGGCACAATATGGTATTATCACTTTAAAAGAAAACTCTATTGTACTTTTTCTACATACTACTCCCTCATGATCGTGATCGTTTATTACATTGCCTTTACATCTGACGCTTGAAATTTTCTTTCGCACCGTGCTGACATGTTTCGGTCACACTAGAACCCGTCATAGTTTTGTAAAGTTTGAATTGGTTCAAGTATACTTGTTTCCATCACAATATGACCAAAGGACACGCTTGAAGTGAGCAAATTCTAGATGCTGTAGAATTTGTTTTCTTTTACTGTGAGTCCATTTGTCTTCAAGCTTTCTGGATAGCATAAGTAAAAGATTGGGAGTTTGAGATTTAGGCATGGTAATTTCATAATTTTGTATTGAGCATAGTGGTCTTCTCTTCTACCTATATATAGAAATAGAACAAGTAATTAATGCAAGATAGAAAGGCTCTAGTTTCTCTCTATTTATAATAACAATAATTAATATAACTTAATTGCAAATTTAAAAAAAAATATGAAAAAATGTGTTACGCACTATCATCTAATCATAAGCCATTATGTATAATATATAAGTTGTTAATTTTTATAATAATTATCTTAAAAGTCATGCCAATAGTAATTTTTTATTGGTTAACAGCATAAAATTGTTTTATACTATCCGTGCATAACTATTAAATTCAAATAATAAATTTTATTATAATTAAAAATAAAATATAATATAATTTGAATTTGAATTTAAAAATAATAACATAACTATAATAACAATAATTTAAATTTAAAAAAATTAAAATCCTAAAAATCCAATCCGATAACAACACTGTAGAGATTATTTTTTCTATTGAATTTAAATATTTTATCATGTAACAACACTGTAAAGATTATTTTTCTATTGAAATCATATTTTTTAATCGATAAAAATGCATAATTAATTAATTAATTAAAATAATTATCACCATACTTACAAGCTCAACTAATTAATCCTTTTGATGATTCAAGAATTGCCATGATTTCAATTACCAATATCATTCTTCATTTAGAAAATATTAATTTATAATCATATATATTTAATCCACTATGTAAATTGGGGATAGATTAATTCATATACACTAATTTTATAAAATGAAGACAATAAAAGTATACATAAAACTTATAAAAATGACAAAACTAAGAAATTGAGAATCAAAATTATCGGTCACCCTCACTACTTCTATGTTGTCATCATATAAATATATACTACCTCCGTTCCTATTTATAAGACTCAATTACCTAATTCATCATGATTAAGGAAAGCGGTTAATTTAGTTGATAGCAATAAATTTGTCCTAAATTTGTATGTTTTTTTTCTCCAAAAATACCATTGTAATTAATGTTCCTCTCACTCTTCTAAAGACTTATCAATACAATCTTTCTCTTATTTAATTAGGGGTGCTTCAGTCTAAAAATAATTAATGCATGAGACATTGTGGATTGGGTCTTATAAAAAGGAACAAGCACTACTTCTAACTTGGGTCTTATAAATAGGAACAAGGATAGTATTAAGTAAAAGAGTTTAATGACGATGTACTAAAAGTGTAAAATAAATTTACACTATCATCCAATCATAAATCACGGTTGATATAACTTTTAAGATAGTTATCATAAAAATCAACAAACATACCACACATGGTGGGTGTAAAACTATTTTTTACACTGTTAGTGTAACGACCCATCTTCGTTACAGATTTGTTATACTAAAACATTGTGTTAAATATTATCATATGAAACTACCCAGAAATTTTTTCACATTTAACACACATATATGTATCTACTTTCCTACACATAATGTACATCATCATATCATGAAAGTATTAAGTCTGGCTTAACAAAACTTAAATATATATGTGCATACAATACCAAAATAGTCCTTTTGTAGAGGACATTCACAACAACCTAGCATTTATAATATGTCCTAAGTTGGTCCCCATACAATATACACATATATGAGAACATATCCAAAAATGAGGGATCTCATCCCATCTTCAAGATCTACATCCACTTCAATCATGAGCGGCCTGAGAACCTGCAATATCACCACTATCTGCTCCGGTGCCAACCACACGATCATTGCAGTAATACAACACAATACAAACACAAAATGCAAGGGTAAGCTTATTTATAAAAAGAAGGATAGGATTTAATCACAATAATAAATTAGATATCATCATATAATAACCCATACATCAATTTACAAATCAATCTCATATACAATTTCATTATGTAATGTCGTACTGACTCGACTCCATGGAGATTTCTACAACTTTTGGGCGGTCCCCATTCAGGGAGTCCTTTGAGCTGACCCTGTGAAGGAAGTGTGGTTTTATCGAATATAGACAAGTGTGGGTATTGGCTTACCTCTGTAAGGTTTGCAAAACCTTAAATCTATAGGAATTCGCTCACCTGTCTATTCTATAGGGCCATTGTTAGCCACCACAAAAACCTCCGGCACTAGGTTGAGAGCCTACCTAGCACCCTCAACTTACGTGCCTACCCATATGCAATGTCATGTAACAAGCCAAACAATTTTGATTTGCCACAAGTTCCCTCTATGTTATAAATTCACCATTTTTCTCAAATTATGCTTATGAACCCATCCAACAGTTCAATAAGCTCAAGTAAGGTATTCTCACACCCTGAATTCTTACTCACAACACAACACAACACCAACTTTAGCAAAATGTGAATTTCCTAACATAGTTCTAGAACCAAAGTTGTGGCCTATCGAACATCCTCATTCAACAATGATAAATCTAATGCACATCACTATATTTACATAAGAAAAGCATAAGTCTAAGTGACTCATATGGAGAAGAAGAAAAACATATCACCATCTCATCAAAACATAAATATATTTCAATTTCATTCTCAAGAAGGTATCAAGCTTAGCCATAAGCGTTGCTAGCTTAGCCGGTGCCTAAACTACTTTCAAGTTTTCCTGCCTTAGCTTAGCGAGAATAGTCTCTCGCTTAGCCAGCAACAACTTCTAACTTAGCAAAAATGGTAGCAAAAGGTCATTTTATTCTAATGACGGGCTAGCCTAGACAACACTCCGTCTGGCTTAGCCACAAAGTGGCAGAGAGCTCTAAGTATGCTCTGGCTTAGCTAGATATCATTCTGGCTTAGCCACAGAGTGGCAGAGAGCTCTAAGGACGCTCTGGCTTAGCTAGCTATGTTGTTGGCTTAGCCAGTGCCTGAACTCTGCAACTCACAAGGGCACGAAATTAGCTAGATTTGGGACTAACTATGGCTTTCAAGCACTCCAAAATACACCAATCAAATCCTAAACACTTCTATTACATATAAAACCGATTAATCTACTCAATCAACCCCTCAATCAAGCTTAATCCTGAAAATCCCCAAATTTCCTAACTTAGGTTTGCAAAAGGAAAAAAAACAAAACAACACAATAATAATTCAACCAATCAATATTTCAATATCACAACACAATAATAATTCAACCAATCAATATTTCAATATCACAACACAATAGAGTATAGGATAGAGCTTCTTTTACCCTATACTCTTGAAATTTCTTGAAAGAGAAACTAGGAGGAGAACTTGGGGGTTCTTGAGTGATCCTTCCCCAATTTATGCTATAGAATCTACTAGGAGGAACATAAACCAACATCAAAGTAAGCTCCAATCAAATTTTAACCCACCAACCAAGATTCTACATGAAACCCATTTAGTAGCTTCTTGGTGGGAAGAGGAAGAGATGAACAAGAAGATCAAAGAAAGGAGATGAGAGGTTTACCCCTTACAATAGGCACCCAAGGAATCTCTAGCCAAGGAGAAAAGTCCTTTAATGATGTAGGAATCCACTCCATCAAGAGGAAGAGAGGCTTAGGGAGGAAGGAAGAAGACTGAAGGAAATGAGAGAATTGGAAGCTTTGCACATTCAAAGCTTGAGATTTATATGAAATTTTACTATTAACACCTATGTTTCCTCTAAAGGCAACTCCTTCTCTTTTTTATTATTTTTTTTATAACTCAAGGAACTCATCTAAAAGTCCCAACAATAACCTTACACTCTAAGTCCAACCATACATGAAAATCTAACAATAACACTATGGCATATAACAAAACAATCTATTTATTAAATTCTTTTATACATATCATGAATTTAAATTTAATTTTCTCTTGCATTATTATTCAAACACTTAATCATACAATTAGGAAAACCACAACATTACAGTTAGTGCATAACTTTTTTTTCTCTAAGTAAAAACACAACTAAAATTGATGGTAAGACAACTTAGTCATACCCTCAATATAAAAAGGCACTTTATCCAATGTTTGATTTTCCAAACCATCTATCATTGTCCTTAAAAGGCTAATTTTAAGATTTTTTTTAACATTTCAATGATCAATCAACAATTAAAAATGAAATAGATCCTAACCATAAAAAATGATATTTCCAAGCCAATGATTAAGTCAATTTTATTTGCATATATATTTAAAATATATTTACCGAGGTATGAGTACACATATTGAAAAAATTACCTTTCTTTTCTTTTTTATTAATTTTTTTAATAATGTGTAATTTCATTATTGATTGTATTCAATAATAATACATTGAATGTGTCTATCCAATTTTTCTTTCATGCATATGATCAGGAATTAAATCTTAACTAGCATGCTTAAAGAACTTAATTATTTTTTATAACAACAACAATATATATTATTATGTATACATTATGTTATCTTTGTGTTCATAATTTATTTATTTATTATAATTCATAAGTTTCAATACCCATATATCTTATATATATATATATATATATATATATATATATATATATAAAAGTAATGTTATTCATTTCATTCCTTTATAGTAGAAACTTATTTTTTTTAAAGAAAAACTAGATTTTGGATTCGTGCGGTGCACGGGGTAAATAGAGGGTCTGAGCATTTTTATTTCAATTTTATTATTTTTTATTTAACCATAAAAATGGACATAGACGTCTATCAAAGAATATGACAACTTTTTTTTGTATCTAATTGATGCAACAATTTTATCTTAAATGTATTTACTTTCACTTAATGAAACTGAACAATTGAACAATATTTACTAAGAAAAAATTTGAAATATGCATCCACTTTAATAAGAAATGATTATATCTCGTTAATAGACTTCACAATAAATTAGGAGTATTAAAGAAAATTAGAAATCAATACATTTGTAAGTGGTCATATGTTTCTTGTAATTAGGGAAAAAAAAATATTACCATTTGTTTCTTATATATAAGAACAAATGTAATAATATATCATTTCTAATATTTCTAAAATAAATATTAATTATATATTTTACAAAATATCTAACATTTATTTCAAAATTAACTTTGTTTTATGAATTTTAACTCATAAGAGTTTTGGAGAAAAAAAAAGACTTCATTAATTGTTTCTTTCATTTTTGGCCACGATTAATTGTCTAGATTTATATGTCTAGAAGCAAAACCTCATGAAGCAAACCTCATATATGTTATAAAGTTGCCACATTTTTTATGAACACATCTAAAATTTTGGGTCGATAAAAGGAGTGTATTTGAATATACTTGTCTTATAATTTACTCTTACAACTACTACTTGTATAAAAAAATATTACATTTTAGGCTTGTAAATTTTAGCCAATAAATTATTTAGGGTACTTTTTTTTTATACATGGATATAATGAAATACTCTCTTGACTTCTAGAAATCCATGATTATAAAATTAAACGATTACCCAAATCGATTAGCCCTAGTATGGTTACCCGTGAAATGCATGAATATAATTATGGATTAGCACAATATAAATAGAATATATAATAGTTTAAAAATATAATTTGTAATACTTTCAAGTTAAAAAAATGAAGGATGTTTTGATATAAAGAGAAATTTATACACCATTCATATAAAAGTTATATACATTAAAATTAAATATAAATAACTAAGAGTCTCTTGACATAAAAAAATCAATGATTATAAAAAAAATCACCCAAATGGATTTGTCCTAGTTTGGTTACCCATGCAACTAATGGATATAAATATGGATTAGAGTAACATAAATAGAATATATAATTGTTTAAAAAATATAATTTTTTATACATTCAAATTAAAAAAATGAAGGATGTTTTGATATAAAAAAAATATATAAACATCATTCATATAAAAGTTGTATATATTAAATTTAAATATTAATATCTAAGAGTCTCTTAACATCAAAAAAATCAATGATTAAATAAAAAATAATCAATCAAATAGATTTTTCCTAGTATGGTTACCTATGCTATGGAAGGATATAAATATGGATTAACGCAATGTAAATAGAATATATAATAGTTTAAAAAATATAATTTTTAATACTTTTAAATTAAAAAAATGAAGGATGTTTTGACATAAAAAGGAATTTAAACACTATTCATATAAAAGTTGTATACATTAAATTTAAATATAAATTTGTAAGATTCTCTTAACATCAAAAATCCAATGATTGTAAAAAAAAAAAAAAAAAGTTAATCATCCCAATGGATTTATCTAGTATGATTACCATCTAACAAATGAATATAAAGATGGATTTGGGAGGGGGCTACAACCCCACGAATATAAAGATGGATTACCACAACATAAATAGAATATATAATTGTATAAAAATATAATTTTTAACACTTTTAGATTAAAAAAATAAAGGATGTTTTTATATGAAAAGAAATATAAACATCATTCACATAAAAGTTATAAACATTAAATTTAAATATAAATATTTAAGAGTTTCTTGACATAAAAAAGTGATTATAAAAAAAATTAATCACCCAAATGGATTTGTCCTAGTATGGTTACCCGTGCGATACATGGATATAAATATGGATTAATGCAAAATAAATAAAATATATAATTGTTTAAAAAATATAATTTTTTCAACTTTCAAATTAAAGAAAAACGATGGATGTTTTGATATAAAAAGAAATATAAACATCATTTATATAAAATACGTATACATTAAAATAAAATATAAATATCTAGGAGTCTCTTAAAATAAAAAAAATAATGATAATAAAAATAATCATCCCAATGGATTTGTCCAAGTATGGTTACCCGTGTGATGGATGTATATAAAGATGGATTGCAACAATATAAATAGAATATATAATAGTTTAAAAATATAATTTTTTGTAATTTCAAATTAAAAAAATGAAGAACATTTTGATAAAAAAAATATAAAAATTATTCATACAAAAAGTGTATACGTTAAATTTATTACATTTGCCAAATCTATTTAATTGAATTTAACTGAATTAATATCAACACATAAAATTTAAACGTGCCAAAATCTCTTAAGTATTTTTAATTTCCTATTTTAATATCTTTATATATCAGAATTTATATATATATATATATATATATATATATATATGGCTTAAATACATTTTTAGTCCTTGAAATTTAGTGTTTTTTATTTTTCGTCCTTGCAAAATTATTTTTTTGGTTTAGTCCTTGCAAATTATGTTTATTTTATTTTTCATCCTTAAAGTGGTTTAGATAGCGCTTTAAATAGTGAAAAAACGCTATCTAAACTGCTATAATGACGAAAAATAAAACAAATATAATTTGTAAGGACTAAAACCATTTTTTTTTGCAAGGACGAAAAACAAAAAAATACTAAATTGCAAGGACTAAAAATGTGTGTGTGTGTGTGTCTATATATATATATATATATATATATATATATATATATATATATATATATATATATATATATATATATATATATATCAACACATAAAATTGTCTCTAATACTTATTATAAATGGAATTAATAATTACGTTTGTCTAATCTATCAGTGTGCACAAATTCAACGTGATTGTATACTCATGTGATATCATATATATTTCACTTTAATTATTAATAACATTTATAATTATTACTATCTTTATATATAACCAAAATATTACCAATATATAAATTAATTAATAATAAAAATTGATATATATATATATATATATATAAATGCGTGAATATTCCAAAACAATTTATCATAAATGCATGGAACCAAATGAAATTTCAATACCATAACATAAAAACAAAAATATTACTAAAATATAAAAATAAAAGCCTTGTTATTTTTTGATTCCTAAACCTACCATGACAGCTACTTTTATATATATAAAGATATGATATTTCACAGGAAAATAATTATAATATACAAATATTCATTTATAAATAAGTGAGGTAACAAAAAAGACTTTCACAATTACTCTTTTGACCTTAAAATTATGAGCAGGAAAAACAACTAATATAACTACTCTTTTATCCTTAAAATGTGCGGAATAATTAAAATTACAAAATTACCATGACAGCTACTTTTATATATATAAAGATAAAGATTAAGATTATAGACTAAATTACACATAATTTATTTTTTTCTGATTAGAATTAACTTAATTTTACATCAAATTTTAATTTATGTTAAAGTAAAAATTTAAGAAAAACATTCCTTTTAAATTGGTGGATTAATATTAACGAATTTATATTTACTTTATTGAATAAAAAATTTCACGAATAAAATGTTTATTTTAAACAGTTTTCTTTAAAAAATTTAAATTAACTCATTTTTTTACTCTACTTCCAACTAATATTATTATTTAAATTTGAGGTTTTCAAATCAATAATTCTTATATTTAATTTGCATTTCTTATTGAATTGATTCGGTAAAACTTTCCATGAATAAAATACTTATTTCAAATATATTATTATTTGAACAATTCAAATTTAAATTATTTGTATCTTATTTGTATAATTTAAAATCTAATAATTTAATACGGATCAAATTATTTGTATCTTGTTTCAAATAAGAATAATTTAAAATATTGATTTAATAAAAATATAACTGCTTAATAATATTGAAGACTATATTAATTACACATATTTTATTTTTTCTGATTACAATTAAGTTAATTTTGCATCAAATTTTAATTTAAAAATTTTAAGATAAATATTCCCTTTAAATTAGGAAATTAAATTTAAAAAATTTATATTTTACTTTATTGAATAAAACTTTCAATCAATAAAATGCTTATTTCAAGCTATTTTCTTTAAAATTTTAAATTAACTCATTTTTTTTAAAAAAGCATGGAAACTTTTATTTATAAATTAACTCATTAACTCGTTTGTATTCCAAAACGCACGGTAACAAATGAAAGTATTAGTACCATATCAACATAAACACCAAAATATTACCAATATATAAATTTATAAATCAATTAATGATAAAATTGATATATATATATATATATATATATATATATATATATATATATATATATATATATTCCAAAACAGTTTACCATAAATGCATGCAATCAAATGAAATTTCAGTACCATAACATAAAATAAAAAATATTACCAAAATATAAAAATAAAAGTCTTGTTATTTTTTGATTCCTAAACCTATCTAAATAGACTCCATGATTGTTACATAAATATCATATGTGTCTTCAATCCACCAAAATTTCAAATCTTCAAAGCATTCCCAGCACGCAAATTGTTATCGGTGATGAAGTTGTACTATTGTGCACCTAAATATCTTTCTGAATCTCTTCTTTTGCTAATGCTCATAATTTTGCATTCATAAATTCGTTGATCTTCATGTAGCAAATTAATATGTCTTTGTGTATATGAAGTAATCGAATTAACAAATTTTGAAGGAATTACCTACAACAATATACAACAAAAAATTAAACCAAGATTAACAAAAGCAAAATTAAAGCATGGGAAAAAAAAATCAAATAGATACTCACTAAAGTATTTCGCCCTCCAAAGAAGAGAGAAGAGATAATATTTTGAACAATCTAGGACCAACTCACGTTTAAATAGAAGAAAAGACTATTTCAGGTTCTTTCAAGTTCCAATATGAAAATGCTTTGTGAAAAAAACCTAAAGAATATATGTTGTGATCCTCTAATTTAGCTTCAAATGAAAATTACACAATACTAATCACACATTGACATAAAAAAATAAAATTACATGAATGTTTCTGTTTTAGGTGGAAAAACTATCCTTTTTTAAGATCCCAACTCTACTACTTTTTTACATATTTTATTTTATATTTTATATATAATGGAGAGATTAAGCTTTGTATACTTCCTTTTATATCTTCATCTTTCTTTTATTTACAAAAAATCGCTAATCAATAATTATTAAATCTTTATTTTTTTTTTTACGTATACAAAGCTTTATCTTAATTTTATTATATTAGATTTAAAATAATTTATTGAAATAAAAAATGTGACATGTTATATTTTAATTATATCTTTATATATTATATCAAAATTAAACTCCCATATATATGTTTATATTTATAGTAATAAAATAAAATATTATAAATTATAAATGTCAAAAAATTGTGACACGTTATATTTTATTATATCTTTATATATTCTATCAAAATTAAACTCCCATATATATATATATATATATATATATATATATATATATATATATATATATATATATTTATTTATTTATATTTATATTTATAGTAATAAAATAAAATAAAATATTATAAATTATAAATGTCAAAAAATTGTGACACATTATATTTTATTATATCTGTATATATTCTTTATATATTTTATTATATCTTTATTTATTTTATTATATTTTATCAACACGTTCAGTTGGGATGCATTATATTTTATTATATCTTTATATATTTTGTCAAAATTAAACTCCCATTACATGCTTATATTTATAGTACTAAAATTAATAATATAATTTAAGAAATTAATAATAGAATAAAGTTAATTTTTCGAATCAATCTCTAAATCTCCAAAATAACTATATAATAATTGATTTATATATTTTTTGTTTTAATATTATATTTTATACTTATTTTTTTTAATTTAATTATATATTTAAATTTAAATTATATTTGAATATTTATATATATACATATATATATATATTATAAATTATAAACAATGCTCTTTAATATTTTCTATAAAGATAAAATTAAAAATATAGAAATGTCAAAATTTTGAGCGGAAAAATATTTCCTTTATAAGAATAACATAACATGAAATTACAAATATATCCCTATTTTAGGCGGAAAATTATTTCCTTTTTAGGATTAAAAACTATTACTTTTAGATATATATAGATAATAATTATAAAGTGTCACTACAAAAAAAGTGGGATTTATTGGTGCTTTATTTGGGGTGGCTTATTAAAACCGCCACAAATATTATAATTTCTGGCAGCTTCTGTGACCGCCACAACATGATAGCCTGTTGATGCTCATTTTTAAATTTTTGATGCCTGTTAATGCCCGCTCCGTGTCCTTTAACACATTGTGTGACCAACTAAACACGTCACCAACTGAAAATAAAACAAAACAAAATAAGTAATTAAGTAATTAATTTTAAATTAAAAATTAAAAAAAAAGAAATAAGTTATTTTCACATTCCGTTATTCATTCTCACTAAGGATTGCAATGGGTCGGGGCGGACACGTGTAGTGGCTACTCGCCCGCTGGAGAAAATCCGTCTCATTACCTGCCCCATTACCTGTTTAAAAATTACCCGCGGATTTTTTTTATATCCTCGGGTATCCATGGATACTTCTAAAAAAAAATTGTGAGCTCCAAACATCTTGCTCAAAGAGCATAAGAACATCTCTTAATATTAATTATTGAAAAAAGTAAAACAATGATGGAATCTTGGTCAAATCAGCAAACCAAATAGATGAAGTTTGCAAGATTGGTGTGGAACGGATTGTATGCAAGCAAGCAAACACATGTTGCAATGTCTACCGCAACAATTTTAAAAAGAGAAGGAATAAAATAATGAATAAACGCCCACCGCAGTGCCACACTAATTTAAAATAGAAAGGAACAAAATAGTGATTATGAAAAAATGCCTCATGGAGAAAACGTAGATAACCAGATGCAGACGGCAGTGGGAGGAGGAAGCAGACGATGTGGTCGAAGAAAGGAAAGAAGACTGGAAGAGTGGATGAGTAGATGACCGTGTGAAATTAGATTAGGGTTTCTTTCCTTACTTTTTTATATATATAAGGGCAGTAAGGTAATTTAACGGGTAGTGGATACCCACTGGTATGGATACTATAATACCCGCATCCATCCCGTTAATGAGCGGATAGATAAAAAACCTGTACCTGTTACCCGCGGGTACCCATTTAAGGTATTTATTTTCTATCCATGACAGATTTTATCCACGGATATCCGTAGGTATAGATTTTTTCCCAACCCTACCAGAAACACGTTCACAATATTCATCATGAAAAAATATTCATCATGAGCAAAATCTATAACCTTGACATCAGAATTTCCAATCTTGTATTAAAAATAAGATTTGATTAGATTTTAAATGCCTAAGAAAAGCTTAGTACTCAATAAAAAAAAAAAGCTTAGTATATATATATATATATATATATATATATATATATATATATATATATATATATATTAAGTATTTGGAATCAAATTGTCGTTTTTGTATCAGAGGAATAAAGAATATATTAAGTTCATGAAATATTGGCGTATTATGCTTTCTCCACTATATTAAAATATGTTATCTAATACACCATAACAGAATATTATTTAACTCTCAAAGATGGTAGTTACAAGATATAAACTATGCCACACGAAGCTAGAGTGGGTTATTAATTAATTCAATTAATCATTTAAAAACGATAAGCTCAAATGATTGTAGGTGAGGTAATATAGATCACATCTTTGATCAAATCTTATGCTTACCTAAAGAAACATTTGCCAAACAAACATATTTAAAAGAAGATTTGGATCTTCTTAATTATATCAATAAATAATATGACAATATGAACACAAATTTTTATAGTAGAATTTATCAATATTTATGTAAAGTCCATTAATTTAATTTTTGTGTCTTTTTCTCTTGCAATATAATACTGTCATATCTAGTAAAAAAAATCACATCTGAAGCATACCACATTTATTTTAAAATGATTATCATTTTGACCCAAAAATGGTTTGAATCGGGCGATTCGATTGATTCAATTAAAATAGATGCTCGACCATTTAGGGCACAAATCCTGAAATTGTGATTATATGACCTGTGTGATGGCATGATAAGCTACCCTAATAGGATAAAAACTTAAAAAAAAAAAAAAGGCAGAGATGATGAAATTGAAAAAATGTAAATGAAAATTATTATTACCTTTGTGCCTATATATAAGACACTTTTTTAAAAAAAAATATATATCATTTTTTATAAGACTATTGTCAAGTTATCTCTTGTATTAATTATTTTTTTACCAAAATATATTTAGTTACTTTAATTAGGTGAAAAACAATTAAGTGGAAAGAGTGAGAAGATAAATCTCAATAATTTTAAGGATAATTTTTAAAAAATAATTCAAATTGTTAATAAATTAAATGTTATTAATTAAAATAAATTAATTTTCTTAATATATATATATGAATTAGTTAAATGAGTCTTACTAAATAAATTTAATGCTACTACTAACAAATTTAAACGATTTTACCCTTAACCAACGAGTCAAATGAATGGCCTTTCATTTCGAGTAACGCCTAAGTCGAGGTCCTTAGGATGGTTGGGATCCTTCCCAGCACCTTGCTCCGTAACGACATCAAGCAATGTTTGCTAGTTTAGACGATCCTCTACCGAGTCATGTTGTGAAGCAGCATGTAGCAAGCTGAAACCTAGTGGTATCGGGATCATCACAGACTCACAACTATAGTAGGAGTATATGTCTGTTTTATCCATAAGCACCGGAAACAAAATAAGAAGAAAAAAAAATGAAACGAGTTTTTCTATAATTTAAAATTGAGTAAATTATAAGAATATTTCATGAGGTTTCGTGTAATTATATTTTTTAATCATTACTTTCGCCTCCCCTGTAGGAAGTGTTAGTGTAAGGTTTGAAGGGTGTCAGTGTAATATTTTCAAACATATAAGGGGATGTTAGTGTAACGTTTTCAAACTTAAAGGAGAGTTAGTGTAGGAAAATAAAAAAGAATGAAATTATGTTTAATTTGATAAAAACTCAAGGAGTATGGCTATAATTTACTCTTTAAAGTTTGTTTATGCATAAGTTAAAAATAATTTTTAGAGGAGTTATATAAGAGAGTTTTTACAAATTAACTTATATATGCATAAATTAATTTTAACTTATGGAGAAGTTCATTTTATTTTTTCTTCTTATTTTTTTCTCCTTAAAGATGTTTTTGGAAAAATTTATCCAAGCATGTCATGTTGATATACAGTGAATGATGGTGAGTGACACATACCCATCATCCACCATAACATGCTGGGCAATATGAGAAAGCCTCTGGTAAAACCTGCCCCCAACCTTTTCAAAGGTACCCCTAAAAAAAATGGGACTCTTACAAGAAATTGATCTCCTGAATACATCTATTCATTGGGAACAAAACATATCACTAACACATTAGTTACTCACATGGTAACAGTTAACTGTTCTTACTTGATTTTGGTAAGACTTCCGGTGCGGTGGTTCCGCTGAGATCTCCTCTCTGACTGATAGGGGTGTACTTGCAAGGGCACTCCGACGCTCAAGTTAGAGGCGCAAAGGTAGGAGGCAGGTATCACGATTAGGATTAAGAATTTCGTACCTTGTTGGGTTAGATCGTTGCTGTATTTATAGGGCTAAAATGGGAGATTAGATAGGATTATTTTCCTATCAAATCTCCTCAAATCTTGTGATTAAGATAGAGATAATTCTATCTTCAGTCATTATCTTATGTTATGATCTTTCTCTATCTTATCTTATGATAAAATATGCTTTTCGTTATTACTCTCTGGGTCTGAGTGAGAAGTACCTACTTAGCCAGTTCAGCTACTCGGTGGAAAGCCGAGTCCGAGTAGTACACATGCCCCCAAGCTCCGAAGTCATGTAAGAGATTTAGTGGTTTTGTCACACTCGTATGGTTGGGCTCAAATTTGGTTCTCGAAACGTCATGTCGTCCAATGGCGGTGGCGTCGTTTCGAACCTATTGAATTCATAATGCTTCCCAAGGGCGACGGAAATGATTAT
Organism: Pueraria montana var. lobata; assembly: GCA_026413185.1. Lineage (NCBI taxonomy): Eukaryota > Viridiplantae > Streptophyta > Magnoliopsida > Fabales > Fabaceae > Pueraria > Pueraria montana. The sequence continues at coordinate 57,083,383 of CM048650.1, read as the reverse complement.
TTTTGAATTTTGAAAATGTTCTCGGGATTCCCAAAGGTCTCAAGCCTCTCTAGCCGTTGATGGGCCTGGCAAAGGGTCTTGATCCAACGGCTTGAGTCGCTTCGTTGTTTCGTATTCGGAACGTTTGGGACCCTATATAAGGGTCACTGTGCTTGTCGTACTTTCATTCTCTTCCTTCCTGTCTTCTTCTCCGGCGAACTTCTCCACCGTTTCCTCCTTTCTCATTTCTCTTCATTCTTTTTCCGTTCAGGTACGCTCCTTTCTCCCTTTCTCTTTTCTTTGTCTGGCGATGTCATTTTCCGGGGAGTCAGGGCGCTCCGGAGGTGGCAGGATGTTATCTCCAAAGGTTCGTTTGATTGGGGAGGATTCTGATGGTGACCGGTCACCGCGGCGCAGCAACTCTGATAGGGTTAGTGATGGCGTGTCGGCGTCGGGCACCGTTGAAATAGTCCGTCCTCCCCTTGCTTCTGGGCAGGCTGAAGTGCCCTTGACTACCGCTCTAGTTGGGGTTGTAGTCTTGGATGATTCTGAGGCTACTTAGGAGGTTCTTCTGGTTCCTCGTCATGTCAGACCTCCTTCTCCTCCTCTTAAGCCGAGTGGCACTAAATTTCCCAAAAAGACTTATATATCTTTCCCTGGTTATTTTTGGGTGAGTGAGGAAGTAGGTGGTTATGCTTCTCGGTATCAATCCTGAGAGTCTCTCCTTTCCTTCTTAGAGGGTGTGGAGTTGTGCCACTCGGATTTGCCAGACATTATTCATGCTGAGCATTGCCCTCCGAGTGAGCGCGTCTTTCTTCGGGCTCTTCCATGCGAGTCTCATTATACTTACATGTATGATGCCCTTTTTTCTGTTCTAGGCGTCACTGTCCCTTTTGACAAGTTCGAGTGTGACGTCCTCCAGGAGTTAAATGTTGCTCCCACCCAGTTGCATCCGAACACCTGGGCTGCTATATGTTCCTTTTGGGTTGTGTGCAACGAGTTTTTTTTATCACACCTACTGCTTTAAAATTCCTTTTCCACTATAATGTCAAGGAGAGCAAGAAGGGTGGTTGGGTTTCTTTGACCGGCATTCTGGGTAAATCTTTACTCAGCCCTTACACTTCCTCTTGGAAGAGCTTCAAAGGGGGTTTTTTCCGAGTTAGGCCGGGTAAAGATGGGGTTTCAAACTTTTTTGACAAGCGGGGTCGGTCCAAGTTCCCTTTATATTGGACTCAGTCACCTAACAAGCGGCTTTCATGTAAGATAGTCGACATGTATCCTGGGGATCAGGATGATATGGTCGATCTTCTTAGGCTCCCTCGTCTTCTCAAGTGTAAATCCTTAGTTGAAATATCATTTTCCAAGACTCCAAGGGCCGATTGGGACCGTGAGTATTTTTCTGCTTACTCGGTTTTCTTTACTTTTGCTGTTTATTTTGCTTATTGTTTTCCCTTTTTTGCATTTGTCATGGGAAAATTTGATTATAAAAACGCTAAAAAGCTTCGGTTGGAGAAGCTGAAGGCTCAGGAGGATGCACTCGATAAGGTTCAGGCTTCTCCTATTCCCCCTCCTCCTCCTCCTCCTCCTCCTCCTCCTCCTCTTCCTTCTCCGAAAAAGAGGGGTCCTCAGGCAATTCAAGGAGAGGAAGGTCCTTCCAAAAGGGCTAGGCTGACTCCACTTGCAGTGTCACCGATCGAGAAGCACCCGACATTCCTTTCTATGAGGGATGGACGAACCTCTCTGTGGGGGAGGGACTTCAATCCCCAAGCTCTTATCAACGCTGACAATCTCGGTCAGGTTGATCAAGACATGTTGAGAGACGTCGATCCTTGTCTTTCTATGGAGGCTATATCGCGCTTCCAGGCTCGCTCTTGGGCAATTGCCCAGTACTGGGTTGAAGAGTTTGATTGTGGCCACCGCGAGCCTGTCTTAGCTTAGGAAACAGCTTCCAAGGCTGAGCAGACCCTTCTGGAGGTTACTAAGGCTAACGAGACTCTACTCCATTCTGCTGAGGAGTCTCGGAAGTCCCTTGAGGAGGCGGATTCCAAGCTGAAGGAGACTGAGGATCATAAGGATGCTTTGAAGCTTTCCTTGGCTCAGGCCGAGAAGTCTTCAAAGGATCTTAGGGCTGAGGTGGATCGTCTCAACTCGAAGTTGGAACTGACGAGGTCAAAGGCTGCTAGCTCTGAGGCTAAGTTGAAGGCTGATTTAGACGAAGCCGTGGCTGAAGTTATTACCACTCATGAGGCTGGATTTCAGAAGGCGGTTCGTCAAGCTGGGCACTTCTTCAAGGATGTCGATCTCACTCTTTTTGATGTTGGTAAAGATATCAACAGAGATGGTGAGTTAGTTAATGAGTCGGACATTCCTAATGAGAAGGTCCCTGATGACTTGGCTTAGCCAGTGTAATTTCTTATTTTTCTTTTTGTAGTAGGCTTGCACCCGGCCCATCTAACAGGGTGTATGAAAATGACTCAAGTTTTTTTCTTTTCTTATGACTCGTATTCGGCTACGGTCTACATTGTCTTTCTATTAAAGGTCTACTCGGACTTGTTAATTCGCTTTTTGTATCCTTAAAGGACTACGCGGTTTTTTAATGTTAACTTGCTTTTTGTATCCTTATAAAGGTCTACGCGGTTTTTTAATGTTAACTCGCTTTTTGTATCCTTATAAAGGTCTACGCGATTTTTCCTAACTCGCCTTTCGTATCCTTATAAAGGTCTACGTGGTTAGTTTATTGCATTGAAGTTCAGTCATTCTCCTTTCGGGTTTGGGATGTCGAGTATCGCTCACTAAGTGGCGTTTAATGCCGGTATCCAATTGGTCTACTCGGTCGAGTATAAATAGATAATGTGAAAAAGGGGGGTTTTATTAACAAAAGAAATCGGGTGTGCCTCATTAAAACCTCTCTCAGAAAAAATCTCTTGGGAAAAAATGTCAAAGTAGGAAAGAGTACATCACCACTTACAATTTTCTAGCTGTAATAAAACTTTAGATGTGTCGCATTCCAAGTTCGGGGGATGGCTTTGCCGGATGGATGCTCCAATCGGTAGGCTCCATTTCCCAATGACTTGGTTACTTTGAATGGGCCTTCCCAGTTGGGTGCCAGCTTGCCATCTCCCGTAGCTTTCCTAGCTTCTCCGCACTTTCTCCAAACCAGATCTCCGACTTCGAAGTTTCTTGGTTTGACCTTGGTGTTATACCTCCTCTCGGCTCTTCTTTTACAGATCCCCCGTTGTTGATTGCGGTGTGCAACGATAAGCCCAAAGGATTGCGGGAAGCTCTTCGGCCCAACTTCCTTTGGCATCACCTACTCGTTTCTTCAGTTCTTCGAGTATCACCTTATTTGCGGCTTCAGTTTGTTTGTTGGTCTGCGGATGTTCCACTGAGGTCACTCGATGCCGAATCTCTAAGTTTTTGAAGAACTCCTCCAGGTTCTTTTCGATGAACTATCTTCCGTTGTCGAATATTACGTAGTGGGGGATGCCAAATCGGCATATGATATTCTTCCATATGAATTTTTGTACATTGTGGGCGGTGATGGTTGCCAAGGGTTCGGCTTCGATCCACTTCGTAAAGTAGTCGATTCCGACGAGGAGGAATTTCACTTGTCCCTTAGCAAGTGGGAAAGGGCTTAATATGTCTACTCCCCATATGGCGAAGGGTCATGGTGCCGTGACATTATGTAACTCTTCTGCTGGCAGGTGGCATATGTTGCCAAATTTCTGGCATTCTTCACATTTTTTTACGTATTCGGCGCAATCGCGGCGCATTGTCGGCCAGTAGTATCCGGCTCGTAGGATTCGGGCTACCATGGCCTTTCCTCCTGAGTGCATTCCGCATATTCCTTTATGCATCTCCTTTACCACGTACTCGGCCTGAATCTTCATGATGCATTTCAGTAGTGGTGCAGTGAAGCCTCTCCTATAAAGGTCTTCTCCCTCCATGACGTAGTGACTGTCCCTTCTTCTAATTTTTCTGGCTTCTTCTCGGTTTTCTGGGAGGGTTCCTTCTTTCAGAAAGTTCCATACCTCGGTCATCTACTCTCGGTTTGCCGGGCTGATACTAGAGACGACTTTGTCAATACTTGGAGTAGATATTGTTTCTTGTATGACAGTTCGGTGTTGGCCTTTCTTCTTAGTACTTGCCAATTTTGACAGTAGGTCGACCCTTTCATTATGTTCTCTTAGAATATGGTTGAGTTCGAAATCGATGAACTCGTTCTTCAACTGGGAGGCCAAGTGGTAGTATCTTGTTATCTGGGGGTCCTTTGTTTGATAGGATCCATTCATCTACCCAGTGACCAGCTTTGAGTCGCTCCAGCATCTAAGGTGTTTCGCCACCACCTCCTTAGCGAGTTTCAGTCCTGCTAGTAGGGCCTCGTACTCGGATTGGTTGTTAGATGCATCGAAGTCCAATCTGAGTGATTGTTCCAAGATAATCCCTTCAGGGCTCTCGATTATGACCCCTGCTCCACTACCTTTCACGTTCGAAGAACCGTCCACGTAGAGGGTCCACCATGGGGAGGGTGCCTCTTCTACTGGTGCTACCTCTGCAATGAAGTCGGCTAGGCACTGTGCTTTGATAGGTCCTCTCGGTTTATACTTGATGTCGAACTCGGATAATTCGACAGACCATGCTATCATTCTTTCGGCTAGTTCTGGCTTCCTCAGTACTTGTCGTATTGGGTGGTCAGTTCGCACTACTATCTGATGGCTTTGAAAGTAAGGTCGTAGCCGTCGTGCTGAAGTGACCAGGGCTAGTGCTAGTTTTTCTATCATCTGGTACCTGGTTTCGACATCTTTCAACACTCAGCTTATGTAATAGACTGGCTTTTGCGTCTGATTCTCTTCTTGAAGAATGACCGAACTGATGGCATCTCCCGAGAAGGCTAGGTATAACACTTAATCTTGGCCGGGTTCAGGTCATGTTAGGATTGGTGGTGATGAGAGTAGTGTTTTTATCTTTAGAAATTTCGTTTCACACTCTTCATTCCATTCAAACACTTGTTGCTTCTTGAGCAGTTGGAAAAAGGGTTTGGCTACCTCTGCCGCTTTTGGCAAGAAACGGGACAGGGATGTCAGCCTTCCAGTTAGCCTTTGTACTTCTTTCATGTTACTCGGGCTTCTCATGTTTATGATAGCTGCACACTTCTTCGGATTGACTTCTATGCCTCTATGGGTGAGCATGAAGCCTAAGAATTTCCCGCCATGTATTTCACGGTTTTTGACCACCATGTCGTCGACGTAGACTTCAAGATTTTGTCCAAGCTGGTCTGTAAAAACCTTATCCATCAGACGCTGGTATATTGCTCCCGCATTTTTTAGTCCGAATGGCATTACCGTGTAACAGTAGTTGGTCGTGTCAGTTATGAACGTCGTCTTTTCTTCGTCTGGTGGGAACATGGGTATCTAGTTGTACCCGAAGTATGCGTCCAAAAAGCTCAGGATCGGGTAGCCGGCTGCTCCATCTACTAGCTTGTCAATGCTTGGCAATGGGTATGAGTCTTTTGGACATGCTTTGTTAAGGTCTGTGTAGTTAGTACACATCCTTCATTTGTCGTTTGCTTTCTTTACCATTACCACATTTGCAAGCCATGTGGTGTATTGCACTTCTCTTATGAAGCCGACGTTGAGTAATTTTTCAGTTTCTTCTTTGACCGCTTTTCCTCTTTCGACCCTAAGCTTTCTCTTCTTTTGGGAGATTGGCTTGGCTTCTGGACAGATGGCAAGCTTGTGGCAATGGAAACTCGGGTCGATTCTGGGCATGTCGAGAGTTGTCCATGTGAACAAGTCAGCGTTGTCTAACAGGACTCTGGCAATTGCGTTCTCGATTTTGTTTGCTTACTGAGTCCCGAGTTTTGTGCATTGCCTTGGTTCTTTTCCTATTTGGAAGGATTTTACCTCCTCTGTAGGCTCTGCTCTCGGCTCGGCCTCCCTGGGGTCGAGATCGGCTTCCTCTATTGGTGTTGCGAGCAAGACGCATGCTACGTGTTTTACTGTTGGTTCTGGAACCTTTTTTGCCGCTAGCTATCCTTAGACTCTCTAAGTAGAATTCACGGGCTGCCTCTTGATCAGCTTTGACTGTCACTATCTTCCTTTCTGAGCTTGGGAATTTCATCGCCAGGTGTGGAGATGAGATTACTGCCCCTAGCTCATTGAGTGTTGGCCTGCCTATGAGAATGTTATATGAAGTAAGGGCGTTGACTAAGAGGTACCTGACTGTGATAGTCTTTGACCCCTTCTCCTCATCTCCATACGTAGTGAGGAGGTCAATGTAGCATCTGGTGTCGACCTTTTCACCTACAAAATCGACTAACTGTTCGATGCACGGCTGTATCTTACTTTCCGGGATGTCTAGCTGTTGGAAAGTGGACTAGTATAGGATATCTACCGAGCTGCCCTGGTCGACTAATACTTTACACACCAACCAGTTTGCGACCTCAACCTTGACCACCACCGGGTCATCGTGGTTGGGTTCTATGCCTTTGAAATCTGCGTCTGTGAAAGTTATAGGAGGCATTTTCCTGTGTATTCTAGGGTTTATTGAACCCGAGTTGATTGATCGGAGGCTGCGTAGATGTCTCTTCCTTGCCAAGCTCGAGCTTCCCCCTCCAGCGAATCCTCCTGCTATTGTGTTGATGACGCCTCGGAGCCGAGTCTCAGGAGGTTTAGTCGGTTGCTCCTAGCGGGTTCTTCCGTTCGCCTGGATTTTCTGTAGCGATCGTCTTCCCGGTCTTGGGTTCGTTCTCGCTCTAACTTTGGAACAAAACGTCGTAACTTACCCTGTTGGATAAGTTTTTCAATCTTATCCTTTAGGGTTGTGCAATCTTTAGCGGCGTGTCCGTGCACTCGGTGGTATCTGCAAAATTTGGACATGTCTGCCTTTTCTGGGGAGCAGTTCCGAGTAGGTAGGCTTATCAGCTCGGCACTGCAGGCTTCTTCTAGAACCCGTGCTCTGCTATCTGTTAAAGGGGTGTAATGAGAAAACCTTGCGCGAGGCGATCTGTCGCCTCTAGATTTGCTACTCCGCTCTCGGCTTGTTCCTGGTTTCTCGCATTCCTCCTGCTTTTTAAAGGACTCGCCCCTTACTCGTTCTCTGAACTTAGTCATTTCTTCCATCTGAGTGTATCCTGCTACTCTTGCTCTGAGCTCGTCCATGTCGTGTGGTGGCTTCTTGCAGAGACTATCTGAGAAGGGTTCGAACTTTAGCACCATAAGCATGGTGGTCAGTGCTACCTGTGGATTCAAGTCTCGGATCTTGATGGAGATTTCAACGAATCTCTCCATGAAGTCCCTGAGAGACTCGTTGTCCTCTTGTCGAATGTTGGCTAATGCCACTACCGTCAGGTGGTGAGGTCGACTCGTAGGGTATTGAGCGTCGAAACGAGCGACTAACGTGGCAAAAGAGTCGATCGAGTGAGGGGGGAGTTGTGTGTACCAGTTCAACGCTGCCCCCTTCAGGATTGTTGGAAACACACAACATATGATGGTGTCGCCGTTTGTGTACAGGTTCACTTGCGTGACGAACGCGTCGATGTGCTCGTCCGGGTCGGTCAGGCCGTCATATCAGTCCATGGACAAGGGTTTCCACCCGGCCGGTAGTGGAGTCCCCATGATTCCATCTACTAAAGGGTGTCACCTCGTTGTCTCGGGTATTGTGCTTCGTCTCAGGTATTGTGCTTCGTCTCGGGGCTGCCCGTGATCCTAAGGCGGGTCTTGACTCTAGGTGGGTTGCTGTTCGGTCTGCCTCGCTCTAGGTGGTGTCTTCCTGCTCTGTTCGGCCAGGATGTCTATTGGCGGTTGCGTGAGTCGCCAATGGTCCGTTGGCAATGGCGTGGGCAGCCGAGAGTCCGTTCCGGTCCTCTTGCAGTTTCTGGTACTGCTCTCGGAGGGTGGCGTTCTCCTTGCGGAGGTCTTCTATCTCCTTTGCGCTATTCTATTTCAGCGTGTTGACTTCCCTTTGCAGGGCTTGGATCAGCGGGTGATTCTCAAGCGCCTGGCGTAGGAAGGGCGCCACGTTGTTGGGGTTACCTCCTTAGGTATCCCCTGGAGGGGGTGTGCCCTGTATTTGGGTCCCCCCCCTTGTGGTCGCTTTTCATGGTTCGTCATTTTCCCCTGGGTTCTTGCCATTGTGATTGTGTTCTCTTGATCGATGTGGTTGGGAATAGTTTCATCGCGACCCACGGTGGGTGTCAAATGTTCTTACCTGATTTTGGTAAGACTTCCGGTGCGGTGGTTCCGCTGAGATCTCCTCTCTAACTGATGGGGTGTACATGCAAGGACACTCTGAGGCTCAAGTTAGAGGTGCAGAGGTAGGAGGCAGGTATCACAATTAGGATTAAGAATTTCGTACCTTGTTGGGTTAGATCGTTGTTGTATTTATAGGACTAAAATGGGAGATTAGATAAGATTATTTTCCTATCAAATCTCCTCAAATCTCGTGATTAAGATAGAGATAATTCTATCTTCAGTCATTATCTTATGTTCTGATCTTTCTCTATCTTATCTTATGATAAGATATGCTTTCCGTTATTACTCTCTGGGTCCGAGTGAGCTACTCGGTGGAAAGCCAAGTCCGAGTAGTACATTAACTATAACACAAAAAGCAAGATTTAAATTTAAAGGATGGTCAAAACAATTGCAAGGACATGGTTAAACATCGTCACCTATATCATCTTCATCATCAAGGTCATCATGATCGATCTCTACTATCAAACTCATTGTCACTACTTTCTCCTGTTGACCTTTCTTTATCGATCGAGGAGTTTAGTGTTTGAAGGTAATGATACATAAATGACTGGGTCAACTTGTTCGTAAATATTTATTTAATCAAACTGAAATTTTCAAAAATTCTAAAATGAAGATAAATTAAGTAAAATGGAAAATATGATAGCGGGTGGCCTAGATCTATTGGTGGGCCTCCTGTGTTTATCATGCTCTAGGCGGGTAGCCTTGAGTGTGAGGGAGAGTGTTGGGAAGTCACTTTAATTGTGGTCACCCCTTGCCTACTTTAGTTGTGGCGAGTTGTCGTGGGCAAAAAAGGGAGCATGTTGAAGTCTTACATTGGCTAGAGATAGTGCCGAGATAGAATATATAAGTGGGGAACAATCCTCACCTTACAAGCCAGTTTTATAAGATTGAGTTAGGCCTATAATCCACATTCTAAGATGAAGATATCAAATTACTCTACTATAAGTTACACCAACTATATTACGCCATCAATAATTTATATATAATATAATTTTTATTGATCCAATTGTTGAATTATAAATATATATTAACTTGATTGTTTGTGTTAAATTTTATCAGAATTAAAATATATACATTTATAATCAAAGAAATCTCATTTTTATATATTTTAAAAGTAAATGTTACATCAATTTTGATGTATATCAATGGAGTACTAGACAAGTTTAGATTAATATAAGATTTTGCAAATATAATCTATGTGATTAAAACTTTTAATCTAATGGTAGATATTGGGATAAAATTATATAATAAAAAATTATTGAAATGCATCTTATAGGCAAATAATTTAATCGCTTCTCAAAAAATAAAGTCCTAAAGCAAATAATCTAATGCAAATGATAGAAAAGTACATGAAGAACTTATATATAGTGTGCATTATTTATATATTTAAATTAAAAAATATTCAAAATAATTATAATATTTGATATTTGATAAATTACACTAGATAAGTATTATGTTTGATGAATTTATTTAAATGAATTGAAAGAATTTCTTTTTAATTCATATTAACATATAAGTTTTAGACTAATTACATATTTTATTTATAGAATATTGATTGAGGATAATAATAAATTTAATATTTCTTGATAGCATTTATTACTAATTATATATTGATAATGTGATAATAAAAACATTATAATTTAGTTTAAACAATATTTGTTATTAATTTATAACCATGCTAGAATTATAGTTGATGAAAATAATTAAAAAATAAAATATTTCTTTACAATAAATATAAGGCTTAATTGCGATTTTTCCCCCAACTTTTTACTTTTTGGTGAATTTTGCCCACAACAAATTAATTTGATGCATTTTACCCCCCAACTTTTTTAAAAAGTTACAAATTTTACCTTCAACTGTTTTGCTGACATGACATACTGACATAAGCGTAAAAAGTGAGGGTAAAATTCGTCAAAAAGTGAAAAAGTTAGAGGTAAAATTTGTCAAAAAGTAAAAAGTTAGGGATAAAAAGTACAATTATTTTAGCATGCCACATTGGTGGAAGATAAAATTTGCAACTTTTTAAAAAAGTTAGGGGTAAAATGCGCCAAATTAATTTGTTAGGAGTAAAATTTGTCAACAAATAAAAAGTTGGGGGTAAAAATTATTGAGTGTTACCTAATTATTTAGTTGAATTTCACTTAGTCATTAATCATTTCAAACAGCTGATCCAATCAAAATTTAAAACCAACAAATATTAAGTAAAGTTGCTTAATATCCCATCGATCAAATTTATCTAATTGGATCAAAAGTCTCATCAGGTTGATATTATAATTAATTGAACAATATGCAGTTGAAGGTACCATCATGCTTTAATTAAGGCCAGAATTTTGGGTTTAGGAAGAATGGGCAGTGGGATTATGAAAAGGTAGTGTAGAGTCCAATAACTATTCTCCTTAACTAAACGTTGTATCTTAGTGTTATTATTAATGATTAATGATTAATGATGAAAGCTACTCCCTCCGTTTCAGTTTATATGATGTTTAAGGTTTTGACATATGTATTAAGAAATGTAATTAATTTGTTGAACTTTCTAAAAAATATTAGGTAACTTCTTATTATATCTTTTATCTCTCTAATTAATTACTCATCGTACATTACTCCCACTAAGTATTGATTAAGAGTAGTAGTCTTGGTAAAAGACATGTAATGTTGCATTGGTTTTGTTAAATGACATCTATTTTGAAATAATTTTTTTCTTTCTAAAACGTTATATAATCTGGAACGAATGAAGTAGTTCGTTATTTATGACAAGGAGTGAGAGGACCAACCTATGCAATGCAATTCACCACTTTAATCTCACATATCTATCGCATTTGCTAGCTCCTTGACTTAAGTGACAGCTTGTCTCCCTACTTTTAGTAGTTGTTGAGCGTTGATAACTTTTTGGCTTAACAGGAGATTTTACCATCTAATTTTTATTATTTTATGAATTTTATTATCTAAGTTTTTTTTGTAAATTTTACCATTCAACTTTTATCATTGTGCAAATTTTACCATTCAAGTTACTTTTTTGCAAATTTTACCATTCAATTTTCATTATTTTATGAATTTTACCACCTAAGTTTTCATTTTTTGCGCATTTTATCACCTTGATATTTCATCCAAAAAAAAAGTTTTGAATTCTTTAACTTTTTTTTTTTTGTGAAATACCAGAGTGGTAAAATGTGTAAAAATTGAAAACTTAGATGGTAAAATTTACAAAAATAAAACCTGAATGGTAAAATTTATAAAATTATGAAAGTTAGAAGATAAAATTTGCCATTAAACCTAATTTTTTTTTTTTTTTTTTGGTATTGAAGAGGGGCAAAGCCCCAAAGGAGAGAACTACAAACGGATAGACCGGGGTCAGCATAACCCCATAGCATCTGACAGAAGATGCATCTGACAAAGCGTTGATAATTTAACAGCACTCCATTTGGTGCAAAATTCTTTGGTTGGCATAATATAACTTTTTGTTAAATCAACGCTAAGAAATTAAATAATTAATCACCATAAAATAATTAAATCTTGGTGAACAAAATTTGTCAATGGCGCTAAATATTTACAAAATAAACTAATAATTTATGATTAATTAATAAGATAAAAATAAACTATTGAAATATTTTAAAGAGGAATGTTAGTAACACAAATTCTAACATATTCTTTATTAATAGTTAAAATTTATTCAAAATTACAAAATTATGAAAATTAAATAAGAATTAAAACTAATAAAAATTGTGATTTGTAATAAAGTTTAACTAATAATAAATAATGTGCTAAAAATAATGTGTTTTTCTAACAAGTAAAAAACAATGTGTTAATACGGGTGTGTATTTTTTTTTTTTTAATTATTAAATGTGTTGTTAACTTGTCTGTATTTTAAATAAATTCTAACCCATATTCTTGTGGGACATAACTTCAATCTTTACCGATTAGATCAATTTTTGTTGGTAATACTATACTATTATTAATATAATTATATACTACTTCCGTTCTTAAACTCTTGATCTTTTAACTTTTTTATGTTTATTCCTAAATTCTTAATGTTTTACACATTTCAAAATTCATTAATTTTTTTTCCACATATACCCCTATTTAATATGACCTAGATTTTCACACATTCTTTCATCATATATATTAAATGATGGTATTTTAGACTAAATGAGGGTATTTTAGACTAAATATATTATTTGCGAATAATATTAAATATTTCTTAAACTGCGAGCATTAACCTTAAACATGAAGAGTTTAGGAACGGAGGGAGAATTGTATTTAATAAACATAATAATTTGATAAATACAATAATTAATACTATCAAAGAAAAATTATCTTTATTTTATTCATTTACATAATTAGTACATTAATAGTATTAAATACCATATTAATATTTGTGCTTAAATCTATTTTATTTATATATATAACTAAAAAAAATTATAATAAAAATGATAAAAAAATAAATTAATAAAAATTTAAAAGCTTTATATAATATTTTCTAATAAAAAATTATTTTTAATTAAATGTTACATAAAAAATTATTAAACATTAAAATAAATAAATAAATAAATAAACTCAGCCTCTCCCACTAGGACCACAACTTTTGCCTATTGTGGGGAAGGTAATTTTTATGTAGACCCATACTATTTTTCCATTTACTCTCATTTCTTTTCTCAACTAAATAATAATGATACTTCTTTTCTCTATCCCTCACGTCCCTTCCGTCCTTTACCCAGCCAAATAGCAAACAGGCCGTTAAGTTTTTGACCAAGTCTATGTGCGTGAGCTTCAAATGTCACGTACGATGCCAGATAGGGGTGGCAAAACGGGCCAACCCGTCCCGCCCTGCCACACCCCGCCGTTGACCCGTCGAAAACGGGTTGGCCTGTCCCGTCCCGCATAAGAAAGTGGATTGCGAAATCAAGCCCGTCCCGTTTTACTCGGGTTGGCGGGCTAACCCGTCAACCCGCTAAAAATCAAAATAAATAAATAAAAAAAAATATATTTTTTAATTGATTTTAATTATTTTTATCTTTTAAAAATACTAAATAATAAATATTTATTAAAAAAAATTAAATATATTACCTTAAATTTGGAATAATAATTTATTTAGAAAAAAATAAATTATATAAATATTAATAATATATGTATAAAATATTAAAAATATATAATTATTAATTAAAACGGGTTGGCGGGCCAACCCGCCCCGACCCGCCATCAACCCGTTTTTTGGCGGGCCATGTCGGGGCGGGTCACAGTGGGTTGGCGGGTTATAAACCTTGACCCGTCCCGCCAAAAAAATGGGTCAAACGGGCCAACCCGTCGGGTTGAGCCCGTTTTGCCACCCCTAATGCCAGAAACCACAAACTATCACCTATATATAAACATGGAACTATGGAAGACTATTATCTATTTTCTCATGCTTCTCCACTCCTTAATTTTTTCATATTTATTTTTATTTAAATACTCTTTTGTCATAAAATGTAAATTTCACTCTCCTAACATAGATCTCGTATATCTATCATCTTATGCTTTAATATCAATTTATTTAACAAACTGTAATTGAATACTAAAAACTAAAATTTAGTATACCATCTTAAAATTCAAATACGCTCCTAATATAGATATTATATATCATCTTCAATCGAATGGTTTAACATAACTTCTTATCTTTATCAATATATCATTTTTAATATATTTTTAATTTTAATTTGAAATTGAATATTTTTATTAATAATTAAAAATAAAAATATATCACAATATAAATTATTTATCAAAAATATAAAATATAATTTATTTATTTAATACATATTTTATTTATAACATACTTTATATGCTTAAAAATAATTATTTATTATAAATTATAAATTTTAGTTGTATAAAATAAATCTTCTAAAAAAAAAATTGTATAAAATAAATATTTATTATGTGAAATGCACGTGTTAAAATTCTAGTGTGCTGTTATTAAGGATGTCGTTAACTTGTCTCTTATTTAAATAAATTTTAAATAGGATATTAAAATGGTAACTTTCATAATTCATATTTTTCCACAAATTCAAAGACAAACAAAAGTCGTGCATTCCCTTCCAATTGCAATTTCCAACTAGCGAAAACGACTGTGCAGCAGCAAGCACCCCTTCGTATGCCCTTCCTTTTCTTCTTTCCATATGCTACCATTATTAATAGTATTTATTTATTTACTATTAATTATCATTTTCTATATATTCTCGAGAAACAATGTATTCTACTCTCATTCTGTTCCTTCTCTTTTGTCTTTCTCCACTCTCATCTTTTGGCTCTTCTCTCTTCTCCTTCTCTCCAACATGACCGGTGTTGCTGATGAAGCCCCTGTTACCCTCGACACGCTGAAGCAGTTAATGGCTCAGTTTGCGAAGGAGAGAGACTGGGACCGCTTTCATAGCCCAAGAAACCTTCTTTTGGCTCTGGTATGCTTCTTTTTCCACTACCTCGTGAAAAAAAAAATTGGATTTTTTTGGGTTTTTGTTGCACCCTTTTGTGAACTTTATTGGCTTGTCGTGTAGTTTTTTTAAATTACTCGTTTTTATTTTTATTTTTCTTATGTGGGTAACGTGTTTGCTTGTGATCCATGAAAGAAGGAAGGGTATAGAGAAGGAGAATCTCTTTTGTTGTTATTGTAATTTGTTAATCCGTTTTAGTTTTTGTTTTTGTTTTTGGGTTTTGTAGACTCACTCACCTGATCAGTCACATTTGATATAAGTGGGATTGCCTCAGATTCTCAATGTTTGCATAAAGAATTTTTTTTCTCTTGCAAGTTGGCTTTTTTTTGTGTTTTTAAAAGGGGGTTAATTAGGTTTTTGTTCTTAAATTTTTTCGAATTTTTATTTTTAATTTTTAAATAAAATTTTGATTTATCTTAGTCTCTGAATTTTTTTTTTTTAATGTTTTTAGTTCTTTAATTTTTCTTAATTTTTATTTTTAGTCCCTAAATAAATATTTGACTGGTCTTAGTTTTTGAATTTTTTTTTCCTTCAATATTTTTAAAAGTTATATATATTTTTAAAATTTTGTAGGTAAACGTTATATTTGAATACTATAATTTATATTCACTGCAGTGTATTTTTTCATTCAATGTAAATTTTTGTTATGTAAAAAAGAACAATTTTGGTAAACGTGTTTTAATTTACTTTATTACTTTATATTGTACCATAGAGTAAAATCTTTTTATATAGTGTACGTACAATTTTTATACGGACCTCCAATGAGATTTTGATCATTTTACCACACCATTCCTTTTATTAATACTAGGGAAAAGAGAGTCATTATGAGTCTTGTATCTTTTTAAAACAATAAAAATAAAATAAAGAAGGGAGAGAGAGATGAAAGTTAAATGAAGTGGTGTAGTTTATGATATTAATTAAGAGACAAAATAATTAAAAAAATATATAGAAATGAAAAGTGGATATAGATGATATGACAAATCCATTTATTAATATGATGTAATAATAAAATTAATTTGAACAAATTACGTTAACATCCAACACAATATCTCTTTTAAGTTTACAATAACCCTTTTATATGAGTTTTATAGGAGTGTTAGTATAATATACAAGATGTGTTAGTGTAATATTTTTGAATATTAAGAAAGGAATTAATGTAAAAATAGACAAAAAAAGTGATATATAGTATGTAATTCGAAAAAAGTTCAGAAAATATTACTATAATTTATTCAATCAAATTTTATTAGATATTTATGGTAGTAAAAAGTTTTATCGGGAATCTATGTAAATTAAATCGAACGTTTTGGAAATGCAATTAATTTTAACTTAAAATAATATAAACATTTTTTTTTTACCGAGAATCACGTTAACCGCCAGGGAACACGGCGAGTTGGAACAGATGACTCACTATCCATTCAAACAATGCATTTACTTTTCATAATTCGTATTTCTCACGGTCTATTTTTCAGATTTTGTCACTTTGTCAAATCCTAGTCAAAATCGACTTCGCAATGTAAACAGATTCCATGTCGTTGTTGTTACCATAGAAGATATGTAATTTTTCGGCCTTCAATTTTGCTTTAACTTTTCAACTTTTGTTCCCACCTAGAGTACAAAAGTGGGACATAACCATGTTTAATATTATGCTCAAGTCAAGCTGCCATAATAATATAATTAACATAAGAATTGGGTATTTATTATTTTTTTTTCTTTTTTGTTATTGATTCATAGGTGGGTGAAGTAGGAGAATTGTCTGAGATATTTCAGTGGAAAGGTGAGGTTCCAAAGGGTCTTCCAGATTGGAAAGAGGAGGAAAAGGTTCATCTTGGGGAAGAGCTTTCTGATGTGTTGCTTTACCTTGTCAGGCTCTCTGACATTTGTGGTGTTGATCTTGGTAAAGCTGCTTTGAGAAAGGTTCAACTCAATGCCATAAAATACCCTGCAAAAGTTTGCAAAGAGGTGGTTTCAATTTCAGGCAAGCAGCAAGAGGAAAAAAACCCTTCCACCAATAATGGCACTGCCGCTGATGGTGACTGATATTATCATTATAATTTATGTGGTGAATTTAATTTAATTTCGTTAGCTGAATTTAGGGGTGTGAAGTGGGAAAGAAACTTTGGTCGGTGGTTTTGTACAATGGTTTTTGCAATTGCATGGAAACTAATGTTTAGTGTTTGGTAATTGGTACGTTCATTCTCACAGATTTTTTTACTTTTTTACTGTTGTGACAGAATCAAATCCCCGTGACAGATGTGACATATGATGAAAATCTATATCTTCCATTTTTGGTTACCTTAGCTTTTTATATTTTGGGGACATTTTGGATGCATAATTAGAATTCCGGATTCTCTGCAATCTGATTTATGTTCGTTTTATATTAATATTATATTATATGTTTCCATTTTTGGTGACCTTTCGTTTTATATTAAATATTAATATTATTATATGTTTCCGGGTCCTTCGGTCTCTGAAAACATTTTGAGTAAATTATAAGTATCTTTTTTATGTTTGTTCTTATTATATTTAATATTTTTTTATTTTATTTTTTTAAAGGAAAATAAGTGTAATATTTTTTAAATCTTAAAAAAAGATTAATATAATAATTTATGTTTATGAGAAAGATCGATGTAATAAAAATTTAAAAATTAAATTTTTTTTTATAAGATTAAAAAATAAAGGAGTGTCAAATATAATAAAGATAAATCTCGTAACATGTCCGTCTAATTTACTCAAACATTTTTTAAGGGTTTAATTTCGATTGGTGAGCCGAATTGATATTTCGTTGGTCTATGGAAAGCGAAAATGCTTATTTTCTTCTCCTAGTAGAAAGAAAGTCAGCCTCATTGTCTATTTGTGCCTATGTAGGTAGCTTTACTGTGCTTGCTAAACGGCCAAAACCGTGAATAGTTAAGTAAGCATAGGCACGAGAATCAGATGCGTGACCAAATTGCTGTGCAGATGAATGAGATGATTGTTGATCACTCTTTTAAAGCAGGACGTTAGGCCCTTTATAGAGAATGTGAAAACAGTTAAATTCTTTTATTAAAAATTAAATGCAGATTTCAGTGATTTTTTTTTTCTTTTTTATAAGTAGGTGGTTGGTATTGAGACTCACTGATGACTGATCTCCCTATGCATGAAGTTGGCCATTAAGAGCATCTCCAACGTAAGTATTTGTATGTGGATGATGTGCTGATCTTTGGTACTCGTATTGATATAATCCTAGGACTAAATCCTTTCTTGCTTCCAAGTTTAACATGAAAGACATGGGAGAAGCAAGTGTTATCGTGGGAGTTAGAATTGTAAGAAATAGGGGTGGCCAAAAGAACCAAACTGAATTGAATTGTGACATAACTTAATTGAACTATAAAAATAGTTCACCCAAACTGCACTGAATTGGAGAACAGTTCAAAAAAACTGTTCGGTGAACTGTTCCGAACTGTTTGGGTGCTCTAAACTAGGAACTAAATTCTAGCTTGGCTGAAGGCAATCTAATCTTGGTCTTCTTCAAACTAGCTGATATCAAGTTATTCGTAGCAAAACCAACCATATGGCTCACGGGGAAATCCTATATATTATATGACTGTGTCTAATATGGACCATGAAGGTAAGTGGTTTTTGGTGGACCATAATTTTTAACCATTAGATTAATCTTACCCTCACTTCCTTACAATGCACCCTCCATAGCATATATTTTCTTTCTCTCAGATCTGTAGAGACTCCCCTCTCTAGATCTCTGACATTGTGCCTCGCCACCGTCGCGCCTCTGTAGCCGTCGCTTCTCCGCCGTTCTTCTAGACACTCCCATCTCTAGATCTCCATTGTCACAGCTCTGCCATCGTCTTAGCTCCACCATCGTCTCTAGATCTCCGCTGTTGCAGTCGCATCTCTGCCGTCGTCGTCGCACTTTCGTTGTTCTTCTTCCTCTTTCCTTCTCCCTTCGCTAGCGCCATTGTCCGCTACAGCTACCGCAATCAATGGAGGTGGTCGATTCAGATCTGCTCGAGGCCACAACGAACGACCCAGATACCGAGATACGGTGGCGAGGAACATCTAATCCCAAAGTTTGCCTCGACTGCGATCGCGCTCGTGAGAGCTTCTTGGATGAGATCTGCGATTCTAAACAAAATGCCACTGTGAGATCACACTCACAGAGGTGCTGCACACAACACACAGATTTGCTTGCTTTGCTACACTGTTTGTGAACAATAATGGCAATCATACGAATTTGAAGCAGATGCGAAGAAAGGGGAGGGGGAAACAAAATGCCGCCGTCGAAAATGACCTCCGGCGGCGGCATACGGTGGTCGGCGATGAAGGATGGCCGGAAGTATCTCAGATCTAATTAGGGAGAAGGAATATTATATGGAGGATACACCGTAAGAATATGAGGATGAGATTAATCTAATGGTTAAAAATAGTGGTTCACCAAAAATCACTTACCTTCATGGTCCATATTAGACACAGTCATATTATATATCATGCCTTGTAGCTTCTAAGTCATCCCACCTTACCCGTAAATATGAGAAAGAATTCTTATCACCATCAATTAAATTACTCTAAAAATGAAATCATATAATAAGCCATAATTATGAGAATAATAAGTTGACCAGATATCTAAAACATAATTGTAGTTTCCGTTAAGAAAATTAGAAAATATGCAATTAATATTTTGAAGTTATGAGCTGAAAGCCAAAAAAGTATTCGTACTACTTGAGGAGAAATTTCCAAATAAACTGAATAAAAATACCAGAAGAATGATAATCATTTATTTGTAATATAAATTTAATAAAATATGCCAAATAAAAAAATAAAGTCACCAGCAGCATTGCAAAAGGGAAGATCGAAGATGGAAGAGCGAACGAAACTGAGCCTTGTGTTGTGGGATAGTGAAGTGTCTCGTCACTCTCGTGTTATTATTTCAATCTCGAGCAACAGTTCGATTCTGTTAGGCAGTTCAATTTGAAGAAGTTCAGTTTTAAAAACTGAATTGTCAAAACAGTTCAGTTGAGTTTTATAAAAAATAGTTCAATTTTTTTTAGTGAAGTTCGGGTCAGTTCAACTTCAGTTCGGGTCAAATCAGTTATTTTTGAACAGCCCTGGTGAGGAAGGGTGATAGTATTCTACTATCCCAAGGGCATTATGTTGAGAAACTTCTTAAGAAGTTTGGTTATTATGACCTTAATCCTGTGAGTATCCCTTATGATGCTAACTCTTAGTTGAAGAAAAACAGACATTGCTTATGCAGTAGGTAGATTGAGTAAATATACTCAGAGTCCTAATCAGGACCACTGGGAGGCTCTTATGAGACTCATGAGATACTTGAGAGGTACCATAGAATATGGTATTGAGTATAGTGGATTTCCCGTTGTACTGGAAGGGTACAATGATGCTAATTGGATCTCTGATTCAGATGATACAAAATCCACTAGTGGTTGTGTATTTACACTTGATGGTGGTGCGGTTGCATAAAGATCAGCCAAAAAAACCACAATTGTAAGGTCAACTATGGAATCAAAGTTCATAGCTTTGGAGATGGCTGGTAGTGAGGCTGAGTGGTTGAAAAACTTCTTAGCCAACATTCCTTTGGGAATGAAACCAACCCCATCAGTGTCAATGCAATGTGATAACCAATCAGCGATCGTTATAGTTAAAAACAAAACATTTAATGGGAAAAACAGACATATACAATTGAGACATGATGTGGTAAAGGAGCTGCTAAAGGATGGAACAATTTCCATTCACTATGTGAAGTCAAAAGGAAATTTAGCAGATCTTCTAACGAAACCACTAGGGAAGAAACTGATATATGAAACATCAAGGGGAATGAGGCTTAAGCCACTTAAAACAAACAAGTGATGGTAACCCAACCTTTGTGATTGGAGATCCCATGAAGAAGGTTCATATGGGTAAAAACAAGTCACTTGTTAGTTCTACTAGCACTAAAATTGAAATAATTTTAGTCCATTCCTATGGTGTGAGAAAGTGCTAGATATTGCATTAATGAGATGTTAAGCTTTTAATGAATTTCATATCCCTTTATGGGTGGTGTATGATTTGCAACATACACTTGATGAAATCACCTATATGAGTGTCAAATGGGGTGGCTTGCATGAGATTGTGGCGAAATCTCTAGAACACTCATGAGTACCGAACGCACGCATGGCCTATTAGCGCAAAACAGCAACAACAAGAATTGTGGGGGTGTAATATGATTGGTAGACCACTAACACACATAAAGCAAAATTGGTTCTTATAGCTTGCTACACCAACTACGTTGTGTGTTAAGTCCTACTAGTCTAGGACTGGTTCGTATAGCTTGCTAAACCAGATTCGACACATTATATCCTAAATGAGAACCCAAAACTTTCTTTCTTCTTTTCTTATCTTTAAATTTTTTTTGAAAACTTTTGAAATATGTGGGGAATTGTTGTGTTTTTATGAGTATTCCAAAAGGTTCCAAGTCCCACATTTGGTAGATTGGCCTATCTTTAAGGTATATATACCTATGCGTGAGAAGAAGGTTAAATCTAGCTAGTAAGAGGCATGATGCTTGTGCCCAAGAGATTGGGCCACGTGGACTCGATGCAGTGCAAATCGTCTGATTTCCCCCCTGGGCGCGAGTAGATGGGATCGTTGGAATATTTTTATGATACGTTTATTAAATGTTTTTGGGAAAGTTTTGCAAATTAAATCTTACCCAAAAATATGAGATTTCCTTATTACCTTTTTTAACTTGATATAATTTATGTTTTAATGGGAATTTTTGTTTAAAATTATTAGCCTTAATTTTATTTTTTTTCAATTGCTTTAAGTGTCAGATTTAAACGGCTTGGTTACTGTTTTAAACGTCTAATTTAATAGGCTTTGTAACCGGTTTAAAAGTATTAATGACTGGTTAATCAGAATTAATTATAATTATTTATTCCTTTTACCAGAAATAATATGACTATTTTTTATCGTTCCTTTGCCTATAAAAGGGATGTTCTCCCTTTGCTTTAACACACAGAAAAAACACTCCTCCTCTCTTTTCTCTGGGTTCTCGTCTTCTTCTCTTCTACTTGCCAGTTATTGATTCCTATTCAAACGGGAAGGACCTGTTAAATCCTGGGGGATTTGCGCACTACACGGGTAAATACTTGAGGAAAATGTGTCTAACACACGTCTCAGGTCTCACTAAGCTCACCGCTTCATCAACGTCCAGCCTCAAAGAACAACATTTAGTGCTTTAACTTTTTAATGTAGAATTAGAATTGATTCTTAACAAATTAAATCTAATCAAACACGCTATGACTTCATTAACCAAGGAGATCTATCCCACGACTTTTGTTAAAAGATGTGTTTCCAACTAATCCAACTACTAACAACAAACATTTGATAGATTCAGTGACTTTGTTATGAAAAGGAATAAGTTTGTATCGATTTAAGTTAGGGTTAAATATGATTATGGTCTTCTATATTGGATTTTCTCCTTTAAAAATAATTTCATTGCATTTAGTTCCTGAAATTTTCAAAATTCTCCTTTTAAGTCCTTTATTTAATCCTGTTAATTTTGTTGTAAAAGTTTATATCAGTAGTTGTTCCAACATTAGCATTTTCATTTCCAGCATTAGCATTCAATGATAATAAATAATAATTTTTAAAATTATTTACTACTTTTACAGGTAAAATTGAAATTAATTTTTATTTTAAATGATAATAGCATTAACCATTACCATAATAACAACAAACACACAACTAGTTTTACATAATTTTACACTAGTTATCATCTTAACTATTGCAATAATAACAACAAACACAACTAGTTTTAGATAATTTTACACTAATTTACCTTAACTAGTATTATAATAACAACATACATAATTAATTTTACACAATTTTACACTAATTAATTTAAATATATATATATATATATATATATATATATGTATGTATATACACAAAAAATCTCGAGGAAGAGAGTTTTACATAATTTTACACTAATTAACCTTAACTAGTATTATAATAACAACATACACAATTAATTTTACACAATTTTACACTAACGAATTTAAAAATATATATGTACATACACGAAAAATCCTGAGGAAGGGGGGGGGGGGGGGGGGGGGTTGTCACCCCTGCCTGCCCCCCTCTGTATCCGTCCCTTATTACAACTCTATAATTCTCAACCAAGTACATACAATTAAACTCATATATTACCTCTGTTGTTTGTGGAACCTGATTTTTGGAACAAACATCCACAAGTGCATTGAGGGTAATAGTTTGAGTCTCAACCACATTGTCTACAACAGGTGGAGGTAGCTTACATGACAAAAAAAATTAACGGAGTTAAATAAATGACTTAAAAGAGGAATTTTGAAAACTTTAGGGATCAAATGCAATAAAATTCTTTTTGGAGGATTAAAACCAATATGAGTCAATATTTAGAGGACTAAAAATCATATTTTCCCTTGTTAAGTTAAAATGGTTTGTATCTTTTAATAATTTTTCAATGAATCAATTTTATTGTAAAATTTACTGTTAAATAAAATGTTTTTATTATACACTAGCACGGTGACACGAGTCTGTTATTATGATTTAAAATTTTACAGTTATTATTTTAATTTATATTTATTTCATATTAATTAAGAATTATAAAACATAAAATTTATAGTAATGATTACAAATAATTAACCTAATTAATTTAAATTTCAAAAAACTTCCTTATACACACATTTGACAATAAAAAAAGAGTAATGGCATACAACCATTTGTACAACTAGTTGTACAACAACAGCCAAGTTAGCAAAAAATTCAAATTTTAAAAAGAAAAAAAAATTCCCTATCTTGACAAGTAAAAAAAAACAATCAAATCTTAATTTAAATAAATAAATCCTGTTTCAGTTTAAAAGATAAAATCTAATAAAAATAGAAAACAAATCGCGTGATGTTTTTCATTCAGCACCTTATCCTTCCCGTTTTCTTTCCCCTCCTTCAATGGTTTATCCAAAGAGATTGCTTTTCAACACATTGGGTCGTGCTTACATGATATAGTAATGGCCTAATCCAGAGAACAATTTATTGGGCATTACCTCATCCTCAATTGATATAGTAATTAACGTTTTATTGGGTATTGGGTCGTGCTTACCTGCCTAAACCAGGAGAAATTATATCCTGGTCTAGGACCACCACATCAGTTGTGGTCCCGGCCAATGAAAACACAACATGTGGACAATCTGTAGTCACCGAACACGAAAAATCCACTTCCTGCGGCGTGTAAAAGGCGTGTAAAAGCACTGTCCTAAAGGACTTATCCGCGGACACCCGCTGGCAATAAAATCTCTTATCAGATTTGCACTACAAGAGGTCCACTAGGCCCAAACTCATGCATGCGAGACTTTCATCTTTTACTAGTCTCTTTGAAAAAAATCAACTCAAAAAGATATATAAACTAGTGAGACAAAGTTATCTTAGACAATGCGGGACTTAGCCTTTTTGTAATACTCTAAAAAAATACAACACAATCAAACTATTCTCACTAACAGCACTGTTATCTTTAACTGAGTGATATGAAATTTAAATTTTTCCTTAATCAAAATGACCGTAAATCTCGGTTGATGATTGATATCAGGTTTTGTAGCCTACATTAATTATTTCCATACTTCCAAAAATAACTGCTTTGTGATGTCGTCTCTCTTCTGCAACGCCAGAAAATTTTATTGAGCCAGTCGCCATTGCTGTACCAAGAAGCAACCATGACAATGCTTCAAATATTGTCTTCATGAAAATCCTTCAAACATTTCTGTTGACACCTTTTTTTTTGGCTGAATATTTCTGTTGATACTATTACCCCTCTGATTATGAAATAACACCATATAGACTTTATACTATTACAACCCCAAACATTAAATCATTTAACTTTAAAAAGAGTGAACTGATTTGTCAATAACATCCGAAGTCTGATGCTTAAAGGCTATCCAGATCAAGATCCTCCAAGGGTTGGCCTAATTCAACATATACACGTGCCAAAACCAAAAGTTCTGAAAATTAAAAGATTTCTTCCGTGCTTTCAACTTGAGGCCTTATACATGAATTTTATATTCCCAAATCCATAATTAGTTTATGCAAGATTACAATGTCGAACAGCCTCATGGATTTAGCAGAACCTTTATGCTGGTTTTCTCGTTTACCTTGCTTCACCTGTTTCTATTTTTGTTTCAGTATTTACCTTTCATAATAAAAAATCCACCCACAGGTGTTGATATATAGTACACCGATATCAGTATCCGCAGAAAATAATACCGAGGGTTTATTAAATCTGGTTGCCTCTTGGTATAGCAAAGGCGACCCAGAGCAGCTCCATAAAATTTTCCAGCGTTGTGGAATAGAGACACCGTCACAGAGCAGTTATTTTTTGGAAATATGGAAACGTGCGCTGTGAAATTTGATATCAATCATCAAACGAGATTTATGGTTATCTTGATTAAAGAGAAATTTAAATTTCATATATCATTCAGTTAAAGATAACAATGCTGTTAATGAGTATCAACATGATTGTCACGTGTTGCGCATTCACTTGCCGTCCTGGACCAGGATATAATTTCTCCTAAACCAGACACAAGTAAATCAAGAAAATTTGCTAATGGGTTAAATATATTTTTAGTCCCTCAAATATTGATCATTATTTTTTTAGTCCTTTAAATTTGAAATGACTCTTTTTAGTACAGTGTGAGCCAATTGGAGAATAAGATATTCGCAATTTATGATAACTTTTGACCGTCAGAATTTGATTTTCTATTTTATATTTTAAAATACGATTTTCTGACGGTTAAAAACTGACATAAATAAAAAAAAATTAAAAACTCATTAACTACTTTAAAAATCGCTTTAATTTCTTTTATTGACTTGATTACGACTATTTTAAACCGCCAGAAAATCGTACTTTAAAATTTAAAATAGAAAATCAAATTTTGGAGATAAAAAATCGTCACAAATTACGAATCTCTCATTTCCTGTTTGACTCACACTGTGCAAAGGGACTAAAAAGAACATTTTGCAAATTTCAGAAACTAAAAAAAACAATTTCAAATTTGGAGGACTAAAAAAATAATGATCCATATTTGAGGAACTAAACATATTTAAACCATTTGCTAATTTAAGTAGGAAAAAAAGGCACAGTTGGATGGTCCAAATTCATTTGCTGGCTATGTGAACTTTTGGCAGGGTGGAAAACTCATAGTGATGCAGCATTTGGATGGGGTGGAAAAAAGGTTAATGATCTTATTTATAGGAGTTTCTTATATAAACATGTATAATTTATAGTTGAAGCAGGAAATGGAAATATTGCTCACAGAATCACTGAGCACCTATTGTACTTTTTGAAATTGTGATTTGTGAAAAATAAATATATATACTTAAAACCATCCCATGTTGCTTCTATCAGAAACTGTGATCCTAAAGGTCTTCCGATGCTCTCTGTCTCAAAGATTATTCCAGCATCTGATTTTGGCCGTGTATAAGGCTGAGGAAGTGAATAATAACGAACACGCACGAGAGGAACGAGATTTGTTTATGTTTTTATCAGATTTTATCTTTTAAATTGAAACAGGATTTAGTTTTTTTTTTAATTAAGATTTGATTTTTTTTTGCTGACCTGTCAAGATAGGAAGAAAATTTATTATTTTTTATTAAAATTTATTTTTTTTGTTGATTTGGCTGTTGTGTACAAATGGTTGTATGAGTATCGTTACTCTAAAAAAATACTTAACAAACATGACTTAAGTTGCTTAAGAACAAACATTAATAACATCCAGACTTCATGAAATATATAAGTCTTAAACAAAATAAAAACACATAAAAACTTGATAATGAATAATGTTGAAGTTGATCAATTAATCTTTGGGCTCCTTCTTCATTGTTACTTTCCTAATGTGCTTGGTGATGAAAACTTGTGTCTTGTTCCTTATCAACAAATGTTTTTTCATTGTTGATTGATTTGACTTTCAAAAAAAAGTTGGTTCAGGGAGTAACTTCAGTTGCATTTACTGTAGCAGGTCTCAAGACCTGTTGATCAAATTAGTTATTTTATGTTTATTACATATTATTTAAGAATTATGAAACATAAAATTTACAATGATAACTACAATAACTAACCTAATTTAAGTTTCAAAAAACTTTTTTATACACCATATGCAGTTGAAGTATTTTGTTCTTCATTATCATAAATAAGAATCTTCCACCCATTATGATTTGTCACCTTGGACACTGCAACATATAATTGACCATGAGAGAATACTGGTCTTGAAAGATAGATACCAACATGTTTAAGAGATTGTCCTTGACTTTTGTTGATTATCATTGCAAAAGATATAGTTATTGGAAATTGTCTTTTCTGAAATTTAAAGGAGATCCTATTATCTAAAGGAGTCAATGATAGTCTTGAAATGAATTTTTTTTACTGACATTATTTCCATAAATATAATTTAAGACAACATTCTTAAATATTTATTAATGAATTTTAATATTTATCCTGACCCATTATATTGATGTGGATTTAACAATTGCTTAATGAAAGACATACACATTATTGAAAGAATTAGTTGAATATATTTTCTGGTAATTTAAATGAATGAAATATTTATTAATTATAAATATATTTTATAATTTAAGACAACGTTCTTATATATAATTATTTTTTCTATTTTAAAATAATCTTAATTATCTTAATTAAAACATATACATGTGTTGATAATAATTAATTTAATTATTTCAAATTAGAAGATATACTTATTATAATTACCTTAATTATTATATTTATATAATCTTTTGAATTAAAAATAGAAAAAATTCTCTAAAATTTTTCGCTCAATTGTATAAGATTTCCTTCTCAGACTTGTTTACTTTTATTATAATAAAGATAAAGATATAACATTTATAAATTTTTAAATTAATTTAAAAATATTTGTTATTTTATGCATTTATGTTAAAATGGGTTTATATATTGTTAAAATATATAAAAGTAAAAATTATTTAATTAAAATTTTATTATTGTTTAAATTTTATAATATTTGGCATAAACAAATAAAATAATTTAAAATTATAATTTTGAATTTATTAAAATTATTTTATAAAAAATATTAAAAGAGAAGAGCGTTAACGTTTACAAAATCATTTTCTCCTTGTTATACACACACCCACACTAGTATTTTAGTCTGTACAATACACAAAATAAATATTTATTTTATATAACTAAAATTTATAATTTATGATAAATAAATATTTTTAAATATAAATTATATTTTAGATTTATGATAAATAATTTATGTTGTGATATATTTTTAATTATTATTAATTTCTTTTAAAAATATTTAAATTCAAATTAGAATTAAATATATTAAAAATAATAAATTAAAAGAAATAAGAAATTATGTCAAACTATTCGGATGATATTAAAAGCATAAGATTGTATATCAAATGCATGTTTAGAATAAAATTATCGAGTAATATTCTCCTTTAAAGCCATTGAGCCCATATCGAAAAATCTTTTAAACCCTTATAAGTACAACCAACGTTCTCAACCCCAATTTGCTATTCATACCCCCATGTGCTCTAAATTTTTTTCCCAAAAATACCCTTTTCACGGAAATATATTTCCGTTGTATAAATTGTACAACATTTCTGTTGTGTAAGAGGGGAGGTGAAAATATACGAAATGAAAATGTGTTTCTGTTGAATTTTTTTTCATGGAAACACGATTCCGTTGACAAAATACACAATAGAATCATATTTTCGTTGTATTTTTTTTATACCTCCACTTGCAAAACGGAAAGATGATTCCGTTATGTAAATGTCAATGGAATCATGTTTCCATGAAAAGGATATTTTCGTAAAAAAAAATTAAAACACGTGGGTGGTGAGAATAGCAAAGTGTGGTGAGAATAGCATTTGGATCCATATCCTTTCCTGCAAAAATCTTCTCCAGCCTCTCTCCTGCACTTTTGTGGACCGAAGGCGAAGGATGGAGCTCACGGTTGAAAATAAATAATAACAAATTCACTCTCTCAAAGCCTACTTATTACTGACTTTTGTAATTTGCTATCTGATATTGCAACTGGCATTCCTACTTTATTAAGCTTGCGATTGATCATTTTTTTAAAACATCATATTAAAAATTAGGTTTAATTGTATTTTTAATCCCAATTTCTTTTTTTTTTTTTTTTTTTTTTTGTAAATTTTACTCCCAACAAATTAATTTCACACATTTATTCTTACTTTTAAGAAACTTACGAATTTTACCTTCCATAATTTGTTCGTTAATTGAATAATGGAGAATTGACGTAGCATGACGACATAATTACACTTTTTATTTCTAACTTTATATTTTTTGACAAATTTTACTCCAATTTTTTTATATATTTTTTTGACAAATTTTATGTTCAACTTTTTATTTATTGACAAATTTTATCTCTAACTTTTTGAACAATTAACGAACAAATGATAAAAGACAAAATTTGTAAATTTTTTTTTAAAATTAAGAGTAAAATATGTCAAATTAATTTTTAGAATAAAATTCACTAAAAAAAATACAAAATTGATAGTAAAAGGTGCAACTAAACTTTTTTTTTTTTTACCGAGAATCACGTTAACCGCCAGGGAACACGGCGAGTTGGAACAGATGGCTCACTATCCATTCAAACAATGCATTTACTTTTCATAATTCGTATTTGTCACGGTCTAATTTTCAGATTTTGTCACTTTGTCAAACCCTAGTCAAAATCGACGTTGCAATGTAAACAGATTCCATGTCGGTGTTGTTACCATAGATGATATGTAATTTTTTCGGCCTTCAATTTTGCTTTAACTTCTCAACTTTTGTTCCCACCTAGAGTACAAAAGGACGCTGGCTAAAATGGGAGACATTATAATGTCTTTCATCCATCGTGGGAAATTAATGTGTACCGTTGGATTTTGAGATCAATATGAAACTATCGTATAACTGTTCATACTAGATTTTTTTTTTTTTAAAAAGGGATTTTTTTTTCTGTTTAAGTTTTTTTTTATTTTTAAAAATGACTATTTTTCTCCATTATTGCTTATTGATGTGGGACTACTATACAACTGTTTACACTATTTTTTTTTTAAAAAAAAGGGATCATTCTTCTTCTGTTTAAAGTTTCTAGTGGTTTTTAACTACCGCAAATTTTTTGACAAACTAAAACTGTCAGAAATGTTAAAAATAAAATCAAAAATCAAAATCTCGAACACTAGATTTTCTGAAATCACAAAAAATGTTACAAAAATAAACATTTATGACCACCAACAAATTTGCAGCAGTTAAAAGTCACTAGAAACTTAATTAGGAAATTTTCACACACACAATTTATGTTATCACTTAACAGTTGAAATTAATGTTAGGGACTAAAAATAAAACAAAATAATTTATAATGGACTAAAAATAGAACAGAACAGAACAATTTATGAGAGACTAAAAATAATAAAAAAATTTATGAGGGACTAAAAATAAAAATCAAGATAAAATGACGGACAAAAAAATGGAAAAAAAAGGCAGAAACAAAGCAACAACAGAGAAGAATGGTCATTTTTTTAAAAAAAAAAACTTAAACAGAAAAAAAAATCTCTTTTTTAAAAAAAAAAAAATCTAGTGTGGACGGTTGTACTGTAGTCCCACATTGATCTCAAAATTCAACAGTACATATTAATTTTCCACGGTGGGAGACATTAATGTCTCCCATTTTAGCCAGCATCGTACAAAAGTGGGACATAACCATGTTTAATATTTATTATCTCAAGGACAAGCTGCCATAGAAATTGGTACGTTTATTCTCACAGATTTTTTTACTGTTGTGGCAGAATCAAATCCCCGTGACAGATGTGAGATATGATGAAAATCTATATCTTTCATTTTTGGTTACCTTAGCTTTTTATATTTTGGGGACATTTTGGATGCATAATTAGGTAGTGTTTACTTATCATTTTGTTTTCTATTTTTATTTTGTATTTTTAGTTTTTAATTATAAAATTATTATTTTATTTTTATTTTATTTTCTATTTTTTAAAATTTATATAAGAAACAGAAAAAATAAAAAAAAAGTTATTTTCATTATTTTCTATATAAATTTTAAAAAACAGAAAATAAAATAATAATTTTATAATTAAAAATTAAAAATAAAAAACAGAATCACAAATAAACAGTCTCCTTAGAATTCCGGATTCTCTGCAATCTGATTTATGTTCGTGACCTTTCGTCATATAATATTATATTATATGTTTCCAGGTCCTTCGGTCTCAGAAAACGTTTTTTGAGGGTTTAATTTCGATTGGTGAGCCGAATTGATATATGGAAAGCGAAAATGCTTCTTTTCTTCTCCTAGGAAGGAAAATCAGCCTCTTTGTCTATTTGTGCCTATGTAGGTAGCTTTACTGTGCTTGCCAAACAGCCAAAACTATGAATAGTTGAGATAAGCATAGGCACGAGAATCAGATGGGTGACCAAATTGCTGTGCAGATGAATGAGATGATTGATGATCACTCTTTTAAAACAGGACGTTAGGCCCTTTATAGAGAAAGTGAAAACAGTTATATTCTTTTATTAAAAATTAAATGCAGATTTCAGTGATTTTTCTTTTTCTTTTTTATATCTAGGTGGTATTCAGACTCATTAATCTCCCTGTGCATGGAGTTGGCCATTAAGAGCATCTCCAACACAAGTATTTATTAGTTGTTTAAAGTTAAATAACGTTATTTAATAAATTTTGTTATTAAAACATATGACTTGACAATAAGTTGTTTAGATAAACAACAGTTGCTTATCTTATTCGTATCAATAAAAGAAAGAAAAATCATTTTTCAGTTTTTAATGTAGCCCAAGTTAAATACTTATTCTAACAACTTTAGTATTGAAATTAATTTTTTTGTAAAGTTCTTAATATATGTGGCATCGTAAGACTCACAAATTTAAGATAAACAACTCATTTAAGCAATCATGCATTGTAGATACTCTAAGGTGTAAAGTACTCTAAAATATTTAGTGTGTTTGAATAGTTATCAAAATTGATTTTGACCTTCAAAATCACGGTAAAAAATTTAAAAAATAAAAATGATTCTTTATTGTTGTGTTTACTCAAAAATTGATAAGTATAAGGCTAGATTAGTAGCTAAAGGGTTTATTCAGAAACAGAATGTGGATTACTTTGACACCTTTGCCCCTATGGCTAGGATTTCCTCCATCCGAGTGTTGATAGCCTTAACATTCATACATAAGTGGATGATTCATGATTCACCATATTGATATAAAGACTGCATTCTTAAATGGTGACCTAGAGGAAGAGATTTATATGACTCAACCTAAAGGGTGTGTTATACTTGGCCAAGAGAGCAAAGTGTGCAAACTCTTAAAATCACTATATGGACTAAAACAAGCACCAAAACAGTGGCATGGAAAATTTAATTGTGCTTTGCTTGATGATGGGTTTTCATACAATGAAGCTGATAAACGTGTTTACACAAAATATGAAAATAGTGATTGTGTGATTATCTATTTGTAGGTGGATGATATGTTGATCTTTGGTACTCGTATTGATGTAATCCTTAGGACTAAATCCTTTCTCGCTTCTAAGTTTAACATGAAAGACATGGGAGAAGCAAGTGTTATCCTGGGATTTAGAATTGTAAGGAAGGGTGATAGTATTCTACTATCCCAAGGGCATTATGTTGAGAAACTTCTTAAGAAGTTTGGTTATTATGACCTTAATCTTGTGAGTACCCCTTATGATGCTAACTCTTAGTTGAAGAAAAACAGAGGAGACTCTGTTAATCAAACTTAGTATGCCCAAATCATTGGGAGCTTACTGCACTTAATGAACTTTTCAAGACTAGACTTGCTTATGTAGTAGGCAGACTGAGTAAATATACTCAGAGTCCTAATCAAGACCACTGGGAGGCTCTTATGAAACTTATGAGATACTTGAGAGGTACTATAAAATATGGTATTGAGTATAGTGGATTTCCCGATGTACTGGAAGGGTACAATGATGCTAATTGGATATCTGATTCAGATGAGACAAAATCCACTAGTGGTTATGTATTTACACTTGGTGGTGGTGCAATTGCATAGAGATAAACCAAACAAACCATAATTGCAAGATCAACTATGGAATAAGAGTTCATAGCTGGTATTGAGGCTAAGTGGTTGAAAAACTTCTTAGCCAACATTCCTTTGGGAATGAAACCAACCCCATTAGTGTCAATGCACTGTGATAACCAATCAGCGATAGTTATAGCTAAAAACAAAACATTTAATGGGAAAAACAGACATATACAATTGTGATATGATGTGGTAAAGCGGATGTTAAAGGATGGAACAATTTCCATTGACTATGTGAAGTCAAAAGGAAATTTAGCAGATCTTTTAACAAAACCCCTAGGGAAGAAACTGATATATGAAACATTGAGGGGAATAAGGCTTAAGTCACTTAAAACAAACAAGTGATGGTAACCCAACCTTTGTGATTGGAGATCCCACGAAGAACGTTCACATGGGTAAAAACAAGTCACTTGTTAGTTCTGCTAGCACTAAAATTGAAATAATTTTAGTCCATTCTTATGGTGTGAGAAAGTGCTAGATATTGCATTAACGAGAGTTAAGCTTTAAGCTTTTAATGAATTTCATATCCCTTACGGGTGGTGTATGATTTACAACATACACTTGATGAAATCACCTATATGAGTGTCAAGTGGGGTGGCTTGCATGAGATTGTGATAAAATCTCTAGAGCACTCATGAATACTGGGCACACGTATAGCCTATTAGCGCAAAACAGCGACAACGACAAGAATTGTGGGGGTGTAATGTGATTGGTAGACCACTAAGACACATATAGCATTTTTGGTTCTTATAGCTTGCTATACCAACTACGTTGTGTGTTAAATCCTACTAGTTTAGGACTGGTTTATATAGCTTGCTCCACCAGATCTGACACATTATATCCTAAATGAGAACCCACAACTTTCTTTCTTCTTTTCTTATCTTTAATTTTCTTTTTTGAAATCTTTTGAAATATGTGGGGGAATTGTTGTGTTTTTATGAGTATTCCAAAAGGTTCCAAGTCCCACATTTGGTAAATTGGCCTATCTCAAAGGTATATATACCTATGCATGAGAAGAAGGTTAAATTTAGTTAGTAAGAGGCATGATGCTTGTGCACATGAGATTGGGCCACGTGGGCTTGATGTAGTGCAAATCGTTCAATTTCCCCCTTGCGCGTTAGTAGATGGGACTGTTGGAATATTTTTATGATACGTTTATTAAATGTTTTTTTTTTGGAAAGTTTTGCAAATTAAATCTTACCCGAAAATATGATATTTCCTTATTACCTTTTTTTTAACTCGATATGATTTCTATTTTAATGGGGATTTTCATTTAAAATTATTAGCCTTAATTTTTTTTAAATGGCTTGGTTACCGTTTTAAACTATTTTAAACGTATAATTTAATAGGCTTTGTAACTGGTTTAAAAGTATTAATGACATATTATTTTTTATTAATTAGAATAATTATTATTATTTCTTCCTTGTTACCAGAAATAATATGACCGTTTCTGACCGGTCCTTTGCCTATAAAAGGGACGGTCTCCCTCTGCTTTAACACACCAAAAAAACACTTCTCCTCTCTTTTCTTTGGATTCTCGTCTTCTTCTTTTCTACTTGCCAATTTCCGATCCCTGTTCAAAAGGGAAGGGCCTGTTAAATCTTGGGGGATTTGCGCACTACATGGATAAATCCTTGAGGATAATGTGTCTAACACACGTCTCAAGTCTCACTAAGCTCGCCGCTTCATCAACGTCTAGCCTCGAAGAACAACATTTATTGCTTTAACTTTTTAATGTAGAATTAGAATTGATTATGAACAAATTGAATCTAATCCAAACATGTAATGACTTCATTAACCAAGGAGATCTATCCCACGACTTTTGGTTAAAGATAAGTTTCCAACTAATCCAACTACCAACAACAAACAACATTTGATAGATTCTAGTGACTTTGTTATGAAAAGGAATAAGTTTGTATCGATTTAAGTTAGGGTTAAATATGATTATGGTCTTTTATATTGGATTTAGTCCTCTAAAAATAATTTCATTGCATTTAGTTCCTAAATTTTTCAAAATTCTCCTTTTAAGTCTTTTATTTAATCCTATTAATTTTTTTTTGTTAAAAGTTTACGTCAGTAGTTGTTCCAACATTATCATTTTCATTTTCAGCATTAACATTCAGCGTGCCTTGCAAGAATAGGGAAAAAAATCATATTACAACTCTATTATTCTCAAACAAGTACATACAATTAAACTCATATATTATCTTTGTTGTTGTGGAACCTGATTTTTGGAACAACTATCCGCAAGTGCATTGACGGTAATAGTTTGAGTCTCAACCACATTGTCTACAACATGTGGAGGTAGCTTACATTTAAAAGAAAACATTAATGGAGTTAAATAAATGACTTAAAAGAGAAATTTTGAAAATTTCAGGGATCAAATGCAATAAAATTATTTTTGGAGGACTAAAATCAATATGAGTCAATATTTAGAGGACTAAAAATAATATTTACCCTTTTAAGTTAAAATGGTTTGTATCTTTTAATAATTTTTCAATGAATCAATTTTATTGTAAAATTTAATGTTAAATAAAATGTTTTAATATACATATAACAGTCATAAATTTTCAAATTAATTTAAAATATTTGGTATTTTATTCATTTATGTTCAAATAGGTTTATATATTTTTAAAATACATAAAAGTAAAAATTGTTTAATTAAAATTTTATAATATTTGACATAAAAAATAAAATAATTTATATTTACAATTTTGAATTTATTAAAATTATTTTATAAAAAATATTAAAAGAGAAGAGCGTTAACATTTACAAAATTATTTTCTCCTTGCTACACACACACACACACTAGTATTTTAGTCTGTGCAATGCACAAAATAAATATTTGTTTTATACAACTAAAATTTATAATTAATGATAAATAAATATTTCTAAATATATAAATTATATTATAATTAAAATATGTAATAAATAAATATTTTTGAAAATATAAATTATTAATCATTACTTCAATAATCCGTAATACAAATTTATACAAATGTATTATGGATTGAGTAATTCATAATACACTTATTTTACGGATTGCTCGGTCCGTAATACATTTGTATTTATTACGGATTGAGCAATCATTTGTTCGTTAATTGAATAACGGAGAGTTGATATGGCATGCCGACATAATTGCACTTTTTATCTCCAACTTTATATTTTTTTGGCAAATTTTACCCCAATTTTTTTTTTTGGCAAATTTTATGTCTAACTTTTTACTTTTTGACAAATTTTACCTCCAACTTTTGTGGACAATTAATGAACAAATGATGAAAGGTAAAATTTGCAAGTTTCTTAAAAGTTAAGAGTAAAATGTGCCAAATTAATTTTTGGAGTAAAATTCACTAAAAAGTAAAAAGTTGAGGATAAAATGTGCAACTAAGGTTAAAAATTACAAAAGAATTATTTTGAAAAATATAAAAATATATTATTTATTTTAAATATTTTAAAATTATTATAATAGACAAATTATATATTTGATATATAAAAAATATTAAAATAAATGATAATAATTACTGAAGTATATTTTTAATTTAAAAAATAAAATTAATTAATTAAAGATAAATTAATAATAAAGAAAAAAGTACTAATTAATACAATCTATTATTTTCCACCTTTTTTCAATTTATCTAAATAAAATAAGACAATAAAAAATAGAGTAAAAAATAGATTTAAAACGTATTATCTAGATAAATAAATTTATAACATCTATAAAATATTTGAGATTTTTTTTTGGTATAGAAAATATTTGACATTTAAATAAAATACAATAATAAATAGTAAATATAATTTTTGTTTGAAAAATAATTGTTGGTAATAAAAGACTAATAATATATTGCTATTATTATTATAACATCTGTGATACAATTTAAGATTTGAATAATATTAAATAACAAATGTTAAACATATTTTCAGTTCAAAATTAAGCATTGGTAAGAAAAAAAAAACTAATAGGATTTTCGGTCTTTTTTTATTTAGATAAATTGAAAAAAGTTGAAAAATAATCAACTGTGTTAATTAGGTATTCTTCCGTTAATATTAATTTATATTTAATAACCAACATGTCTTTGGTATGAGTATATTGACGTAATTATGTTTTTTAAACACTAATATTATACTTTATCTTTTTTAAAAAAATATTGATGTAATTATTTGATTTTATCCGAAATTACTAATTTATTAATGTAATAAGTTCAAGACAATCACAAAGACAAGACTGATTATCATTCCTAACTATTACGTTTATTTAAAGGCAACACAGTTCATAAAGATAAGACTTAATCTCGTATCATCTTTCTTTTTGTAAATTGCTGAATATGGTACGAAAATTTAATTTCATCGAAGATATCGTTCCAGGCAAAGTTGATTGGAAATTCAAAGTCAACACTATTAGACTTTATCAAAAGTTTCTGATTACAAAAATCCTCTGCAAGTAAATACTATGTACATGATATTCATAGATGAAAAGGTAAAAAAATTTAGGTGGCGTTTACTTACAATTCTGTTTTCTGTTTTCATTTTCTGTTTTCACTTTTTAATTACAAAACTGTCACATTGTTTTTATTTTATTTTCTGTTTTCAAATATTTGTACAGGAAACAAGAAAACAAAAAAAAAGTTATTTTCAGCGTTTCCTGTACAAATATTAGAAAACAGGAAACAAAATGAAAACAATGTGATAGTTTTGTAATTAAAAAGTAAAAACAGAAAATGAAAACAGAAAACAAAAATGCAAGTAAACGCCTCCTTAGTTCCTAATATTACTTCAATCTTTTGAGGGTCTCAATCTCATATTGGTTGGTTTCAATATATTTGCTACATTATACTTACAAGTTACTAATTTTTTTTTTTTAGTGTGCAGGGATTCATACTACCTTGAAAGACTCTTTGAAAAGTTTGTGAAAATTATTGAATGAGGGTTCTCTATGTATTATAGAGAATTTATTGGTTGCTCATAGTGGTGATTTATGATTTATAAACGAATTTGAATGAAAGAATATCTTAATTGATCATAGTAGATCCCTTGCTTTTAGAGAGATAATAGTAAATCTTTTTTTTTTTTTGCGTGTTTTCCTTAGTCTTAGAAATTTCCTAGAAATATGTATTTTTTTTTTCTTTGATTTTAATTATTTCTATTCAACAAATTAAATCTATATTCTTTTTTGTGCATTCTTATTAGTAGTTGTTTATGTGAATTGGTAATTGACCTTTGATCCTTAATAATGATACTTAGTTCTTACCACTTTAATTATTATTTACAATGATACACTTGTCGTGGTCTTGTAAGTTATTCTTACAATATTTGATACAAATAAACTAAGTAATATATAATTATAATTTAATGGTTGAATTAATAAAAATTACATTTTATACAAAATTATTAAGAATGTAAGAATAAGTGTAACTCACTCTACTTCTTTCTCATTTTTCTATCTATCTATCTACCTATAATTTCATCCATATAATATATATATATATATATATATATATATATATATATATATATATATATATATATATATATATATATATATATATATATATATATATTAGTTGTTGCATCTTTAATAACTAGTCAATATTGTATTATTCTAAATTAATTTACGGGTCCTACTAATTAGTTCTCTCATGATTACTATGATATACTGTGATACAGAAATTATTTAACAACGAAAAAGTTATTATAAACCAAAGTTGGGAGTTGGAACAGGATATAGTCTAGCATATGCACGTATTACACAAATAAGGATTTAAAATAGGTTAATGACATAAGCAAAAACTGCGTGACCATGAAAAAATTAAGAAAGCTCAAATGACTTAATTCCATTCCATTTAATTACTGGGAGATAGGAATATCATACGCCATATTTCTTTCCAAATTCAGAGCACATTGCTAGTTCGGTACGGGGGAAAGATGAGATTTTCCAATTTCAAAGCTAACCGATGAGATTAGTGAATGCGTGGATCAATTGAGGTGGAATTATTTTAATTAATCAGAGCTGTGGAGTTGTTTCAATTAATCAGAGGTGTCGAGTTATCCTATCCGATTCAAATAGAATTGCCTCCGATAGAGGATACATTGCACAATTAATGTAAGAATGAAAGAAACTATAAAAACTACTTTATATAAGAAATTATACGGAATCTGAGCAAATTTAACTCAAAGTATATCAAAACTATTCAATCCGCATACTTAATCGAATGGAATATGTAAGAAGGGAAAACGCTGAAAAGAGAAAGAAAAATGATAAAATCCTTGTACGTAAGATTTTTTAGGATGGAAAGAGAAACGGGAGGAAGTAGTGTTTTAAGAACCGGACCGGTCGAGGTATTGGGTTAATGGGTCATTGGTCGAACCGGTGGGTCACTGGTCGGATCAGTTTGACTCGATATATATTAAAAAATTAAAAAAATATAATATAGCTAACATAATTTAATCATTTAACACTTCAAATTTTAAATTATTGTCATTATAAAGTACCTAATATTCCAAATAAGAAATAACAACCAATAATCATGACAATACAAGTCCATAAATAAATTTCATACACAAAAAAAATAAAAAATAAATTGAAACACATCATTTCAGCACTTTTTTTTCAAAAAAAAAAAATCATATCACAATCCGGTTCAACCCGGTTCAACCCGAGTCACCGGTTTTTTGCAAAAACCGGCCGGTTCAACCCGGGTCGTACCGAGTCAGATACATATCCGATCCTATCGTCGAACCGAACCGGTTATACCACCGGGTTCCGGTCGGACCGGCCGGTCCGGTCCGGTTTTTAAAACACTGGGAGGAAGAATATGTACCTTTACATCTAATAAACATTTCGAAAAACAGATAATTTAAACTCGGTTTGGATTTTCTTCTACATTACAGGAGTTTTTTTTTAATTAAAATAAGTAATCACTAACTTATAAAAAAAATATGAACCATTATAAGTTTATAAGTGCTTAGGTAAAATTTAAATAAAAGACTTTGTAAAAAATTCGAGTTGAAAAAATTAGTTTTAATTTATGTAAAAAGCTTGATTTATTTCATCTCAGTGATTCATTTTATTTACTTTTCCTATAAGCATTTACTGAGAAACTTATCCAAGTTCTCTCCTAATCCTTTTTTTATTCAAGATCAAGAGTATGTTTTATGAAAAAAAAAAATTATTTGATAGAAATATCTATAACATAATGATGCTAACTCTCCCAAAGGAGATTTTTTCCTAAACAAGGCTTGAAATATAATATTATGTCTAATTAATCTGTGTTTAATAATTAACCTATTGATTTTGTACGATAAATCTCAGTTTACGAACAAAGTACGTAGTATATTAAGCGATAAATACTATATGTTCAAAAAGTATACCCTATGGGATTTAATTATTATATACTGAAAATCATTCTCTCTCCTACGATCTAATTAAAGTGCTTTTATGGCCATAGTGGAGCGTCATTATTTAAAAATCAATTAGAGAAACAATAATGTTATGATAACTTTTCTCCGGTGCATGGGGTTCACTCTTCACTCCATTCCCTGAAGTTTTAATTAAATAGAAACAAATAGCTTTGCTTCTTCCTTCTCATACGGAAAGCATGAGACAAGTGACAATAATAACACATAGGAAAAGAGATCTTACGGCTACCTTAATTTCATTTTATTTGATCTTAACTTATAAGCATACTCCTCCTAATGATGGCAACCACAACCCTAAACTACTAAAGAAGAATAAAGGAATTCCATGTCAAGCATTATTTTATTTTCACACTAGAATTATTCCTATAGCATTAGGATTGTTATAATTGCTGCCATTATGACCACTATGATGATCATGAATGACGTACCTTTTGCACATACTATATAAGAGTTTAGTGTCATGTAATGTTACACAACCAAAAAACAGTTGAGAAAAATACAATATAGTGCTAGCTAGGTAATATGCTCAAGAGGGGTGGTATAACCATTTCAATGTTGTCAAATTCTACAATGTTTGTGGGGCTGTGCCGTCCTCGGCGGCGGCTCCGGAGGCGGAGAGGCAGCAGCATCCGGCTAGGGAACAAGAGAAGAAGGTTCTGCCTTGGATCACGTCCAGTGGTGCAATGGGGTGTCATGGCTCCTCTTAGGATGTTGAAGAAGATCATCATGGAAATTACACCAAAGGGGCATTGGATTGAGGCTTATTGTTGGTCTCTACCTCTTCTACGCCCCCAACTATTTCCCCTTTGTTAACCACAAGTAATGGATTTCATTTCCTCTTTTTTCTTTTTTCCTTTTTTTTTTTTCTCTCTCCCCTCTACTTTCTCCTTCAAAATGTGAAAAGTAAAAGTGTAAAACGAAGAATGATTCTACAAGTCTTGGTACGCAAGGGAAAAATCTTGTCACCAGAACTGGCCCAAAAAGTTGTACTGATCTTGGAGAAAAAAATCCAGTATACATTATCTTTTGTAAACCTTCATGTAAAATGTCAAAACGACTGATTACTCGTTTACTTTAGTGTAATAATCTATTTTCGTGTTTTTTTGTTGCATGTTGAATGTGCACTTGATAATGTTTGTACTAAAGTTATTGGTTTATAGTGTGTGTTTAGATTAGTTTTCAATTCTAATAAAATCAAGTTGAAAGCCAAATCAATAAATAATTGCTTCAACTTTGTCAATTTTCTACCATGATTTTGGGGGGTCAAAATTGATTTTAAGAGATATCCAAACACACTATTATATGTTGGGATGATGCACGTTTAGGATGTCCTTATCATCAACAAAGTAAGAGGTTAAGGTTCAAAACATCGAAAGACAAATAATTTTCCTATTAGAAGAGGGTCATGCGTTTAACACCACTTGTTTTCCGAATGATCCTAAAATTACCTATCTAAATTAATTATTTAAACATATCTAAATTAATTAAGTCAAGAAAAGAAAGAGTATTCATGGAAAACTATCACGTCATTTGATACAAAACTTGAGAAGTTTCAGAAATTATTGGCAGAGTCCACAGACTATCACCTGGGAAAGAGTTAGCGAGCACTTATAATTGAACAGATCTAATTAAAACTGAGTATAAATTATAGAAACCAAATTACTGAAAAAAGAAACGAATTTCTTTCTTTCTTTTTTTTTTTTTGGCAAAGGAAAACTAATTAAATTAAATTAACTTTTAAATCTAAAATTAAAAAATTAATCAATCAACCCAAAATTTTACAATGTTTAAAAATACTATTTTAACTAAAAATGTTCAATTATTCATACTTACTTAGGAACTTGTTTATATTACCAAGCTAAACTCTTCTCTCTTGGATCATAAATTGACCATTAATTTAGACTTATATCTAGAATTCGTATTTATATTTTGGTGTGTTTTAATAAATAGAGTTCAACTAGTATTAAAAAGTTATAAAAGAACCAATACAAACTAAACTGATGTAAATTACATTCGTTTACATCGGATTCACATTTTGTAACAAATTCATTAGATAATTAGAAACTCAATCACGTTGAATTAACTTTTTTTTCTTCTTAGAAGTGAAATCTAGTCCAATCCAATCAACAAGGACCCTAGGACGTGATTGATTGGCACTTTTGTATTTCGTTCCAAGAAGGTCCAAAGCTATTTATGCAACTGTAACAGATAATGACCCAAAAAGGAAGTATTGTAACAGACAAAAGCTGAGACCACATTTTGTAACCAGCAAAACCAAAATAATAAAAAAGCATTACTATATAGCTCCTCTTGAACATGAACCATTGACTAAAGAGAGACCTTCCTACAAACAAGACTAGAGATTGCAAATGTACAGATAAAACAAGGCCTATTACAGATAAAACAAGGCCTATATGGAAATACAAAAGCTAAAAGAAAATGCATATATGTAATTTACACCAATACAAACATACCAATCTTCATATTCATGCAAAACAAAACAAGTTAGTTTAGTGGTTACTTTTTTCCAAAGTATGAAAACAAGGTTGGTTGATTGTCATTAGCAGGCTTTGCTTTTTGCTTTTTCTTTGGAGGGTTCGAACTTATCTGATCATGATTTGCCAATGCTGGCTTTGAATCAGCTGAAAAAGTCTCGTACTCATGCTTAATCGGGAGCACAGAAGCATTTTGAGAATGGGAAGAAGGATGGAATTTTAAGTCTCCCTCCTCAGTTTTAGCTCCTTCACTCAGGTCCTCTGTATGTTCAGTCTTGACAACTTCAGGACATGAGATTTTCAGTTCTGGCTTTGTGTCTTTACTTTCAGTCAGGTCTTCTGTATGTTCATTCTTGACAACTTCAGGACATGATATTTTCTGTTCTGGCTTTGTGTTTTTACTTTCAGCTCCCTTTTTTGAAAAGAACATAGAGATTGAAGTGTTCCCTTCTGCTTTTACTTGAATCTGCCAAACATGGGATGATGCTAACTAAATTTCAATAATAAGAATAAAGTCTGCCCAACAACATTTTAAAATCATGATGTTGGTGTAAACTGTAAACGTGTAGATATATAGGCAAGAACATGACAACAGTTAACTTATG
Organism: Pueraria montana var. lobata; assembly: GCA_026413185.1. NCBI lineage: Eukaryota > Viridiplantae > Streptophyta > Magnoliopsida > Fabales > Fabaceae > Pueraria > Pueraria montana. Next base: position 57,040,039 of record CM048650.1, on the reverse strand, counting down.
AAACAGTGGGTCCCCTTCAACAAACATGGGCACAATAACATGACTACCGAGAGTTCTTGCATATTTGTTTGTTATATTTGAATAGAATACATACAAGTTGAACACCAGCTGAATGAACATAGCACAACTGATGTATCCCCTGGTCTGTGATGGGGATTGGATCCCTTACATCACATTCCCACTCTCCTCTTTAGGTCCAATAGGACCTCCCTAGAACCCAAAAAATAAAAACTAAAATTGAAACCATTGTCATTGAGATATTTTTAAATGAGCAGTACTAAACAAAGTACAGTCATAAATTTTGCTTTTTTGAACATTTATGCATCAAAGAACAAGTGAGAATAAAGATCTAGGCAGATACAATTGCAGGTTCAGATAAAAGTCATGTAATTTGTTGATTGAATTACATGTTCAACTCAATACACCAAGACATATTTAAGAAGTTCAAACTATGAAAAGACTAAATGACAAGAAACATCAATGAATGTTCAATTGTCATACCTCCTTTATGCACTCAGGTCCATCAAATGATGGCTTGCCCATAGCAGATGTCACCGGGTACCACACCTGGAGATGAAAAAAATGGGGAAACTAACAATATTGAATGCAATGATACCTGTGAAGCCCGGATACTCCAAAATGGCAAAAGTATCGGTGTCGTACCCGTGTCGGACACCGATACTGCCCCGATACGTACGGATACGTATCGAAAAAGTATCCAATTATTTTTTATTTTTTTTTTAAAAAAAAAAATCAGGATACGGCTTCGATACGGCTTAAAGTGAAGGGATACGGCTCAAGCTGTTTTGGGACACGGCTTCAATACGGCTTGAGCCGTTTTTGAATTTTTAAATATTTTATAATTTTAATTTTAATATTTTAAATTTATGAATTTTAAAATGGTTTTAAGATAAGAAAGCTGTAAAAACGTGAGAGTACAGTACAGTACTCTTTCCCTCTCTTCTCAGAGCAAACAAGCCAACCACGCGACGTCGACAACCTTCGTGGTTCTTCCAGCGACCACGGCTGTTCTCCGACCACAGCTGCGAGTGGGTTCTCCGGCCACGGCTGTTCGAGACGTCGTCCCCTGCACGAGTGGGGCGAGTTCTTTTTTCGGCAAGTGGGTGTCTCCCTACACGCGGTGGTTCTGCGCGTTTTCCGACAAGGGGCTTCTCCGACCACAGCGGTTCTGGACGTCGTCCCGTGCAAGAGTGGGGCAAGTTCATTTTCCGGTGAGTGGGTGTCTCCCTACACGCAGTGGTTTTGCGCGTTTTCTGTGGTGGTTCTGCGTTTTTTTCCGGCGAGCTGGTTCTCCGACCACGGCGATTTTGGACGTCGTCCCCTGCACGAGTGGGGCGAGTTCATTTTATGGCAAGTGGGTGTCTCCCTACACGCAGTGGTTCTGTGCATTTTCCGTGGTGGTTCTGTGCGTTTTCCAGCGACGGGGTCTTTCCTTCCGGCAAAGCAACATCTCCACTACATCTGTGGTTCATTTATTCTCTTTGATAGCACTGGGTCACCTTTTCCAGGTTCGTTGTCTCTGTTTTTAGTGTTCTCAGTTCTGGTGTTCACGGTTCCCACTTCTAAGGTTCTGTTCTCTGACATTGTTACATTATCTTGTTATTACTTGTGTAGTTTTCTTGCTTGAAAAGATGTCTACACCAGTTGGGGGAGAGGGTTCAAATGCTAGGGCTAGTTCTAGTGTTACCCGTAAATTTGCTTCCTCAGAAATTGTAGATGATTATGCACCGCTATGGGCATTTGTTACAATCAGCGGCAAGGGAGGAGAGGGGGGTGGCAATAAGTGTTGGACATGTAATTTTTGTGAAAAATCTGTCAAAAGTTCATACTCTAGGGTTAAAGCACATCTTTTTAGAATTTCAGGTCAAGGAGTTTCTGTTTGTCCTAAAGTCAGTGCTGAACATTTAGCTGATTTGAAAAGAATTTGTGAAGAGGCTGAAAATAGATTAAAGCCCAAAAATGTTCCACTTCCTACTGACAAAAGGACTCCAATGGCACCAACATTGCCACCAAAAAGAAGAAAAATGGGCACTAGCATTGATGCTGGCAATTTAAAGGACTGTTTCAATGTTGATGATAGGAATAAACTTAGAGCTGAGATAGCAAGAATGTTTTATTCTGCTGGCCTATCATTTCATCTTGCTAGGAATCCATATTTTGTTAGTTCTTATGCATTTACTGCTAGCAAGAATCTTAGTGGCTTTGTTCCTCCTAGTTATAATGCGTTAAGAACTAGCCTTTTGCAGCAAGAGAGGTCTCATATTGAGAGGTTACTTCAGCCTATCAAATCATTATGGCCTTTAAAAGGAGTTACGTTGGTTGCCGATGGTTGGACAGATGCTCAAAGAAGGCCTTTGATAAACTTCATGGCCATATGTGAAGAAGGACCTATATTCTTAAAGGCTATTGATGGGTCAAAGGAGTATAAGGACAAACATTACATGGCAAGCATAATAAAAGATGTAATCAAGGAGGTAGGACCACAAAACGTGGTCCAAATCATAACAGATAATGCTCCTGTTTGTAAGGCAGCCGGGTTATTAATAGAAGCTGATTTCCCTCATATTTTTTGGACCCCTTGTGTGGTTCATACTTTGAATCTTGCAGTGAAAAACATATGTGCTGCGAAGAATGTTGATGGTAATGAGAATGTTTTCAATGAATGTGGGTGGATTATTGAAGTAATTGATGATGCTTCTTTTGTCAAGACTTTCATCATGACTCATTCAATGAGATTAGCTATTTTTAATGAGTTTTCTTCTCTTAAATTGCTTTCAGTTGCTGAAACTCGTTTTGCCTCCATGATAGTCATGCTGAAAAGATTGAAATTATTGAAACGTGGTTTGCAAAATATGGTCATTAGTGATCAATGGAATAGTTATAGAGAAGATGATGTTAGAAAAGCTGCACATGTTAAAGAAATTATTTTGAATGATATATGGTGGGATAAAGTAGATTACATTCTTTCTTTCATGGATCCTATATATAGCATGATTAGGATATGTGACACCGATGCTTCCACTCTTCATTTGGTGTATGAAATGTGGGATTCTATGATAGAAAAGGTGAAGGCAACCATCTATAGGCATGAAGAAAAGCAAGCACATGAAGTTTCTAGTTTCTATAATGTTGTTCATGAAATACTCAATTATAGGTGGAGCAAGAGTTGTACTCCACTTCATTGCTTAGCTCACTCTCTAAATGCAAGGTAATTTTTTTATGTCAATTTGTCAATGATAAAGTATGGCTTAGCTTAGCTCATTCTCAACCATAGTATGACTTTTTATTTTTTTTATTATTTATAGGTATTATAGTGAAGCATGGCTTAGTGAGGCTCCAAATAGGGTTCCTCCTCATCAAGATGATGAAGTTTCTAGAGAGAGGAATAAGTGTCTAAAGAGATATTTTCCACATGTTGAGGATAGAAAAAAAGCCTATGAAGAATTCTCTAAATTCTCATCTTGTGCGGGTGACTTTGCTTCATTTGATTCAATTGAGGATAGATGGGAATTAGATCCAAAAACTTGGTGGGTGATGCATGGATCCTCTACACCTTTACTCCAAAAGCTTGCCTTAAAGCTTCATGTGCAGCCATGTTCTTCCTCGTGCTGTGAGAGGAATTGGAGTACATACTCATTTATTCATTCCTTGAAGAGAAACAAAATGGATCCAAAAAGGGCTGAAGATTTGGTTTATGTGCACTCCAATCTTCGGCTTTTGTCTAGGAAAGATGAAGGGTATAAAAAAGGAGAGACAAGATTGTGGGACATTAGTGGAGATGTACATGATCCACTTGATGATGGTGCTGGAGTTCTTGAAATGGCAGATTTGTCTCTTGATGAACCGGAGTTAGAAGCTATGCTTTTTTTGGATGATGGCAATGGAGGAGAAGAAAATGATACAGTTAGAGTTAGACAGTAATTTAGTAACTACTAACTAGTAATGATGCTTTTGAATAGGCAATTGTATAAAGCCAATACTTGTTTAGAGATATACCAAAGATGCTTTTATAGTTTTATTGATACAGTTTGCAAGACTAAATATGATATTAGCAGAAACTGTATTTTTTTGTTTTTGATCACAAGTATGTTTTTTTGTAAATTGTGATCATTATTATAGTTATGAATTAATGAAATTGACAAATGATCAAAGTATTGGGGTTTTATACTAGTTGCAATGAAAAGCATGGCTGAATTGCTGTCCAGAAAACAGAATGTTCACATTTGCATCCATATATAATTTTTTATATTTTTTTATTAACGTATCCAAGACGTGTCGTATCCTTAATTTCAAAAAATTTGCCGTATCCCCGTATCCGTGTCGTGTCGTACCCGTGTCGTATCCCGTATCTAGGCTTCATAGAATGATACTAAGCCTGCAAATCTTAACATAACTGGTATTAATGAAGAAAATAGAAATTATAGCCTCAAATTCAATCTTTTGTAAAGCTCATACCAAATCAGATTCTTCATATGGCTTCATCACACTCTTAAAACTGGAAGCAGAACTGCTTAGCCAAGTATCAGTTGATTCCTTGTTGCCCAAAATAACAGGCATCCTGTCTAAAGAGATATATTTAAAGTACAGATATAAGTATTTCATCAATATAATATTACGGCCATTCAAATATGATGAATATTTCAGCAGTCATCCTCAACTGGTAAAAGGCAAAAAGGGGAAGGTTTATAATCTAATACATCCTCAGAATCTTGTGCATCTGCACTGCAGCCCAAACTCATCAAAACCAAATGGTTTAGAACCGTTAATGTTTCCGCTTTCCATATGTTGTGACACTTGATAAAACTTATGTTCTATGAAGATTTTTTTCATTTACAAAAGGAAAAGGAGGCATATCTAGTTAGGAATTCTACTAGGAGTAGGACAAAAAATTTCAAAAGGTTGCTAATATGGAGTAATGGAGAAATCCACATAAAAGGTCATTTATGTTGGCATGCCTGAAACTTTGTTGGTATGGCAACATTTAGAGTGCACAACTCACCATGAAGCCACTGAAGTGCTGAAGATGAAGAGGTTGTAACAATAGTGAATGTGTATAGTGTTTCACCTGCAGTGAACAATATTACATCAACATTACAAGTGTATAAAGTAAAATTAACATGGTCTTTCATATTGGATGAAGTCATTTCCTTACATCTTTCTGCAGAAATTTTTACCTTCAGAATTTTGCCATGAGTCATAAAGAGCAGCAAAGACAAGTGGTCGTCCATCTTTGAAGTGAATATAGTAAGGCTGTTTCTTTGAACCATCCTTTTTCCACTCATAAAATCTTTAAACATATATTAAAAAAAATCAATTGAAAGAACTGAACATAAAACCACAAATAAGCAAAGAGTGGATGTAATCCACAAAACTTTGGAAAACTTGGATAAACTATATAAAAGAAGGAAATCTCTTAAAAGAAATATGTTGAACCAAAATTTTGTAAATAAGAATATGACAGCAATATGGCATAAAATATATAAGAATAAAAGACTAAAAATATAATAGGAAAAGGGATATATAATTAGAATAATGGTTGTCAGGATGGAATTTACCACGTCCTCAATGAAGAATGCATCCCAACTCTCAAATATTACTGTGTGTAACAGCAAGATAAACACACTGGGAGTGCATTGTCTACCCAGCAAGCAGAACTCATTTTGTATCATCTCAGACATTTTTAGGAAACATGACAAAACAGGTCTTAAATAGAACTAGACAAATTTCAACAGTACACACAAGCACTTTTTCACTTAGAATTCAATATCAAATATCCATTTGATGTAATTAGTAAAGAGGAGGTATAATATATTATTGAAATGCACTCTTATACTACAATATTAGAGGAAACAGCAAGAGGATAAAAAGCTCCAGCAACGGGAAGCATTCCCAAGTCATGTTAAAGCCAAAGCTAAGAAGAGATGAGTGAAAATATAATTAAACAAGTAACGCAATACATACCCTTCTACTGCCACAAGGCACCTGCTTTTAGGAAGCAGACGGCGAAATGATGCCTTTTCATCTATAGATTCAGATCGAGCATTAAACTGCAATATAGAGCATACTTCACATCAGATTGAGTACTTGGTTTAACAGATTATTATAATTTATAGTAGTATTGTAGTCGACAAACTCCAATAATGATTGTAAAGACAGTAAACACACCAAGAAATTTCATAATGAATGTTAGCCATTTCTAACTTCCAAAGTAACAAAGCATCAAGCAAAATTGCCAGGCTCATATTTCAGGAATGTTTATGATGATATATAAGAGAGGTTGAAAAGTAAATGACTTAAAGTTTAAGAAAGAAAAATTTAAGGGGGAAAAATGATTCAAGAAAGTAAATGTTTATTATGTATTACCACTAATTACTTATTCAAAGCCTATTGAAGGTACTCAAATCGTTCATCCCCTCAAAACTTTTAGTTAAGTTCCATCACTGATCTTCAAGCTCCCCAAGAAGGGAATTAAAAAAAAAAATGGAATCCATAAACTATACCATCCTGTAGTGATCAGGTTTGTCTGTTTTCTTTGTAAAACTGGGGATTAAACCCCATTTCATGCAATGAAGAACATAGGCTTCACCGTCAGATGCATCTTCTCTGCGAACCACGGGCATGTCGAATCCCGGTGACACATTATACGCTGGCCTATACCTAAGCACACAGTCAAATTCAATTGTGAAAAACAAATTCCACACCAACCATTTCCTTATATATATATATATATATATAAGTTCCATTAGTGCTACTGCTGAGTAAATGAAAGGAAATAAAGCAATATCTGGTTTCATTCATATTTTCCTACAACAACCATTTTAGAGGGAGTTGAAGAAACCCCCAACATAACAAGTTTAAAAAGGAATAAAAATAAAATGTTCCATTTTTGTTCCACATTAGTTTTACCGGTCGATATGAAGGGTGCGAGTAGGGGCAGCGGTGCGGTGACAAGCCCTTGGGACATCATCCGCTCTCAGAGTACAACGTGCTCTCCCACACATCTCTCTCCAACTGATGGGGTTTCCTTTCCTTTCCTTTCCTTTCTTCAAGGCGGGAATAGAAAAACTTCTGAGTTCTGAGAAGGTACTCTGCTCTACAAGGGGTGACTCGGTCCGGACCAAACCGGCAAGTTTGGACCGTTTGGTTGACCAAATAGGGATGTTTTCGGAATAATAAAATACCAAGTCACGCGTGTAAAGTAATCCAATCATAATCCCTAAATTTATTGAGTATCTTAAAAGTTATATTAATTGTAACTTTTAATTAATTATTTGTACATGCACGAGGTATTAGGATAATTTTCTCCTTTGATTTTGGTATGCTAAAGACTCTTCGTAGGCACTTTTCAAGAATCTTATCCTTTATATACACATATTAATAAGCCTGGGGTCCATGGGTCTTACCATTGAGGTTAGTGAGGATGTTAATTCATGATTACCTGCTAATGAGGTCTTGATGATGATTATATTACCTCTAAGTGATCTTCTTCTCTTAATCCTTAATGAGCTCCTTGCATTGCCATAATCGAAGGGTGCTCGACCATGGCTGAAGAGCTATTCATCCAAGGCCGAGGGGTATTTGGCATAGGCCGACAAGTATCTTGATATATACAATTGACTAAAATAAAGAGGTACTACCGTTTTGGCCGAAGAGTGTTCTTTCCTTTTTGAGGCACTAGATAATAGACCCGTGCGATGCACGGGATAAAAAATTATGAAAATATAATTTTGTATTTTTATGAAATAATATTTTTTTATAAATTAAAAATTGTAAGATGATACTTTTAAAACCTAAAAGTTTGTTGTGTTCAATTTTGTTGAGAGAAATGAATAAGACTAATCAAACATCACATTTTGTTTTTGCTGAATTCTTAGCATTCCATTTGATACATCTTCACATTTATTTATCAAAATGAGAATTAACTTGTAAACTTTTAAAAGTAACATCATTCAATTGAATAGGTGACTTGCATAGTTAAATAATTACAATATTCTAATAGTAAATGTATTAATAATTAATAAAAATTAAAGTTATAATGCAGTAATGAACGTTTGGACAATTGATTCAGGATCTATATGTTTCTCATGAAACGTAATCATATATACTCTCTGTTGTTGGCTGAGAAGATTGTATATTGTATATATAATCTTAATACAACCTCAACTTGTTCTTATAGTCACAACACTCTTTTAGTTATGGATCTAACAATAACTTGGTTCCCTAACATGCATTTGTAAACCCTATTTGACTCAAGGATTAACACATCATATTTGAATAAATTATCACAAACTTGGTTGAATCATGTCAACTAACATAGAAGTAATAGAATGTTAAATTTTTAACGAAAATAGGATTATCATCAAATGTTTTAAGCCTGCACAAATGTAAAATAACTACCATAGAGCCATCATTTTCATTTTTGGTAAGATATTGATGCATTTTCAATTGAAATTACTAATTTAACCCTTGACTATTCCTAGTTTCAAGAAAATATGTATAACATCATTTTTAAATGTTTAAAATTTAAAGAAAGCATTTATAAAAGGTTTTTAAATAATTAAATTAATAAATTTAAATGTAATTATTTAACCTCAATTATTTCAAGTTTCAAGACAACATTTATAACATCTTTTAAAAGTTTAAAATTTCAACAAAGCATGTATAACAATTGTAAATAATTAAAGAGAAAAAGGGTCATATACTGACAATGTAAACCATTTTACATTGTCATCCAATCACAACTCACTATATATGATAAGTTTATTGACTTTTATAGAATTATCTTAAAAGTCATATCAACAGTGATTTGTGATTGGATGACAGTGTAAAATTATTTTACATTGTCAATGCATCACCATTAAATTCATAATTAAAATCAACATATTTAATATTATTAATTTAACTCCAATCATTCCTAGTTTCAATAAAACACTTATGAAGTTTTTTAAAATATTAAAATTTAAAGAAAATATTCATAACATTTTTTAAAACTTAAAAATTTTAACAAAGCATTTTTAAATAAATAAAATCAGTAATTTGAAATTACTAATTTAATTCTAACTATTCTTAGTTTCGATAAAAGAAATCATTTATAACAATTTTTAAAAGTATAAAATTAAAAAAAAAACAATTTTTAAATAATTAAAATTATTAAATTTGAATTTAGCATAAACTGTACTCAGTTTCAAGAAAGCATTTATAACATTTTTAAATTAAAAGGTGAAAATTTTCAAAAAAAAAAAATATTTATAATGAACTTTTAAGAATTAAAATCAATAAATTTGAAATTATTACTTTAACCCTAACTATTCTTAGTTTCAAGAAATATTTATAGCATATTTTAAATGTATAAAATTTTAAAATAATTATTTATAAAAAAATTTAAGTAATTTAACTTAGTAAATTTGAATTTAATTAATTAACATCAGCTATACTCAGTTTTAAGAAAAATATTTAATTATAACATTTTTTAAAAGTTTAAAATTTCAAGGAAATATTTGTAATAATATTTGAGTAATTAAAATTAGTAAATTTCCAATTACTAACTTAAACCCAACTATTACTACTTTCAATAAAGCATTTTACTAACATTTTTTTAAAAGTTTGAAATTTGAAAAAAGAATTCCATTGTTATTGAAATATGCCAAGGTATATTTTTCCTTTCATATTTTAAAAATATTGTAATCCAAGATTTCAATTTGGAGCAAAAGTTAATGTGCATTTGCAATGAACAATAATTTTAAGACTGTGTAATCTTACGGATACTTCTTTATAATATTATTTAGTTTAAACATAAAAAGTATAATTTAAAATTTAAAAATATAAAAACAAAAGAAGCTGCTTAAAAAGAAGATTTTAATTTTTTTTTATTTAAAAAAGCTGCTTAAAAACAAAAAACAAAGGAGATTTGGCAGCTTTGGGTCGTAAAGGACAAAATATATTTTTAATCCCTCATATTTTTCTGATTTTGGTTTTTAGTCCCCCAACTTAAAATTGACTGATCTTGATCCTCCATCTTTACTTCCGTTTACAATTTTGATCCTCACCGTTTAAATGCTCTGTTAGTTATCTGATGATGTGTGTATATAGCTGACATAACGGCACAGCAACTGCGATCTCCTCCCCCTTTACTTTCTATGGCATAATAATAATAATAATAAAATAAAAATAATATAAATAACACTTAAAACTTTACACAAAGACACACAACATAACAAAAGCTTTCATTTCATTCATTCCTCTCTGTTTTCTGCATGTGATTGCAACAAGAAGGCTTTTCCATTTTTCTTCCCTGCCCAAGTTCCTTTCTCTCTTCCTTAGGGTTTACAAGCTTCGAAAAGAGAAACGGAACAGAACACCCTTGATTTTGTTCTTCTGGGTGAACACCATTGAGTTGGGTCTTTGTTTACTGGTTATTTAAGTTTTATGTTATTTGTTATTTAAGTTATGTTACTGGTTATTAAAAAGGCTTATAATACACAAGGAATAGTAGATATGCATGAGGCATGAGGGAATTGTGTTTTATAATGAGACTTGGTTTATTATAACAGTGTACTTTGGGTCACATTTCTATAATTGTTCAGATAAAATAAGGTACTGGTAGTTGATGAGTAAAACATTGATCAAGCACCTTTATTTGGTAACCTTCTACAAATAAGGTACTGGTAGTTGACATTTTTAAACCAAATCAATTTCTACCAACCAGATTGAGGAGTAAAACATTGATGAAGAACCTTCATTTGGTAACATTTTGCAAATAAGGTATTGGTAGTTGAAATTTGTAAACTAAACCAATTTCTACAAACCAAATTTTGATTTCTATTAACCAAATTTGGTAACCTTTTTCAAATACATTGATCAATAACCTTGATTTAATCGAAACCAAATTCTCATTTTAGCAGCTGTAGAACTTCAAATATCATTACATAACAACAATTGGCATTGCATCATCATGTTATTATGGTAGATTCCCAACACTGACTTACATTACAAAATACCAAAGCAACCATTAACCATCATAGAGCTTTACATTACACATTACCAAAAAGGCCAGTGAACTATTAAAACTCTTGTACCTATTACAACCCTCCCAAAACATAAACAACCGAACCTAGTCGCAGCCTTTTTCCTAACCTCTACACAATCCGGAAACTTTGTGCAGCTCCGAACCCTCCGAGAAGCTCTCGTTGAACCTCAAGGTGGAAACTTTCTCCAACTTCAACCCTCTGGGTCCTCTAATTTCGACCCTATTGTGTGATTCTTCGAGCATGAGCGGCATGGGCAATGCGTCGGTGAGGAAAACGACGCCATTTTCGGCACTGAACCCGGCTCTGAAAGTGAGAGGGATTTTGAAGCTCACGAAGAAAAGGTAAACAAGCATCACCACCATGAAAATCTGAAGCAATGTGAGCCTGTTGAGTAGCACAAACGATTCTGGTTTACTACCCTTCTTCATTTATTATTATTATTATTATTATTATGCCATAGAAAGTAAAGAGGGGAGGAGATCGCAGTTGTTGTGCCGTAGATAACAGACCATTTAACGGTGGGGACCAAGACTGCAAACGGAAGTAAAAATAGAGGACTAAGACCAGTCAATTTTACGTTGGAGGACTAAAAGTCAAAATCAGAAAAACATAAAAGACTAAAAACATATTTTGTCCGGTCGTAAATTGAGAGATCACGAACTCGTGCAACCCATTTTGCTGCTTCTCATACCCCAAATCTGATTCATGAAAATAAAAACAAAGGTCCATTAGTACAGTATAACCTCCTCTTGGTCTTCATCCTTTCTCTCCCACATGCCAAAAATGTCCCCAAGTTTATGATGTATTCTTATCGGATTTGGTTAGTCCTCCAATGCAGTGGCTCCGCTTGGATCTCCTTGATATACGGTGGGTGATGTACCTGCAAAGACACTCTGACGCTCAAGTTAGAGGCGTAGAGGTAGGAGACAGGTATCACTGACGGGTGTAGAATTTCGTTATAGGGTGTAAAGAGATAGATTTGATAGGGTTATTTTCTTATCAAATCTTATCAAATATGATCAATTGTGAGATAAGTTTATCTTCTAACGTAATCTTGTATCTTAATTTTTGTATATCTTATCTTTTAGTAAGATATATTTTTCATTATAACTGCCTTGGTCCGAGTAGGCTTCTCCTACTCAGTCAGGTCTTCTACTCGGTGGAGTGCCGAGTCCGAGTAGTACATATGTCCCCCAAGCTCTGAAGTAGGCTCTAAGAAGAGCTTATAAGATGTTTTTATATAGCCGAGCTTCATTATGCCCTGACAACTGATCATACTAGCTGAGTTGCAGGTACTTTGAGCTCGTGATTTATCTGAGGATGCTTAAGGTGTCAACCTGAGGGAAATACCAAGAGGTTAAACTAAAATGATGTGTGATTCTCAACTTGTCTTTGGATCAAGTTGGAATGTTAAAGGGTCAAACCGAAATGTCGATAGGTCAAACTGGAATGCCAAAAGATCAAACCAGAATGCCAAGATCAATTCAAAACGTCAAACATCATACTGGAATGCCAAGAGGTCAAACCATAATGCTGAAATGTTATACTGGAATGCCAAGAGGTCAAATCAGAACGCTAAGAGGTCAAACCGGAATGCCGACAGGTTAATTCAGAATACCGAGAGGTCAAACCAGAATGCCAAGAGGTCGAACCAGAATGCCGAGGGGTCAATTTAGAATGTCAAGGGGCCAAACCGAAATGTCGAGGGGTCAAACCGAAATGCCGATAGGTTAAATCGGAATGCCGAGAGGTCAAATCAGAATGCCGTGTGGAGGTCAGATTTGTCTTATCTCGTAAGGGTCTACTTGGTTAATATACTTAACTCATTTTTGTATCCCGTAAGGGTCTACCCGGTTAACGTACTTAACTCATTTTTGTATCCCATGAGGGTCTGCCCGGTTAATGTACTTAACTCATTTTTGTATCCCATGAGGGTCTACTCGGTTAGCGTACTTAACTCCTTTTTTGTATCCCGTAAGGGTCTACTTGGTTAATGTACTTAACTCATTTTTGTATCCCACGAGGATCTACCCGGTTAAGGTATTGCTTATATCTTTTATGATGGCATAAGATTTATAACATGGCATGATATTACATGGTGTAAAGGTATTTTGAACCCAATAAATATCAAAAGTCCGGTGACGTGATGTGCCATATAAAGGTATAACATGGACGATTCAAGAATTGCCATAAGAAAAAAGGTGTAGTACCTATGAGCGAGACACTGTTATGCAGTTGTTTAATGTATCATTTAAAGATTACTTAAGCCTTAGCATCCACAGACTTTTCGTATGGTATAATGCCGCTTCATACCTAATTTATAAGTGTATGTCGTGACCGAAAGGCATGTCGGGGTGCGATACTCAAATTCGGGCTTTTATGTCGATCTAGCATAAGTCAAAGAGATGACTATCGAACCTTAACCATGTGGTGGACTTAGCTTCAGCGGATTTGCTATCAGTATTTCTTGTTTCGAATAAACTGTGAATCAATCCCATATCGTGAGTCCAAATTTGGAGAATAATTATCGCTTCCATGATGTGAATGCAATTCCCTGACAATTCACAAATTGAACCTAGGGTTCCTGTAACTTTAAAAAGAGAGTCGACAAAGGTATAGTCAAATCCTCCATCAGATATGGTCATCAAGAAAATTAGAATTAGAGAACCAGATTAAAGAATTAAATTAAGAATCATTGAACAGTGTTCTTGCAAATTCGAGGTGTAATGGTCTGTGGAAACACATCCAAATCATCCTCTACACTTAATGGTGGTTATGGATCGACAAGTGTCGATTGAATCTCTCTACCCTTCTTGGATTAGATAGCTTGGTATGTGTGATCGGGAAAAGTTTTACCGGATCCCACGGTGGGCGCCAAATGTTCTTACCGGATTTGGTAAGTCCTCCGACGCGGTGGCTCGTCGGGATCTCCTTGATGTACGGTGGAGGGTGTACCTGCAAAGACACTCCGATGCTCAAGTTAGAGGTGCAGAGGTAGGAGACATGTATCACTAACGGGTGTAGAATTTTGTTATAAGGTGTAAAGAGATAGATTTGATAGGGTTATTTTCCTATCAAATTTGATTAATTGTGATAGAGATAAGTTTATCTTCTAACGTTATCTTGTATCTTAATCTTTGTATATCTTATCTTTTAGTAATATATATTTTCCGTTATAACTGCCTTGGTCCGAGTAGGCTTCTCCTACTCGGCCAGGTCCTCTACTCGATGGAGTGCCGAGTCCGAGTAGTACATATGCCCCCAAGCTCCGAAGTAGACTGTAAGAAGAGCTTATAAGATGTTTTTATATAGCCGAGCTTCATTATGCCCTGACAACTGATCATACTAGCTTAAATTAAATTTCTCATGAGTAGGAATCTTGTGTTCCATGACATATTTCTTAATTTAATAGATTAAGTATCTAATTTAAAGTAATGCTTAGTAGATAAAGTAAGTATAATTGGTGTTGTTTTGTAAATTTCCAGAGACAACAAGAAGACAAAAAAAAAAAAAAACCACAGATTTAGGTAGAGCAATATTGAAAGTTAGGAATGTCGCATTTGAGAATCCAAAATCATTGTATACATAATAATAATAATAATAATAATAATAATAATAATAATTTACCCAACATATGTAAGAAATACGCTACATATTACAAGACTCAAAATTACAATGGGATAAAGCCACCATCATCAAAGTAGTGGAAGGAAGAATGCTCTCGAGTTTGATGGTGCTCAAATCATAACTCGATGGAGGAACATGTTTCCAAAGATTTGCATCAAAATGCATTGTAGCTTCCATGTTTTTGTGTAAAAAAAGTTATTTTGTGGTGTTATCGCAAAACCAAATATAGAGTCTAGTTGGATAAATTTTTTTCATAAGTACTTTTAGGAGAAAAAAATAAGAAGAAAATATTAAATAAATTTTTCCATAAGCTAAAATTAGTTTTTGTATAAGCTAATTTATAGAAGCTCTCTCATATTAGATTCTTTAAAATTTGATTTTTAACTTATACATAAGCTAATTTTAACTTATGAAAAAGTTTATTTTATTTTTTCTCTTTATTTCTTCTCCTATAAGTGCTTATAAAGAAGCTTATCTAAACATACCCATACTCTTAAATTTTCTCATTCTTAGTGATCAATTGTGGTATCAAACGGATAATGGGTAGAAAATGTTTGTGGGACAAATTTATTTGTATCTACTCAACGAAATTTTGATATGGTTATTTATTTGAATTTGATCAAATTAAGATTTGACAATATATAAGACAAGGTTAGACCAATCTGATTTATTTCATAATATATCAATCTTAATATTATATAGTTTAAACCATATGATTAAAGAAATATACAACTATAATTAAGATATATTTTATTTTATAATATATATTTCAAGATAAATAATATTAATACAAATATAACATGTTATACAAACACTATTCATTAAGTCAAGAAGTTTTATTATATATTCATACATAATTGTTTTAAAAATTATACTTTTTAAAAAAAAAAAATCTAGGATATTGAATTAGGTTAGAATGACCAAAGTATAACCTAAACCCACTGTCAAAGTGCATCAAATCTAAATTCTTAAACTTGAACTTGTCAAGAGTGATTTCAAGCTAGAGTTACACTCTGTTTGTTTGGATGGAAATAGGGTAAGGAGAGTGGAAATATAAGTCATGGAAATAATGTTGGTGGTTTGGTATCATAGAAATAGAGTGGAAATAGGGTGGAATCCATTAATATTTTTTACTTTATTTCTCATCTATCTATATTAATCTCTTTATCTCTTATCTTATTTATTTTCTATTTCTCTTCAATCAAATACCTTATCTTTTTTATTTTATTTCTCACATATTTTTATTTTTCTCCAACTTATTTCTTTCTTTCCTACCAAATGAACCATTAGTGAGGCAGAACTAGTTAAAACACCCTCAACATCCTCTCCATTTTGAGATGGAAGGGATAGATAAAAGAGAAATGGAAAGAAAAAAGGAAACGAAGATAAAGAAAGTAAAATGTGTAATAATTGATGTAAAAAAAAGAAAATAAAGTAAAAATATAAAAAATAAAATAAGAATTTATTAATAATAACCTTATCATAATTAGGGTAAGAGAATCCATGTTTTGTTTAGATACATGTAACATAAATAGAAATGGATCTTGGCAATCAACAAGCACATGAATTAACTAGTGCGAGATTGTTTCAGCTTAACTAGTAGTCTTGAGTTTGTGTTTTGAGTACACAAGTGCGTTAAATATTCAGATGAAAAGCTTTATCACTACCAATGATCCTATCTCACTTGAATATGATTGCCTCATGTGAAGAATACATGTTGTCTTTGCGCGAAAAAAAAATGGAATTTGCCAGGTGAGCATACTCTATTTACTAACATCATTGCATGGTACATGTTAGGGAAAAAAAGGAGAGAAAGTATGTTTTTAGTTCCTATACTTTTAGTCAAATATGGTCAAGGTTTCTATATTTTCATATTGATGAATTTGATTATTAAATTTTTAAAAAACACGTGAATTTAAAAAAAAAAATCTTTTTGTTACTATTATGAAATGAATTTGTATGGTTTTACTTTTCTTTTTGTTACTTAAATAGACAACATGACTAAATGATTACCGTCTATTTTATTATACTTAAATAGACAACATGAATAAAAGTTTTTAGGGACTAAAAGAATTTTTGTTACTTAAATAGACAATATGGCTAAATAAAATAATATAATCTATAATATTTTTTAATTTTTTAATTCAAATAAAAAAATTACAAAAGCTTCCATTATCAATTTCAATGATAACATGATAAATCTTACTATGTGATTTGATTAATTCTTTGGTCTAGACCTCATGTATCATTTATTGGAGATAATCCTGTATGAATCAGATAGTTTGATTAAGCTGAAACAACCCGCACCAATTGATCAATGCGCCGTTCAGTGGTGTGATTTGAGTAATTTGCACCAGTCTGAAATAAGATAAAAGAGTGGTCATCCAACTAAAAGAGGAGAATAAAAGAGAGAAATTATCGGTGCATTTTTCATAAGAAAGAAGAGGTAGGTAGAAGAATTTTCAAATTTCGGTTCTGTACTACCAATTTTTTTTAGCGTGAACAAGAAAATTGAAGTTAACGATTTCATGTATCAGAATCAGATCTTCAGTCACCAAAGTTGGGGCTCATTCTAGCGTGGGAAAGTTAACAATGTTTCCCACGATGGGAAAGTTTTGACGACCGTACGATTTATTGGTTTTTTATTGTGTGGCTAAGATTGAAAATCATTTAGTGCTGTTGTTAGTTTAATTAAGTATCCTCCTTTCGATTAAAAGATGCCAACGTGGCCACTAACTTTCCGAACATAGAAATCGAAGCGCGTGCGAAGGTTCTTCTTCACTCTCAACACCTGCAGCGCCTCCATCATCGGGAAAAGGAAGCAAGAACAAGCGCGCCACTGCGATTGGGAAATAAACAAGTGCGCCTCCATCACCATCTGCCTCGCTGGCGCCACCGCGGCCCGCACTCTTGTGATCTCGAACTCGCAGAACCCGATGTGGAACGAGCACTTCAAGATCCTGCTTGCTCACTCAGCATCGCAGGTCGAGTTCTACGTTAAGGACAACAACATGTTTGGCGCCGACCTGATCGGAGTCACCATCGTCCCCGTCGAGAGGTTCCTCTCCGGCGAAGCCATTAGCGACTGGTTTCTGATCCACTTAGCACTCGTCAATCCGTTGAGCACGATTTATTCGATCTTCACGGATCTTGGAAGTTGGAATGAGATGACTCCTCTGCTGCACAAACCACAATCTATGGTAAACATACGACGGAACAGCGACGCAGTAACGACCTTAAAACGGCGACGGAGTCAAGCCCTTGAAACGGCGAAGGAGTATAGTCGTGGAATTTCGATCACGTTGACGACACTGCACAAAGGCACTGCGTGAAAAGGGAGAAGAAGAGCACCGCACCGGTGGTCGGAGGGAGGTGTTCTGCAGTAAAAGTCTACTTTTTGCTTTTCAGAAAAGTTGTCGGTGGGACAGTAATGATACGGCCACGTCGCATCTTTTATTAAAAAGAGAATACTTAATTAAACTAACAGCAGTACTTAATGGTTTTCAATCCTGATTGCACAATAAAAAATCAATAAATCGGACGGTTGTTAAAACTTTCCCATTGTGGGAAACATTGTTAACTTTCCCACGCTAGAATCACCCCCAAAGTTGGTCCTTTCTCTTAAACGAGAGTTGAACTTGACAGCAAGTTCACAGTATCTTACTTTATTGAAATGGAACGTTGTAAAAATATATATATGAAAAAAATGTATGGTTAACTAGGTTTTTAGTCCCTAAACTTTTTTAAAATTCGGTTTTTAGTCTCTAAACTTTAGTTTGACTGGTCAAGGTCCCTAAACTTTTTAAAAATTAGATTTTTAGTTCTTAAACTTTAGTTTGACCGGTCAAGGTTCCTGAACTTTTTAAAAATTCGATTTTTAGTCCTTAAACTTTTTAAAAATTCGATTTTTAATCCATGAAATCTCATTAATTCAGGGACTAAAAACTAATTTTTAAAAAGTTTAGGGACTAAAAACCGAATTTTTAAAAAGTGTAGGGACTTTGACCGGTCAAAATTTTGTTCAGGAACTAGAAACCAAATTTTTAAAAAGTTTAGAGACCTTGACCAGTTAAACTAAAGTTTAGGGACTAAAAACTGAATTTTGAAAAAGTTTAAGGACTAAAAACTTAATTAACCAAAAAATGTATATTTCATAGTGGAAGTGGAACTTCTCCGTAACCCCTTCTAAAATTGCAAGGGTTATTTATGGAAAGCTTTGACATGTACTAGTTCAATTCAGACCCTACCTGTACAGGGCAACACCTATAAAGTCAAAATTATTACTACTATCAACATTTTTTTCATATCTCATATAGACCCAAATACATTTTTTTTTATTCTATAGACCCAAATTAATACATAGTGTAAAAGTTGAACATGAAAATAAGCTCAGTCCTTAAGCATGTTGCTCTTAACTGTGGCTGTTTTCTTGCGGTGGAGACGGCACTTGAATGAACCTTCATGAGTGGTTGGTGCACACAAGCACATCTTAGACTCTGTACCTGATTCGCCTTAGCTTTCTTTTATGTTCAAATTCACTGTTCCTTTCGTTACCACCTTCAGCAATTCCTTCTTAGACTCATTTACTTGTTCGCTTTCTTTCACATTTTTCCCCTTCTCAGTAGTTCCCTTTCTGAACACTGCCTTCAGCAATTCTTCTCCTTTTGCACCTGTCATGTTGTGAATTTTTCTACTTCTGGCACACAGAGTAAGTGCCAAATTACTTTACATAACATGGAAAAAAGAATATAATTTAATTGTAATACACTCACAATTAAAAATTATTTATTTAACACTATCATGCTATCATAAATTATTATATAATTGAAAATTAATTTATACTATCATGCCATGATAAATTATTATATACTTGAAAATTATTAAATTTGATAATAATTATTACTTTAAAAGTAATGTGTAAAGTAAATATTTCTACTCAGTTGAGAAGATGATACCCAAAAGAGAAGGCATGGGTCAATGGTAACCCAAAGGGAGAATATGCTTCCATCTTTTTTGGTGTAATATGCTTCCATCCTTACGAGTACTAGGGTGATTGAAATGGAAAATATGATATAAAAGAAACACATTTTCTTGGGAAGGAACCAACACTGCTTCTGCAGGGAATAACCGATTTTACACATATAGCATGAGATTATCCAGTTCTTGTGAAAATGAGATATCAATCAAAGAAAATAAAGGTAACATTTGAGGATTGAAACTAAGTTTTGATTAGTCACAACAGATGCACCATATTACCCAAAGCATATATACAAGTATTGCAATTTCTTAAAATTACACAATAAAAGGAAACCAATTAGTTCTCAAGAACTCTCTCTTTCAATCTTGCTTCACGCATTAGAAACGTTTTTGGTGAATACATAATATAAATCCATCCATGTAGTTCAAGACTATAATCTATTAAGAAGTTGATATAAATAAATATGTATATGAAGACTAATTGCTTATTTTCAATTTATAAATGTAACAACTATAATATTAAACCATAAAAAATCTAATATATAGACAAAATTTTCACTATTATTACTACCAAAAATTATAATTAATGTGATCGCTTCAAATATATCAAAGCACAAGTGAGTTTAATTCAATGCACCGTAATGGAAAAAAATTTCATGAATAATCTGAAAATAACAATTGAAAATCTATAATATGAATAATCAATAATGTAAATAACAAACATATAAAATATACACAATCAATTTTTATAATAGTTAAAGTTTAATCTACATATAAAAATTATTTGAATTGGAGTGATATATAGTCCTTTTGACCAAGGTGGGAAAAATAATAAGAAAAATGAAATAAACTATAATCAAATGATGTAAGTAAAAGTAGAAAATTTACCTCTAAATGCTTATAATTGAATTAAAAAAAATATCTCGTTTCTTCTTAAAATATAGTTATCACCTTTAGGCATTATGGCATCTAATTTGGCTTGCATTGAATTCTAAAAGAAAAAATGTTTTTCTCTTTTCTTATATAGAAAAAGTTATTTTAAATTAAACTTAATGATCATGCACTCCTCTACTGCTGAACCAATAAGAAATCAACATTGTTATAGTTTTTAAAGTAGTTATTAATAAGAGTCAATGCATGGTAATTACTGGTTTATGATTGGATAAAAATGTAAAACTATTTTACACGATCAATGTATAACTTATTTTCTCTTTTAAAAATCAGATCTTATTTTTTTTTAATTTGCATATTCATTTACTTCTACGCAGAGTTTTAAAACCCGGACCGACCCGGCCGGTCGGACCGGTCGGACCGGGAACCGGAGGTCAGACCGGGTCGGGCGGGCTATCAGACCGGCCATGCTTTCGACCCGGTCAAACCCGGTGCGACCCGGTCAAACCCGGTGCAACCCGGCGACCCGGGTCACACCTTTTTTTTTATTTTAATTTTTTAATTTTTTATTTTTTTAAATTTTTTTTAATTTTTTAATTTTTTTTAAATTGCTTGAAACAACGTTGTTTGGATAAAAAAACTAAAAGAAAGAAAGGTTTTGTGTTTGTGAGCGTTTGTCAAAACATTGCTTGCTGTATTGTGTTTGTGAGTTTGACTTTTTTTCTTCAAACTTCAAAGTGCACACAAATAAACCCTAAGGCCCTCATTTCAACCACATCGATCCACACCATATGATTCTATTTAATCCAACTTGAATGTTATTTTTAGTTGATTCTATTTTATTATTTATGAGTAGTGATTCTTAGGTAATTGATACTGTGATTCTGTCACTGCGAATTTTGTTTGAAGAAGTGATGGTACAGTTGATAGTGTGATTCTATTATTTTAAATTTTGTTTAAACTTTAAAAAAGTTTAATAAGTAATTTATAATGTGATTTTGTTACTGTGAATATCAATGGATTTGAACTTGAAAAATGAGCTTGTGAAATTATATTAATTTGTTATGTGATTTTTTTTTTACTTTTTTAAGACAAGTATAAAATTTTCAAATTTTTTAATACATACCGGGTCATGCGGGTCAATTAGTGACCCACCGGTTCGACCACTGACCTAGTGACCCAGTGCCTTGACCGGGTCGGTCACCGGGTCGATTTTTAAAACTATGCTTCTACGGACAATCTTAACTTGAAACTTTTTTTTACCACGTGACACGGTGATAGCTTTTACAAATTATAAATGAGATAATCTTTCTTTGGATTTTTTTTTATAAACACTTATATATAAAAGAAAAAAAAAAGATTTGAGCTTCTCTTATTTTAACTTCTTTAAAAATTATTTTAACTTATAGGAGAAATTCAATTTAATTTATCATTTTATTTATTTTTTCTTTTATAAGTATTTATGGAAAAATTATCTAAACAAAACCAAAGTCCTTAACTTGTCCCTAAGAAAATGGTAAATTATACATTTGATTTTATATTTTATTGATTAATTTTTGTAACCATTAAAATTTGACATGAACTTAAAATTTAAATAATAACGTATTTCATTAAATCAATTAACTATGAAAATAATTGATTTAATGAAAATAATCTATTAAAGAGATTTAACTCAGTTGGTTGAACAAGATAAGTGAGTATTGTAAACTCCTTGGCAGTGGCGGACCTGTGTATTACCTAAGGGGGGCCATGGCCCCCCCTGAATTTTTGGAAATTTTTTTAATTAATATAAATATTTTAATTATTAAGTGATTTATTTTGTTAATTTTTAGTTATTATATAAGATTTTATTCTCTTTTAAAGGCTTTGTTAAACATTGAACGTGGCCTGTGAACTTTTCTTTATGAATCCAATCCATGAATGTAAAATAAATATTCTTAAAAAATATAGGATAAATTTTTAAAATTAATTTAATTTTAATCTTTTTAAATTCTTTTATTAGTAGAAGTGTAGAACATGTCTTAATAAATTCTTTTATAAGTAGAATATATTGTATTTAATTTAAGTATTTTTATATATAATTTAATTATTTTAATTTCTATTATTGACAATTGTTAGTAATAAATGAAAATAAGTTTTTAGAAAATTTGTATCATTATTGGCCCCTCCTATCTTTTAATCGTGGGTCCGCCCCTGCTCCTTGGTACTGTCTTCTTCTATTCTTACGGGTAAAAAAAACTATGAAAATAATCTAATATATCATTTTAGTCTTAATCAATTTTTTTTATCATTTTAGTAACTAATTAGTAGCTCATGCAAATTATGTGAACCGTTAGTAGTTCATAGAAATTAAATGCTTTATGTTTTTTTTATTCTGAAATTAAATGCATTATGTGTGTAGAAATATAACATTACATATATAATTTTATGAGAAATGCTAACAACACATTCTCTATCACATTTTATGACTGATTAAAATTTATTGAAAATCATAAATTTTTATAGGCCTTATTTATTATTTAATGATTTTCTTTTCTGATTTTGTAATTTTTAATAAATTGTCACAACTAGCGTATAAAATTTTTTTTTATAGTAAATTTTTATAGTAATAGTATAAAATGAATGATAGAGTGTGGGTGTTGAGAGGAGAGTAATGCGAAAACTCTCATTTTTTTTTTCTACCCGTTCCGTCCCGTTCCGTTCGCAGTTCCTACCTCTTTCCAGCATTTCAAACCAACGCTTCATTTCATTTCACACATTCTTGTCCCATTTTCCATTCCCTTCTTCATCTACTCTTCTGCATCCAAACTCTCCCTACTAGTCTCAAGTTCTGATCTTTGCTCCTCTTTTTGAACGAACTTGCAAAGATTTTTCATAAAAGGCTTTTCTTTTCTCTGTCGTTTCGTTGCCGTAGAAAGGAAGAAACTTGCCTCTGAAACCTAAATTGGTCTCTATGATGGAATCGGAACACTCAAGCCCGCAAGAAGCCCCACCATTGTGCTTTTGCCGTGAAAGTAAAACCCTCTCTCTCTCTGCCTCCCACTCCCACTGTGAGTAACAATTTCAATTTCTTTCTCCCTAACTCACTCAACTCTTCTTCTTTGAACCACACTCATCATTCTTATGCTCCTTATAATGTAGTAGCGGAACCAGAGCCGAAGATACAACGCGTGCCACGTCATCTCCGACACCCTCAACGTTTTCCCAACCACTACTCACCCACGTTGGTGTCATTCGGTCCAATCCATCACGGTAACGAGAAGCTGCAACGGGGAGAGAAATACAAGCTTAGGTGGGCACGCATGTTCCTCAAACGCACCAAACAAGATGCTGAAACTCTGTTATCAAAGATTGAAGCAAATGTCGAACAACTGAAGGGTTTGTTCGAAGAGGATGTTATTGGAGGCTTATCTGATGATGGAGACCTATCGTGGATGCTCTTCGTGGACGGATGTTCTTTGTTACAAATCTTGGACAGGGGAAAACTCGATGGCGATTCGCGACAAAATTTGAATGTTAAGTTTCATGAATTGCTTTTTGTGGTGCAGGATGTGCTGTTATTAGAAAACCAGCTACCTTATCATTTGCTGAAATTGTTGTCGGGGCACGAGAATGATGATGAGCTGTTAAGAAGCATGAATGAGTTTCTTCAGTGGTATGGGTTCTCATCTGTTCTAGAACAAAGAGCTGAGGAAGGGTGTGCAAGTGTTTGTCTAAAGAATGAAGACACCCTGCAAGGAGGAGAACACAGAGTGGAAATACCCTTGGAGTTACCTGTTCATCTTCTTGATCAGCTTCGCAGGTGTCTCCTTCATGACCCTCACAAGAACCACCAAGATGATGAAAAGAAGGACATGAGAAATGAGGGAAGGAGGATGAATGAAGACTCCAACTTGATAAGATACAAGAACATACGGGAGCTGAAAGCAGCGGGGATTAGAGTGAAGAAAAGCAACTCGCGCAGCCTCAGCGACGTTTCTTTCTCTTGTGGCTGGTTTCATGCTGAGCTGAAGCTTCCTGAGGTCATAGTTAGTGGCGCAACATTTCCCGTGCTTCTCAACTTGATAGCATATGAGATGTGTTCAGGTTTTGGGAATAACCGCGAGATTTGTTCATTCATGGCCTTCATGAATTTTCTTGTTGACCACTCTGATGATGTGAAGGAGCTGAGATTAGCAGGGGTTCTGCACAATGTACGCGAGAGTGATGAGAAAGTGGTGGAGCTATTCAAAACCATTAGCACTGACGTGGTGGATGGCTTAGGGGTGTTTTTACGTGTTAGACCCCAAATTGAGAAGCATTATTGGAGCAAGATGTGGATAGCTCTCGGTTATCGTATTCGTCCCTATTTTTGTAACCCTTGGGCTGTCCTTGCTGCTATTTATCTTGTTCTCACATTCATCAACACTTGGTTTGCCATTATGCGTGCTTGCTAATTCACTCACCATGTCAACCAGGTTGAAATTATCTGTCTTTGTTTTCATTTTCTATGAACAAAACTTAGATGCAGTCCTTAGGTGCTTTTAGTGTTGTCATGTAGTATTGTTCTCTAAGTTAGACCCTCAAGTTAATTTGGATATAGAATTAAATTGTGTTTTGCTTTTTGAGTGTGAGGATTGAACGTGCTGTATGACATTCTCACTGCTGATTAACTCCCTGGTTCATTGTATATCTTGGGTTAAATGTGAGGATTGAATGTGCTGTATGGCATTCTCACTTCTGATTGCATCCAATTTCTGTTACATAACTTTCTATTCTGTTGTGAGTTCATCTGCCTGATCCTGTCTACACTTACAATAAAATCACTCTTGCATTCACCTGATAATATCTCATCAGTTTTTTTAAGTTGGTTTCATTGTTTTAATAGGCATTAGTAGGCAGGTTCTGATGAAAAAAGAATGGGTATGGATCCATGGCATTGTTTGGTATCTGATGGGAAAATATGATCTAAACTGATGGGTCATGGATCCATATTCCATATGATGGGGCCATTATTGAAGAATGGTGATTTGAAAAATCAGATCAGTCTTTTGAAGTAAATAAATCATATTTTACCACTTGTGGAAAAGAAATCAGAGGTGTGTTGTCGTGTGATGAGTTTGGATTTAGTTAAGATCTACTTTGGTTTGAGGTTTATTTGGAAAATATTTGTCATGTAAATTGTTGACTTGTTTTTGTTGGAGATGTTATTTTTCCGTTCAGTATTTGAATCACAGAATGTTGGTTCTTGAGCATTGCTTACTCTTATAAGGACCATTTCGAAAACCTGCTATTTGGATACTCTCTCATTACTATGTCCTAAAATTTTTCTGGTCCGATATTTTGTGGGTGCACACAACCCCAATGCTTTGTAGCATAATCCATTGCAATGAGTGATGTTGTGTAGCTGTTTTTGTTGTAATATATGGCCAGATACAATAAGCTATATATTGAAATTGGTTGAAGGATTTGAAGAAGAAATACATTGGAAGGGTTACATATAAATTTAGGGTCGTATTAAAGTCAATTTTCACTTTGGTCTGGTTATATGGATTGACTAGAGATCTTTGTGACTTCTTTTAAGTCATGCCCTGGCCTGATTCTGACCTTTATTTAGTAATGCAGTACTTTGTTATATAGTATGAGGTTGGAAGAAGCATAAATATATACATAGTGGACACTTTAAAGATATTGCTTGCAAACGATAGATTTCTTATGAACATAACAAAATATATTTCGAGTATTTTACAAACATTTGTAAGCCCCTACTCCCCTGCATCCCAAACTCACCCAAGATAATAAATACGGTGTTATGCCTATAGCCTTTTGGTGTGTTATCTATTACTTGATGTGGAGAAGAGAGGAGTGGGTCATTGTCATTTTAAATTATCGTTCAAGTGGTGCCACTTTTTGTGCATTCTTCATCATTTTGGCATTTAATCAGATATTGATTAATCAGATAATCAAAAGGTTATTGTCATTTTTGAATTTTGGGGACTTCCTGAACCATGTAAAGGGCTTTCTCCTAGACCTTTTGAGTTTTAGTTTAGACACTGGAATTGAAAATAAGCATTTCCACCATTTCCTTTTCTGCTAGAATTAGTTTAAATAAAAGTAATCAGTCTTTTAAATTTTTCTTATTTTCCTTTGAACTTATACGGGTGAATTTAGGCATTAAAATTTTTGAATGTTGATATTTTATATTGAAATACATATATCACATTTTTCCAATTAAGTAAAATTCATGTGGAGAATGTTTAATAGGAAAATATTAGTTTGAGCAATCACTAATTTGCTTTTATTGTCTAATTCTTTTTTATTTGATTATTTAGTTTTGTCTTGTCTAATTGACTTTGTGTTTTGTTCATTGGCCAGGTGATTAATCTAATTTGGTTTAGCTACTGGGCTCTTTTTGGCTTCTAACTCCTGAATGCATGGGGCTTAACCAGTAAGTCTTCAGTTTAGATTTAAGGTTGATGCCTTATTTTGTATAGGTTGTATTCAGACCAATGAAATTGAGTTGACTTTTCTGATATCTTTAGTTATATATTTTGAGTTGTTGACAATTAAACTACTTAGCTAGTTGGAGGAGTGAGTTGTAGCTATTTATTAAAATGTTATAAACTCTTGCTATTTATTAAAATGGATTCTAGCTATATGTTAATTGTGGGTTGAAATCCTCTCTTTTACTAGCTATCTTCCATTTCTCCTTTACTGATATTGTGATGATCATGATAATGAGTGTATCACTTGTTCTGAGCACACTGATAAAACTAGCAGTTTGACGAAAAAAAGGAATTCATGTGTCTTTGTCCTTTATCACCATAAGAGCATTACTTGGTTCTGTTTTTCACAAATGCTATTCATATTTGCAATCAAAGTGGTTTGTTCTTTTCTGAAACGTTGAAGTTAATAAGGGGATTAATTGTCAATAGGATTCTTGGTTACACGTTTAGAGAATTGAATTGTGGAGTTGGTATAAGACGGGTAAGGTTCTCAATAAATTGATTCTGAATAATAGTAGCAACTGTTACATGATCCCATCCATTTGAGCTGTATTTTACATTTGAGTACTAGCAGTTTCCGATTGCTGCATTCGTTTGTGCATTAACATGTAGTTAGGGACTACTTTTCTTGGTGTTGCATTCTTTCTTATTATAAACTATGAACTGAAAATGAAACGTGTATGGTGAGATCAGTGGAGAGAGAGAGAGAGAGTTTATATCTTTTGATTGGAACTTATGAGGAACACTCGTGTACAACTTTTTCTTGTGCATATCCCATTGGCTATTATTTTCCAACTTTTGTTTGTCTTCCCAAATTTCTTAATCCAGTTGGTGGATTAGTTGTATCTTTACCAAAACTTTTCTACTTTTATGATATGGTGCATACGAATATGATTGTTTATGTACTGATATGAATTAGATGCACACCTTGCTTATATATGATTGCTAGCCTTGAGGATGTCAGGAGCTGTTGAATGTCAAGCTGAGAGTGTTTGCTTTACTTTTAAATCATTGACTCTGACGAATAAACTCAGTTACAGTAGACATACTATGCTCGTAGAGGATTTAGCTTGTAAGGTAGAGCAGTTGTGATTTATTACAGAAAATGTTGCTACTGTATGAAATGTAAACAAGGTAGACTCATAATCAGTATATATTGGCATATGATTAGCCATATATGAAGTCTGGAATCGTGGTTCCAGAATTTTGGACATGAGAGAAGCTACATATATGCTTTTACTACAAAATGTTAGGATAGAACCACCTCATTATTGTATTATCTTTCATGTTGGTTGTAAACATTTAATAAACAGTCTAATGATAAAATTGTGTCAATTATTTTCCTAAGTTTCTCCACTGTATTTTCTATTACTTCAACTTTTTAAAATGGATCATGTCATCTTTGAGTTGTCTATTTGAATGAATGCTGCACATCATGGAGCTTTTGAAAATTACTAAAGCAAGGATGGCACCATACAATTATTCGAGTGTTGCTTCCTGCACCTCCCTGACACCCCCATTACATTATAGAATGTCCAATCCGTAATATAATTTTAAATTACAGATTGGACATTTCGTAATGTAATGGGATGCCAGAAGCAAAATTTTGGAGGTGTAGAAAGTTTCACTCCAATTATTCGAATATCTAAACAGGAATATGTTAGACCCCAATTAAAAATGTATACAGTAGGATAAGGAATAAGCCCAAATTAGATGGGCCCTGTCCTGTTAATGTATCAGAATTGTTAAAGATAGAAGTGTTATAAATAGGGGCATTAGTGGGAATTAACCAGTTTTTTGGGGAGTTGTAACAGATTTAGGGGATAGACCAGGCAGTTGTATACTCTTTCTTTCTTTGGGTATCTTTGATATTGAGCAATAACATACATTCTTTCTGATTTCTTTCTGCAATTCCTTAGTACTTTCATTTTCTTTATCCGTTCCTTACAGATCCAGCTTCAGTCTTGGAATTAATTCGAAAAAGAACTGTGATTAACAATGGCTTTGCTATATTGACCATCATACAGGTGGCCCAATTGGGAGACGGATTTTCATTTTTTATAATCATTAAAAAAAAATGATATTCTTAACATGCAGCATATAATATGGAAAACCTCACACCAAAATTACTACAAGTGTTTTTCAACCACAATCAGCAATCACTATTATTGCACTGTGCAAATTGGCAAGTATAAATGGATAATTAATAAACAAGGCTTAGCTATCAAATTATTGTGCTAGTAAAATTCGCCATTCTATGTTCATGGAACAGAATAATGTTTGTTTAAAAAGTGAATACCGTTTACCCAAGCTACCAAAAGCAGCATGCAGGTTCCCAGAGAATAAATGTAATTATTTGTATTTATTTAATAAAAACATTCAACAAACTCCTATTAATTATCAATGGAATAAAGCAGGTATTAGACCCTAAAGCTTAAACCAAATAATAAAGTTTTTTTCTACATATGTCATTCTTGATATTTAGATTGTCTATGCTTATAAAAGATTGAAAGAGATGAGAAGTTAAGAGAAATGTTCTTGTTGAGAAAAAAAAAATAGAAAAATTTCTAAAAATGCTCTTGTTGAAAAATAGTTGTTAAACACATCACTACATTTTGGACGGCAGAGATCAAACTTGACCGAAATGCAAATGTTAGGGACATATTTGAAAAATAGAAAATTACAGGAACCAAAAATGAAAAAAGCGCTAAATTATAGGGATCAAAATCTTATTTAACCCTTTTAAAAATTTTAATGAAAGAGTAATTTTGTTATTTATATCTTATCCTATTTGGTTCATGTTAGCAAATAATTTTATGTGATTTTTTATTTGGTGCACCAAATATTAGATAATACTAAAATTATCCTGCTATTAGATAAGACACTTATTCTGCTCTCATAATCACAACCAAACAAGTTTTTAATGTACCTTTCAGTTTCACAATAACATTTATTCATATCATATGTCATCCACAAGGAGAGAAGCGATTCGTAGAAGAATTTTCAAGTTTCGGTTTATCTGTACTACCAAATTTGAGCGTGAACAAGACAATTGCACTTAATTATGCGTGTTTGAGTTTGCAAAATTAAATTTTGAAGATTTTGAATAAAATTAATTTTGAAATGGCACAATTTTATATTTAGATGTTTTTATTTTATTTTAAAAACAAGTTAGTAGTAAAGTTTAAAATAAAATTTTTAATTCAACACAAAAATCATGTAAAATTATTTCAACTAAAAAATATCTAAAATTAATTCTTCAACATAAAACTAAACATGTAAATATTTATTTAAAATCATGTTAACTAATATTTTAAGGCCCTTTTAGATAATTGAACATGTATCAAAGTTAAACCTTGATCACCTGTCTCTTATAGGTGAGTTGGCACCAAGTTCACAGTATTTTACTTTATTGGGCTGGAACATTATAAAAAAATATATATGAAAAATAAAATGTAGTATCACAAGGTGAAAAAAATGTATCTTTATTAGTGGAATTGGAAGTTCTCCCTAACCCCTTCTAAGATTGCAGGGGTTTCATGTAAAAGCTTTGTGACGTGTCAAGAGCAACACCTAAAAAGCAAAAACTAAAAGCAAAGCCTGCTAAAGCTATCAACATAGTCTATAAGTTGAACATGAAAACTAAGCTCAGTCCTTAAATAGAATCCACCCTAGATAGTTGCACTTTCATTTTGCTATCATGTTCATGTCTTCTAATTTGAGCTTGAAGCCTACTAAACCTTGGCATCTGAGGCTGATTGCTCTTATTTTGTGTGGCTGGCTTCTTGTGGTGGAGACTGCACTTGGATGAACCTTCATGAGTGGTTGGTGCACACAAGCACACCTTATTATACTTTGCAGCTGAAATACTGTACTTTTTCTTGGAGTCATTCACTTGTTTGCTTTCTGTCACAATGTCAATAGTCCTTGTTCTCATCACTGCCTTCATCAATTCTTCTTCTGTTGCACTTTTTGACATTTTGCTGGTGCAGTAGCACACACAGAGTAAGTGGCAAATTATAAAGTGTTGTACAATTGAAAATTAATCATGCGACTATAAAATGTTGAATAATTGAAAATTATTGAGCTTTGTAATAAATACTTAAAAATATTATTAATTTTTGTAATAATTAGTTTGAAAAATCATATATATATAAAGTGATTGCCCAATTACCAGTACTCGGGTGATTAAAAAGGAAATTGGAGTCTCAATATAAAAGAAACACATTTTGCTAGGGAAGGAATAACCAAGCACTGCTTCTAAAGGGAACAACCGATTTTACACATATAACATGAGATTCTCCAGTTCTTGTTAAAATGAGGTAACCCAGATCGATCAAAAATAGCAGTTTATGTCTAATCCATGTGATTTTGAATTTAATCAACCAACCCCTATATTTAACTTTTAAGATCCCTGTCAAAAATCAAAGAAAATATATAAAGGGTGAACATTTGAGGATTGAGACTAAGTTTTCTGTAATTTCATTAATCAACACAGGCGCATCATATTACTCAAAGCAAACAAGCATGAAAATTTCATAAAATTACACAGTAAGAAGAAAACCAAGTTATGCAAGCACTATCTCTTTCAATCTTGCTCCACAAGCAACACATAATTTTGGGAATTCAAGAACTACACACAGCACATGAATTGAAAGAACATACAAAAGAGGGAGCTAAGAAGTGTAATGTAACATACCAGAGATCAGAGTTGTTCTTGTAGTAAGTTTTAAGGTCAAAGCTCTTCATTTGTGCAGCCATTCTTGATCACAGCACTAATTTTCCACGTCGGAAAGAAAGAACTCAGAAAAATTAAGTTTAACAGAATTGAAATAATTGTGTGTAGAAATTATTGAGGGATATATTTATAGAGTCTATGTATAACGTATATTGATAAGAGGTAAAATGATAGTAAAAGATAAGTCTAATCTAATTTAAGCTGGAATAATTGAATAAAGATAATATCTATTCTCATTTAATTTAAACTGTAACAACTAAAGAAAAAGTAAGATCTATCCTATCCTAATCTAATTTAAATTATAAAAATTAGATAAACTATTCTAGTTCTAGTTTAAACTAAACCTTAATAATTAGATAACATCTATGTTTAAATTATAAGATGAACTAAAAGATATATAACATCTTCATTTACAAATTCAATTTGTCTGCTTATGCATTAGACTTCTAAGTGAGTTGCACCACATAATCATTCAACGAGAGCATGAAGCGTACATCTGACCAATAAGTATTGGGAAACGGCGAATTCTACGGTGCACTTGTGCATCAAATTATGCACAGGTGCGAATAGTGAATACTGTAGCATTTTTACTGTAGCAAAAATAAATTTAATTTAGCATTGCTATTCGCACCTCCAAAATTGCTATACACATTCTCACGTGCTTAATTTTTTTTATACCAAACATACCCTTTCCACGTAATCATGATTCTGTTGTATAAAATGTACAACGGAATCAAGATTCCATTGTGTACCTAGGGGTGCAAAAAAAAAAATGAAATGGAATCATGATTCCATGGGCAAAATACGAAACGGAATCGTCTTTTGGTTGATAAAATACACAACGGAATCATGATTCCGTAGTGTTTTTTGCCATGGAATCACGGTTCCGTGGAAAGGATATTTTTGGAAATAAAAATAATTTAGAGCACTACTAGGGCTTGGACATAATTTTGCTGCTTTAAAATAAAAATAGTAACCCGTTAAATTAAATATATATTTTTGCTACAATAAATTACCGGGGGCTTGGACGAAATTTCACTGCTTTAAAATAAAAAAGTAACCCATTAAATTAATATATATATATATATATATATATATATATATATATATATATATTACTACAGTAAAAAACCTACAGTAAAAAAAATTAAATACGTGGGGATGTGAATAGCAATTTTGGTCGTGCGAATAACAATACTAAATTAAATATATATTTTGCTACAGTAATGTCCGCTACAGTTTGTGCATGGTGCACCCATGCACCATTTATGCACAGGTGCACCGTAGAATTCGCCTCGGGAAACACCCACATAAGAGGTCGCACAGGAGGTTCTATAGTTTCAGTTTCACTCACCGCAAATTTTTGACCCGCTGTGATTTTTTTATTTTTTTTAAGAATATCATTATTTCGTTATCAACAAATTCTCATATTATGTATTATTATTTTATGAACGTAATTATCATATATTATCAATATAATTTTTTTATATTAATTTGTTAAAAATGAATTTTTTTGGTAATTATCATAATCAAGATTTTGGCTCTTTGGTACAATTTTGAGGTATGCACATAAATTTCGATCTTTTGAATTAATTATAAGAGTAATTCTTGGTCCAAGATAATCATACTTAAAAATTAGGCTTAAATGCAATTTTGGTCATCCTATTTTGCACAATCCGCAATTTTAGTCTCCCTATTTTAAAATAAAGACATTTAGTCCCTCTATTTTGCACAATCCGCAATTTTGGTCCCTCTATTTTAAAATAGAGACATTTAGTCCCTCGATTTTGTAAAATCCGTAATTTTGGTCATTCCATCAAATTGAAAACATTGACTGTTAAAAGATTAACGTCAACCTTGACGTGGCCCAAATGTAGTGATGTGAAACAAAATTATTTGTTTATTTTTTAATTATTCTAAATACTGAGTAGAATAATTGATGAAAAATATATTTTAAAAAAAGGTAAAATCATTTATTTTAATGGCCGAGAGTAGTCGTAAGTCATAATATGAAAATCATGAGTCTTAATAATTTATTTTAAACAAATTTCACGTCGCTGAAGCACATACCACGTCGTAATCAACGTTAATCTCTTAATGGTCAATGCTTTTAATTTGACGGAAGGACAAAAATCACGGATTTTACAAAATTGAGAGATTAAATGTCTTTATTTTAAAATATGGGGACTAAAATTACGAATTGTACAAAATGGAGGGACTAAATGTCTATATTTAAAATAAGGGGACTAAAATTGCGGATTGTGCAAAATAGAGGGATTAAATGTCTCTATTTTAAAATAGAGGGACTAAAATTGCGGATTGTGTAAAATAGAGGGACCAAAATTGCATTTAAGCCTAAAAATTACTTTAAAAATATTTTTTTTATTCTACATGCCAGTTTATAATTAAATGATAAAGTAATGATATTTGGATTATATATCATGAATATATCTATTTGACACCCTTTATTTTTCTCTACTTATTTTTTAATATCGTATTACTTATTATTATTAATGAACAAATATTTTATATCAAGGGAAGTGAAGAACATGCTTGTTGATCCTCACCTAGCCCACTATTCCAATCAAGCAACAATTTTCATGGCCACATAGATGACTTGGTTCATTGGTTGTGGCACCGATGTCTCCCATTCCGGGTTTATCTTTAGTTCTTCACTCAACCGTTTGAATACACCTCTTAATGACTTGAAAGAAAAGTTATAGCCATTGGCATTAAGGAGGTAAGAAAATGTTGAACTATAGCTATACTGCTAATTTGTCTTGCTTTTGTGTTCACGCTAGACTGATTTTCTGGCAAATTATGTTTGTCGTTACTCATTTTACATTGTTGCCATGTGACAGAGTCTTAGCACAAGCATCTTTAAGACATGTTGGAGGGGGGATTCAGTTTGTAATTGTAATGGAAGTTCTTGTTGAACTTGTTGAAAGTGTCTCTCCTTTTAGTGTTTTTAGTCCACTAGAAATTAAGAATGAATTAATGATCAACGTATCACTAGGTTTGTTTACCTGGCATCCATATGAACATGTGAGTACTTACATGTATAAATATAATTAATTTTATCCTGATTAAAAGTAATATATAAATAAATGTAATTATTTAGTTAATATTAATCACTTGTAATGTAAAATTAATTACTATTAGACATTTCAAATAATTTTAGACACCATTAGTCACTTGTAAAATAAATTTAACAATTATTAAACATTTCAATAATCTCGTGACACAGTTAACCATTAATCCCGTTAATCACATGTTTGTGATTATATACAATACAATCATGTTTATTTACTATTAACTAATTGTTTGATAAAGTTATCCATATTTAAGTTAATGACTACCTAAAATCATCTAAAGTAGTATTTTAATGTGAACACACATCTACAAGTTGAACCTTCAGTCACCAAAAAGCTGAACCTTCTCTTGAAGGAGAGTCGGCAGCAAGTTCACAGTAATTACTTTATTGTGCTGGAACATTGTAAAAAAACATATATATGAAAAGACAAAAAAAGCATGTATCATGGAATGGGAAGTGGAAATTCTCCCTAACCCCTTCTAAAATTGCAGGGGTTTCATGGAAAGCTTTGACATGTACACAGCAACACCCAAAAAGTGGAAAAATATAAGCAAAGCCTGCTAAAGCTATCAACATTTTTTTCATATCTCACATATAGACCCAAATAGAGTCTATAAACCGAGCATGAAACTAAGATCAGTCCTTACACAGAATCCATCCTAGACAGTTTGATTAGGCTATTATGTGTTCCAACTTGAGCACAGGGAACCCTACCAAACCTTGGCATCTGAGGCAGAAACTCCACTATCCCATGTGTTGTACACTGGGAATTCAACCTCAGATTGCTGTTATCTGTGGCTGGCTTCTTGCGGTGGAGACGGCACCTGAATGAACCTTCATGAGTGGTTGGTGCACAATAGCACACCTTAGAATGTGGACCTGATTTGCATTTGTTTTCTTTTATGCTCAACTTCTCTGTCCCTTTCCTTACCACATTCAACAACTCCTTTCCACCTTGATTCTGCTGATTTTGACCACAAATATTGGACTTCTTCTTGGAGTCATTTACTTGTTTGCTTTCTATCACATTGTTCCCCTTGTCAATAGTCCTCTTTCTGAACACCCCCTTCATCAATTCTTCTCCTGTTGTACTTGACATGTTCTGCATTTTGCTGGTTCTGGTGGCACACATAGAGTAAGTGGCAAATTATTTAATAATACAAGAAAAAAAATTTAATTGGAATACATGGACAGTTAAAAATGATTTATTTGCACTATCATGTGATGTGACCGTAAATTATTATATAGTTGAATTAATTTATGCTATCATGGGATCATAAATTGTTATGTAATTGGAAATTATTAAATTTTTGTAATAACTACTTTAAAAAGCAATATATAAGGTGATTTCTACTCACTTCAGAAGATGATACCTAAAAGAGAAGAAATGGGTCAATGGTGACCAAAGGGAGAATATGCTTCCATCTTTACGAGTACTAGGGTGATTAAAAAGGAAATTGGAGTCTTAATACATATGGTATAAAAGAAACACATTTTCTTGGTAAGGAACCAACACTGCTTCTGCAGGGAACAACCAATTTTACACATATAGCACGAGATTATATATCCAGTTCTAATGAAAATGCAGGATCCATAAAAAATAGCTGTTTATGTGGTAGAGCACAAATTATAGAACAATTACAGCAGCATAAAAAAGAAACAATTATGGTAGCAAATTCAAAAGAGAATACGTATTATTGTGCAGCTGTCTAATTGCTGACCACAGATGCAGCATTTCTAAATATATATAATCACCCTAATTATAAAATGAATCACCCTAATTTCCCTAAATATAAATATAATCACCCTAATTTCCCTAATTATATCCAGTCTATTATTTATTTCTCCTAGGCTGCACAACTTAACTTTCAAGATCCCTGTCAAAATTCAAAGAAAATATATAAAGGTGAACATTTGAGGATTGAAACTAAGTTTTCTGTATTCAGTATTCAACGCAGGCGCACCATATTACTCAAAGCAAACCAGCATGAAAATTTCTTAAAACTACGCACTACATAGTAAAAAGAAAACCAAGTTCTGAATTACTCTCTCTCTTTCAATCTTGCTCCACGCATTAGAAACGAAACATCAAAGCAACACATAATTTTGGAAATTCAAGAACTACACACAAATTGAAAGAACATTTACAAATGAGGGACCTAAGAAGTGTAACGTACCGAAGAGAGGTGTTCTTGGAGTGAGAGTTAAGGTGAATGCTCTTCGCTTGCGCAGCCATTGTTGATCAAAGCACTAGTTTGCAAGTGGGAATGGAAGAACTCGGAAAAAGTTTTAGAAGCTAGGATCGAATTTGTGTGTAGCAATTTCGGATTAAGAGATATTACTCTGCAGAGAACAGAAAGAGGTTTCGTCACTGTGATTATATGAACTGAACGAATCTTTGAAAGCTCTTGAGAGGGTTACACGTTCTCTCACACATAACGTAGAAACTCGACACTTGGACTTGAGGAAATTATCAAGGGTTACATTACATTTATAAATTCCAAGTACAACTAATTAATACTCTCTCGGCGACAAAACTATAAAAAACTATAAATGAATTAAATTAACTATAATAAGGTTAATTTTATAAAATTATTATTTCTTTTTATTAGTTTATTATTATTTTTCTTTGTATGTGTAAACAAATTAGGATGACAAATATTATGAGATGGAGAGGATATTTCAAATCTTATTAATTATTTCCATTCACATATATCCTACTTAACAATTGCTATTTCTACAACTACTCACATAATAAGATAAATATTTAAATGGGTACTGCACATAATTTAGACGGATATATCTACTACTTGTTAATTAAAGGGGCAGGGATGGATATTAAGGTGCTCGGGTACCCATTAAATATTTGTTATAATAAAATGGCTTAAATATCTTTTTAGTCATTGTAATTTAGTGTTTTTTTTTTATTTTTCGTTCTTGTAAATTTTTTTTTTTGGTTTTGATCCTCACAAATTATGTTTGTTTTGTTTTTCTTTCTTAAAGCGGTTTAGATAGCGCTTTGAACAGTAAAAAAAATGCTTTGAACTGTTAAAAAAATGCTATTTAAACCGCTTTAAGGACGAAAAACAAAACAAATATAATTTGCAAGGATTAAAACAAAAAAAAAATTTAAGGATGAAAAGCAAAAAAGCACTAAATTACAAGGACTAAAAAGGTATTTAAACCTAATAAAATTACTTAAATGTCAAAGTTTAAATAATACTAGTGTTTTAGCCCTGCGCACGGGCTTATTAAAATTTTCACTACTTTATTTATATAGTTAAAAGAAAGAAATTTGAAAAAAAAACAAAGAATTTATGTAGCACATTCAAAGAAATTTTAAAAAAGAGATAATTATAAAAGAAATTAGAAACTATAAAATAAAAAAAAAGATAAGGGAAGATGTAACAATGTAACTTTAATTTTTTTAATATTAACTTTGAAAATTGAAAAGTAAATTGAATTAAGAATTTAGAATTATTAACTAGAGAGAGAAATCTTCATAATTAAAAAATAGAGTTAGAAATTTTGATAAAAAAAATTTAAAAAAATAACAATAGATTAGAGAGTATAAAATTTGAAAAAAAATTATATAGTACATCGAAAGAAATTTTGAAAAAAAGATAATTATAAAATAAATTAGAAACTATAATTTTTTTAAAAGAAAAAAATAAGGGAAGATGTAATGATGTAACTTTAATTTTTAATATTAAATTTGAAAATTGAAAAGTGAATTGAATCAAGGATTTGGAATTATTGATGAAAGAGAGAAATCTTTGGAATTAAAAAATAGAGTTAGAAAATCAGATAAAAGAAATATTAAAAAAAAAGCCCAAAAGATTAGAGAGTATAAAATTTGAAAAAAAAAGAATTATATAGCACATCGAAAGAAATTTTGAAAAAGAGATAATTATAAAAGAAATTAGAAACTATAATTTTTTTTAAAGAAAAAAAAGACAAGGGAAGATGTAATGACGTAACTTTAATTTTTTAAATTAACTTTGAAAATTGAAAGTAAATTGAATTAAGGATTTGAAATTATTTATGAAAGAGAGAAATCTTCGGAATTAAAAAATAGAGTTAAAAAAACTAATAAAAAAATATTTAAGAAAATATAGCATCAGATAAAGAAGTGAATGGAGGTAGTTATATAAATATTGTGAATGTGGGGTGGTTACAAAAATTGATAAGAGAAATTTTAGGAAAAGTAGAAGAACCAGATGCATATTAGGAGAGTGAACTACACCACTCCATGATAGGAGAGTATTCAAATAAGAGTAAAAGTGTAAGAGAGTGGGGAGAGTGAAGCAAGGAGATGAGGGAATCTCTTAGTCATTTATATATATAAGGATATTGTTTGAACTTATAAGATTGAAGTATTGTATCTTATCAACTTTTGTTTGGACTTATGAGATTAAATTATTTTAGTTTATTAACTTTTGTTTGGACTTATGAGATTCAAACATTTTAAATTTAAATTTAGTTTCTAAATTGAATAATCTTGATTACTATAACTGTGTAGAGTAATTGTGTAAAATATTTGAATAATTTTAATTTTGACCTTTAAACTATTTTTTAAATAAAATGTTAGAATAAATAAAAAAATATTTTTAAATTATTTTTTAGTAAATATCTATGGGTATCACATGTATTCTCTTAACGGGTACCCACATGGATATGAGGCAGGCACAAGACAAATATTTATCTAGCAGGGCAGGTAGTTGATAGTTACTACCCTACCCACCACGCCCCATTATCATCCCTATATTTTAGACTAAATATGTAGTTTATAAGTTGTATAAAATATTTTTTAAACTGTATGCACTTAAATAAAATAGTTTTGGTCTGGAGGGAGTAAGAGATAAGATGATACTCTCTTCATTCCAAAATGACCGATGTTTAAGGTTTTTTGGACACAGATTAAGAACAACACAAAATATGTTACTTATTGAGATAATTTTACTAAAATATCCTTATCCTCCATAAATTCATTAACTATTGGGTGATTAATGGTGATGATTGAAAAATTGATAGACACAATACTCAAAATCATTAGATTGACGTAATTTATTTGTGATGAATTTGGAATAAAAGATTTAATGTTTGAAACTGATAACATTAGTCAATATAAATTTTTTTCTCAAAGCCAAAAATTATTAATTTTGGAATGGAGGGAGTAAAAGATATTATCTTTGAACCTAAATATAAATAAATTTGGCTTAAATCAACTTTTGGTCCCTATAGTTTCATGATTGCACAATTTTGGTTCCTAAAATTTTTTTATTGCACATTTGGTCCCTACATTTTTAAAATTTAGCAATTTTGATCCATTGTTAGCTTGCCGTTAATTTTTTAATGGAAATTGTTGACGTGACATGTTAGTGATGATGTGAAACTAATTAACATGCTGATATGACAGATGATGTGGCAGTCCAACACATGCTGACGTTACATTGAGAATGTGTTTGCATGGCACTAAGGACCAAAATTTATATGTCACGTCATTTATCACGTTAGTATGTGTTGGACTGCCATGTCATCACTAACGTGTTACGTCAGCAATTTTCGTTAAAAAATGACAACAATCTAATAGTGGATCAAAATTGTTCAATTGTAAAAATGTGGAGGACCAAATGTGAATAAAATTTTTTCTAGGACCAAAATTGCACAATTGTGAAACTATAGGGACCAAAAGTGGATTTAAGCCAACAAATTTTAACTATTTTCAATTTTTATCTTATTTAATGATACAATCTAAAAATATTCTTCAATTAATTGATATTTTATTTTAATATCAAGTCTTAATGAAGTACATTTAAAAAAAATATATATTTTAAATGCGATTTGTGCAGAATTAAATGATATTAGTTAAATTCCTTAATTAAAATTAGTTTGAGTTTAGAGGGAATAAGTCTAATCTAAGTTTATGTAAAAAAAAAAAAGTCTAATCTAAGTTGAAATAAAGATAAGATCTATTTTAATTTAATTTAAACTGTAACAAATAGATAAAAATAAGATGTATTTCAATTTAATTTAAACTATAAAAATTAGATAAAGATTAGACGTATTTTGATTTAAACTAAACCGTAATAATTAGATACCATTTGTATTTAAATTATGAGATCAACCAAGAACATTTCTAACACTTGTTGTTCAGCGAGATGCTTATTATTTTTTTTTTTTGTAAAGTGAGGAAAGATAAAAAGACAAGGTCAGCCAAAGTTGGCTAAGTCATGCAGAAATACATCTAAAACAAAAGGTAGGGGAACTATAAACTATTGAGATCCCTTTAAGGGGTTGACCTCTCCTAACAGATGTTTTTTTATACACACCGACCAAACCCCTGATCACATTATTAAGGGACAAGATTATCTACTAACCATGTCACACCATATTATTTTATTTATTAAGTTGGACAGGAGGTTCTATAACCTATAGTTTCACTCAATGCAAATCGCTGAACCGCTCTGATTTTTATTTTATTTTAAGAATTTCATTATCAACGGTGCTGTTTTGTCAATGTCATTGTTATGTAGGGATGACAATTCTACCCAGATCCTATTAATACCTGCAAAAATTACACATGATGGGTATGAGTTCAAGTACGGGTAATTATCCACAAATTTTAACGGGTGCGGGTATGGGTACCTTAGTTTCCAATCCTACCCAGATCAATAATAATAATAATAATAATAATAATAATAATAATAATAATCACGTTCCTTAATCCATCAAAAATAAAAAAAAGATCACGTTTTTGTTTGCTAAGAGATAGATCTCGTTATTTAATTCACAGAAAAAAGATTATGTTCCTTATAGAAATAAATCATGATCTTTATTTACTTAAAGATAGATCGCATTCCTTAATTAAAAAAAAATCACCTTATTTTTTTTTTATCCGTAGGAATCGAAGACAATATCAAGAGATTTATAACACTCACACATCCTGCTCAACCAACTGAGCTAGACCCTTTTGATAATCACCTTCTTTATTTGCTTCTTTTCTCAATTTTTCCTATTTATTATATTAAGATCTTTAAATGAGATTTTAATTTAATTACTATTATATTTTAATTAATATTTTATTTATCAATTTTTATAAGTAATTAAAGTGCGGGTAAACAAGAACCTTATATTTGATTACCCAAAAATCAGTAACAGACTAATCTCAAACATTTGCCAATTATCTTATTTTGATATGATTATTCTGTTGACGTCTTTCTAATCAGCACAAGAATAGACCCGCCTCAACCCAAAGTGACAAGCAATTTAACCAAAATCACCATTGAAAACAATATGTTAGTAATAATATGATATTGACATGCTAATATGACAAATGATGTGACAATCTAACACACGCTGGGGTTACATTGAGAGTGTGTTTACATGGCACTAAGGAGCAAAATTGGCATGTCACATTATTTGTCATGTCAGCATGTGTTGGATTGCCACGTCAGTAATTTTTTTTTTAAAAATTGACAGCAGACTAATGGTGGATCAAAATTGTTCAATTGTAAAAACGTGGAGGACCAAATGTGCAATACAAATTTTCTAGGACCAAAATTGCACAATTGTGAAACTATAGGGAGCAAAAGTGAATTTAAGCCAACAAATTTTAACTATTTTTCAATTTTCATCTTATTTGATACAATTTAAAAAATATTCTTCAATTAATTGAAATTTTATTTTAATATTAAGTTTCAATGAAGGACATTTAAAAGAAATATATATTTTAAATGCGATTTGTGTAGAATTAAATGATATTAATTAAAATTAGTTTGAGTTTAGAGGGAATAAGGGGGGTTTATTTAATTAGGATTTTAACATACTTTTTTTGCATAAAAAAATCCTATAGATTTTTAAAGATTTTGTAGCAATGTAATGACTTTTAAGATTTTTTTAAAAGACTTTTATGATTAGGATTTTGTAGTTTGGATTTTAGTGGATTTATAAAATATGAATTCATAAGATTTGAAAAAACTTTATAGATTTACAAGATTTTAAAGGATTCCAAGAATTTCTAGAAAACATTCAAAATTACCAGAGTCAATGAAAAAGATAACAAATAAATGATAAAATTTGGATAAAAAAAAAAATAAAACCAACACAATTTTTTCAATCTTTCTCTATCTCTTACTCTCTCTCTCTCTCTTTTTTATTTTTTAAATTGACTGCAATAGTCTCAATGCTAATAGAAAGGTCTTCTAATATTTTGGCTTGATTGTTGGTTATGATAAGCTTAATTTTGGCTTGATTGTTGGTTATAATAAGCTAGAACTCCCTCCATGCTCATATCTACTCCTCTTATTATGACAACTTAATTTTTTTAGCAGGAACCTCCGAACCTAAAGGGAAATGGGATGGTGGACTTGGTCTGGTGATATAGGCTGGTAGGGTGGTTCATAGTGATTTGGCGGTATGAACTCATCACTATTAGGATCATATGAAGAGCGTGCGTAGGATTAGAAGGAGATGATCAATTACTCTACCAGTGTTACCGTCATCAAGGAAGAGATAAAAGTATGTATGATGATGGAAAAAAGAAAAAGTCTGGAAGAATAGAAAAATTCCAAGGGTTTGGATAGGATTGTTTGATGTGTGTGGTATTTATACATATAACTAAAAAGTCACACAAAATCCATCAAAATTCAACTTACAAAACAATTCATCGAAATCTATAGGATTTTGAATACTATATGACTTTTTTTAAGTTGTAAAAAAACTTGATTGAATACCACTGGATTTTGTTGTGATGAATTTTTTTTTTGAAAGTCTTCATTGAATACCATAAGATTTTTTTATCTTCTTTAAAAATTCTGGTTGAATACCACAAGACTTTTTTTTTTATAAAAAAAGTCTTTTAAAATCTTAATTGAATACATCCCCTAAGTCTTATCTAAGTTGAAATAAAGATAAGATCTATTTTAATTTAACTTAAACTGTAACAAATAGATAAAAATAATATCTATTTCAATTTATTTTAAACTATAAAAATTACATAAAGATTAGATGTATTTTGATTTAAACTAAACCGTAATAATTAGACAACATTTGATTTCGTCAAAGACTAATCCTTGTAGTATTGAGATCCATTTAACGGGTTGACCTCTCCCAACAGATATTTTTCCATATGCACCAACCAGGGATCGAACTCCTAACCGCATGCTTAAAGGACAAGGTTATTTACCAACCATGCCACACCATTTTGTTTTATTTATTAAGTTGGACATGAGGTTCTATAACCTATAGTTTCACTCAATGCAAATCCCTGAACTGCTTTGATTTTTTTTTTTAAGAATTTAATTATTAACATTGTTGTTATGTCAACGTCACTGTTATTTAGGGATGACAATTCTACCTAGAACTTATGGATATTCGCAAAAATTACATATGATGGGTAGAGTAATTATCCACTTAATGTCTATGAGCTCAAGTACGGATAATTATCCACAAATTTTAATGGATGCGGGTATAGGTACCTTAGTATCCAACTTTACCCCGACCAATAATAATAATAATAATAATAATAATAATAATAATAATAATAATAATAATATTATTATTATTATTATTATTATTATTATTATTATTATTATTATTATTATTATTATTATTATACGTAAGAGATAAATCACGTTCCTTAATCCATCAAAAATAATAAAAGATCATATTCTTTATTTGCTAAAAGATAGATCACGTTATTTAATTCACTACAAAAAATTATGTTCCTTATAAAGATAAATCATGATATTTATTTACTTAAAGATATACCGCGTTCCTTAATTGAAAAAAAAATCACCTTTCTTATT
The DNA here is from genome assembly GCA_026413185.1 of Pueraria montana var. lobata. Lineage (NCBI taxonomy): Eukaryota > Viridiplantae > Streptophyta > Magnoliopsida > Fabales > Fabaceae > Pueraria > Pueraria montana. The sequence goes on along the minus strand of CM048650.1, from coordinate 56,995,370 downwards.
TGCTTCTTTTATCAATTTGTTCTATTTATTATATTAAGATCATTGAATGATATTTTAATTTAATTACTATTGTATTTTTAATCAATATTTTATTTATCTTTTTTTTTATAATTAATTAAAGTACGGATATGGGCATTTAGATACCAAATAGGAAAGTACATATGTATTAAAGTTATATAGATTGAAACAAGAGCCTGATATTTGATTACCATAACCAATTATCTTATTTTGATATGATTATGATTATGCTGTTAACATCTTTCTCATCAGCATAAAAATACACCCACCTCAACTCAAAGCGACAAGCAATTTAACCAAAATCACCATTGAAGACAATATGATTCCGCTGCCAATCCTCTGTATGGACCTCATTGTAGAAATCTTGTCATGGCTTCCTATGAAATCTCTAGTTCGATTCAAGTGCGTGTCCAAGTCCTTTAAATCCTTGACCTGTGATCCAAGTTTGGTGAAATTGCATCTTCAGAGATCACAGAAAAATGCCAGCCCCCTGTTTCGCACGAAAGACTCTTTGAAACATTGTATTGCCCTATCCCGCTCTGTTCTGGAGAACCCATCATCCACCGCTACCATTGTTCAGCCATCTGAGGTACATTACATTTACATTATTGGTTCTTGCAATGGATTGATCTGTTATGTTATTCATCTATTAAATAGCTCTTCAAACAGAAAATACATATTTTATTTGTGGAACCCAGTTACTAGACTAAGATCAAAAAATTCGCCATCACTCTTAGTCCATGGCGGACATATTACTAGGTTTGGGTTTGGCTATGATAGCTTATCGGACACTTACAAGGTGGTAGCAGTCACTTGCAATGTTGGTTACAGTGATATTTTGTCAGTAGCTGAGGTGAAAGTTTGCAGCATAGGCGATGATTGTTGGAGAAACATTCAACATTTGCCTAATTTCCCTATCTCTGTCGGCACCCAATTTGATATTGTATATTTGAGGGGTACTCTTAATTGGTTAACATTTCACCGCTCTGGTGACAAGGATCAATGTCTGGTTGTTTCACTTGATCTAACGAAGGAGACATATACACACTTCATGCTGCCTCGTAATGCTAGATACCTTCGTCCATTCGATCTAATATTGGGGAATTTGAATGATTGTTTCTCTTTGTCTTATAACCACGGCTACGAGGCTTTTGTTGTATGGCAAATGAAGGAGTTTGGAATTGAGAATTCTTGGACTCAATTGTTGAGAATCAGTCATCATCATATTCCTCATTGTTGGTTGGTATTGCAAGACTCTGCAATATTGCGCTTGACTGAGAATGGTGGTATCCTGATAATGTCAAGATACGGAGAGCATGCAATGTTGTACAGTCAGAGAGAAAATAAAGTAGAACATGTTGAAATACCCAATATAATTTACATATATGATATAGATTACATACCAAGTCTTGTTTCGCCTTGTTCAAGTTAAGTATTTTTCTGTCACTTTATGAGACTATGAAGATCCAAATTTATGGATCGTTGTGTTGCTTAGAAATTTGTTTGACTACTTACTTATTGCCTTTTGTATACTGTTTTGTTGGATAGTCATCTATTGACTAATTCAATACACTGTTCTAATTGGTTGTAGCTTGCGATATAGAAAATTTTCTTCAGAGGTTTTTCATTGACTCAAGTTTTTTTTTTTTTTTGAAAAACTTTAGATATGATAATAATGCTTGTATATATAATTAAATGATAAGTTAAGATGAGTCAATATTATAAGGTATGCATTTCATATTTCCATTGTTCTCAAAACCGGACCGGACCGGCCGGTTCGACCGGGAACCGGTCTGGTGACCGGTCCGGATGCTCTATAAAATCGGAGGAGTTCAGAACCGGTGGAAACCGGTCAAGAACCGGTCAAACCGGGCCAAAACCGGCCAAAACCGGTCAAGAACCGGTACCCAAAACCGGTTTGAACTGACATTTTTTAATTTTATTTTTTATTTTTTAATTTAAAATTTTAAATTTAATATAAAATATTTTAAAAATAAATAAAAACACATATTTAATAAATATATCAAATAGTTATAAATTATTTTATCAATTATTATTATTATTTTCTTGTAAAACATATAATTTGCTCATTTATATTAATTTATAATTTTTTTATATCTTGATTTTTGATAATTTTATATTATATTAATTTGTCATTTTCTTTCTTTATTCTAAATGTAAATTTGTTATTGTTAATGGACATTATTTTATTTTATTAAAATTTGAACTTAAGTATTATGATATATTTAATTAAATTTTTATGTATTTTTTGAATGTTAAAACCTTGTAAAGTGATGTTTTAAGTTTTATTATAGTTTTTAATGTTATAATGTTATGTGATATTATATTTATTTAATATTATTTTATAAATTATTTTATTATTATTATTTTATTAATACCGGTTCAACCGTGGTTCAACCACGGTTGAACCATTGAACCTTGAACCAGTGCTTTGACCGGTTCAATGACCGGTCCGGTTTTAAAAACATTGCATATTTCTCAATTATAATAAATAATTAAGTAATAAAATATTTTTCTGCTATTTTTTAACAGCCAAACAACATGCCAAAAAACCAAATACAAGCAGATTCAGAATGTATTACCCAGTAAAACCAATTCAGCACTTGGCACCTCAAAAGCACCTTTTCTTATCTAACGCCCAGGGCCACGTGCACAAATGAGTAAAGCATATATTAAACTTTCGTTTTACAGCAACCCCATACCCAACGCCCACAAAAATATTCTTCACCATGTCCTATATTAACAAAATTTCCCTCAGTTGTGTTATTACGTAGACTGTCGCTGTGTTGTCTTGAAACGATAGTTTGGAATGCTCCTAACAAACCTACGATTAGTGTAGTTTCTCCCCGGCCGTCTCATTTTTAAACCATCGAGTCCATATTTTCCTCCTATTTATTTGATAGGAATTCAGGAATCCACCTAAATCAAATCCACATATTTCCATTCAGTCAAAATCGAGCAATGTAAAAAGAGTTTTACGATGAATCAAACACTCCCGCAGCTGGAATCACGAGAGGGGGAGAGAAAGAGATTATCAAATTAATGTAAGAATGACCATTGTGAATGGACTTGCTGACTTCTTTGAAAGGTTCATGATTGTAGATGTGGATGGAGGTGACTGCGATGGAAGATAACAACATGTAGACAAGTGAAGTTGTGAACAACATGGATCTTGATCTCGTTCTCGCAAATGCTAAATCCATGCTGATAAACACTCACTCACACTCAGATTGGATCGCCAAAAAAATGCTTGACGCGCGGATCTAAAGGAATTTAATTAATGCTTTGTAATAAAAAGAAAGGCTTAGTTTCCAATTTGATATCTTCGTTCTTTAAATATGTTTAATTAGGTATTTTTTTTTTTTGACTATTTAATTACCTCATTTTATTTTTAAAATTAATTCAATTTGATTCTTTATGTTAAATTGGAACTCATGCAGTTAGGTTATATTTTTTGACGGTTTCAATTTACAATTAGTGACGGTCTGTTAAAACAGCCACTATGTTATTATTAAAATTAAAAATGAAATTCTATAAATACTACAGGACATATGCTTCGATGAGGATCAAATCAAATCAAGCATTGTTCGTGCAAGTTGCGGAGTTGTTCCACCAAACCAGAATGCCAGTAACAACTCCCCCAGATGACGACGAAGAACAATCATACTCAGCAGTCAGCACGCGCACGAAACCCGCATGGCCCACCGGCGGCGGGAGGTCCATCCCAATCCCTCAACCTGTAACACAAAAACTGCAAGCAATGATCTGGTACCAACCCTTTGAGAAAATCCGAAACCGCAACTTCACCGAGAACTTGGAACCCGTTATTGCCATTCGTCATCGCTGTTGTGTGGCTTGTTATCGACTCCGCGCGAACCACCGCAAACACGTTCTTGTTCGCTGGTTTTCCCCTTATGCGGAGACCCTCCGCAGATAACATCGTGAGCTTGACAATTCTTGATTTGGATGCCATGAAGAAAAGATTGTGATTGACGTGTGATAAGTGAAGTGAAGCACATGTCCTCTAGTATTTATAAAATTTTATTTTTAATTTTAATGATAAGATAGTCGCGGTTATAAACCGCCACTAATTGTAAATGAAAATCATCGGAAAACACACCCTAATGGCATCAATCCCAATCTCACGAAAATGTCCCAATTGAATCAGTTTTAAAAATAAAAGAACCTAATTGCATAATTGAAAAACAAGAGGACCTAATTGAGTATATTTAAAAAACTAAGGGATTAAATTGGGTATTAAGCCAAAAGGAAAATAAAAGTTAAAATAATGGAGAGAAGAGAAAATAAAAAAATAAAATAATTTTGTATTTATTTAATAAAAAATTAAAAAAATGTGTGCATAAAAAATGTTTAAAATAACTTGGAGAGAAAATTATCGTTTTATTAATTTTAATATGTATATTTTAAGAGTATAAATGCCTATTATTCTTTTCTTAATTTGGAGAGAAAACAAATATAATAAGTTTCATCATTATATTTTTTCTTTTTTGTCTTACAAAAAGATAAGAAACATGGCAAATTTTATAATTTTATATAAACTTATTTATTAAATTATATAAAATTAATTATTAATTAGTTCAATTGTAATTTATTTTATAAATTTTTTTATTTATGAATAACTACACTACTAATAAAAATAAGTAAAATTTTAGATTCGATGATGAATATAAGTTGTGATAAAAATGAGAGGCAACAACAGATGAGAGTTGTGAATAATCTAACTTAACATCTTGCAGGAGGAGACTAATTTTCTGTGGGTACCATGTATATTTTGTTACTTCTCTCCATATTTTAGTCTCAAACACAGGTTAAGAGAATTAATTTCATTCTCCTTCTCTCCTCCCTCGGGGTGCTCATGACATATTCTAGAGGGACTTTTGATAGGTTGGACTTATAGTTCGAATGATCTCAACTCATTTCAATTAGTTCCGATGTATTTTGAAGATGAATTCAAGTTATAGTTCAAATGATCTCAACTCATTTCAATTAAGATATTTATTATTTTTATTTTATTTTTAATAATTTGTTGGTTAAATTATACAATATTTTATAATTTATTTATTAATTATTTTAATTTTTATTGAATTTTTTTATAATTTATAAATTTGTATAAAATAAATTAAAAATATTTAATAACTAAATTTATCATCTTAACTTTTGACATTTTTTCATATAATAATAAATGTAAACAAACACTCTCTCTTTCATCTTCTTTTTCACTTTATGTTCTTTCCATCTCTATATTTCTTTTTCATCACATCACTTGTATTATATTATTTGCTTTATTTTATAATATTATTTTTTTAAAATAATTAAAATAATAAAAAATATATTAAATAAAACATTAAATTCATTCAATGGTTATACTTGGAGACCAAAAATACAATTAACAAACACAATAATGATATATATAAAATACTTTTATCTATAAATCAAATAAACTAAATAATTTAGTGACTTTAATAGTAGTAATAAAAGAAAGAGTCAAGTGTTTAAATCTCACTTCTATGTAGTCAACTAATAACAATGGTTGATCAATTAACTTATAAAAAAAATTTGTGATATCTTTAACGATCGATAAAATGCCAAAATTATAAAAACAAAAAAATGTAATTAAACATTTTAGTTTTGATCGAGTCGGATTGATCAAATTAGTCATATTAACCCAATCCATCTTCACGCATAAAAAATGGTGCAATATTCTTAAAAAGAATTATGTACATGTCTCTTTTACCAACATGTCGTTGATCCGAGTAGGACTGAGTTTGAATCCCCTAATTTGAATCTTGTAAATGAAAAAAAAATGTGGTTGGAAGGAGATTAATGTTTAATTTGCTATATATATATAATTATAAACAAAATCAAGTTTCACGCGTATGTCTAATTAAAAAAAAATAGTTGAGACTGAATTTTATTATAAATTTCTTTTTAAGTTAAAAATTTTAGAGTATAAATTATTTTACTTTAAAAATATTTTCCATCAACATTGATTTTAGTAAAAAAAAATCATTTAAAATAAAGTTTATTAATACTTGTTTAGGGTGATTGCAACTTTTTTATTTTCAAATGTAATTTTCAAAATAAAAAGTATTTGACTAAAATGGAGCCAAAATGATTTTTAACTCAATTTCATAAAACACTTTTTTATTCACTTTCAAAATAAAAAATATTGTGAATTTGATTTTTAGTTTTAATTAAAAAAAACACTTTTGTTACATTTCACAGTGACCCTGCTTGCCGTCGCTACCACTACTGCCATCGCCAGCACTATCACCACCACTTCACAAACACATCCATAAACTAATTTTAACAAAATATGAAACTTTCAAAGTGAGTTTATTTTGAAATGAAAATTAAAAAAAATTAAAACTAATTTTTAAAAACTAAAAACTAGTTATAATTTTGAAAATTTTCAAACTTACAACTAAAAATCAGCCCAAACGGATCCTAAGACGTTAATTTATATTTTTCATGCATGCTTCTATTTTTTTTTTTTTGGTCAATGATCAATGCGTTTATCAATTAGAACATTTTAAACATCAAGTGACAATTGCATTAATAAAAATTTGTCAACTTTGGAAACAACTTACGTTCTGTAATGCAATAATGCAGGTGATGATATTTGGACATTCACAAATTTCAAACACCCTATTAGAACACTTCTTGTTTTTTTTTTATCTCTCTTCTTATCATTTTACATCCCCAGTCAAATCAATCATTTATCTATCCTCTCTCCGTATCTCTATCAAGGTATATAGACATCTAAGGGATGTCTGTGAATCATTTTCCAATGCAATATATCCATATCAAACACTAGTTGAGAAATCATATCCAATGAAATATAATTATCACAACAATCTATATCTGCGCATTCCACACCAACATATATATAACAGTATGTTGTTGGTCCATATACGAGCGAGTACTAAATATATTTTCACAATTCATAATCATCGAAAGACATCATGTCTTGCTTTGCAGCTTCTGCAAGCTAAGTCTAATTCATAATCAAATCCAAATATTAATTGTGCAATAATTAAGTCCGTCAGAAATGAAAACCTCAATTAATCAAGGTGCAGTTGTGGATGATTCACGATCTGTTGAGGAGCATGTGGCTGATCCTGGATCTGTAGAAGCTGCAGCAGCATCATCCGTCTTAAGAAGAATGGCTCCAAGCCCTATCTCATTTTCGGGTATGAAGTTGCTCACGTTATCCACCAATACACTCTCTTCTGGTTGCCTTTCACTTCTATACAAACTCAGAAGCTGCTTTTGGAACTTCTCCATTGGTGTCATTTTCATCCGCTTGTTCACCACCGGTGACCGTTTCCTTGAAGGGATTTTGTTCCCAAAATCTGAATTTAATTAAAGCTTCTCATGATTATTACTGACCATAGTTAATGGTTGTACCTTACAAATTTCTATAAAGAGGACGTAGTACAAAATATTCTCATGGATTTAAGAGTTTGATTTTTGGGTACATGAATTAATTTACATGAAATATAAAGAGTGTCTTAATTAAGACATAATTCTTCTTAAAGTGTCTCATTTTTTTTTATCCATAGGAATCAAACATGGTACCGCGGAGTTTACAATAAATCACGCATCTTACTCAACCAATTGAGCTAGACTCCCTCAGTAAAGTGTCTCATTTTGATACACATTTTTTATACGGCGTTAACTACCTTTAAAAATGTCTCTTTATTTTGCAGGACTTATATACGCCGAAATTAATTTCTAGGTTAGATCATTTGCAAAAACTAATTTGTGTGGAAGCAAATAACCTAAAAGCTATAGAAATCCATTCATAATAGAAATGCGATGAAAATGGCTACGTATATGTACCTTGTGGTGATATATGATGGACCTGATCTGGGGTTGACTTATTGCTGTCTCCATCATCACTTGTATTTGAAACATGGTTTGAAAGTTGGTCCTCATTCTCAACATTGAGAATATGGCTTCCACCATTTACATTTTTTAAGTTCTTGGGGAAATAATTGTCAAGGTGTCCTTTTAACTTGTATCGCGATCCACAAGCGTTACACAGCACCGGTTTATCAGCTGGTCCATTACGCCAAAGTGGAGTAGCTGTTCAAATTATTACATACTATGTTAAGAACAAGGGATGTCAATAATTGTCAATGCTAAAGGAAGGAATAAATAGGTCCACATACTTGCGTAGGAACTTCGAAATTCTAAAACACATAAATTAAATAAAAATATTTAAAATTAGATACAAAATGGACATTATTAATTCAAATAAAAATATAAGTAAATTGAAATGAGAAAAAGGGTTTTACACGTGTCATCCAATCATAAATCACTATATATGATAAGTTTGTTGTTTTTTACAAAATTATCTTAAAAGGCATACCAACGATGATTTGTGATTGAATGATAGTATAAAAATGTTTTACATTGTCATTGCATCACCCTTAAATTCAATTGAAATTAGGGTAAAAGAAAAAAAAATTGACAGAAAGGGTAAAAGAAATTTTAAAAATGAAAAATAATTGAGATTTGAAAAAAAAATTAATATTTAAAACTAAAAAAAATAAATCTGACATTTAAAAAAGAATCTCAAAGCAAAAGAAAACTTTGAAAATAATTAATAGTCTGTTAAATAATAGTAAAATTAATTATATGTCATAAATAATAATAAATGATATAATAACATTTTTAAATAGTTTTACACTATTATCCAATCATAAACCGTCATGTATGGTAAGTTTGTTGACTTTTACAAAATTATCTTAAAAGTCATATCAACAATAATTTGTGATTGAATGATAGTGTAAAAATGTTTCACATTGTCAATGCATCACCGTTAAACTCAATTGAAATTAGGGTAAAAGAAATTTTAAAAATGAAAAATTATTTAAGAATATAAATAATTGAGAATTGAAAAAGAGAAAATAAGTGATGCACTGACAGTATAAAAAAGTTTTACACCGTCATCCAATCATAATCCACCATGTATGGTAAGTTTATTGACTTTTATAATAACCATCCTAAAAGTTATACCAACGATGATTTGTGATTGGTTGACAGTGTAAAATAGTTTTATACTGTTAGTGTATCACCATTAATCTCTTTGAAAAAAGAAGAAAGAAAATTTAATATATAAAACTAAAAAAATTAAATCTGACATTTAAAAAAGAATCTCAAAGCAAAAGAAAACTTTAAAAATAATTAATGATGTGTTAAATAATAGTAAAATTAATTATATGTCATAAATAACAATAAATGATATAATAACATTTATGGACAAAATATTAAATGATATATATGAAAGAGAATTGACCAATTTTTCATACTTTTAAGTATTCAAATTGTTTATAAATTAAAAAAATAAGAGGTACTCAAGACTTTTAATTCAAATAACAGCAAAACAGAAAAGTCAATATCACACAAAGAGTGATGCAATAGAAAGAGAGAAAAAATTGACGAAATTTAACTTGTGTTTATTAAAATTCAAGATGGTAGTAATTAGTCAAGTCAAAGTGATGAAAATTACTCATTTATATTTAATAGTAACAGATCTAACATATTTAAACAAAAAAAAAATGAGAATTTGATAATGATCAATTGTATTATTTATGGAGAGAATATCATTAATAATTTTTTTATCAATCTTTTTATGTTAAAATATTAATAATGAGTTTTTTCTCTCTTAATAATTGACGCTCTCATTTCTAAGTTATTTTGTATATTTGTCTTTCTGTAGAAATAATTTATTTCCCTAATACTAATCTAACAAAAATTCCCAACAACCACAAAAAGAGAGGACTTACAATTAATTCTGCAATGAGAACATGGACCTTTTTTCACCATGAGTGAATGCTTTTGTTCGCTAACTAAAACAACTAATGGAAAGAAATATATATTAGAGAGGACCAACTACATGGCCCAAGAATTCAAAATAATTAAAACAATTATATTGAGAGAGAATAGAATGCCAATAGTAAATAATGGGATGGAGAAAATAACATTTAATTAAGTCAATTTTTGTAATTACATGAATATATAAAATTTCAAAATTTTCATATCACTGTGTTTATTTTTACAAGGCTTCATCACTTTATTTGTACCCAAATTACTATGTGGCTATATATTTATATTTTGAAGAAAAGAGAAATTTCAACAAGCTACCTTATTTAGAGTGTATTTTAATATCATGTGAATTTTGGTAAGTAACCTTACATGTGTTGTAAAATTAGATACATTAAAAATTGTTTTCATTAATTAAGGTTGTCAAAACCAACACAAATGGATTTGATTAAACAACCTTAAAAAAATAGGTATGCCAAAAAACCTCACATTGCTTAGGAGTCGAGGAAAAAAGTAGTTTATAAACACTTTCCTCCCTTAACTTACTGAGGTATCTTTTAAGGATAAAATCGTAATGGTCCATCGAGCGTCAAAATGAACAATACCTTGAACACATTGACCCTAACAATGCCGACCGACTTAAGGTCGAAACAATGCTAAACAGTAATACAAGTTTAGGATGTCATTTGACTTGAGGAACTATTCATTTATAACCTTCCAACAATTTTCAACGTCCTTGGAAGTTACGAAGACCTCTACTTGTGTAATGTTGTATTGATGCATGCAACATTCAATAACTAAGGCAACATGTACTTGTTATTACTCAAACTATTGATCAAAGCAACATGTGTGCTGGTCCGAGTGAAACTGGGCTGAGATCTCTTAAGCTAGATCTCGGTTCAAGCCTTATGGATAGAAAAAATGCGGTCGGGAGACCCCATTAAAGGTGGTTAGCCAGGTTTCGCAATGAAGATTAGTCATCGACAAAACCAATGAATACTTCACACCAATAACATGACAACTCCCCCCCCCCCCCCCCCAAAAGCAAACTCAAAAGTTGAATAAGAAATGTAATAATTGTCAATATTTATTAATTAAGTCAAATAAATGTGAGGATATATGTCAAATCAATTCCCCAGTTTCAATAAGAAATGAAATTTGTACTAAATCATTTAAGACTGTCATTAAACAATAGAACTTTAATGATATTTGGATCACTGCAAATCCAATTGAACACATCTTCTATTGCAAATTTTCCCGACCAATAAACTATGTGATCAAAAGAGTAAAAATAAAAATTTGCAAGTAAAATAACTAATATGTTTATGGAACAAACTACAAATAAAAAAGAAGAACAAGATGTGGAAATGGAGAAGGGGAAGAGAGACATACTTGCTGCTTTGCCAAAGAATAGCGTCACGGAGGAAGAATGTTGTTGAAGAAGAAAGAGCCAAACAGTCAAAGGAAGAATGAAGGGAAATGAAGAGCGTTGTCAGGCATATGGGAAAGGAAAAAAGAGGTAATAGTGAGAAAAAGTGAGAGGTAGAGGAAAGGGAGGGATATAGGAAAATGGTATTTAAATAAAGTTATTAGCAAAGGAAAAAGGGAAAGAATAGTAGAGGGTCCACGTTAATAAGAGTGGGGGCAATTGCCCCACAAAGTATTTTTTTTTTACTTAAAACATGTTAAATATTTTTTTTGTTCCCCATAAAAATGTAAGTGTGGCCCTATAAGACATTTTTTTTAATGAGATTATGTATTTTGTAAAATATTATTATATTTTTTTTCTATGGAAATATTATAGACTATTTTTTTGCCCTGACCGAATTTTTTTTTTTTGCATTCGTCACTAGAAAAAGGAGTTATATTTAGCAATAAAAAGAGGTACGTTTAACAATTGCCCATCAATGGCTCACCAAAAATAAGGTGGATGGGTTGATCTAATAAACTGGATTGACATTCCTAACCTATTTTGCTTGGTGGTGGGTTCGCTCGCCAAACAACAAAAAACTAAAGTGAGTTGGCAGGTTAGGTCATAAAAAATAGGACTAGTTCTAAGGTGAACCATCCTCACTAGTTCATTTTTATCCTACACTTTCTCCACTAGATTCATCCTCCATTCTCGGATCTATTCCGTCAGCCACCGCCGGAGGAAATTTCCGACGGCGGCCTTTTTTTTTCTCCTCCGTCTCTCTCTCTCTAACCTAATCTGAATCCCTCCTCAATTCTCTTGGTAAATAGGACAGATTCCCCCATGGCTTCCACACCCAACCCCATGAATCACTTTCTCACTCTAAACACAAACAACATCAGAAACCATGGAATCAACAAAAGGAACACCAATTCTAACATCTCCAACCCCAGAAAAAAGAACATTAACAAAATCAACAATTGGTTAAAAATAAATCATACCTAGAACATAAAGTTTGAAACTTTAACATGGAAACCCAATTGGGTACCACCCAAATCATCCAAGCAAACCAAAATTGAAAGAGATTGAATCAAAACAAGGCATACCCATCAATATGTATACCCATTAACTAGATGGAAGGAAAAAATACTAGATCTTTGATTGAAAGGTCATGAAAATCGTTGGTGAAGACCTGTTCGCCTTGGATCTTTACTAGTGAGGAAGTCATAGTGGCAGATCCACAAGGAAATTGAAGGAGAAGGAATACTAGAAAGATGCTGAAGAATGATTCTATGATGCCAAAGGAACCAAGAAAACAATATAAAGATTTACGATGAGGGAATCGAAGGCATAGCACCGCTGCAACATTTTTTTCTTTTCTTTTCTTTGTGTCATTTGTAGGGATGGAGAGAATATAGGGTTGTCGGCATTAGAGAGATCGCTGGAGAGGAGGGAAGAGATTGCGATGATCAGGGAAACAAATCTGGGAAGGGAAAGAGGGGAAGAAAAAAAAAAGCACCGCCTCCGGAAATCACCTCCAGCGACAACTTACGGTGGTTGACATGAAAATCCGAGAAGGGAGCATGGATTTAATAGGGAAGGTGTACGATAAGATAAATGAAACTAAATGAATCTAATGGTAAATATAAGTGGTCCATCATAGACCACATGAGAGGTCCATTCACCCTATAAGTGGTCAAAAAAATAGTGATAGCAAAGAAAAAATATAAAAAATTAAAAAAACTAAGGCCTATTTGGGGTGGTTGAGAGTTTTTGGTTTTTGGTTTTCAAATACAATTTTCAAAACAAAACATGTTTGACAAAAATGGAGCTAAAATGGTTTTGAACTCATTTTTGAATTGCTTTTTACATTCATTTTCAAAACCAAGAAAAAAGGATTTGTGAATTTGGTTTTTAGTTTTAAAAAAACACACACTCCTTACATTTGACAATGACGATTCTAGCTGCTGCCACCACCACTGTCGTTGTCGCCATTGCCGCCACCATCATTGCCGCCGCCATCGCCATGGGTACCGCTACAACCACCACCACTGCCACCATCATTACCACAACCGTCGCCATCACCATTATCGCCACTGCTGCCACCACCGCCACCGTCGTCGCCATTAGCACCACTGCCACCATTATCACCGCAACCACCGTCATTGCCACTACGACCACCACCATAATGGGCACCACCACCATCGTCGCCATTGGCACCACCACCACTGCCACTGCTGCAACCGCCACTACTACCACCATAACCATCGCCGTTGCCATTGGCACCACCGTCGCCACCACCACCATCGTTACCGCCATCGCCACCACCACCGCTACCACCACTGTTGCTATGGCTGTCACCAGCACACAAAAACACCCTTAAAGTAATTTTAATAGGATAGGAAACTTTCAAAATGAGTTTATTTTGAAACTAAAAATTGGGGAAAAAACTAAAAATAAATTTTAAAAACTAAAATCTGATTTTAAAAAAAAAAAAATTAAATTCAACTAAAAACCACCTCAAACGAAGCCTTAGAAATACAAGCATCATCTAAAATACTTCTAATAAAATCTTGACATAATAAAAAATCATAACTAATCACTAGCATTTCAAAGTAGTTTATCAATTCATCATCAACAAAAGCACAATTCATTGTTCAAAAAGCCAAGATATTAAATAAAATAATAGTTCAAACAATAGTTTAAAGGTTAAATATGTTTTTAGTCTACGCAAATATGATAACATTCCTTATTAGCACCTAAAAAATAATTTGTCTTCTTTTTAGTCTCGTGGGACTCTTGTCTAATCCCACTTGATACTATATGTCTAACTGATGCTCTAGGTATTGTTACAATTAGAAATTGATCTATTTTTTTTTTCTTTTTGTATTCTTTTATTTCTATCCAATAAAAAAAGGTAATCAAGTTAATTACAAAATGTATCTACAAGGATACAAGATATTTCAGTTTAATTCTCGTTTCTTAAACTTAAAATTAAGATTTAACTAATTGATGACAATAGATTAAAAGTAATGAAATAATCCACTGGGGCCGACCTTGTGGTAGAAGGTTGAAATAGTATGCATAAGAACATAGGTTTAAATTTTAGTGCGACCGTTGTACACCAAAAAAGATTAAAAGTAATAAAATAAGTTAGTCATATTATGAAAATTTATCTTAATCATAATTTATTGATATTTCTATGACACATGTTTTATAAATGAAAGTCTCGTTTCTTTATACCATTTTTAAATATGTTTCCAATTAATAATGAGAAAATAGACTATGCATTGATAATGTTTTGAAATGAGATATGAATTAAAATCTAACAAAATTCCCTACAACCATAGAAAGAAAGGACTTACAATTAAGGATAAAACTTAGATACAGTATCTTAGGTACTGTTTTTACTGTTGTCCAATCAAAGTTTAATTTTTACTTTGATAATCTGTATAATTCTTTAATGCAAATCTTTATTATGCAGATTATTGAGGTAGAACTCCAATTCTGATTAGAGAATAGCATAAACAATATATAAAGTATTGTATCTAAGTTTTTTCCTACAATTAATTCTACAATGTGAACATGGACTTTTCTTCACCATGAGTGAATGCTTTTGTTCGCCAACTAAAACAACTCATGGAAAGAAATATATGTAAGTAGAGGATAGGGGTGGAAATAGGCCAGGCCATGCTTGGCTTACTAGCATGAGCCTGGCCTTCATTAAAAATACAAAGTCTGACCTGACCTCTTTACCTATTATAAGCCTTTTTTATAGGCCTACACCTGGCATGTTTAAAAGTCTAGTCTGGTCTGCGAGCTTATTTAGAAGCCTATTTTGTAAATTAATTCCTAAAAATACTATTTAAATCAAATTTAGGAATCATATCTAAATTATTTTCTAAAAAATACTATTTAAATCAAATCCCAATTTATTTTTTCTTAGATATCTAAAAGCAATACTGAAACACTTTATGAACAATGTCAACTAAGATCAATAACAAACATCTAGCAAACAATTTTGCATCATGAATTAATCAACCCAAAAAATGGCTAAAAAAGAATTTATGCATAATAAATTAAAATTAAGCTACTAAATAGGTTACTACAAAAAATATATTTAACCATCATGAATTAAGCAACTACGTCGATGGCTAATAGCTACAAACATTTTGGGGCTTAAATATGTTTTTAGTCCCTCATATGTAGGTCATTATTTTTTTTAGTCCTCCAAATTTGAAATTACTTTTTTTAGTCCCTAGAATTTGAAAAATGCTCTTTTTAGTCTCTCTGTACAGTGTGAGCCAAACGGGGAATAAGAGATTAGCAATTTGTGACAATTTTTTATCGCCAGAGTTTGATTTTCTATTTTAAATTTTAAAGTATGATTTCTGGCAGTTTAAAATAGCCAGAATCAAGTCAATAAAAGAAATTAAAGCGGTTTTTAAAGCAGTTAATGAGTTTTTAATTTTTTTATTGACTTTATAAAGCGGAATTTGAAAAATGTTCTTTTTAGTCCCTCTGCACAGTGTGAGTCAAACGGGGAATAAGAGATTCACAATTTGTGATGATTTTTTATCACCAGAGTTTGATTTTCTATTTTAAATTTTAAAGTATGATTTCTGGCGGTTTAAAATCGCCATAATCAAGTCAATAAAAGAAGGGTTAACTAAGTTTTTAGTCCCTAAACTTTTTTAAAA
Organism: Pueraria montana var. lobata; assembly: GCA_026413185.1. Taxonomy (NCBI): domain Eukaryota; kingdom Viridiplantae; phylum Streptophyta; class Magnoliopsida; order Fabales; family Fabaceae; genus Pueraria; species Pueraria montana. The sequence continues at coordinate 56,979,365 of CM048650.1, read as the reverse complement.
TTCGGTTTTTAGTCCCTAAACTTTTTAAAAATTCAGTTTTTAGTCCCTAAATTAATGAGATTTCAGGGGCTAAAAATCAAATTTTTAAAAAGTTTAGGGACCTTGACCAGTCAAACTAAAGTTTAGGAACTAAAAATCGAATTTTTAAAGCGGTTTTTAACCCATAAAAGAAATTAAAGCGGTTTTTAAAGCAATTAATGAGTTTTTAATTTTTTTATTGACTTGGTTCTGGCAGTTTTTAACCGCCAGAAAATGGTACTTGAAAATATAAAATAGAAAATCAAAATCTGGCGGTCAAAAGTTGTCACAAATTGCGAATCACTTATTCCCCGTTTGGCTCACATTGTGCAAAGGACTAAAAAGAGCATTTTGCAAATTCCAAGGAATAAAAAAAGCAATTTCAAATTTGAAGGACTAAAAAAATAATGACCTACATTTGAGGGACTAAAAACGTATTTTAGCCAACATTTTGGCATCATGAATTACAAAGTCAAGTGTGCGTTAGCTACAGTGTTGTATAAGATGTTGGGCGTTTAAAATTTGAATGAGAAAAATAAACAATAAAGACGAGAGGAGAAGAAGTCGAGGACCAAGAGTATCACCATATAAAGATTTCCAACTTTTAAATAAAAATATTCTTATTAACAAAATTATTATTAATGTATTAAACATAAATATAAATTTTATTGTATATATAATAAATATATAATATTATATTATATATGTATATAAACAAGCTAGCCTATCAGACCTAAAAGACTTTTCTTAAAGCTTAAGCTTGACCTTTTTATGTAAAAAGGCTTTTTAAAAAGCTTAGATTTGGCCTTTTTAATAAACAAGCTGGGCTAGGTAAAGCCTTACGCAAACAGACTGTAGATCCCTGATGGGAGGGCTGGCCTATTTCCACCCCTAGTAGAGGACCATCTTCGTATGGCCTACAAATTGAAAATAATTAAAACAATTATATATATAGAGAGAGAATAGAATGTCAATAGTAAATAATGGGATGGAGAAAGTAACATTTAATAAGTCAATTTTTGTAATTACATGAATATATAAAATTTCAAAATTTTCATATCACTATGTTTGTTTTTGCGAGGCTTCATCACTTTACAAACATGACTTCTCTTTTTTTTTTCTCCTTTTCTCTTTGCAAATGTTAATTTATTTGTACCTAAATTACTCTGTGGCTATATATTTATATTTTGAAAAAAAGACAAATTTCAACAAGCTACCTTATTTGGAGTGTATTTTAATATCATGTGAATTTTGGTAAGTAACCTTATATGTGTTGTAAAATTAGATACATTAAAAATTGTTTTCATTAATTAAGGTTGTCAAAACCAACACAAATGGATTTGATTAAACAACCTTAAAAAAATAGGTATGCCAAAAAACCCTCACATCGCTTAGGAGTCGAGGACAAAAGTAGTTTATAAACACTTTCCTCCCTTAACTTACTGAGGTATCTTTTAAGGACAAAATCGTAACGGTCCATCGAGCATCAAAATGAACAATACCTTGAACGCAATGACCCTAACAATGCCGATCGACTTAAGGTCGAAACAATGTTAAACAGTAATACAAGTTTAAGATGTCATTTGACTTGAGGCACTATTCATTTATAACCTTCCAACAATTTTCAATGTCCTTGCAAGTTGCGAAGACCTCTGCTTGTGTAATGTTGTATTGATGCATGCATGCAACATTCAATAACTAAGGCAACATGTACTTGTTATTGCTCAAACTATTGATCAAAGCAACATGTGTGCAGGTCCTAGTGAAACTGGGTTTAGATCTCTTAAGCAAGATCTCAATTCAAGCCTTATGGATAAAAAAAATGTGGTCAGGAGACCCTATTAAAGGTGGTTGGCCAGGTTTCCCAGTGGAGATTAGTCATCAGCAAAGCCTATGTATACAAGAGATAATTGTGTATATTCTTTCCAAGAGGAGTAGCCTATTTATAGATACAAGAGATAACTGAGAAGTTACAAAAGATAAATAGAAATAAGGAAAGATCATAAAAGATAATACAAAAAAATATGGACAGCCACAAATAGATTATTCATAACACTCCCCCTTGGATGTCCATTATTTAAGAATGTGCCTTATTAAAACCTTACTAGGAAAAACCCTTGTGGGATAAAAACCTAGTGAAGGAAAAAGAGTACATCATCCTTCAATACGTTATCACCTGCCTCATTAAAAAGCTTGTCAGGAAAATCCAATGGAACAAAACCATGGCGAAGGGAAAAAGAGTGCAGAACGTATTTATTTCTCCCCCTCATGTAGACGATCATCTTTAAGATGACGAAATCCATTCTTGTGGGTCAGTTGGTTAAAAGTCTTCCTTGACAATGACTTTGTAAAGAAATCTGCTAGATTCTCACACGAACGAACTTGTTGAACATTTATCTCACCATTCTTTTGGAGATCATGAGTGAAAAAGTAGAATATGCTTTGTTTTATCTCCTTTGATGTATCATTCTTTCAATTGAGCAATACATGTAGTATTGTCTTCACATATGATTGTCGATGCCATTTTTACTAAAGATAAACCACAAGTTTCTCGTACATGTTGAATTGCAAATCTCAACCAAACACATTTGTGACTTGTCTCATGTAAGGCTAAAGTTTCAACATGATTAGAAGATGTTGCTGTTATGGTTTGTTTCATAGACCGCCATGAAATTGATGTACCAACGCATGTAAACAAAATATCCTATTTTTGATATATCATTACGAGGATTTGAAAATATCCTCTAAAATAATGAAGTACATGCTTAACTTCATTCCAATGTCTTCATATAAGTGAAGAACTATATCTTGCTAATATATTTATAGCAAATGCTATATCAGGTCATGTATAATTAGCAAGATATATCACTGCTCCTACAACACTAAGATATGGTACTTCAGGACCAAGTAATTCTTCATCCTTTTCTTAAGGTCTAAAAGGATCTTTACCCACGTCTAAAGACCTTGCAACCATTGGAGTGAATAATGGATGTGATTTGTCCATATAGAACCTTTTAAGCACTTGCACAAAAACACCTTTATTTAAATACTCAATTTGTAATCCCAAGTAGAACTTTGTCCTTGTTAGATCCTTCGTCTCAAACTCTTTCTTTAAGCAATCAATAGCTTTTGGAAGCTCTTCAGGAGTTCCAATGATGTTTATGTCATCTACATAAATAGCAATTATGGCATGGATCTTTTCATAAAAACACAAGGACCAATAGGATCATTTTTATACCCTTCTTTTTATAACCTTCTTTTAACAAATACTCACTGAGACGATTATACCACATGAGTCCTGATTGTTTTAATTCATAGAGAGACTTATTCAATTTTGATTGAGTAATCTTCTCCAGAACTTGCACTTCTGGGCAAATTAAATCCTTCGGGGAGTTTTAAATGTCATTTTCCAAAGAGTCATGGCTGTAACAATATTCATTAGATGTAAATTGAGTCTTTCATGAGCAACCATTAAATATTGAAAAATACTTATGTCCACTACAGGTGGATATGTCTATTTAAAATCAATATTGGGTCTTTGTGAAAACTCTTAAGCAACTAGTTGTGCTTTGTATCTCACAATTTCACCATTATTATTTTGCTTTTGCACAAAAAACCCATTTGTATCCAACTGGTTTTACATCTTCAGGTGTATGGACTACAGGTCCAAAAATAATTCGCTTAGCAAGCGAGTCTAATTCTGCTTCAATAGCATCTTTCCATTTTGGCCAATCATTTCTTTGTCGACAATCTTTATGGACTTTGGTTCTTGATCCTCAATATCATTTATTACATTTAGCGTTATATTATATGCAAACACTTCATCAACGTTGACTTCATTTTGGTTCCATCGTACTCCATTCATGACATAATTTGAGATCTCATTATTTTCACTAATTTCAGGTACCTGAGTTCTTCTGGAACTAAAATATTAATTATGTCAAAAATCTTTTAAAGTTTTCATAACCTCAATTTGGCCATTTAACTTTTCAGCTCATTTTCTCAATTAAGGATTTTTATCTTTGGAATCAACGGGTCTACCACGCTTCATGCGTACCATGCTTCATGTGTGTCTGAGACTCGTTCTGCAATTATATATTGTTCAACATGGACATCAAGTTTTATTGGAGCATTAGCAGTTGGTACATATGATTAAACCACTCTTTTGGCTGAACTTTGTAAATGAATTATCTTTTGAACTTCTGGTTCACATTGTTTTGTTCGAGGATCAAGATGATAATTCATTCAACTAATCTCCTTTTTCCAACTGCTTACTATCTCCCCCTCATGTTGGGAAAACTAATTCAAAATAACAATCGACACACCAAGTCATCTATTGTTGATGATTCAACATATTTTATTACATATGGAGATTCATACCCAACATATATTTCCAACCTTCTTTTAGGACTCATCTTAGTGTGTTATGGTGTAACAATTGGAATATACATCACATCCACAAATTTTCAAATGGGAAATATTAGGTTGCTCACTAAAAATAAATTTCAATGGGGAGAGCTAATTATAACTTGTTGGCATGATGCGAATCAATACTACAACATGCAAGATTGCAAGTCCTCGATAAGATATTGGAAGTTTTGATCTCATGAATAATGGTCTTGCAATCAACTTTAGATGTTTACTAAGTGATTCTGCAAGTCCATCTTGTGTATGAACATATGCTATAAGATGTTCAATATCAATTCCAATAGACATACAATACTCATTAAAAACATGAGATGTAAACTCACCAGCATTATCAAGACGAATTTTCTTAATTGCATAATCAGGAAAATGAGCTCTTAGTCAAATTAATTGAGCTAACAATCTCGCAAACGCCTGGTTGCGAGTTGACAACAAACAAACATGTGACCATCTAGTTGATGCATCAATTAAAACCATGAAATATCTAAATGATCTACATGGTGGGTGTATTGGTCCACAAATATCACCCTGTATCCGTTATAAAAATGAAATGGATCCATTCCTAATTTTCCCGGTGATAGTCTAATTATCAACATTCCTTGGAAACAAATAGTACATGAGAAATCATTGGACTGAAGAATCTTCTAGCTCTTCAATGGGTGTCCACATGAATTTTCAAATATTTTTCGCATCATAATAGACACGATATGGCCCAACCGGTCATGCCAAACAACAAATTTATTTTGATTCGTAAACTTTTGGTTTACGACATTATGCTTTTCCATTATACTAATTTTGCGTAGTACAAACCATAAGAAAATGCATGTAATTTTTTTTTCAATACACAATTAAGTTTCATGATATAAAGATATTTCACATTTCCTTCATTATTTGTTTTAATATGGCATCCATTTAGACAGATATCCTTGAAACTTAATGTTCAACCTTATTCCTCTAAGTAACAATACATTAGCTCTTCTAGAGCCTTCAATTATATTTGTAGTACAAGAAATAGTACTATCATTAATTTCTCGCATTACTAAACAAGAGAAAAATTTATTATTCTTGATAGAAACAAGGAGTATAAATAATCAATGTGAAAATATTGAGTAGAAAAATATATTTGAAAGATAACAATCTTATTAAAATATTTATTGCCTTAGAAGAATTCACATAAGGTCCAATAACATCAAAAACATAAGGAACACGAAACATTCTACTAATCATAAATTCAAGAACATAGTATGAGAGAATTTATTTCTTGACACTCTCATTACCAATGAGGTGATCAATTTTTCACATTATTTTTCCACTTTTGGTGGGAAAAGGGTATTCTTAAAACTTCTTTCATGACCATGTCTACAACCCTGATCACGACCATGGCCCTGACCACAAGATTGTCCATAAGCATAACAATAAGATATTGCTGCATTCACTTTTGGGAATGGAGCAGAGCCAATCAGGCGGACCTTGTGATTTTTCATCAAAAACTCATCGTTTTACTGAGTCATAAGGAGGCAAGAAATTAAAACAAAAATTGTCGAGAAGGGGAGCGCATGGCTAAAGTGTAAAGGTCCACTTCATTAACAATAGATTTTTTTTTCAATCATATTCTAAACAAAATATATAAACCATGGCCATAGTAGAAAAATCTCTCAAATGAAAGTCTCACGTACAGTATATGGAAAAAACTTTTGTATGCTTTCTTTATTTGAACTTACAAAAGCAACAAATATAACTCACACGTAATATGTAATATATGTATTAAAAACGTGTTCAAGACCCATTGCAGCTAAATGTATTTTCACATCTAATAGAGTTTTGATTTTAGAGAGAATGATAATTGTGTATATTCTTTCCAAGAGGAGTAGCCTATTTATAGATACAAGAGATAACTGAGAAGTTACAAAAGATAAATAGAAATAAGGAAAGATCATAAAAAGATAATACAAAAAGATATGGACAGCCACAAATAGATTATTCATAACATAAAAGAAATATTTGAAAAATAAACATATAACATTAGATAAAGAAGTAAACACAGGTTGTTACAGAAATATTAGAGGAAGAAGTGAGTATAAGTAGTTACAGAAATTGCTAAGAGAAATTTTAGAAAAACTTGCAAATATAGATGCATGTTAGGAGAGTGAAGTACACCACTTTATGAGAGGAGAATATTCAAATGAGAGTGAATGTGAGGGATAGTGGAGTAATGAGAGCATAGATAGAATGTTTATATATGTAAGGATATATTTTTTTTATTGATTTATTAACTTCATAGAACGTTTATATATGTAAGGATATATTTTTTTTTATTGATTTATTAACTTATGAAGTTCCTACGCCAGCCCCATACCATTGTTGCCATGGGCACCGCCGCCGCCGCCATCTCTATTGTTGCCGCTATGACCACCACCATAATGGGCACCACCACCGCTGCAGGTGCTGTCGTTACCACCTCCACCACCACCTACACCACTACTGCCACTGTTGTCGTCTTTGTTGCCATCGCCATCACCACCACACATAAACACCCTTAAATAAATTTTAATAGGATATGAAACTTTCAAAATGAGTTTATTTTGAAACTAAAAATTGGAGAAAAAAAATTAAAACTAAAAACTGGTTGTTGTTTTTAAAATTTTTTAAACTCACAACACAACTAAAAATTACCCCAGACAGGACCTTAGAAATACAAGCATTATCTAAAATACTTCTAATAAAATCTTGACATAATAAAAAAAATCATAACTACATCACTAGCATTTCAAAATAGTTTATCAATTCATCATCAACAAAAGAACAATTCACTGTTCAAAAAGCCAAGATATTAAATAAAATAATAGTTCAAACAATATATAGTTTAAAGATTAAATATGTTTTTAGTCCACACAAATATGACAATATTCATTTTTAGCCCCTAAAAAATAATTTGTCTTCTTTTTAGTCTCGTGGGACTCTTGTCTAATCCCACTTGGTATTATATATCTAGCTGATGCTCTAGGTATTGTTACAATTAGAAATTGATCTATTTTTTCTTTCTGTATTTTTTATTTCTATCCAATAAAAAAAGGTAATAATCAAGTTAATTACAAAATGTATCTACAAAAGCTACAAGATATTTCAGTTTAACTCTCGTTTCTTAAACTTAAAATTAACATTTAACTAATTGATGGCAATAGATTAAAAGTAATAAAATAACCCACTAAGGTCAACCTAGTGAAAAAAGGGCTGGAATAATATGCATAAGATCATAAGTTTAAATTTTAGTGTGACTGTTGTACACCAAAAAATATTAAAAGTAATAAAATAAGTTAGTCATATTATGAAAATTTATCTTTGTCCTAATTTATTGATATTTCTATGGCACATGTTTTATAAAGAAAAGTCTCATTTCTTTATACCATTTTAAAGATGTTTCCAATTAATAATGAGAAAAAAGACTAAGCATTAATAGTGAAGCAGTTTTACATTGTCATCCAATAACAAAACATTATGTATAGTAAGTTTATTGACTATTATAATAATTATCTTAAAAGTCATGCATAACTATTTTACACTGTCAATGCATAACTATTAAACTCATTAATAATTATATTAATATTTTAGTCTGTATATCGCATAAGATAAACTTTTATTTTTAGATAACTAACATTTATAATAAATAATTGTTTTTAATATATAAACTGTTTTATAATGAAAATTCATAATGCAAAAATAAAAATATATTTAAATATATAAAATATATTTTGGATTTATAATGAATAATTTAAAAATTATGATATAATATTTTTTAATTATTAATAATTTATTTTAAAAAATTATTGAAATTTTATTTATAGATAAGGATAAAAGATGATTGGTTAAAAGTGATAGGCGATATAACATTGTGGTTTTTCATAATGTATAAAAAGTGATTTAATTAAAATACAAGAGGAATTAAATTTAATTTTTAAGTGTTTAAATAAAGATCAATTAATGAATATAGTCGATAAGTTATATGTTGTTTACATGTTGTTGTGGATTTGATGGTTTTATGAGGCTTGGGCCTAGAAGGTTAGGCTTTTGTTTATGATAGTTGAGAGGGATGTGTTTAGTAAAGGCCTCTAGAAGGAGAGGAAGCCCTTTATGTTCAAAGGCTCTCCAAAACCCCAAAAGATTCAAAACCCATGTTCTCACAAAAACCTCCCTTCACTTTCTCCTTCTTTCCCCAAGCAAGCCAACTCTTTAGAGGTAAAGGAACTTGAAGTGTTGTTCAAAGGATCTCTTCTTCATCTGCTTTTGGGTTTCATGGTTGCTCCTTAGAGTGGTAAGTTCATCCTCTTCCTCATCTTGTTCCCTTTTCTCTTTTCCTTCCCTTGGAGCATTCATGGTGGTCCTTCCTTGACCCAAAGATTACTCCTTTTTCCCTTCCTTCTCCAAAGACCACCATCTTTGGGTTGTGTAGGTAAGAAAAGCTTGTCCTTTGAATTATGGTGTGATTTGTTATTTTAAACTGTTGTTTTTTTACTTTGAATCCTATGAGCTGAATTTATACTTTGATATTTGAGTTTTGGAACCCTTGGGAAGCCATGAAAAGGCTTTATTTTTCATTTTCTTAGTTGTAGAGCCCTAGCTTAAGCAAGTCAGCTCTAGGCGCTTTAGCTAGGGAGCAAATTCAAAAATTCAAACTTATTGCCACCGCTTAAGCGAGCTGTATTGGGCGCTTAAGTTGGCTGTATTGAGCGCTTAAGCGTGCCTCCTTTTTGGGCACATGATGTTTCTATGCTAGCTTAAGCTGCCAGTTATGGCCAAACTTAAGCTAGCTATGTCAGGTGCAATTTTTGAAATCCATGACTTCCCAAGAGTGATCAAAATGAGATCTTGGTTATCTTGGTTAATTGTAGGAGTAATTAGAAAAAGGTTTAAAGCTATTTTAAGTTAATATCATGTGATTAACTTTGTTTTACGAGCTTTCATTTAAATGAGTAAAGTTTATTTATGAGGGTTTTTGGTGTTTTGATGGTAAGAATACATGGTATTGAATGTCTTGGGTCATTGAAATATTGATGGATTCATTAGTGTGATGAACACATGAATGGTGAATCAATGATATGATGAATGTGATATGATTACATGGTTGTTGAGATTATCATATTGATGTTGAGGTGTTTATGTTTTGTTGAGGTGTCTATGATTTGATGAGGTAAATTTATTATTGTTGAGTTGATGATATATGTTGTGGTGAATAAACTTTGCTGTTAAAACTGTCCATGTACATTTCAAAATGAGTTAATTCAGTCCTTTTATAAGATTTTAAGAAAATGGTTGCTTTGGGAGGGAGAGTTACATGCCAGAACTAAGATCCATTCAAACGACCTGGGGGTCTTGCTTAGTGGATATCCTCCCGAGTACCCACCCCTATGTCTTTAACTTCGATTGGCATGTTAGAGTGACAAAATTGAGTTATAAAAGGCTCAATTGACTTATTTAAATGTGAGGGATGTGATGGTTATTGGTGTGATGTATTTGGACCCCTAAGTCAGGCCATTGGAGATGGCGGGTACAGAGGTGACGTATCTAGCTAGGACCGTAGGAGATTACAAATATGATTTGTCGTTGGTATGTTGTATATATGTGCACATTTGTTGTTGTATATGGGTAGGCACGTAAATTGAGGGTGCTCGGTGGGCTCTCAACCTAGTGTTGGGGGTTTTCGTGGTAGCTAATGGGAATGGACCTATAGAATAGATGAGTGGTGAATCCCTATAGATGTAAGACCTTGCAAGCCTTACAAAGGTAAGCTACTACCTACACTTTGTCTATTTCTAATACAACCACACTTCCATCATAGGATCAGCTCAAGGGACTCTCCGAATGGTTAGAAAATGGGACTATGGTAGGTGATAGGGCCTATCGAGACCACTCATACGGTGTCAAAACTCCATGAAGTAAAGTCAGTGTTTGATTATTGAGGTTGGATAATGGCTTCTGGTGTACATCAATTGTGATGATTGAATTATGATGAGGCTTTTTGATAGATGATGTTTAAATTTGATTCATGATAGTTGATGTATTGTGGTGATTGGTTGAGATTATAAGATCCTCTTTGTATGAGTGAAATGCTCTTGTTTTTCTTTCTTTTCAAATGCCAAGTTTTATAATTTGAGAAAACTATAGATATCATTACCTTCCTTTATTTAATTTTTAGTTGTGTTTTACTTATGTTTTCCCTTACGTGTAGCACATGTGATTGTGATGATCTCGAATTACGCATTCAGGAGAGTAGACTACTAGGAGGTTGTGTTCACCTTAGCAGCATTGGAGATGGATCATTCTTTATGAAGCATTGTGGGTAGACGTGCATGGAAGCAAAGACTATGTTTCTTTTATATTGTTTTGTTTATTTATCTACGTATAGAAATGACCAAATTAGGTGTATCTTATGTTTATCTCCCAAGAGTTTTATGTATTTAAAGTTATATCTTCTTTTAAAATGTAAAAGTGCCATGAGGCACTAAGTTTGTTTTAGTTGTGTTTTATATATGAATGGTTTATATTTTGAGTTGTGAGTAACATCTTTTAGTTTTTAAATTTTATGGAAATTCTAAAGAGAAGAGATTTAAAAGAAAATAAAATAAAATATTTTTTGTTAGTTATGTAGGCGGGTCGTTATAGGCGAAATCAATTATCCCCCCCCCCCCCCCCTCTCTCTATAAAGTAGAATAGATATTTTGAGCGAGTGTTTCTAGATGCTTTTCTACAATGAGAGTGTTTTTAGGGATTTTTCTTAACATTTTATCTCTTTCAATTTATCATTTTCAACATCTTTAATTCTAACTTGAATTTCAATATTTATTTTAAAAAATTATCAATAATTAAAAGAGAAAATAGGTGATGCATTGACAATGTAAAAAAATTTTACACTGTCATCCAATTACAACCCACCATGTATGGTAAGTTTGTTAACTTTTACAATAAATACTTAAAAGTCATATCAATGATGATTTGTGATTGATTGACAGTGTAAAATACTTTTATACTGTCAGTACGTTACCATTAAACTCTAATTAAAAATAACATTGTATCACAATATAAATTATTTATCATAAATTTACAGTATAACTTATATGTTCAAAAATATTTATTTGTTATAAATTATAATTATAAAATAATTTATACATTTAAAAATATTTATTTGTTATAAATTTTAGTTATATAAAATAAACATATATCATGATACGCTAAAATACTAGTTAATATCAAATTTCATGCCGATTAATCTACGCATGCACTAGTATACTTATTATAAAAGTTAATGATAATCTGTAATTAGATGATAATATAAAATCTTTTTATACTTTTTTTTATCCATAGAAATTGAAGACACTGCCAAGAAATTTACAACACTCGTGATAATTTTTTTATACTTTGAATACATACACTATTTTGTCAATATTGTAAAAGAGTTAAATGGGTACTCACAGTACAAAACTATTTTAAATATTGTAATATATTAATTTCAAATATGTAAAAAAAAAAGATTAATTTCAAATGTTTGCCAATAAATTGTTTTGATTACCGCCGCCTATCACATTTTTTAATTTTAACGAAAACCCAATCGAAAATTTACTCAATCGTATATTATTTTGAATATACTCCCCCTTGCTCCAATCCAATCTTTTTGGCCTGAATCGCACACTTGGATGCCACCATCAATATTCAATAACCGACGCATAGATGGAAACATTTGATTACCATAAAATCAGTAACAGACTAATCTCAAACAATTGCCAATTATCTTATTTTGATATGATTATGATTATGCTGTTGACGTCTTTCTCATCAGCATAAAATACACCCGCCTCAACTCAAAGCGACAAGCAATTTAACCAAAATCACCATTGAAGACACAATATGATTCCGCTGCCATTCCTCTGTATGGACCTCATTGTAGAAATCTTTGAAACATTGCATTGCTCTATCCCGTTCTGCTCTGGAGAACCCATCATCCACCGCTACCATTGTTCAGCCATCTGAGGTACATTACAGTTACATTATTGGTTCTTGCAATGGATTGATCTGTTCTGTTATTCATCTATTAAATAGCTCTTCAAATAGAAACTACCTATTTTATTCGTGGAACCCAGTTACTAGATTAAGATAAAAAAATTCGCCATCACTCTTAGTCTATGGTCTACGTATTACCAGGTTTGGATTTGGCTATGATAACTTATCAGACACTTACAAGGTGGTAGCAGTCATTTTCAATGTTGACTATGCTGATATTTCATCGGCGGTTGAGGTGAAAGTTTGCAACATAGGTGACGATTGTTGGAGAAATATTCAACATTGGCCTATTTTGCCCATCTATCTCCACAACCAATTCGACTGTGTATATTTGAAGAGCACTCTTAAGGGGTGTATTCAATTAGAATTTTAACAAGACTTTTTTGTATAAAAAAATTCCGTGAATTTTAAAAGATTTTGTAGGAATGTAATGACTTTTAAATTATTTTTAAAAGACTTTTATGATTAAGATTTTGTAGTTTGAATTTTAATGGATTTATAAAATATGAATTCATAAGATTTGAAAGGACTTTATGGACTTACAAGATTTTAAAGGATTCCATAAATTTTTAGAAAACATTTAAAATTACCCGAGTCGATAAAAAAGATAACAAATAAATGATAAGATTTGGATAAAAAAATAAAATCAATACAATTTTTGTCAATCTTTCTCTATCTCTTTCTCTTTTTTTAAAATTGAAAGCAATAGTCTTAATACTAGTAGAAATGTCTTCTAATAGTTTGACTTATTTTTGGTCATGATGAGCTAGAACTCCTTCCATGCTCAGATCTACTGCTCTTATGACAGCTTAATTTTTTAGCGAAAATCTCCGAACCTAAAAGGGAATGGCATTGTGGACTTAGTTAAATGATGTAGGCAGACGGTATGAACGCATCACTGTTAGGATTATATGAAGAGTGTTTGTAGGATTAGAAGAAAGAGATGATTAATTACTCTAGCAATATTACCACCATCAATGAGAAAAAGTATGCGTGATGATGGAAAAAAGAAAAAGTCTGGAATGGAAGAGTAGAAAAATCTTAAGGGTTTACAAAAATTCCAAGAGTTTGGGCATGATTGTTTGATGTGTGTGGTATTTATACATATAACCAAAAAGTCACACAAAATCCATCAAAATCCAATTTACAAAACAATTCATTGAAATCCGTAGAATTTTGAATACTAGATGACTTTTTTTAAGTGGTAAAAAATCTTGATTAAATACCACTGAATTTTATTCTCATGAAAAAAAATCTTGAAAGTCTTGATTGAATACCATAAAATTTTTTTATCTTATTTAAAAATTCTGATTGAATACCACAAGATTTTTTTTTAAAAAAAAAAATCTTTTAAAATCCTTCCAAATCTTAATTGAATACACCCTCTAAATTGGTTGACATTTCACCCCGTCTGGGGATTAATATCTGATTGTTGTTTCACTTGATCTAAGGAAGGAGACATATGTACAATTCTTGTTGCCTCGTAATGAAACAAACCTTAATCCATTGGATCTACAACTGGGGATTTTGAATGATTGTTTCTCTTTCTCTTATAACCACGAGGCCTGTTTTGTTGTATGGCAAATGAAGGAGCATGGAATTGAGAATTCTTGGACTCAATTATTGAGAATCGGTTATCATCGTATTCCAAATTATCGGTTGCTAATAAGGTTCTCCAATATTGCGCTTGACTGAAAATGGTGGTATCCTGATAATGTTAAGATTTGGAAAACATGCAATGTTGTGCAGTCAAAGAGAAAATAAAGTAGAACATGCTAAAATTTCACCCAATATAACATACATATATGATATAGATTACATACCAAGCCTAGTTTCAACTTGTTCGAGTTAATTAAATATTATTCTGTCACTTTGTGAGACTACGAAGATCCAAATTTATTGATCGTTTTGTTACTTAGAAATTTTTGTTTGACTACTTACTTATTGCCTTTGTATACTGTTTTGTTGGATAGTCATCTATTGACTAAACTGAATGGTTGGATCAAAATCTATGATTTGTTGCACTTATTTTAATTTTACAATTATTATAAGTTAAATGGAAATGTATTTATTTCTTGAATTTTTTTATTATTCGGTTGCTCTTCATTTGTATTTCAGAAAAAAAAAATTGTGCATTTTATTCTATGGGTTTGATACCTATTAAGGTAAATCACAAGAAGAACAACATGAGTAAAAGAATGTCAATTTTACTATTATATCCTTTTTACTATTAATTATTTTAATACAAATCATATTATTATTATTATTATTATTATTATTATTATTATTATTATTATTATTATATTATATATATATATATATATATATGAAGAGATGAGTGAGACTCAGGGTTTCGTTTTCACGGCGAATGAAATGGGCGATGGCGGTTCCGGCAAAGAGCCACCAGATGGTGGTGGTGGTGAAAAACAACGTGTTTCCTTTAAGGATATGATGATGGGCAATAAGCCATCTCTGGCACCACGACAAAGAGTGGACTTGATTCAACAAAATTTGGCAAAAATTGTGTTTGAAGATGACAATCCCTTGAAGCCTATGGTTCATATAGCATATTCAATCTTTGAACGGCTATATGTGCGCCATGGCAGGATGCATTGGTGGTGAAACTTCTGGGGAAAAATATTGGTTTCAATGTGATAAAGGACAGACTCTCTAGAATCTGGAAATTGGCAGCAGGGTTTGACATAATGGATATTGACAATAATTTCTATATGGTCAAATTTGATATGGAAGCAGATGCAGACAGAGTGAAAGTAATGGAGGAAGGTCCATGGATGATCTTTGATCATTATCTAACAGTGCAAACATGGACCCCTTGACTTCATATCTCCCATGGCAAAGATTGACAAAACCCTAGTTTGGGTTAGGTTTCCCGGTTTGAACCTTGTCTACTATGACAAAAGCATCTTGCTCGCACTTGCATCTGCCATAGGCAAACCGATTAGGGTTGATTCAAATACCATAGATGTCAAACGAGGGAAATTTGCCTGTGTATGCGTTCAGATAGATTTAAACAGACCTGTGATTGGTAAGGTTTGGTTAAAGAATTTTTGGTACAAAGTTGAATATGAAGGATTGCGCCGTATCTGCTTAACATGCTGGCACTATGGGCATTTGGCTAGGGATTGTCCCAAGGCAGTTCAGGGGAGCAAAATAATACTCTGACACAGGTTCTAGTTGCAACGGCGAAGGAGAAACAACCTATGGTGGTTCTGATGAACAATAATGAAGGCCCCTCTCAAGCGGTTACAAAAGGAAATATCATGGGAAATAATGGAGCAATTATTGTGGGAGATTCAGCCAATCAGGATGATGATCAATTGCATGGTGAGTGGCTCGTTGTCAAGCGACGTTCTCGCAACAAATCGAATAAAAATCAAGATAAGGCAATCAAAGATTCGGGCCCAAAGAATCAGCGAAAATCTAATTTTCATTATGATGATAGGAGAGAGAATCCAAAACATATCAATCATAATATTCAGTCCAAGGATAATGGGGCCCATGCACACGCATAATACACTCCAAACAATAGTGGGAAACAAAAAAATAAACGACCTAGGCGGGATACAGTTTCTAAAGTCAAGCCCAAGCACGATATGCAGAAGAACCTTATTGTGTCAAAGAAAGATTCGTTGATGGAGAAGAATCAATCTGTGCACACAGCAGCTTATAGGGGGACATCTACGACAAAGGACGGGACAATCATTTATGATGCAGGGATGGGGATTAAATCAACGGTCCCTGTGAAAGCAATCTATGTCCATAAATTGTTTATTCTTTATGATGATCAAGACGGTCACAACCAACCTATAGAGATGGCAACAAATAATGGTCAACAGAATGTGGGCCAGGACGAAATGGTTCCCAAAACTCCCTTGGGGACCCAACATGCAGCAACGTAGCACGTGGGGATTCCATGGCCACAATTCCGAATCAGTTTTATGGATTTGTTCAAAAATTTCTCTATTGTGGCATGGAATATTCGTTGGGCCTTGGGAATGTCTTCAAGGCGCCATGTTCGTGATATTGTTTCATACTATCATCCGTCCTTATTCCTGATTTTTGAGACTCGTGGTCTTTTTGCCAGAGTTGAAGATTTTTGGAAAAATTTGGGCTTTCATCCGCTATTTATTCAAGAAGCAGTTGGCCATTCTGGTGGTATATGGGTGTTGTCTTCTGCCCAAAGATCTCTTGCTCCTTAATTCATTCTATGAACCAAGCTATCTCTTTCTCTATTAAAAAAAGAAACGTTACTTGGTTTTGTACAGTAGTTTATGCTTCCCCTATTCCATCCCTCCTGAATCATCTTTGGGAACATCTTGGTGATCTTAGAAACCAAATTCAGGGCTCATGGATGCTTATTGGTGACTTCAATGAAATTCTTCTTCCTTCTGAAGTATCAGGGGGCTCTTTTAATACCTCTCGTGCCACTCAATTTGCAGATCTAATGCATGCCTATGGAATTTTGGACTTGGATTCAGTTGGAGGATTGTTTACTTGGAGAAAGAACATTTAGTCGGGTGGACACGTTAGGAAAAAACTTGACAAGTGCCTGGCAAACTTTGATTGGTGGTTGATAAAAACCCCTTTCCGGATCTCAAATTCAGCATCAATGAAAATTACGAAAACTAAAAATGTGAAGAAAATATAAAGCAGAAAGACAAAAAATGGGATATGACACCACAATCGAAGCTCGATTGATAAGTCTAGGAGGATTCGCCACAAAGAAAGTGTTTCTTTGATAAGAATCTAAAGATTCATCACAAGAACCAAGAGAGAATTCTCTCAATTAGCACAATGCTAATTTCTAAAATAATGATCAAAAGCTTCTTACAAATGTGCTCTAAAGGCCTATATATACTAACACTAATAAAAATGGCCCAAATAACTAAAAAGGCCCAACACAAGTCATAATGGACCCAAACTAAAAGGAAACATCACTAAAAATATAAAAGGTCCAACAATGGCCCAAATTACATAAAATCCTATTTTAAAATTTGGCTCCACTTTAAGCTCTTTTTGTAGCATCTTGGTCCTGTATCATTCCCTCCTTTTTGAAAGAAATTCAACCTCGAATTTAGAGCCAAGGTACCTACAACAAAAAAAACAACACAACACAACATGTTTTAGTTTTGAGAAAATATTAAAAAAGAAAATCCTATCTATATTGAGACTTGAATCCCTTAAAAAGGAAAATATCTTATTATCCATATGCTTATATATCAATCCTCCCGGATCAAATACAAGTCTAAAGAAACCATCATACAACACTAAAATGAAATGCCTAAACATAAAATCCATAACCAAATCAATCCAATGAAAATTATGAACAAGTAATGACATTTTCAAACCAAGAATAGAAAATTTAGATTTTTCCATTTTATGCACAATCCATCTATCAAGACATTTAATTGTTTCATGCTTCATATAATTCCAAAAGAAATGTTCATACATCACTAAACTTTCACTATGAGTTCCTCCAATCAATGAATCATGAAATGAATATTTAGGCACACCAAATGCAACATCTTTAAACATATGCTCTTTATGCCTATAGAACTCATCATTTTCAATTTTCCCATAAACAACAACACACCTAGAGGAAGACTCATCATGATCATACAAGTTCAACTGATGTGCATTAATATCAAATTTCAAGAACTTGGCACCATCACCTAAAACAATATCATGCATGCCAAAAGTAACACGCAATTCACAAGCATTTTGGATTAACACATGGTACATATCAATTAAATCACAAGGTTTAGAGATGGTATAAGCCAAAATTTTCTTCTCTCTATGGTTGCATTTGTCCTCATATGCCTCCACTTCTTCTCCAAATTGTCTTGCCCATTGATCCTTGATGTGCAATTCTTCCTTAGGCATCAAAACAAAAGAATTTATATGGTTAGGTGCACAATCAAGTTTACAAGAAGAATTAAGTTAACAATCCAATTTAGGAAAAGAAATTAGAGTCTTGCAGTCCTCCTTTGAGACCTCATCTTCAATTTCCTTCACATGAAAGACTTCATCATCAAACAAAGTGTTAGAAGAAAAACAAAAACAATCATTTTCCTCTTTATCTTTTGTTTTCTCTTTTTCAATTATTTCTCTTTCTCTCATCTCTTTTTCCTTTTCTCTCAACTCTTTTTCTCTCATTTCTTTCTCTCTTAACTCTTTTTCTCTTATTTCTTTTTCTTGTAACTCTTTTTCTCTCATTTCCTTTTCTCTTTTCTCTTCTTTTCTCCACTTACTTATCTCTTTTGCCATTTCCCTACAAGTCTTATAGATTGGATCACTCTTATCAATAGTAGAAATGTATTTCTCATCATTCTCTTCTTTCTCTTTCTCATGTTTTTCTCTCTTTTTGCTCTTTTCATTCTTTTTGCTTTCTTCTTCCTCTTTTTCTTTTATCTCCCAATTTGGGCATTGATAGGTCATATGCCCCCATCCCTCACACATGGAGCACTTCATAGTACTAGTTTTAATCCTTGAAGATGACCTATCTTTATGCTTTCTCTCTCTATCTCTCTTTTGATTCTTTTCTTCTCCATCCTTATATCCTCCATCACTTCTATGATAAGAAGAATAATACATACCTACACAAAAATGGTTAGCACAAATAATAAAAATATGGACCTCACCACTGAACTAAGTGTTTCACTCAAAACTACTCGTGTTTCTCTCTTTTGAGGCTTTTTCTATAATGTGCACATTTGGCTTTTTCCACTCTTGTTCCTCTTTAGTTCTTGAAAAGAATCTCCAAATTTCAATAACAAAGAACTTTCAATGTGAAAGATGTCACAAATCCAAACTTGACTTAAGAGTCCAATGAAAGGAAAACTCAAAGACAAAACCAAGGATATTTAAAAGACAATCAATAAAAGCTCAAAGAAATGAAAGGGACAACTCAAAATAGAATGCCAAGCAAAGACAAGACTAGAAGACTCAAGAATAAGAGCAACACAAACTAAGAAACTCAATTTTTCAACTTTTTGAAGAATTAGTGTATTCAAGAGAGCTAAAATGGCATAAAAGTGTATGAAAAAGAAAGAATTAAGCAATGGTGTAGAAGGACTTCTTATAGGGTAGACTTTTTTCTTTCCAATGGTATAATTTTTTTTTTTTGAATTTTTTTTTACACTTTGGCCCCTAAACTTTTCATAATTGCACTTGGGCCCTTAAACTTTTTCTTTTTGCACTTTTACCCCAATATTTTCTTTTTTTATCTTAAGTCCTTTTCTTTTGCTAATAAGTCCTCAATTTTTTTAATATTTACGAAAAACACCCAAACTCACTTAATTCAAATTTTTATGAATCAAACACAAGGGTTTGCCAAGTCTTTCAAGAACACACATGAATAATGATGAACATCAAGAACACATGTCTAGACTTTGATTCAAATGAAACAACAAAATAAACTCCACAAAAATGATGCAAGAAATAAAAAAGATGGATGCCAATAGAAATTCAACACAAATTTGAATCAGATTTTAGAAATCACATGAACAGTACCAAAAAGCGATGAACAGTACCCACGATAGTGAACAGTGCCGAATAATGAACAACGTCGTGATCAGAACAGTATCATGATGAATAGTGTCGTGATCAAGGAACAGTACAACGATCGATGAACAATGCCACGATATGGAACAGTATCGCCGGTGAACAATACTGCGATCGGAACAGTACTGTCGATGAACAATGCCGCGATCGATGAACAGTGTCGTCAATGAACAGTACCGCGGTGAAACAGTTCCGAATTGATGCTAAATCTAGCTCTGATTACCAAATGATAAAAACCCATTTCCGGATCTCAAATTCAGCATCAATGAAAATTACGAAAACTAAAAATGTGAAGAAAATATAAAGTGGAAAGACAAAAAATGGGATATGACACCACAATCAAAGCTTGATTGATAAGTCTAGGAGGATTTGTCACAAAGAAAGTGTTTCTTTGATAAGAATCTAAAGATTCATCATAAGAACCAAGAGAGAACCCTCTCAATTAGCACAATGCTAATTTCTAAAATAATGATCAAAAGCTCCTTACAAATGTGTTCTAAAGGTCTATATATACTAACACTAATAAAAATGGCCCAAATAACTAAAAAGGCCCAACACAAGTTATAATGGACCTAAACTAAAAGGAAGCATCACTAAAAATATAAAAGGTCCAACAAATGCCCAAATTACATAAAATCCTATTTTAAAATTTGGCTCCACTTTAAGCTCTTTTTGTAGCATCTTGGTCCTCTATCACTGACTTTTCCTCATGCTCTTCTGGAGGTGCTCCTTTTACATAACTCTCCTTCTCAGTTGTTCTAAATCTAGGAGCAGGAAGGTGAAATCTTTTCACTTTCAGGCAGCCTGGTATCTCATCCAGATTATGCTCCTCTTGTCCAACAAACTTGGGAATCATCTCCCATAAATGTTAATATGAAGCTTGGTCAAGTTCAACAAAAATCCTCCAAATTTAATGAGAAGGTCTTTGGAAATATTTTTAGGAGGAAGCATCACCTTGAGGCAAGAATTAAAGGTGTTCACAAGCAGCTTGATCTTTTTCCTTTTTCCAGTCTTATCATGTTGGAGAGAAAATTGCAAGCGTACTATAATCAGGTACTCCACCAAGAAGAAATGCTCTGGTATCAGAAGTCTAGGGAGCAATGGATTAAATTTGGTAATACAAATTTTACATTTTTCCATACCCAAACGGTGATAAGGAGAAGACAGAACAAGATTTCTGGCCTTGAAATTAACGACACCTGGTGTACTGATGATGAGGTCCTCAAAAAGGAAGCTTTATCATTCTTTAAGAAGCTTTTCCAAACTTCTGAACCTTTCCAACCAGGTAGTCTATAGTTACCCTCCATTCCTCAGGTGGACCAAGACCTCTATGATGCTCTCATTGCACCAATTTCCTTGGAAGATGTCAAACAACAATTTTTTCTATGAGTTCCTACAAGTTACCAGGTGTAGATGGCTTTCAACCTATTTTCTTCAAAACTTTTTGGAATGTGGTTGCTAATGATGTCTGGAGTATGGTAGCCTCTACCTTTTCATCCGAGAACTTTGATACCTCTCTGGCATAAACCCTCATTGTTACTATTCCTAAAGTGTATGCCCCTCTCTCTTTCAAAGATTTTAGACCTATAAGTCTTTGTAATGTCCTTTTTAAGGCTATTTCAAAGGTTTTGGTTAATAGAATCAGGCCCAATCTGGATAAGCTGATTGAACCCCTCTAGAGTAGCTTCATTCCCAAAAGAGGTACTTCTGATAATGCTATGGTTACTCAAGAAACTGTTCACCATATGTTTAAGAAGAAGGGGAAGAAATGTTATGTTATGTTCAAGATTGATTTTGAGAAAGCCAATGACAGGGTAGATTGGAACTTCTTGAGGTTAACGCTGGTAGAATTTGGTTTCCCCCTGAAATTGTGACTCTTATTATGAATTGCACTACCTCCACCTCCTTGTCCCTCAAATGGAATGGTGAGAAGCTTGAGAATTTTGCTCCAAAAAGAGGTCTCAAACAAGGAGACCCTATGTCCCCATATCTTTTTGTTCTATGCATGGAGAAGCTACCTCTTCTTATCCATCAAAAGGTGCAAGAAAATGCTTGGCTGCCGGTCAAAATTGCTCCCAATGCCCCAGGTATATCTCACCTTTTCTTTGCAAATGATTGCTTATTATTTATTGAAGCCAAATCCTCCCCAGTCAAACTTGTCAAAGAAGTCCTTGATACTTTTTGTAAAGCTTCTGGGTTAAAGAATAATATCCAAAAATCAAAGTTCATGACATCCAAGAATATCTCTCATGCCAAGGTTGATAAATTTGCTACTATCTCTCTCTTTAATCATACTCAGCAAATAGGGAAATACTTGGGATTCCCTATGTTGAGGGGGAGGGTTAAAAATGGGGATTTCAACTACATTCTTGAGAAAATCAATTCAAGGTTGGTTGGTTGGAAGATGAAACTGTTGAATAGGGCAGGGAGAGTCACCTTAGCTAAATTAGTTCTCACCTCTATGCCAATTTACACAATGCAAAATCTTTGGGTCCCTGAAGGTACTTACGAGAAGATAGATGCCACGGTGAGAAAATTTATTTGGGGGAATGATTACTACCATTGGGTCAAATGAGAAACACTAACCCTTCCTAAAGCTTGTGGTGGATTGGGGGTTCGCCCAGCTAGAAATATTAATATTTCTCTTATTGGGAAACATATCTGGGACATGGAGCATGAGAAACAGAAGTTGTGGGTCCAAATGCTTGAGGAAAAATATTTAAAGACAGATCTATTATTCATGCAGCATCAATACAGGGAGCATCTTATATCTGGACTTCTATGGTTAAAGCTTTGGATCATCTTAAACTCAGCTTCAAAGTCAGAAGTTGTGGGTCCAAATGCTCGAGGAAAAATATTTAAAAGACAGATATATTATTCATGCACCATCAATACAGGGAGCATCTTATATCCGGACTTCTATGGTTAAAGCTTTAGATCATCTTAAACTCGGCTTCAAAGTCAGAATTGGCAAGGGGAATATATCCTTATGGTATGGCAAATGGCTCCAAGATGACTTTCGTTGTAACTTGGTGTCGTATGTCAATATCCAAGATACCCATCTCCAACTTTGTGATATTTTCCATCAGGGTGCGTGGCATGTTGAGAATTTAGCTACGGTGCTTCCTTCGGAGGTAAAACATGAAATTCGGAATCATATCCTTAATGACAACTTGGATGATATTCTTATTTAGGGCCATTCAGGGAATGGTGTGTATTCATCCTCTTCTGTCTTCAAATGGCTCACCGCCGAGAGTCCATCGCCTAATTCCAATCAAAGTGTGAACTGGTCCTAGGTCTGGAGTCTAAAATTACCAGAAAATATCCTTCACTTTCTCTGGCTCATCATCCATGATAGCCTTCCTACTAACATGTTTCGAGTTTTTAGACATTTGTCTACAAACTCTTTTTGTAACAGGTGCAGCGTTGGAGAGGAGTCTATTATCCACTTATTGCGGGACTGTCCTACTTCCAAACAAATCTGGCGACATCTACAACTGGACAGGAGGATTGATTTCTTTTCAGCGAATCTCCATAGCTGGTTAATAAACAACATAAAGTCTTCAACTGGCGCCTTGTTTACAGCAGCCTGCTGGTCTCTATGGAAGGCGAGGCATGCTCTTATCTTCAACAGCAAATCATGGAACGTGTGGCAGATTATCAACCAAATCCAAACGCTTCATTTGGACATCAAGAGAAGCATGCGTCAGGCCTTGCAACAGCAAAATATTCGTTTGGTTAGATGGGAACTTCCTATATTCCCAGCTATCAAATTGAACATTGATGGTAGCTCATTTGGTAACTCGGGAAAAGCTGGTCTCGGTGGTATTTCTCGGGATCATCTAGGCAATTGGATATTGGAGTTTTCTGGGGCATGTGGAGTTTCAACATATCTTAAGGCTGAGCTCCTTGCAATGTTTCACGGTCTTCAACAGGCATGGAATGATGGATACAGGAATGTTGTTTGTGAATCTGACTCAAAAATGGCTTTGGAACTGGTCAAAAACAACTTGGAAGTTTATCACCCTTATCTACCTTTGGTTAGGAAGATTCAAGATCTTCTAGCTTTGGATTGGAACGTCTGTTTACAGCATACCTTAAGAGAAGCAAATTTTTGTGCAGATTGGCTTGCCAAATATGGGGCCAACCATGAGGATAATTTCCTCCCTTGGATGAATTGTCCTTCTGCTCTAACTCCCCTTATGCTTGCTGATGTAATGGGAGTCTGTCATCTGAGGAGCTAGTTTCTGTTTTCCTTTTTATGCTTTCTGATGTATCAAATATATATATATATATATATATATATATATATATATATATATATATATTATAATATTATTATATCGAACCCACGTAATAGCGTAACACAAATTTTTTTATCTTTTTTATAAAAGAAAAATATATTAGTAAACTATAAAAATTCTCAGAAAAAGATAAAAATGTCTATACAAGATAAAAGCAATTTTTCATTAGGTTAAGTGAGAAGAGAAAAAAAAAAATAGTGAGTATTTTTGTCTTTTACATGTTTTGTACTTGAGACAAAAAGTTATTCCATGATTTAGTAGGTAACAAGATTTTTCATTTTTGTTTTGTGTTATTTCACTTCTTTTGTGTTGTCCACCTTTTTAAAATCAAACGTAGAACAAATAATTTTATACTGTTTTGTCCCTTGAATTTATGCGAATCAAATGGACCTTGTATGTCCTCACAGATTATTAGTAGATTGTCCCGCATCTCCTTAGCTGTTTCGCATTGAGACACCCTAGAGAACTCATCAAAACTCAATGCAAATGTTATTATGTTCTTATCTTTGAGACTATATTGTGCCTTTTTCTTTTCATCCTCAGTCCACTAATTCCGGTGTTTTTCTTTTCTTTCACCAACTATCTCATGAATGGGTACAGGTAACAGGTGGGTCATTTTCAACGACATCCCAAACGGCCAGCCCATCTCACGTTATCTTCTTCATGTGCGAAATCCTTCATAAGAGCTTTGATTATTTTAGAGGTTGATTCGTTGGGCCTTTTATAGGATTATCCTACATATATACTTTGGTACTGTTAGATGGAAATATTACTGGAATCAAAGGATAATGACTTGAACAACTAATACCCTACCTTTTGGCTTCTCAAGGTGATACATCTGCTGGAAAATCATAGGAGAATGACTTGAACAGTTGAACAATTACTACTCTACCTTTTCATTACTGTTATCTAATACTAAATTAATTATTACTAAAAAATAACCAACAAGTGAAAAAACTGTTTATCCTCACGTATAACAAGGATTTGGATCCCTCCAACAACATTGTGCCTGTTTATATAGGCATGTAACTCAACGCAACAAACGTTTAAGCAAAAGTAACACCTGAGTTGCTTTATAAATTCTGCATTGGAAAGCTTAATTCTCACGTTCAACATGATTTGAACGGATTCGCAAACACGCTCATTCTCTTTGGCCTCCCTCCATCCTCTCTATCTCTCTTAATTCCTTTTTTCTATCTCAATTACTTTTCATACTTTCTTCAAATTCTCTATAATATTTTGTCTTTTTATATCAGAGAGCCAGTGCCATAAGAGGCAATCCAATTTCGTGTAACAAACACGTAAGATTGTTCGAAAATGAATTAATTAATACATGTGAATTCGTGCTTTCTTCTCGTACTAATAAGCATTCTCTAACAAATGTTATCCGATTTTCCATCTCATTACATAGAGCAATAAAAAAAATAATCTTTATTTTTTTGGAAGCAACCTCCTTTATACTACCTTCCTTCCTATATATAAGATGGTATTGCCTAATTTACGCATATTAAGAAATTTTGTTAATTTAAGTATTAGCATGAAATTTGTCTTTTCTTGTAATATTTTTCCAAATTTGCCCTTAATATTATTGAGAATATATTCATCTTCTCCAATCTTCATAGGAGAGAGAAAGAGACAATTTATAGTATTTTAGTCAAAAAATAATTAATGTTCAAAATAGTTGAAATGAGGTTTTATAAAAAGGGACAAGAAAATTTCAAAACTATATCTTATAAATAGAGACAAAGGTAGTATTAAAAAAATGAGAAAATAGGTGATGTACTGGTTTTACACCTTCATCCTTTATGTAATTTTTTAATTATATTTTTCTTGAAAATGACTCGTAGCTTTTCTTATTTTAAATTCAAAACTATCTCATCCGAAATATTGTCTGCTTTAGTATTCGATGGCTCGTCACGGTTTTGTCCTTATTAAAAGGCATCTCTGTGGGTTGAGGGAAGATGATGTTTATAAACTACTCTTAGCCTCAACTCCTATCTAATGTGAGATTTTTTAGCAAATCGAAACAAGTCCTCTAGTCAAGGCTAAGGGACAAGAGTAGCCTAGACCCTCCTTCTAGAGTCAATGTTCCAATTTCAAGTCTGTTAATATAGTTAGGATTCACCACATCCAAAGTATTGTGCATTTTGGTGCTCGATGACCCGTCATAGTTTTATCCTTATTAAAAGGCGCCCATTCATCTAAATTTATAAGTAACCGTGACTGCAACGAATTTTAATTTTTAATTTTATCTTAATTACTTATGTATAACTTTTTTTTTAACTTCATCTAAATTTAAAAGTAACTGTGACCACAACGAATTTTTGGTAGTTTTACGATTCATTCCATTGAGCAATCGTTCTGTCAACATAAAGGGAATATGCAAAAGAATTAGCTGATATGGACTGATGAACTTTTTTACTAACCTTTTTTTTTTCGTTCTCTACACACCTTTTCAAACACAGTTCCTAGTCATAATAATAACTCAGCCCACAGTACATCAAAGACTAAAAGGAAAAGTGAAACAAAAAAACCACCCTCTAAATTGGCAAGAAGACCATTCCAATGTCATGACTATAATAATAGTCTTCTTGATGGACTCAAAATATGCTGCTTTTACATGAGCATCATCCAATTGAAGTATCTATTCCTCTATTTCACGTATATGTACATTGGCATCAGCCACTTCTCTGAATTTCAAGCAATGCAAGTTGGTAACAAGCAACTAGAAAAGAAGCACAACACTCTCTTCTGCACCCAATAAAATGAGAAAGAAACACAAATTAGAAAGTGATCAAGACTTTATCAAAAGAAGCAAAGAGTTGAAAATTTGGTAAAGGAAATTAGACCAACAAAAATCCCAGTTGTAGGTTAAAAAAGTGAAAGGTGTGTGTGGGGGTTGGACCTTTTTAGCTTTGGCATAAAGAAGCCCCGGTGAGATCTTGTACAAGTCCTCATCAACGGGTTTTGAAGTTGGCCTTGGCAGTGGAGTTGGGCTGGGTGGTTCACTATCCACATCACTGATCCAATTCTTCAATTTCGTTTCTTTTTCATGCTGGTCAACTACCTTTGCCTGAAATGTCAACAACGCATTAATTTAAGAACCAAAGCAATGCTTGTGCTTTACATAAAGTCATCTTTGAGGCTACGTGTCTCTCTATCCACGAATTCTCATCTAGCAAAGTTATTTCATTTAATAAAAATTTCAATACTTTGGTTAGTTTATAGTTGCATCAATCTTTAGTGCACATGAAAAAAAGAACTTGTTATTGCCCGTGTTAATAATTTCTCACGCTCTGTGACGCGTGGATCTTGGAGGTCATTTAATAATTAGGACTTAGGAGGCCCCATTATAAAGTGGGACCAACCATCCATAGGGGAATCAGAGATAAAGGCAAAATTGCTTTCTATTTCAAGTTTTCAACACTCACAGTCTAACCCCACCGGTATGATTATGATGTTGAATTTCGTTTTCGTGGCCACGTACTTTGATAATTTCATGTGCTTTTCAGGCACTTCACTTCTTTTTAAAAAAAATGAAACTGAAATAACAGTAGTGATTGTGCATCCTAAATAGGATGGATAGGAGTGAAAAGGAAAAAGAGGAATGAAAGAAAATAGAGTTAAAATGAGATAAAAAAAAAAAAAAAAACAGAATAGATGGCTATAATATTTCTTGAAATAATCAATAGAGTAAATAATCTATACTTGTAAATAGTAACTTTTACACAGTCTTTTAAACATAAATTATTATTGTTATTATTATTATATATAGTAAATTTTTAGATTTTTACGATAACTAAATGAAAAATCATATACTAGCAAGTAGAAAAATCCCAAGCACAAGTACGGAAATTCACGAAATAACAACAACACAATAATCCTTAATTCCGGAATCTTGAGATTACACATACGGATATTTTAGTTCTTAATTTTGTAAAATGACTTTTTCCTTGGTTTTTTAACAACAATAAATTACACAATCAACAAAATTAGGGAGTTAGAAATGGATGGAGTTCTTGTTGCAGCAGAGCATTTTGTTTTCTTTATCCAAACATAATCTGCCAAATCAGAATAGATCTATAAAAAAATAGGTTTTGTGAGACATGCATACCCTTCTGCGAGGAACAACGATCATGGCGGGTGTGACAACATTATTCTCGTACAAATCCCCTGTAACATAAAGGTCACGGTCCTCGGATTCAGAGTAACTGCATCGTAGTAAACCAGCTTGCCTCGCTGACTCAAAGCACTGTGTGAAAGGTAGGTTATCGTTCCAATCCCAACTCCCAAATGCTGGCACTTGACTCTTCTTGTAGTAGCATTCCTATTACACATACACACACACACACAAAAATAAAAAAAAATTAGTCAATGTGACATTGATACGAAGTATTACCAGCTTAATCTCCGTCAGAAAATCTGACTGACAGATAACCTAACAGGGCACATTTATCATAGCAGCAAGAAGATGAATTAATTAATGTTGAAGACATAAGAAAAAGACTTACTTCCATTGCAACTGAACTAAGGGAGGAGTAGTGAAGAGTGAGTCTCAAAGAATGGTTTGGAAATGGGATGATCTTTGTTGTGTGTGTAAGCGTGGGTTTGGCAGTGGTTTAAAAAGAGAAGAATGCATGTGGGTTGTGACAGTGTGTGTGAGGTACAAGAAAGAGAGAGAGAGAGAGGGTAAAAGTTTGGGGTGATGGGGTATGAGGTATGGGATCTAAAGCAAAATAAAGTAAATTTTAATTGGAAAGAAACCAGATAACGAAGTTTCACAGTTTCAGACAGAGGGACAGAGAGGTAAGATGCAAGGTGAGGAGGAGAGGTCGAGAAAGTGAAAAGGAGAAGGCAGGTAGGTTGCTTTTGTTATTTGTTATGATGATTCATTTTAAATTCGATCTTCAGCTTTTTTGGTTTTTGACAAGTTCTTCTTCAACTTTTCTTTTTGAGGTCACAAGTTCTTCAATTTTTTTATTTAGGTGGTTGGTATATAGTTTTCACCGTCATTGTTGTTATAATTAGTATTAGTATTTCAAATATTTAACTCGTGAACATTTTGGTATTTTAGAACTTGTATTACTAAATTAATTTCTTAGAGATTAAAAATATCACTATATATTCATTTTTATAAAAGACTAAGGTGTTATGTTTACATCAATGTTTTTAAAATCGGACCGGTCATTGAACCGGTCAAGGCACTGGTTCAAGGTTCAATGGTTCAACCGTGGTTGAACCGGTTGAACCGGTATTAATAAAATAATAATAATAAAATAATTTATAAAATAATATTAAATAAATATAATATCACATAACTTTATAACATTAAAAACTATAATAAAACTTAAAACATCACTTTACAAGGTTTTAACATTCAAAAAATATATAAAAGTTTAATTAAATATATCATAATACTTAAGTTCAAATTTTAATAAAATAAAATAATGTCTATTAACAATAACAAATTTATATTTAGAATAAAGAAAGAAAATGACAAATTAATATAATATAAAATTATCAAAAATCAAGATATAAAAAAATTATAAATTAATGTAAATGAGCAAATTATATGTTTTACAAGAAAATAATAATAATAATTGATAAAATAATTTATATCTATTTGAGATATCTATTAAATATATGTTTTTAATTATTTTTAAAATATTTTATATTAAATTTAAAATTTTAAATGAAAAAATTAAAAATTAAAAAAAAAATACCGGTTCAAACCGGTTTTGGCTACCGATTCTTGACCGGTTTTGGCCCGGTTTGACCAGTTGCCACCGGTTCCGAGTTCCTCCGGTTTTATAGAGTAACCGAACCGGTCACCAGACCGGTCCCCGATCGAACCGGTCTAACCGGCCGGTCCAGTCCAGTTTCGAGAACATTGGTTTACATAGTGCATGCATGTTTGGATGTTAGGTAAGAGAACTCAAAAATATTTTTATTTTTAAAATAACAAATTCTTTTTATTTTGTATATTTGAATTTGAACATGTGCATTGAAATTTCGAAAAACACATTCCCAACTTTTATCTAAAGATAGTCTAAGTTAGGAATTACATTCTTTTTGGGAATTTAATTTAATAGCATGTTTGGAGTCCCATCTTCAACATACATTCAAAAGATAAAATCACCTCAAAAATAAAAAATAAAAAAGAGAAAAGAAAAAGGACACCAATGCAATAGTATTATGTAGCCTTTGAGGACATGCGTCAACCGTAACATATATGGATGTGTTTGGTTTAACGTTAAAATGAACGGACACACATTCCAATGCAAGTTTTATGAGAAGTGAGAATTTAGAACTTTTGATTCAATGACCGTTTGAAAGCATCCAAACGGAAAATCAAACATGCACTATATATACTCTCAACCAAACATGCAATAATTATATAAATTTCTGAATTCCATGACATAAACAAAGAAGGAAGAATTTGTGCATGTTTAAAAGTATATTGTAAACTCAAGTTTGATAAAAAAAAATATTTATTATAATGTGATTTATATTTGAATATTTTTTTAAAAAAATATCTTAATAAAACAAAATTTACTTAAATAATACTAATTAAAAGCACTTTTGCTTGACGTTAGTCATGCAAAAAAAAGAAATCAAAAGTGCCAATGAAAAACTGAATTTTTAAAACAACCTTTATATTGTTTTATGTTGAACTCAGTTTACTAAATTTGAACAAAATACTTTAAGAAAAAAATCAAATATATAACAGCAAACTGAGTTTATTGTGATAAAGGTAAGTTAGAAATGACCCAAGGGTTATCCAAAGTTCAATTTTTTTGAAAATATAAATATTTTTAAACTGTACTTACTGACATTCGAACAATATAAAGACAAGTTAAACCTTTCAAGTTAATTCAGTAATAAAATATTTGAAAGATTAAAATTATGACATAGGTCTTTGAATGATTAATTTAATAATAGTTTAAAAGATTACAATACATGTAATTTTGCAAGAATAAATTATGATTCTCTTTTTCCTTTTTGTCTGTATATACATGTGTGAGGGGGAATATGACCGGAGGACGTAACCTGTCTGTCAGTTTCTGTCTCGTATTAAAATGTTATCTTAAAAAATGACGTTTAAATTTTATATATATATATATATATATTCTTTTTTACATAAACATTATAAAACTCAATTTATTTAGTACAAAGATCCTTTGTGGTTCATTTTTTAAATGCGCCTCTTACAATTATAGATTACTGACTGACAATGATAACTATATATTCATTTTACATCTTACTAGAACAGTGTACGGATGCTTGGCATGGTGAGTGGAAAAAGTGAAAAAAAAAAAAAAAAACCCAATTTCAATATAAATAATAACAATGCAGAATGCAAAGAGAAAAAGAAAGGGCAGGGTAAAAGGTTTGACACAAAATGTTGATATGTGTCAATATAACTATAGATACATTATACTTTATAACTAATTTAAAAGGTTCTCGAAAAAAAAACTAATTTAAAAGGTGGATATTTAATATTTAATTTAATATTTGTAGAATCCAATGATAAACTACGAAGATGCTGATTGTGATTCGTTTTTTTTTTTTTTTATGTGCTGAATATTCATCAACTGGTTAATCTCTATAGAAAAATCTGATTGACTATCTTTAGTAAGATTTTTTCTTCTAATCATGTTTTTTTACGTTTGCAAAATTTTAATTCAAAATCTTATTTAAGATGATCAAACTCAATATCACTCGAATCAAATTTAGTGTGATTCACTTATTTAACTATTACTATAAAAGTATAAATAAACACAATTTAAATAGAACTTTTTGGATATATACTAGTAAGAAAATATGAATTTCTGCTAGTCTCTGAACAAAGCACGAGGAAAGGACCGGGGGTGTAAATTGCGTCTTTTAGTGGCACTCCAAAGGCTCCCATGGCAGTGATGGTTTTAGCTTTATTTCCCCACACGCGTACCCGCATTGAACTTGGTGCTTTGTGCAAATGCATGCTCATTCAGTGCATGTGTGAATGCTCGTGACTCCTTGCTAGTACTCTGCTAGACACATTGGTCCAACAATACGTTAAAAATTTGCAGAGGTCAATTAATAGGTCAACAACTAATTAACAATCCAGATTCCACAGGAAACTTCTTCCATGCTTCAGTGTCTTTTGCTTCATCTACCGTCCATGCATTAAGATCCGTTGATTTATATTAACAAATGTAATGTTCGGTTTTGATTTATGATAGCAACGGTTTCTTTATAGTACAACTTATGAAAAATTACAATTTGATCCTAGCAAAGCAAAGTGGTCTTGAGCCCAAAACCAATGCTTTATGTCAGATTCTAGCGTGTTTTGTTCTACATCATATGTGTTTCTTTGGTTTGATGTCTTGTCTGGGATCTACATTTGCGAGCAAATTTACATCAAAATTGTGAAATAACGCAAAAGCAAGTATTATAAGCTTTGAAATTGACACACATCAGGGACCTCTAACATCCAACTAACATTGGTCGTGTACAATTAATATCAGTGGCGGATTTATGATCTCAGTGGGGATAATTTATTGGTTTAAATATATTTTTAGTTCCTTAAATTTAGAATATTTTTTATTTTGATTCCTCAATTAAAAAATTATTCTTTTTAGTTCTTTAAATTTGTAAAATGTTATTTTTAGTCCCTTAACATAATTTTTTAGGACTAAAAATTTGTTCGTTTAGTTGCTCAAATTCACTCTAAGGGATTGAAAACAATATTCTACAAATTTGAAGGACCAAAAAAAGCAAATTTTTAATTGAGGGACCAAAACCAAAAGTGCCTCAAATTTAAAGGACTAAAAATATATTTAAGCTTAATTTATTTAATAAAATAAAAATTAATAATTATTATCATGAAATAAAATCAAATGTAAAATAGAATGAAATGTCCAGTTGAATATAAAGTAAAGTACTCAATGAATTGAAATAGAATGAAATGTAAAGACAAAATTGACAACAAAGTGGGAAATTGAAGACAATGGGTTCAAATATATAAAAATAGGAGAGATAAAATGCAAAATTTCTACATAAATTTTGAAGTAACTAATGAGTTTTGTTTGAGCTCTACAAGAAACACATCGTCCAATACACTTGTGGTATTGTTATCCTTATACTCAAACTCTATATACCCTTATATGTTTATGGTCCAAACATACAACTGAAACTTGTTCTATAATGAACCATCCAGCACCCAATGCGCTGTTAACAAACAAACATCCAAATGTATTGTGAAAATCAGTGTATAATACACTGTGATCTTTTGAGCATCCAAAAGGGGTTAAATAACTTACACAATGTTTTTATCTAAGCTATAAAGTGTCCACTCTCTATGCTCGTACACTTGATCTTTTTTAGGGTGTTTTCATGTTGAAAAGTTTAGTACCTTTACTCCCTCTTCTTTTTGAAATGACTAATCATTCGAATTCGAAAAGTGTACTGAGACAGGTGACAAAGAAGCATTTCTCTGAAAAGGAATCTTCTTTGTACAAGTAGTGGAGGCATGACCAGAAAAGGAAAGTACTGTTGTCCCCTTCTCTTTCCACCCCAAGCTGACACGTGGTAACGATCACATGATTGTAAGAGAACAGATATTTTCGAAGGCTCCAATCCCCACAACGGATACTTTTTCTTTGAAGCCTATAAATAGAATAGCAAGCACACAGAATCAACAACGAAGCTATCAAGAATTTTCTAAGTGTTGAAACTCTGCTCAAATATCTTGACGATCAACACTGTGAAAAAGAGAGAAAATCATCTGCTCTAATACTAAGAGAAAATCATTTGCTTTGATATCAAATCTCATTGTTTAACAAAGTCTTTATATTCTGTTTACATTGTAACATCTTCTCTGTGAGAGTTATTTAAACTTGTATTCATTCAAATTTTAGTTTGGAAAGCCAGGAATGGCTTAGTGATTAAACAACACTTGGGTACTTTTAATCTCAGGGGGAGATTAAAAGGTGTGCCAGAAGTGGCCTAGAGAATACTTGTTGTAGCCAGAAGTTGCAGGGTAGAATACTTATTTTTGTAATCAGTGATTGATTAGTGGAACCTTTCAAAAGGTTTTTGAAAGAGAATTGGACGTAACTCAGGTTGAGTGAACCAATATAAAAACCAAGTGTTTTTCCTCTTTTAGATTAACTTTTTTCTCTTGTGTTTATCTCTTATACCTTGGACGCACAAGTTATTGCTTTAAAATCTGTCTATGAAAACTATTTTATTTATTAGACGATCTATCAAAATTTAGTTTCAGCAAAACTAAGATTTTTCAACGTCTGGACGATCTCACAAAATCTGTCTTTTGCAAGTTCCATGTCAAATCTGATTTTGAGAAATCTCCATATTTGCGAAAAAGTTTTAAGCTTTATACTAACACACTATTCAACTCTCCTTCTAGTGTGTTCCCTGCATTTCAAAAAAAAAAAAAACACAGAGCATTAACTGTATCTTAAATGTTCTCAGATCTAGCATCTGTCTGCTATCGTTTGTTCCATCAGACGTAGATACAACGCCTTCGTCTGATAACATTTTCAGACGTAACTTTTTAAACTTAATATTTATTTGCATCAATTCAAAATTATTTAGGGACCTAATTCGTCTTATGACTAAACAATCTCTCTCTTTTTGACGATGCCAAACAAATACAAGTTTCAAAAGATGTAACATATAAGATCATAAAGAACTTAAAGATGCTACAGGCTATAATATTATGTATCTTGTTTCAATGAATATCAAAGATGCAAATAAAAGAAAGCTTTTCTGCACAATGTTTGATCAGTAATCAAACGTCTCATCTCATTAAAAGATTTTCACATGATGTGATCTGTTAAGTACATGAGATAAAAATAGGAAGATAAAAACAATAAGACTTAAGAACACTCCACCTTAAACAATGTTTTTTCTTTTATCTTCAAACAATGCTCCCCCTGAGATGATGCATCTTTTATATCTTCACCC
The DNA here is from genome assembly GCA_026413185.1 of Pueraria montana var. lobata. Taxonomy (NCBI): domain Eukaryota; kingdom Viridiplantae; phylum Streptophyta; class Magnoliopsida; order Fabales; family Fabaceae; genus Pueraria; species Pueraria montana. Next base: position 56,944,014 of record CM048650.1, on the reverse strand, counting down.
ATTTTTACTTGTTTTCATCTTCTCCCCTTTTTAATTGTTTTCTCCCCCCCCCCCCCCCCCGCGCGTTTTTTATTCTCCCCATTTTGGCTGGCAAGCAACAAAAAGTTTAAGTTCCAAGAATGGGACCACCAGAGTATGATGAATTAGTATTAGATTAATAGGCATCCAAACCTATATCGCTATAATTGTTCACTAGTTGCAGTCTCCTTACTTCAACCTCAATAGCCTTGCAATCCTCCAAAGATTGGCACAAAGCAAGTCGAGTAGTTGTCAGCTCGTCACATAAAGCTTCAAAGTCATCACAAGTAGGCTGATACTCATACTCATCTAGAATCTCATCAGGATCTTCAATGATAGCAGATTCTGGCCTTGTGAAGACAAAGACTGAGTAGGGCAGACAAACCATGAAAGAATAATTCCTTTCAGACTGATAGTAAAATCTGGTCTTCTAAGGAACAACTTGATTTGTAGGGGAGGTGAATTCTCTAGAGTTGCCACCAATACACATGAAGGTTCATGTGGCATAGGCAAGAAACCCTTCTTAGAATCATGCATATTAAAGCGCCTAATCACTTTGTCAATATATGTACTTTGACTAAGGCCAAGCAGTCTCAGCGACCTATCTCTATAGATCATGATTCCCAACATGTAGGATGCTTCACCTAAGTCTTTCATCTAGAAACAATTCCCTAACCATGTTAACGTGTTGTAATGTAGGGATATCATTTCCGATGAGTAGTATGTCATCCACATACAAGACCAGAAAAGCGATTGTACTCCCACTAACCTTCTTGTAGACACAACCTCATCTTCATTCTTGATGAATCCAAATTGTCTCATAGTCTTATCAAAACGAATATTACAACTTCTAGAAGCTTGCTTTAATCCATAAATGGATCTTTGCAACTTGCATACCTTCTCAACTTCCTTTGGGTCAATAAAACCCTCAGGTTGTGTCATGTACACATCCTCGAGAAGATTCCAGTTAAGGAATGCGGTCTTGACATCTATCTGTCAAATCTCGTAGTTATGGTACATAGCAATAATAAGTAGAATCAGGACAAATTTATTGTTTTTTTAATATTAATAATTTTTTTAATATGCCTCATAATAATTTTTTAATAATAGTAAGATTATGTTTTTTTATTTTTTTTTGTATTTTTTATCTCAATTTCCTTTTTTTCAGTTTTTTTGTTTTGTTTTATTTATTTTATTTAAACTATTTTTGTTATTTTTGTATTGTTCGCCTTTTTATTTTTTTTTATTTTGTAAATCTAATTGAGTTGAAAATTGGGATGAAAAAGAAACAAGAATAAGATGATTCTTTTTCTTTTTTGCTAATTTTAATTTTTTGTTATTTTTGTTTTTCTATTTTATTTTTAAATTTTCTCATTTTTTATTTATATTTACGTTGCTCGGACAAAATTGGGTATCTATAGTTAGATTGAATTAAAATAATTTTAAATATAACTTACTTAAATTAACATTGGACATATCTTTATTTTTTTTTTAAATTTAAATAAGTTAAATTAGAAGAAAAAAAATTATCTTCAAAAAAAATCCTTAAAATAAATTTTACTACTAGTATGGAACCTGTCATGTGGGCCATACGTTCAACTTGATATTATTTTTTTACTTATTTTTTCCTAATTCAATATAAAGGTGTGAAAAGTAGTTTCTTCTTTTCTTTTTTTAATGGCTATCCTTTTAATTTTTTTTCCTTTTGTGGTTGTATGAAATTTTTATTTACAATTACTAAAATTCATTTTTCTCATTTAAATAGGTGAAGAACACTTATAGTAGTAAGTTACATTTGTTTAGTGAATATCATTGTGATCATGAATACCAATAGTTATAAACTACTTATGTTTTTTGTATTTTGTTGTCTAGGTATGATACCTGCTTTTAAGTGAATATTATTTTAGCCTCATTTTGAAATTATGCAAATAATCCTCACTTGTCCATAGTTGATTTTGTGGTTTGACCCTTTTGATGAACTATTAAAAAAGATAAAAAAAAAAAAAAAAAAAACCTCAATCCTCAAGTTCAAGCATAAGATTTGATGGCCTAATTAATTTAATTTTTATTTAAAATATATTTATTGACATAATTTTTATGTGATTCTAAATTAACAATCCTCTAAAAATACAAAAGAATTACTAAAATATTTATATATATTTACCAAAAGATATATATGCATGAAATGAGACAACATTGCATTGGAAAAAAATCATGTAGACAATAATGAATTGTATCAATAATAATAAAACTAAAATAAAAAATATATATATTACTTTTATGTTTCTACCAAAAAAAGGAGATAATTAGTATAAGAAATATGTAAAAATTGTTAATATTTATTGAACATAAAACTTAAGGGGAAAAAACACAATTGATTAAAACACATTCTAAAACAAAAAGTGAACCATATATAAGTTAAGAAATATCACATTACAACAACATTTAAATAAATGGTTAAATATATATTTTTTACTACAAATATATTTATTATTGATATAATATTTAAAATATTAGAACACATTACAATTCAATAACATATTTCAAATATAAGTGTAAATATTTTTATTGTTACTGTAATATTAAAATATTAAAATATGACAACAGTCAAGGTCACATGTTTTCTATAAAAGATTTGATACAAATTTCTGAAGACTTTTCAATGATTGAAATTCATTAGTGTTAAATAATTTAATAGTAAAGATAGAAAACATTAATTACAATCATAAATATTTTTCAATGACTCATTAAACAATGAATTGAAGAATTTGAAAAAGCCTCCCATTTGAAAAAACACATTAAATAATTGGTGAAAATGAAATAAATTAAGTACAATAATGAAGACTTTTCAATGACCCATTAAACAATCAAATTTACTGTAGAAAAAAGTCTTCAAACATTATTTATTTTACTTTATTTAAACAAAAAAATATACTTTTCTTTTCTTTTTTTATCTAATGTTATTATTTAAATATTAAAATTCATTAATATAATACATAAATGCACATATTCAAACATTTGTTATTATAAAAAGTATTATTTTGTTTTGACTTATATTACATAAAAGATTAAAAATAAATATAGTGAAAATAAATTATTTTTATTTTATGCATATGATGTCCTCGTTTTTTTTTCAACCAAAAAAAATCATAAATCGTGAATATCGATAGTTGCAAACTACTTATGTTTTTCGAAAAAAAAATTGCTTAGTATGCTACTTGCTTTTAAGTTTATCATTTTAGCCTCGTTTTGAAATTATGCAAATAATTTTCACTTGTTCATAGTATATTATGTGGTTTGACCATTGTGATGAACTTATTAATAAAGCTAAAAAACCTCAAATCTCAAGTTCAGGCATAGGATTTTTATTTAAATTAAAAATATTTATCGATATGATTTGCATGTGATTCAAGATTAATTAGTATATCATATATTAAATTTGTTAGATCCAAAGACTTTGGACGATGTCCAACTCCTCAAACTTTTGTTTTGATGATAACAAATATGATTAAATTTTGTAGTATTTAATGGATTTTGTTTAAGTATTATAGGAAACACATTGTCCAATACTACTATGGTATTGTATTCTTTATGCTCAAACATCATATAATAAATTAAACATAGCGTCCAAGCATTAATATGGAACTTGTTTTTAAATTAGCAAACCAGCGTCCAACACGTTGTTAACAAACAAGCATCCAAATGCTTTATGAAAACTAGTGTGCACACATTGTGTTCTTTTTGGAGCATCCAACTAAAGCAAACAAAATAACTTATACAATATTTTCTATCTAAGTTGTATAGCGTCCACTATCTTAGTTCGTACACTTAACCTTTTCGAGGATGATTATGTATGTAAAGTTATATTCCTTATTTCCTCATCTTTTCACTATAACATTTCATTTGAATATTCAAAGAGTATACCACAGGAGACAGAAAAGTTTCTCTCTGCAAAAAGCATATGTTCGTACAAGTAGTGGAGGCGCGCTCAGTACTGTTGTCCCCTTTCTCTATCCACCCCAAGCTAACATATGGTAACGGTCAAATGATTGTGAGAGAACGAACATTTCACAAAGGTTCAAATCCCACAACGGATACATTTGCTCTGAATCCTATAAATAGAGGACCCAACACACTGAAGAAATTGCTGGAATAGAACTAAGTGATAAATTTTTCTAAGTGCTGAAACGCTGCCAAAATCGTTGGACGATCTACACTTGAGCTCAAAGAGTTTTCTTCTTAGCTTTGCTAAGTTGTGTTGTAATCTGCTTTATATTGTAATATCCTCTCTGTGAGAGTTAGTTTGATTCATTGTATTTCAAATTGTTGTTTGGAAAGCCAGGAGTGGCTTAGTGATCAAAGAATACTTGGGTGTTCTTTAATCTTAGGGAGAGATTAAAGGTGTGCCAGGAGTGGCCTAGAGAATACTTGTAAAGCCAGAAGTGGCAAGGTAGAATACTTGTTTGTAATCAGTGCTTTGATTAGTGGAATCCTTCAAAAAGTTTTTGAAGGAGAACTGGACATAGCTCAGATTAAGTGAACCAGTATAAACCAAGTGTTTTACTCTATTGCTTTAGCTTAACTTGTTATCTCCTTTGTTTATTTTCTGCACATTGGACGCACAAGTCTTATTCATAAAAACCTTTTGTGAAAACTTTTTAAGCTATTGGACAATTCACTAAAAACATAGTTTCATTATAACTGTGATTTTGAACCATTGGACGGTCTCACAAATCTCTGCATTTTGCAAGTCCCTTGTAAAATCTGAGTTAAGGAACCTTCATACTTGCGGAAAAGATTTTAAGTTTCATCTAACACATTATTCAACCCTCTTCTAGTGTGTTCCTTGCATTTCAAAATTAACCAGTGCAGTAGTGCAAGCTTAAGAGGTGAGTCAGAGGAAACTGTGTATGATCGATGGGTTTAAAACCAACCATAGGAATGAAGGAGTTGATAGAGACCCAATAAGGGTAAAGTCATGAGAGATAAATGAATAGGTTATTTGGGTAGAAGAGACTAACCAACTGTAGAGTCCTTAGAACACTCACTGAGACATTATGTCTCACCCCTTTAAGTTCCACCCTTTTCAGGAAACAGGTGATGACGCGAGTTGTTGGAGCATGGAGCTTTATCATGGAAAATGTAGTTTAGTTATTTTATATTTATATGTATTTTCCTTATGTGTTGTATGATGTAAATGTTACAAGAAATAAGTTGTATTTTAAATAATATATGGAATCAAGTTGTATTTGTATATTTATCTATTAGCTTCCGCACAAGATCGTTATGTAAATGTTTTTAATTTTCACATCTCTAGAAATCTTAAGCGTAGTTAGGGTAAAACCCTTAGGGTGTTACAATTAGGACACTGTTGGGGGGTATATTATTGCTACCATATCCAAAAGCTTGAAACCTAATCCTGCTCATACTCGCAATGATAGTAACAGTGTGTTAGTAATTCTGTTAGTTACCAGCGTAAGTTGATTGGAATGAAATTTAGTCAAATTTATTTCTTATTTTGTTTAGTATTTATTTTTTAATTTGAGAAAACGAAATAGAATTAATTAATTAAAGTTTTGCTTACTTATAAAATAATGCTAATAATAATTTTATTTTTATTTCATATTTTTTAATAATATTTAGGGGTTGTTATGAAGCGATTGGGGTCAGGGATTAGGGGGATCACTCTTGAATAAAAATGAAGTATATGTGGCTATCTTGATACATTTTATATAGGAGTTGAAATAACGAAACGGTTAAAATAGTGAGATGATAGATGTAACCCATCATATTTGGTGACATTGGGTCAAACATTAATAAACAAAAGAAATAATCATAACACTCACAACATATACAAAATGTAACATTGTTAAATGAAAGACATAAATATTCATGAGTCAACACACTACAAACCACCTAGACATTTGCTTTTCCTGCATACACCTTGATCCTCTTCTCTAGATTCCAATATGCCTATGTTTGCAGAAGTATGCATGGTTGAAGTCTTTAGATATTCGCTCCTGAATCCAGCCCTGAATTCATGGTAACAATGGTTCAAGTAGATTCCACACATTGTTTATTTTTTTAAAAATGATAATGATGTTTGGGTGCTCTTACCTATTTTTGATTTCTCAAGGATGCTTCTTTGGCCTTATGTTTTTTACCCTGAAAATGATCATTCAATCCTTTCTCACTTGTAGTAGTAATTTGACATAATGCACAACTCCATTCATGCTTGGGTTTCTTATGCAAACTAATTGAAGAATTGTCACCATCATCAATTGTAGGAGGTGTCATTGCTTTGCGCTTTGAACCATGAAGATGAGTATCTGGCTTAGCCTACAATGGAAGAAACAAAATAATATATGCTCAGCGGCCAATTAAGAGCTTCAACATTCCCTATTTATTAACAACTTCTATTTAGGATGTATGAATAAGATATACATATTGTGATTGCATAACATGGTTCCCAATTTGCTTACTACGTGAAGGTTTGAAAATTTGACTATAGGGAATTTGGATCCTTGAATTTGAAAGTCACTAAACACAACAAAATATTGAAGGGACATTCTCAAACAAGGTGGCAATTTTTAATCAAAAATGAAAAGGGAAAAGCTTTTCACAGTCCAAACGCCACTAAAGAAGAAGTAGGAAAAATAAATAAAATTGAAGACAAAGAGGAAAAAAAAGGGTAAATTAAACATAACACTATGAACTAACCACCATCATCACTTTATCCTTGTTAGTATCATTTATATGCGATTTTTGCGTAAGAGAATCTTTGATTTCAACTTTGGGGGCAAACTGGAAATGTGGCCCACCAAATATGTTGTTGTTATAAACTGGATTGTTCTTTCTTTGCATTGGGATTCCCAATGTTCTCTCAGTCGCCATTTCCCTCCTCACTTCTTCCTCTAGCTCTTGTCGTCGTGCTAATTTCATCTTGTCAGCAAGTATCTGTCTCCTGATTTACTCTTTTTCCCGCTCCCGCCAAATCTGCTCTCTCACTAACTCTCGATTGAATGCTTCATTAGCATTGACTGGCACAGGCATTGGGAAAACTATAGGCGCCCGAACATTATCGGGAAAACCACTTGTCGCAAACTCACATCCTATAAAGTGAATAGTGAATAAAATGTACTCATGTGAGAAAAGTTATGATTTTTTAGACAACAACACAAATGGGTCTCTTGAAAGGAATGTGAAGAAAAGCAAGGGTTACTTTCTAACGAGCGATTAGAGATATATGAATTCATGTAGGCGACGGTGGAAAAAGGGCGCAATGTTGGTGTCATTTGGTTTTGGCCATCACAATATTTGAACTCCATTGAAAAAGTTGAAATGCTAAACAGGGGGAAGGAAAGGTGAGGAGAAAGAAAAATAGTGCCTATGAAACCAGAGACAGTGTGTTTGTGAGTGTGAGTGTGAGTGTGTGTAGTGTTGAGTTTGAAAGTGAGATTAAATAAGCATGAGGAGATAAGGTGTTGTCAACATTCTATCAAATCATGTGGTCAAATCTTGAGAATTACCAAATCTATTAAAGAAAAAGGAAGAAAATTATTAAAGGATTTTCAAATCATGTGGTCAAATTTGGAGCTTGAAAAGGGAAGAAAAAGGAAAAAAAAAAAAAAAAAGAGGATTTTCTTCCAATTTTGAATGAGACCAAAATATATTAAAGATTTGAAATATTTATTGTTTCAAAGTTTTAAACATTAAATATTTATTGACTATACACATTTGATATTATTAAAAAAATTAATGAAGTGAATAACTCACAATGTGGTATTATTATAACTAGTATTTTTTTGTCACCCAATCTTACTAGTATTTTGGCTTGTGGGTTAAATTATATTTTATATTTATAATAAATAATTAAAATGGTGATATAGTATTAATTTTAATTATCATTTAATTTTAAAAATTATTAAATATTAATTTATATAGAGAGATAAAAGAGATAAAGATGAAATAATAATAGTTTGAGATTATTATCTAAAAAAAATACTTGTGTGAAACAAAATAATATTTCACTTAGATCTCTAAAGATTAATTAAAGAATTAATAATAAAATATTTTATTAGAAAGATATAAACTAATTAACAATTTTTAACATTTTCTTTTTAATTTTTTACTTTTTACTCTATCAATTTATTATCAATTTATTTATTATTTCTAATCAATTAAAGGTATTTATTTATAATTATATATATATATATATATATATATAAAGTATAATATTTAATATAAATCTTGACCAATATATGACAATAAAAAAGAAATTAAAAATCTTGAGTATTAAATGAGGGTATTACTTTAATGCATTTACCTTATATATCACATAGAAAATACCATTTATAGTTTATAATATTAAGAAACCTTTACAGATCAAAAAAAATATTAAGAAACCTTTTTTTGTTAAAAAAATATTATTGAAATAATGATAAGAATATATTAGTAAAATATTTTTCATGAAAAATTTCATTTTTATTCTTTGACTATTAGTCTTAACGATAATAGTAAACAAAGTCGTTAATAAAATTTAAATATTTATATAAAGCGAATAGATAAGAAAAAATAAAAGTCAGACTTTATTTGTTGTTAGATTGAATTAAAATAATTTTAAATATAACTTACTTAAATTAACATTGGATGTATCATTAATTTTTTTTAAATTTAAATAAGTTAATTTTGAAAAGAAATTTATCTTTAAAAAAATCTTGAAAATAAATTTTACTACTAGTATGGAACCTGTCACATGGGTCATACGTTCAACTTAATAATATTTTTTTACTTATTTATTTCTAATACAATATAAAGGTGTGAAAGTAGTTTCTTTTTTTTTTTCTTTTTCTAATGGCTATCCTTTAATTTTTTTTCTTTTGTGGTTGTATGAAATTTTTATTTTCCTATTTTTTCAATGACTAAAATTTAAATTTCTCATTTAAATGGGTTAAGAACACTTATAGTAGTAAGTTACATTTGTTTAGTGAATATCATTGTGATCGTGAATACCAATAGTTATAAACTACATATGTTTTTTGTATTTTATTGTCTAAGTATGCTACCTGCTTTTAAGTGAATGTCATAGTGAATATTATTTATATAAAGTGAATAGATAAGAAATACAAAAAAGTTAGACTTTATTTGTTGTTAGTGAATAGTGTAGCAACTAGGGTCGTGGCGGGGCGACAAAAAAATATTTAAAAAACATAGGAGTCGTCACCATAGTTTATCAAGGAAAAGTACGAAAAAAACCTTTAAAAGAAAATGGTCTTAGAAACCAGATTTGGGTTCATGAGTCAATTACACATAGGGAAGGTGTTCGCACCCTACCCCCTCAAAATAAAACAAAGAGTATTTTTGGATATTTTATTTATTATTTTTTTAACAAGAGAATTTTTATTATTAAAAAGAAATTTATTATTATGAAAAAGAGAATTATCATTGCATTTTTTATCTTTTCAATTTATAATTTTTTTTATCTTTTAGCTCGACAGGAGTGGTTCTCTGCTTCTACGTATCTCCAGGTGCAATGGAGAAATCAGAGTTATGTAATTTTTTGTAGAAAATATTTGTGTGTTGATATTTTTAATCGTTTTTATCTTTTTTATTTTTTAATTTTAAAAGTTTTGATGATAACCAAATTAGAAGTACATCCAAGGTTATTATCATTAACTTTTAATGATTTTCGCAATAGCCAAATTAGAAATGCATCCAAAGTGGTTATCACTAAACCTTTATATTTTTATTTATTTTTTAAAATTTTAATATTAAAAGATTTTTGCAATAATCAAGTTGAAAGTGCATTCAAGGTGATTATCGTTAACGTTTTTTATGGGTTTCTATAATAACCAAATTAGAAGTACATCCAAAGTGGTTATCATGATTCCTGGAAATGAATAAAATCTGTTTGGTTGGTCATAAATATTCATGGGAATATTTATATTAATAAAATCAAAGAGTTATGTGATATTTTTACCAGTTATTTTAATTATTTACTGCATTAAATAATCTAATAAGAGTAACGTGATATTTTTACTGTCGTAAAAAAAATTAACTCGGGAAAGTTAGATTCCTCGCCTCCCTCAATGGGAAAGTTTTTGTAGGAAACCTAGATAAAAACATTCCCGGAAACATTTTTCCCAGGAATGTTATTTTTTAAAATTAATATCAAACATGGAAACAATATTCTCAATCTAAGATTCCTAGGAGACCAAAAACTTCTTCCCTACTAAACGCCCCCTTATAGCTTTTGTAGTACTCCCTCCGTTCCAATTTATATGACGTTTAAGATTTTGGCACAGGTATTAAGGAATGCAATTAATTTGTTGAATTTCCTAGAAAACATTAGGTAATTTCTTAATATACCCTTTATCTTTCTAATTAATTACTCATACTACACTACTCCCACTAAGTAATAATTAAGGGTAGTCTTGGAAAAAGATATTTAATGCAACATTGGTTTTGTAAAACGTCATTTATTTTGGAACAAATTTTTTTCTCTAAAATGTCATATAATCTGGAACGGAGGGAGTAGTTGAGTGACAAAAACTTGAATCATATTATTTATTATAAGTATGAAGTACTTAATTTTTTTATGGTTTTGGAAATATTTTTTGTTATCCTTATTATTTTTTTAATAAAGCATTTATTACACACAAATTCAAAACTTTCTGAAAGTCCCATTTTTTACTTTAACGAACCTGTTTTAGTAATTAGGCACACAAAATATGATAAAGAAAGCATTCAATCAGTATTTAGTGTAATGAAATAAAATAAGAAATAAAAAGTAACAATAAAAAAGATAATAACATTCATTTACGTCAAATGGCATATATCACTATAATTATGTACACCTAATTAATCTAAGATAAAAAGTAAATATAATGATGAAAAGAAAAAGAAAAGATCACTCCTAGAAATGTGTGTTTTATCTGCGGATTTTCCTGGGAATTTTTTTCGCAGGAATTTCCTGCAAATTTTGCTGCCAATGTATTCATTTTATGTTTTTTTTTCTTGCGAAATAAAATTTGTAGGAAAATTCCCAAAAAAAAAATTATGTTTCTTGCGAATATTCATGAGAATTTAGATTCGCAGGAAAAAAAAAATAATATTATTTTTATAAATGGCAGGAAAATCGGCATGAGTTTAATTTATTTTTATTTTATCCTCTTCATTCCCAAGTTTTGGAACGAGTGCGTCGTCTATGCATCTTCTGCTCACACCACACTTCTTACTCTAACGTAACCATTTAACATCTCGTTCTTACTTTTCTTATAAATTTCAACTCTACATCTGAAGGGTTCACTCTGATTCTAACGATTCGGTTCCTGAGAGAAGTAGCGACAAGAGTTTCAGAGAAAGCTCACCAATGACGACGGTGATTCCTTTGAGGAGGAGATCAAATCGCGTCGACAAAACCTAGGTCTTTCTCTCTCTCTCTCTCTTATTGCATATTTTTTCCTTATCGATCTCTTTGATTTCATTAGGATTCGGTTTCCTTGTTGAGTTTTCATGTCCACTTTGGTTTCAATTCGATTCACCAAATCCTCTAAATCGCAGGCAAAGTAAACCTCTCTTGTTCATCTCTTACTTTTCTTCATTTCAATTTCAGTTGTGCATCGCCACTTGCATACATTTCTTGATCCGCAGAACCAAATTGTAAGTTTCTCGAGCAAATTTCATGAGTTCTCTAGGGTTCCTCACTTGATTTCACTTTTTGTTGCTCAATGATGTATTTTTTTTTAAAATTATTTGTTTTATAAAATAGTAAATTATCATCGATGCTAATTGCTATGCTCTTTCTATTTTAGAAGTTGCCATTTTCATTTAAAGTGGATTTAATTTGTGATTCCAAAGTTTATTCTCCAAAATCTGCAGGTTGGGCTTTCTTGTGTAATTTCTTTCACATGCTTCATTTGTTGGATCCATGGCAGGCACAACCATCATTAATTGTCTTTGACCTCTCTATGGCTAGTTAGTTTGAGCTTCCTTACCTTTTGGACTTGCTATGTTTTGCTAAAGGACTATGAGAAATTTGCATCAGTGAGACTTGGCTTTCTTGCAGCAGAAAAGCATCGCCCTGATCAATTTTCAGTAAATTGGATTTTCCATCCTTCAATTCTAGAAGATATTATTGTCTATAGAACTGTGGTTGCAGATTGCAGTTTTCTCTCTCTCTCTTTCTCTCTTTTTGTAGAACTAGCTTGAACTGAGATTTATGTTTTATAAATTGTCCTTTTCTTATTATTTACACTTTGTAATGTTATTGGTTCATCTAGATTGCAAAGAAAGTGCAAAGCTCCCAATGTTGATGAATATGAAAGATGGCAAAAAGAGATTAAGGAGACAGAGGCACAGGTGGGGACGTTCGGAATTTGGATCCTTTTCTAAAATATTAGTGTGGCTACCTTTTATACAACATGCTTACTACATTGACTTTCAGGTGAGATGTAGTTCAGAGCATTATACAATGACTGATAGTTATGTTCAATAAATAAATATATCTTTGATAGTTCTGTTCAATAAATAAATATAGTCCTAAATATAAGATAGTTGTTATGGCCTCAAAGCAGGCATGCATTTTCACTCTTGTTATCTTTTCTTATCTTCTTTTGTTTTCAATGATCTCCTGCTATTTCTATTACAAAGATTGAGTACAATGTGATGTTGTAGGAAGCTAAAAAGGAAAGACTTAGGGAAGAATTTGAGGGTGAGATGGAACTTTTGTCTTCAAAAGACAAGCTTGAGACTTATGACTCAAATGTCATTACCCCTGGCACTCCATTTATGGCAGTGCTATCAGTGGCTCTTCAGCATTATATACAGACTAGATTTAACTACAACACTGGCTGGCAGATTACAAAAGGTTGACCTTATCCTATTTATTCATTGCCCCCTTGATCCCTTCAAAATTAGATATTCCTTCCTTGTGGAGTAATCCTGTTTATTTTCTTTTCCCATATTGTAAATATATCTGGTTTTGTGAAGGCAAATGATAGTTTTTTTCATGTAATAAGATATATCTGTTATTGTCAGCGGTTGTGTTGTGTATCATGTCAATTAACTCATCCATCATCACATTAACAGGTAATTAACTCACGCTCTACACTTTCTAATCTAAAGTTTGACCTCCAACACACCTAATCTAGACATGAATAAACTCTCTAATCTCAACACTCACAGGTACTTGTTTCCAAGTACAGAAATCTTCAGTTGCCATGTTTCATCCCTGGAGCAATTCTCCTCAACAAGACTAGGAAAAAAAGCAACGAATTTTAACACTTTATGTTGAATCCAAGGTATATTGGTGTTTCTTTCGTGATATTATGTTACATAAGCATCTAGGTGCTGATTGAATGTTAAAAATTCTACAAGCCGATTAAAGAGCTCAAGGGTGCAATTGGAGATTGGGAAATTGTATAGAGTAAGTTTTTATGATAGATAAGGAAGGAGTGTTCTTATTTTGAGATCTGGAATCCAATGGAGGGTAGGGAAGAAAGGTCTGTATCATATTTTATGTCTGGAAAATTTTAATGGAAATAGAGCAGTAACTACTTGTGCTAGGAAAAGAAAATGGTATCTACTGAAGTTTTATCTTTACACTTCTTGTGAGTTGTAACTTGACAATGGCTTGGGTGATCTAATATCTATATCAAGAACACAGTATGTAATTGTAACTTAATTATATTATTATCAAGTCTAATTATCTCTTTGATACAATAAAGGTGCTGGAGGCTGATATCAACATTGGATATGCAGATAATGTTAACACCCAGGTTGTTAATGGTTATGTTCCATCTTTATTTATTTCCTTGTCGATAGCTATATTGGCTTAACCTCTTAAACGCAAAAGCAGCTACTCTAGATATTCTTGCAACACACTGTATTCCATTAGCAATGTTTGATGATCTAAAGTCATAAACTGTATCACAATTGACTCGTCCCCTAAAACCAACGTCGTTTGGAATGTCCTCTGAACTGAAGTTGATAGCACACTACAATACATGGACATTGAGAGTTAAATAAGAATAAATAATAAATAGGTTAGAAATTTAGCTATCTAGCTAATTCAATTGAATAAAATCCAATAGAGTGTGATCACTATTCTACCAGTGGAGTGCATGGAATCTAACCAAGCCTTTTAAATTCCTACATGTTATGCACACTTGCTCGTAAAACATGCTTAGCCGTATGAGACACATTAATTTCTCCTATTCTAATTGCAACATCAATGTTACCTAATCTACTGTGTAACACCAGTACAAAATGAGAGCAGTGAGTTTAATAATAACAGTTAAGCATATAATAAGGAAATGTTAATAATAACAGTTTAGCATATAATGCAGTCAAAAAAATAGTTTAGCATATAATAAGGAAATGTTAAAACCAACAATGAAGAAGGAGGATGGTGGAATGGGATTTAGGCATCTTCATGCTTTTAATTTGTCCATGCTAGGGAAGCAAGGTTGGAAATTCTTGACCAACCAAGATACTATAGTTTCTAAAATCTTCAAAGCAAAATATTTTCCAAATGGGAATTTTCTAGATGCTCAATTGGGGCACAATCCTAGCTATGTTTGGCATAGTATCTATGCTTCACGGGTAGTGGTGAATGAAGGTAGAAGATGGAGAATTGGTGATGGGAACATGATTCAAGTTTGGAGTGAACCATGGCTAAGATCAAGTGAAAATCCTTACATTTCATCTTTGCCTCATTTCGGCTTAGAAAACCTCACTGTAAGCTCTCTAATTGATCATGACACCAATTCGTGGAGACAGGACATTCTTGTTCAATTATTCAGCCAGCCAGATATTCAGGAAATTCAAAGAATTCCTTTGCTCAACACTTCAACTCCAAATCAACTTCTTTGGAAATATACTAGCAACGGTGAGTACTCAGTTCGGTCAGCATACCATTGCCTCATGAACACCATTATTCAAAATGATCATCTCAAGGAGGAGGGAGACTGGATGCAGATTTGGAATTTACATGTTCCACCTAAGATAAAGCACTTTTTATGGAGAATTTTGAGAGGATGTTTACCTACAAGGATTCGGGTGCAGACTAAAGGAATTAATTGCTCAAATGAATGTTCTTTATGTTCAATGGGACTTGAAAATGATTGGCACTTGTTCTTTGGTTGTGACCATGCACGAACCATATGGCAAGCTGTTGGACTTTGGATTGTTATTCAAGATAAAGTTGAATCGGCAGAGGGCATTAGAGAGCTGTTGTTTGAACTCCTGGCATGTCTTCAATCTGATCTCAAGGAAAAATTGGCCATTATTTTATAGACAATTTGGACTAGGAGAAATCAAAAGATCTGGGAGTCATTAGAGCTACAACCTCACATATCTATTTCATTGTCCAATCAGTACCTTTTGGAATGGAAGCATGCTAAGAAAAGTTTTTTGCAGAATCCAAATCAGCCAATCAACCAAACTGCTCAATGATGGACTCCTCCAGATGCAGGTTCGCTTAAAATAAATATTGATGCTGCAGTTTTTACAAATGACAATTGCTTTGGTGTTGGCATATGTATCCGAGATCATCTTGGTGGATTCATAAAGGCAAAGACGCATTGGAAGCAAGGAGTTCCAGAGCCACAGGAAGCAGAGGCATGGGGTTTACTTCAAGGACTACTTTGGATTCAAGAACTAGGTTATCAGAACATGATTTTTGAGGTTGACTGCAAGACGGTGGTGGATAATTTAAATTGCTGCAACAACAAGAATACTGATGTGCAGATAATTCTCTCTAGATGTTATGAAATTTTGCAAACTATTCCAAACTCATTGGTGAGTTTTGTGAGGAGGCAAGCTAAGAATGTTACTCACAAATTGGCTAGAGCGTCATTGTCTTTTGCTAGCATCCATGTCTTTAATTATATTCCAGGTTGTATTCAATATGCTATTTTGAATGAAATGAAATAGATATCTTTCTGTAAAAAAAAAAGGAACCAACATATAAATAATTTTTTTTTATATAAAATTTAAGTAACAGATTGGTTCTATAATTATCGTTTATATTATAATTGGAACACCCAATGACGTCGATTCAAGTGAGGCATATATAGCTTGCAAAGATAGTGATTACATTGAACATTGTTTACGCAGGAAAGACCCATTAATGAAATATATTGTGTGTATAATTAATTAATATTTATTAATATTTCATAATTAAATTAAATAATATTGTTAAAAAATAATATTAATATAAAAAATCTAGAATAAATAATAAATTAATATTATGGCAGATTTAAAAATTATTTATTATATTTTTTAAATTTGCAAAAAGATTACCTGCGGAATTTTCTGCGGATTTCAAATCTGCAGAAAACTTACCTGCGGAATTTCTTGCGGATTCAGAAAACTTACTTGCGGAATTTCTTGCGGATTCAAAATCCGCAGGAAAATTACTTTTTTTTGCAGGAAAATCCATAGTAAATTCCTGCGATTTTAAAATTCGCAGGATAGTAGTTATCCACGAAGGAATTACCTGCGGATTTTTATCTGCAGGAAAATCCGCACATAATAGGGAAAATTCTAGTAGTGGATGCACATGAGAAGGTAAGAAACACTCAGGAACTCGTAACAAGTATCATCAAGCATATGTAAACCGAGAAGCTATTTACGTTGTGTTTGCAAAGCCCAACTTACAGCAACATTGAAGAAGCAAAAAACCAGAAGCAAAGTCATAATAAATAATAACCACGTAAACACACAAACAGAACCTCATATTGTGCATGGTCCCGTGGCTTAATGATGGCTAACACAGGCGTGGGATGGTGCTCAGTTGCAACCCAAACTGTGTTTGTTCTTACTCCACACTAGTTTGTGGGGGATATTAAGAGCAAGAGTTAGTTAGTCTCTTATATTTTTTTCCCCTGCATGTATCCTCCTTTACAAAAAAAAATATTGATCGAGTTATTCTCGGACATTAAATATAGATACCTCTCTCAATAGGAATTTGTTCGGTAGGCTCGAGTCACATTCGGTTCGTAGGCGAGGACATGGTCTGGATCGATGGTTCAAGGTTGAATCTGCCAGTGGAGCACAACGGCGACAGTTCTCAGCAATGGAGGTGGAGCACCTGCAAGCACTCCGACGCCCAAGTCAGTGAGAATAAGAGGTGAAGAGTATAGAATGAGAGTGAGAACCGTTTGATACCTGAAACCTACTTATGTAGTCGAGTTTAGGCGGCAAAATTAGTTAGGAGGTTGGGGTCATACGTCCTACGTGACCCACGTGGGGGTCACGCATCTTGTGTGACACATGTGGGGGGTCACGCGTCCTACGCATGCCCCCTTGTCGGTGTAGCCAATTCGAGGTTATCGGCCTGGCATGTTGGAGCATTTTTTATAGACAGTCGACCATAAGATCCCGGTTTGAGAATCGAGTTAGCGTAGCCTTTTGGACCAAGAACCGGGTCCAAAAAGCTACTCCAGAACAAAATTCAAATCTTAATTCACTGCATTGTAAGGTTTTAGTCCCTTCCGTTCAAACCCGTCGGTAGTTAGTCCTTTATATTTAATTACGAGCAGGGCCGGCCCAAAGGTAAAGTAACTAAAGCTCAAGCTTTATGCCCACCAACAAAAAAAAAATCCTATTAGGTTTTATAAAACAAAAAGGCCTCATGTTGGCAAAAAGTCCACGTATATTGGAAAAAAAAAACTATATAACTATCTTATTTAAAGTAAAACGTTTCTCTTAAAATTTGTTTTAGGCCTCACTCACCATTGGGTCGGCCATGATTACGAGCAACTGAATGTTAATTGTTACTTATTCGTTTGTTACTCTCTTGTATCGTATACATATTTGTTTCTTATTATATTGCATAAGATCATTCATTCATTAGTTGAATACTGAAGCACATTGTGCTGATCTTTTATACACAAACAGAGACTGTCGTATATTTTTTATACTCCTGTAGAGCTCGTACTACACAAGTTTTGTAGGAGCCATCTAGTGAATTTTTTTTTTTTGTTACAGTCCAGTGAATGTGTTTAACTGGGTTGAAGAAAAAGAGACCACTATGAAATTGGGTTTTCAATTTCTCATTGAGTGAAATCGAGTTTAGATGGATTGAAGAAAAACCACATAAAATGGTAGAGAGAGAGTGAGAGCAATATCTCATTGACTCATTGAGTGAAATCAGATTTTCAATTTGTAATTAAGATTGTAAGAGAAAAAGAATAGTGAAGCGACCAAACAAGCCAATAAAATAAAACGGTGAGAAGGGGGCCCGTGAAGAAAGCCAAAATTACTGGGCATTAGACTGGCCACCTCAGTTTGTGTATTTCGTACGAATTTTTCTTCGTACTATTAAGCTTTTTCCTTCAATTAGTTAAATAACATCTTGAGCATATTCTAAAAGCAAAACAGATCGTAATACATGGAAGATTATTTTCGTTTCTAACGCCATGATTCTTTTACATTAAATATGTTGGGTGTCATACTTAATTTTCCAATTAATTGTTAGAGAGTTTTTTGACCAAAAGTGCTACTCACACTAACAAATTCAAACACACCACCAGTCTCAAATGTTTAAATACATAGACTTACAATAATGTATACAAGCAAGCAGAAGAAAAAAGAAGTACAAAAAATAGAGTACAATTATTTTCTTTTTTCTCAATAGGTCATCTGAAGAAAAAAGATTATAACACACCAACAAAGAGAGCACACTCATAGAAGCTTAGCAATTATCTGGAGGAGTAAGATTGCACTTAGCAGGAAGTGAAGTAGCAAGAGTTGGATCAATTCCAAGAAAAGGTAACTCAGATGAATTCTTGTAAGAGCAAAGGCATTTCAAGTCAGCACCAGCCAGAGCCTTGCAGCACTCAGGGGATGGATCAACTGGGTTTGGTGGAGTCACTGATGGCTTGCAAGCCTCCAATCCATCTTCATCCATTTTACAGAGACTAACACCTTTGGACCCTTTCCACATAGAAGAAGCCATCACCACCACCATCATTAGCGCCACAAACTTCTTTTGTTCCATCTTTGATCAGCACAATGTACCACTGATCTCTCTTTGAAACTCAATGAAATTAAGTTTGATGACTTGTGGTGGGTGTTGCCTATTTTGTGGATCTATGATTTTGTAACTTCATTATAAATAAAGGAGGAGCTCTAAAATTGACCACATGTTATGGACCCGTGAACAAGAATTGGCAGCATGTGGAGTCACGGGTACAATTCTTGTGCCATTTTTATTATTACTATATTATAGTTATAGTACGTAGGATTTCTAATCATACATTGGTCGTGGAATTTTCATGAGGGGTCACAATTTTCAATAATAGTCTCCATCCAATGAAATTTCATGTTTCGATATAGAGTCATAATTCAGAGGCAATGGAGGGAATCAAAAGCCAAATTACTATTTCTTCTTAAAAGGTTAAATTACACTTAAAAAATTCTTTTATTAACAAAAAAAATTATCGCGCCTAGAATTGTCATCGTTATTATTATAGACTTTATCTAATAAAAATTTAAGTGTTAATATAAACATTGAGGGTCTACACTAACATATGTTTTGATAATATATATTAGTATTTTATACCAATAGAATTTTTTGTTAATATAGTATATCATACTGTTAATGTTGGCCCTAATGTTTATATAACACGTTAATTTTTATAGATAAATTTTATATACTAATAAAAGTAATCTTAACGCTTGATAATTTTTGTTTGTTAGTAAATAACAATTTTTTAGTATAATTAGGTGATGTAATATGTGATCTCATTTAATTTTTTGTGCCCACCTTTTATGCTTAAAGCATCATTGAACTCTTAACTATTTGATGATAAAGGTTTTTTTTTTTTTTATCCGTAGGAATCGAACACGGTACCGGGAGGTTTACAATAACTCACGCACCCTGCTCAACCAACTGAGCTAGACTTCCCCCGGTATTTGATGATAAAGGTTCTAATGAATAATATGTTATTAACATTTTTAAAATTTTAAAACCCCGATGGTTTGTGGATAAAGATCATGTCTATCATCATGAACGAGAATTTTTAACTAAAGGACTCTTGAAAAATTACTTTTTTGAACTTTAAATAAAATTGAACATTATAAAATTGTTGAGCCCAAATTTAACATATGAAATGTCGGTAAGAAAGCGTGTACAGGTATTTATTTAGAGAGGAATGCTAACAACATTATTTCTAACATACCTTATTGACACTTTTTTATTATGAAATATTAATTAAAATTTATTAGAAATTATAAAATTATAGGCAAGACTTATTAAATAAATAGTAAGACCTTGTGATTTCTAATAAATTTAATCAATAATGAAGAATATGTTTAAAAAAAGTGTATTTCTCTTATTTAAAATTATCTCTTGCAGTTCCAGACATGAAATCACCACATCCTTTGGATTTAAGTGGCATCTAATCATGTCTAGGAGCTAGTAAAAACATTTCTTGAGGTCAGAAGTAGAATTGTAGCACTTTGTTTCTATTATGTTGTGTGGACCTGAGTGGCGTAGGCTTTTTCTTCCAAGTGAATATTTTGATTTTATATTTGTGGACGAGAGTAACTCCCATCACGAGCGAATTTTGTTGTGAGCAGGCCAGTCTGTTTTAGTCGTGGAATGCTGACTCAAGGTACATGACCACATTTTGGTATAGATGTTATTTTATAAAAATTAATTTTACTACAATGTAATTGTAAAATTTTTATCATTGAATTATGAATTGACATATTTTTTATTTGAACTCTTTTAATTAAAGTCAAGTTCCAATATGTAAAATGCCCTCACCAACATGGTGTAACATGATTAGTAGATAATTTTGTTCCTTAATTAAGCATGTGGTTAGATGTTTGATCCTCAAATATGTGTATATGAAAAATATCATTGAGAAAAATCGACCTCTTAAATAATTTTAGTATCCGAAAAGATTAGTCCTTAACTTTCAGCAAAACTTACCTTGAGTTCACTCACAAAATATATATAAAATGCTCCTCGTGTAATCTTATTATAGAAGAAGAAAACTCATGAGTTTAATGATATTTCCAAAATAATGCATAATATTTTTTTTACCACTAAATAGATATGAAATTGTAAATCAATAGATACTTAATTTAATAAAAATAAAAAACATGTTAATTATAAAATAACATAAAAAGCTCAACAGATGAAGAAGAATATAATTAATCAGCTGTCAAAAAAAAGAATATAATTAATCAACAATGTGTATTATACAAAATACTAGAAATATTTATCTAGTTCTAGAGAATAAGGAAATAGACATTACAATAATAATAATAATAATAATAATAATAATAATAATAATAATAATAATAATAATAATAATAAATGGCTTCCTGTGATATTTTGTAGACATTCACCCAAAACAAAAATATGCTAGCCAGGTGTAAGTTTCCTCATAATTAAATCCCAATCAAATAATGTCTTCTTGTAATATTTTGTAGACATTCTCCCCTTAAAACATACTAGGGTAAGAGCAACCCATGCAAATAATTAATGGCTTCAATAATGCCTTCTTTGTAATATTTTGTAGACATTAAAAAAATAATAGTTTCTTGTGATATTTTGTTGACATCTACATCAACTCATGGGTTGTTATCTTCTTCAACTTTCTTCCACCATCACCCAAAACCTCCGCCATCTCAACATTCTCCACCACATCACCGCACCGGCCTCACCACAAGCCAACCAAACCGCTAACGCACTAGATTTCATATTAGTGACGAACCACCAATTTCAACACACAAAAGTATGAGAGAGAAAACTAGAGACAGAGAGTGGGGGGGGGGGGGTCGAGGGTATGGCGAAAGGAAACACTGGAACGAAAATGTTTCTACTTTTTTCTTCTCAAGATTTTCGGAGGATCATCATGAATATGAAATGTGGAGTATTTTTCAGAGATGGGGAAGGGTCTGCGAAATTTTTATTGCCAAAAGGAGGAATATAGGAGGTCATAGATATGGGTTCGATAGATTTCTGGGGGTGAGGAACGAGAAGGAGCTGGAACATCAACTTGACAATATCATAATTGGCAATATTAAACTATACGCAAACATCACAAAATACAGACGCCAGAAACAAGGAAATGAAAACGTAAGGCAACAAGGTTTGAGAAAAGGACAAGAAGGCCAGGCGGTAAAAGGAAATCAACATGCTCAAAAAAAGGGGAATGATGGGAAACCTGTGGAAACCAATGGGTCATATTTACAAGCGGCAATGAAAGGATGGAAGAAAGCTAATACTAAGTGGCAGGTAAAACAGAATGGAGGAAAAGGGAGTAAAACGGAGGGATGGAGAGGTTTAGATATCAAGGTGAACGCTGAGGATAAGGAGTGGTTGGAGAACTGTTGGGTGGGGAGACTGTCAGATCTAAAAATGTATAACAAAGTTCAAGAAACTTATATGTTAGCAGGAACCAAGGAGGTGAGAATGAGATATATTGGAGGGGATATGGTGTTGATTACGAGCGTCGATGAACAGGATGTGAAGGACATGATTAGTTCGAAAGGAGGAGAAACTACAACCATCTTTAGTTCTATAGAGTAGAGAAATGGAATCCCGAGATCAGCACTGGAAATAGATTGTCTTGGCTCAGATGTACTGGGGTTCCTCTCCATGTTTGGAACAAAGAGTGTTTTTCAAAGTTGGTTGGTGTTGTTGGAAGTTTGGTGGACTTAGATGACGAAACTGAAAACATGAGTAAATTGGAGTTTGCGAGACTATTGGTATTTTTAGCATCCCCTGAACCAATAGTATATCACTCGAAAGTCAGGATCAATGGAGTGGTGCATGATATTAGATTATTGGAAGAAGTTGTAACACAAGTGAACTGCTGCAGCTGTAGACTTTGGCGACAAAATAACTCTGTGGAAGATGAACAATCAAGACCATCTGAAATGGGGTTCGATTGTGACTCATCATTCTCAGAGTTCGACGGGGAGTTAAGATTAATGGAGGAGAAGGAGCTGTGCGGGGAAGGAGGAGATGGTTGGTGTAGGCTACTGGAGAAACAAAGTTGAAGAGACAACTACACAATGTCCGTTGGATAATAGTGCAAACGATCCAAAGGATTCTGAGATGAGTATCCAGAGGATAAACGGTAAAAAAGAGACGATTGAGGTAGGAATTCAATAAAATGAAAAAGGTCGGATGGAGGGACAAGTGGGGGAGTACGAATTGGAAAATGAAAGGGACAGTTATCAAAAAAAGTGATGATAAAGGAGATGCAGAATCAGTGGAGTATCACAGTGGGCAAAAAAGTAGAGATAAAAAGTGTACAGGACCAAATCTCTTGGAGGAAGACAAAATTCAAAATGAGAACTCTGATAGGGCCCACACTAACACAGATGATAAAGCCAAAGGAACAGGTGAGAAGTTAGAAAATCAAGATGGAGGTTACGAGGAAAACATGGGCACGTGTTCAAATTCTCATAACGCAATCAATGGTAGCTCAACCATTGGGCTACAAAAAGAAGTAGAAATAGAGGCCCAATTGTCTTATGGGCCAAGAATGGTAAGTGCGACGTGGAATTCTAGAAGCATAAAAAAGGTGACGCATTATGGGCCAACATAGAGACTCAAATTGATAACTCATCTCGTGGTGATAGAGTGGACGAGGAATTATCATAAACAGTAAGAGCGATGGGAGTAATGCATAATAACAATCTGAAAGGAGTTGAAGGGGATATTGAAGGAATGGAGAGGGGACCTCTACGTGGCAGGAGTATTCTATAAGTAGCAATAGGAGATATCTCAAGAGGGGTGCAGACAATAAACACAGGAGGTATAGATTTCAAGAAGAAGAAAAAAAGGAAAAGTGCAAGGAGGTGAGGCCAACTTGCTCCACTTTGAGCAATGTTCTATCTGACAATAATATTAAGAACTATAACAGGTTATTTTGGCTGAATGATGAGATGAAGGAGGCCAAAAGATTATGGGAACTTGGGAAGCAAATGGGGGTGACATGTAGAGGTAATGAAGACAAAGCTATTCAGAGGTTAGTATTGGTGGAGGAAAAGGATCAAGTGGGGAAAGAAGAGGCGAGGTGTGATCACAAGGAGGGGAATCATAAGGTGCAATCATGAAAAGACGTCATACAATATAAGAGATTGGGGGGGGGGGGGGAAGACCAAATGGAGGGCTATTAAAAATTTAATCCAAAAAAAGGAGGTTCAATTAGTTTGCTTACAGGAGACAAAAAAGGAGGAAATAAGCGAGGCACTTTGCCAAGCTTTATGGGGGACAATCATTTCAAGTGGATAATGCAATCGGCAAGAAACTCGGTTGGTGGTCTTTTATGCATTTGGAGTGAAGATGTTCTAGAAGTTATCACTTCGTTTGAAGGTCTAGGATGTATTGGATTGGAGGGAGTGTGGAAGGAAGTAGGAAGAATTATCACTATTGTAAACATTTATGCACCTTGTGATATTGAAGGGAAAAGAAGACAATGGGAAGAAATACGAAGGAGGAAAGGAGGTAGCAGTACAAACATATGGTGTGTGATGGGTGACTTTAATTGTGTGAGGCGACAAAATGAGAGAAAAGGAGAAAGTGGTGAAACATATGGCGGAGTGGCAACAAGAGAGTTTAATAGCTTCATTGAAGATATGGAGATGTTGGATATTCCATTGGTAGGAAGGAATTTTACATGGTATAGACCAAACGGAAAAGCGAGGAGTAGAATTGATAGAGTGTTGGTGTCGGAAGAGTGGGTGAATATTTGGGAAGGTAGTACACAATATGTCTTGGAGAGAAATATTTCATATCATTGTCCCTTAATTGTGAAGGATGTGGTTGTGGATTAGGGCCCTAAACCTTTTAGGATGTTGGATTGTTGGATGGAGGATAGAAGATTTGAAAATTATGTTAGGGAAGCATGGGATAGTTTGGAGGAGAATGGATGGGGTGCTTATATACTAAAGGAGAAACTCAAAGGCCTAAAGGACAAATTGAAGATTTGGAACAAAGAACATTTTGGGGATTTACAAAGGAAACTACAAGACATTGCAAAGGAGATGCATGATTTAGATAAAAGAGGGGATGAAATAGATCAAAATGAGGAGGAGATTGCTTTGAAGAAGAACTTACAAGAACTATGGTGGAGGACAAGCATGTACAATGAGTCTTTAATGAGACAAAAATCAAGATTGAAGTGGCTAAAAGAGGGTGATGTGAACTCAAAGTATTACCATTTAGTGGTCAATTGGAAGAGGAGGAAAAGCATGTTAAGGGGTGTAGACATTGGCGGTAGGTGGGTGGATGAACCTAGAAGAGTGAAGGAGCAAGTGAAGGAGTTTTTTGAAAGAAGATTTGTGGAGGACATGTGGGAGAGGCCAATACTAGAAGGAGTAGAATTTCACAAAATCAAAGAGGAGGAGAACAATTTCTTGACTTCTAAATTTGAATTAGTGGAGGTTAAAGAGGCGATTTGGGAATGTGGTTGCCTAAAGAGCCCAGGATCGGATGGTTATAATTTCAAATTTATCAAGAAGTTTTGGAGCATTTTAAAGGAGGGTGTGATGAAATTTTTGGAGGAGTTTCACACAAATGGGGTTTTGCCTAAAGGTACTAATTCCTCTTTTATTACTCTTATTCCGAAGGTCGAATATCCAAATTGTTTGGGTGATTTTAGGCCAATTTCTCTTGTTGGATGTATGTATAAAATTCTTGCTAAAATCCTTGCTAAGAGGCTAAAAAGAGTTCTACCGGGAGTCATTGATAAAAGGCAAAGTGCGTTTTTTAGTAGAAGAAACTTGTTACATAGTGTGTTAGTGGCAAATGAGGTGGTGGATGAGGCAAGAAGGAAGAAGAAGAAGTGCTTAATTTTCAAGGTTGATTATGAGAAAGCTTATGATCCGGTGAGTTGGAATTTTTTGATTTACATGCTTCATAGATTGGGTTCCAACAAAAAATGGATTAAGTGGATTGATGTGTGCTTGAAGACTACTATGGTCTCGGTGTTAGTCAATGGAAGCCCAACATCCAAGTTCAACCTACAAAAGGGGCTTCGCCAAGGAGATCTGCTTGCACCATTTCTTTTTACTATAGTGGCGGAGAGACTTAGTGGTTTGATGAGGGAGGCGGTAAAAAAAATGGTGTTCTCGAGTTTCAAAGTTGGGTCAAATGAAGTGGAAGTAAATTTGTTACAATATGCCGACGATACCATCTTTGTGGGTGAGGCAACTTTGAGCAACGTGGTGGCCATTAAAAGTATGATGAGATGCTTTGAGCTTGTTTCGGGTTTAAAAGTGAATTTTTCGAAAAGTAGCTTTGGAACAATTGGAATAGAAGAAGCTATGAGTGAGAGATGGGCTGATATGTTAATTGTAAATTGCTAATGTTTCCATTTGTATATCTAGGAATACCAATTGGAGCTAATCCAAGGAAAAAGGAGACATGGGAGCCTATTGTGGGAAAGTATGTGAAAAAGTTATCGTCTTGGAAGCAGAGGAAGTTGTCATTTGCCGGAAGGGTTTGTTTGATCAACTGGGTACTATCTTCTATGCCCTTTTTTTTCTTATCATTCTATAAAATGCCTAAGGGGTGATTAGGAGAATAGTAAGCATACAATCTAAGTTCTTATGGGAAATTGTAAAGGGATCCAAAAAAAATACATTGGGTGAGTTGGAAAACCATGTGTGCACCTAAAAGTCATGGTGGTTTGGGTATTAAAGATCTAGAAATCTTCAATGACGTGTTACTTGCTAAGTGGAGATGGAATTTATTCCATATGAAGGACTCTTTGTGGGTGGATATTTTGGAAGCCAAATGTGGAGGTTGGAAGGGGTTAGTAATAGAAGAGAACTCTAAAGATGGTTCCTTATGGTGGAGGGATATAAAGAGAATTTGTGGGGGAGAAAATCAAGACAAATGGTTTGAGAAATCCATGAGATGGAAAGTTGGTGATGGTGGAGATGTAAGATTTTGGTTGGACAATTGGGCGGGGGAACAATGTTTGGCTAATACTCATGGAAGAATTTTTCTGAACTCTAAACAACAAGCAAAAGTTATTGGTGAGATGGGTCATTGGGTAGACAACAATTGGGTTTGGGACTTAAAATGGAGGCATGAATGGTTTCAAGACGACGTCTACCGTGCGATAGTCATATAGGTCCTCCAGCGTGCAAAAGTTTTACTGGTCGTTCGATACATCTATAAGTGAATGGATCCACGTTATGTTGTGGTCTGCACTGTAGGGGATAATCATTTTAAAAATATGTCCTTTTTCCCTTTTTTTTCTTTTCTCTTTCCCTTTTTTTGTATTTCCAGATATGTCCCTTGCCTCCTCCTTCGTTTCTCCTCCTTCCTTCTACTTTGAGATCTGGTTTCTAAAAAGGGAAGGCATGTTGCACGACGTTGTCCTCCGCCGTGGACGGCGGCCTCGTCATGAACTCGCAATGGCAGTGGATCTTGTTTCGATGGGTTTGCGGCGTGCACGATGTTGTGCTCCGCGTGGACAGCGGCCTCGTCATGAACTCGCAACGGCGGTGGATCTGGTTTCGATGGTTTTGCGGTGCGCATGACGTGGCTGCATAAAAGAGAGAGCGCGCGAGTGAGAAGGCGATAGACAATGAGGAGAAGAAAAATGGTTGTCTTTGCAAGTCTTCCTGTCGCGTACATTGCGAACGGAGGTGATGGCTCGGTGGTGCAAAAATGGTTGTCGAAGGTGTGAGGCAAAGCTGCGTGTGGCGGTGATGAATCTGTTTGTAATTTCTTCGATTTTTGCTTCTGATTTCTTGGATCTATTTTGTAATTTCTTCAAGAGAGTCTCTTGGATTTGATTTCTGAATTTATTTTTTTAATTTTTTCAGTTTCTTGTATTCGATTTATTTAGATCTGTTTTGTAATTTCTTGAAGAGATTCTTGTATCTGATTTCTGAATTTATTTTCAATTTCTTCGATTTCTTTGTTTTTGATTACTTGGATCTGTTTTATAATTTTTTTGAGGGAGACTCTTGGATTTGATTGTCGTTAATGTTTGGTTTTCTTGATTTTTCGTTTTCTTGATTACTTGATCGGATATGCATGCGCTGGACTGCGAAGGTAGTGGCGGTGGAGAGATATTTGGCAGTGGTTGCTAGAACAGTGCTGGATGTGGGAGGTGCGGTGTCGAAGAGAAGAAGAGTAAAGAAAGGGAGGGGTATCTCTCCGTACTCACCAGTTCATGGAGTACAACTGGAATACTCTAATTATTTCCTATTATTTTTAAAATATTTATCCCCTACAGTGTAGAACGCAGCATAATGTGGATTCATTCACTTATAGATACATCGAACAACCAGTAAAACTTTCGCACGCTGCATGACCTAATCTACTATCTCACGCTAGAAGGCGTCTGGTTTCAATGGGAACTTCAGTTGGTGGAGGATCTAAGTCATGTGTTGAGAGATGTGCAGTTGCATGAACATGGTAAAGATGCTTGGCTTTGGTTGGAGGATTCTGCTGGGGTATTCACGGTTAAGTCTTCTTATTCAGCTATATACAACCTGAAAAGAGATACCCAATATGATGAGCTTTTTACCAGTATGTGGAAATTAAACATTCCAGCTAAAGCAAGTCATTTCATCTGGAGAATGTTCAGAAACAGACTTCCGACAAGAGAAAAATTAAGGGACAGAAATGTGCTTTTAAATGAAAACTCGTTTTGCCCTTTCTGTCTTGAGGAGGTGGAAACGTGTGCACATGTGATTTTTACATGCCATAAGGTGATAACTGTATGGATGGAATGTTATAAGTGGTTAAATATGGTTACAATTTTACCTGAATCACCAGTGTCTCACTTTTGGCAACATGTATATGTGGTACATTCGAAAGAAAGAAGGCAAAGATGGATGACTGTTTGGTGTGCAATTAGCTGGTGCATTTGGAAGGTCAGAAACAATTGTATTTTCAGGGGAGAAATGCTTGACAGACAGAAGTTGTTGCAGGATATTCTATTTGTTGCTTGGTCTTGGATAAAATCATGGGACAGGGGTTTCAACTACTCATTTCAACTACACATTTTTATCGTGATGCTACTAGATGATTTTAACAATTGAGTCACGTGTCTTGGTGTTGGTTTATGTGGGAAATGGCATAGTCAAATTCAATTGTTGGCAGAGGAGTTTGTGCCAATTAATATCCACGGAATCTTTATTGGTGGATTGCGGAATTAATGCAGGGAAGGTGGATAGGTACATCATGGTTACCTAGTATTATGTGATAAGGCAGATTAATATAACCATTGCAATTTTTGCTTGTGTTGGCTTACTTATGTAAAAGGGTTGGGGTACCCCTTGTACCCCTTGTTTAATATATACTTCATCCATTCCAGTTTATATGACGTTTAAGATTTTGACACAGGTATTAAGAAATACAATTAATTCGTTGAATTTCCTGAAAAACATTAGGTAACTTCCTAATATACCCTTTATCTCTCTAATTAATTACTCACTATATACTACTTTCACTAAGTATTAATTAAGGGTAATTTTGGAAAAAAAATATTTAATGCAGCATTGATTTTGTAAAACGACATCTATTTTGAAATAAATTTTTTCTCTAAAATATCATATAATCTGGAACGTAGGGAGTATTATTTTTTGCCGATAAAAAAAAAAAAAAAATCATGGGTTGTTGACTGTATGAGTCCACGAATTGACAAGTGACCAAACTCTAGCCCATCCCACTCTATACCCGTAAATGACAATGAAAGTGTTGTTTTTGTTTACACGGGGATGAGTTTTACCATGGGTATAGATTTCTCCATGGATGAGGACCAACAAAATATCTGTTATAGGACGTTGTAACCAGTTTTTACACATGTATATAGGGATGGCAATGGGTAGGGTCTGGGTAGGGTCCTATAGTACCCGTCCCCATACCCGCGTTTAAAAAAATACTCGTACCCGGCCCCATACTCGCGCGGGTAGCAACTTTAATCCTCATCCCCGTACCCGCTGGGTACCTATATACCCATACCCGCACCCGCTACCCGCATTTTACTTATGTATGAATTTAATAAATCAATAAAAAATAGGTTTAAATGTAATTTTGGTCCCCCTATTTTGCATAATCCGCAATTTTAGTCATCCTATTTTACAATAAAGACATTTTGTCCTCCTATTTTGCACAATCAGCAATCTTGGTCCCTCTATAGAGACATTTAGTCCCCCAATTTTATAAAATCTCGTAATTTTGGTCATTTCATCAAATTGAAAGCATTGACAGTTAAAAGATTAACGTTGACCTTGACGTGACCCAAATATAGTGATGTGACACGAGATTATTTATTTATTTTTTAATTATTTTAAATACTGAGTAATAATATTTGTTTATCTACGTCACTAAAGCACATGTCATGTCAATTTTAATGGTTAGGGTAGTCGTGAGTCCTAAAATAGAAATCACAAGTCTTAATCATTTATTTTAAACTAGTTCTACATTGTTGAAGTACATGGCACGTCGTAGTCAAATAAATGATATTACCTTTTTTTAAAATATATTTTTCATCAATTATTCTATTCAGTATTTAAAATAATTAAAAACTAAATAAATAATCTCGTATCACGTCACTAAATTTGGACCACGTTAAGATTAACGTTAATCTCTTAGCAGTCAACTCTTTCAATTTGATGGAAAGACCAAAATTACATATTTTACAAAATTAGGAGACTAAATGCCTCTATTTTAAAATAAGGGGACTAAAATTGTGGATTGTGCATCATTACAGCATAGTCTATATATATTACGTTTTAAAATAGTAGATCTCACTCATTTGTCTTAATTAACGAATGCATCTTAGCATCCTTATTTATCGATTTATTCTTTACATGGATCTTACCATTCTTATTTATCTTAGCATCATTATTTACCGATTTATTCATTACATGGATCTTACCATTCTTATTTATCAATTTATTCTTTACAATATCAAAAACATTTGAATAAGTATTTCAAAATCTAAAACTAAATAATTTATAAGTTTAGTGTTGAATAAGAGAAGATATAAAGTACCTAAATATTTTTAATTCAAGTCAAGTTTTATTTTTTATTTATACCTAATTACAAAATCTTAAATTATAATTAAAAATTAATTGAGAGATAATAAAAATATATAACTATAAGTTATTAATTAACATGTCGATTTACCATTTAACAATCTTAGTTGACATATGCAGTAGACAAATCCATCGATTATGGTTCTATTTAAATTTTTTTTTTTGCTGAATATGGTTCTATTTAAATTATTAATACGTTAACTATAAATTAAAAATTTACTTAAAAGTTCAAAAATTAATTTTTAGTCAAAAGTTATCAGTTAAAATTTGAAAATTAACTTATTGAAGGTTTAAATACACTTTTAATTTTTTATATTTTTTATCATATTTAATTTGATCTCTTATCTTTTAAAAAGTTCAATTTAATTTTAAAATGTGTCAAAATAGCCCTTCTAAAATAATTATCATTATTTGCACCAAAAAAAAATAATTATCATTTTTAATGTTGGGATAAGATTTTGATTTTTTTTTTTTTACTTATTCGAGAAGTGAACTTTGTATCATTAGATTCATATAATCCAACTTATGTTCGAATCAAAAAGGATCAACATGATTAAAATCACATGAAAAGTGAATCCAATAAGTAACCAAAAAATAAAAAATCTAATATCATTCTTCACGCGATTTTCATCATGTTTATGGCCTTTTTTGGCTCGAATATCAGTTGGATTTCATAGTTTTCATGTAAGTAAATCTAATGATACAAGTTTCACATCTCAAATTAGTCAAAAAAGGGTTCATAATCATGTTTCAAAAGAAAAATAATCATTATTTTAGAAGAACCATTTTAACTAAATTTAAAAACATAAAGGACTAAATTGAACTTTATAAAAGACAAGAGATCAAACTAAATATAATTAAAAATATATAGGACTAAAAGTGTATTTTAACTTTTATTGAATTAAAAACATTTAATAAAATTAGTTGTTGAACATAATCTAATGGATGATTTTTTTAGTAACATGTCTAATAAATAAACATTAAATATATTGCAAATTTTAAACTTAATACTTTTTTTTCAATGATACAAACACTGAATTTAATCTTAGAAAATTAAGAAATAATCTTAATTAAATATGAAAATTAAATAACAATCATATGTAAATGAAGAAACAAATAACAGAGAAACTAAGTGATAATTTTTATCATTCTAAGATATTTTTTATTTTTTATTTTTTAGGATTATTTTATTTATTTATTTTGATTTTTATTTATTAACAAAATTATAAATCCTCTACAACTAACAAAATTATAAATCTCCTAATCTACCAACTGGGTAGCTGGGTTGAAAACCCACTCAAAATCATTGCCTTCCCAGAACATACTATTACACGAGTAATATTTCTATTATATTTTTAATTTGAAATTTTGAATTGTGATAATTTATTAAATAAATCATGACAAGGATAATTAGGAATATTGTTTTAGAGATATTTTTTTATTCAACAATTAGTTTAGATTGATATCACTCACCCATAATAAAAGTAAATGGTTCACATTGTTTTTAATTTCAAACGTAATTGATATAAATTAGAGTTATTATTTTTTTTTAGTTATTGATTGATT
Organism: Pueraria montana var. lobata; assembly: GCA_026413185.1. Lineage (NCBI taxonomy): Eukaryota > Viridiplantae > Streptophyta > Magnoliopsida > Fabales > Fabaceae > Pueraria > Pueraria montana. The sequence continues at coordinate 56,911,383 of CM048650.1, read as the reverse complement.
GAATAGAGATATTGTATTACAAGTAAGCTAATTTTTTAATATAAATTTATTTTGTTACTAAAGTTTTAAATTATTTAATTTAATTTTCTGTTATAAATATTTTTTTAAAAAAATAAGTAAAAAATAATTACCCTTTTAAAATGAATGATGATATTATAATATTATTGATAAAATTTAGATTTACTATTTTTTATATTAAAAATTAAAAATATATTAGATATATTACTTTTTGTTCCGCAAAACTGAATAGTTATCTTAATTAATAATTATTACTTTTGTTTTCAACATATGCATATGCAACCAGATTAATAATTATATTATTAGATTTGAAATAAAAATATTTTGTTAACAATTAAAAATTTTAAATTCTGATAAGTTACGTGTTAATGGTAAAATTATTTTGGTAACAATTTGAAATTTTGAATTCTGATAAGTTATGTGTTAATGGTAAAATTATTTTGGTAACAATTTGAAATTTTGAATTGTGATAATTTATTAAATAAATTAAGACAAAGATAATTAGGAATATTGTTTTAGGGATATTTTTTTGAATCCGGTCAAGTTTTACTCATATTTTTCAATCAATTTAAAAAAAAAATCATCCCATAATACTGTTATTGTAAATGCTATATATAATGATTTTAAATTGACATATAGACACTCATTCACTTAGTCAAAAATTACCATCAAAGGAGCAACATTCCTTCATCTTCTTTAAATTTAATGTTAATTAATTTTCATAAATAATTTATTTAAGGCAATAATTTATAATTAGGAAAACAAATTTATTATCACGATTTTATAATAACTTACTATAATTTATAAGTAGGAATACTAATGTCAGAAATAATAATGGAAAATTTAATTTGGTGAATCATATAGTTATTATTTTATATAAATATTTTAAAACTTTTAGTTTATATCACATTATCTTATAATAGGTTCTTGAGAGTTGTGCGAGAAGGTGATGAAATTATGGTGTTTCGTATTTCAGTATAAAGTTATTCAAATTGGTTAGTTCTATTTATGCCTTTAATCTGTCCATCTAATTTGTTCCTTTCCATTATTTAAATTTATGTAAAAATGTACTTAGGCCCATAATTTGTACTTTGTAGTCATCCACTGTGACTTCATAAGGTTTATTATTGCCTTTTTTAAAAATATTTTTGCATTCTTTGAAACCAACTGTAACACACACTTACCTCTTATGGACCTTTTCATTTTATTTTCATTTTCATCTATACTTGTTCTCTTATTAATTTTGTTGAGTAGGATGGATAGGGTGATATGGAATATGCAAGTATATATTAATGAGCATTTGTTGTTAATTCTTTAATGTTTATTATTCATTGTTAATAACCTCTACATTTTGAAATGTCATTTATTGAACAGAAAAAAGGTAAGCAATTTCAACAAAGAAGGTGATTGTGTCCATTTTCCTACTTTGTTATTGGTTGAATGGACTCAATTAAAGTCACACGTGCACGTGCAAGAAGGAAGATGATTATCTCACACAGATCTGAAAACACATGCATGGGATTACCAGGTAAGTTATTTTTTTTATACTACGTTGTTCACGGAAATGTGTCACTACTATATTATCATTGAATTTCTTTTGTATTAAATAGGTTTAATAGATGAAAACTCCAGTGCTATAACTAAATTATCCAACATGCAAAAGACACCATATGCCAATAGTCATATGACTCATTTATCACAATTGACTACAGGTATGTGATTTACTTATTCCTTATAATGTGTTATCTATTATCAATAGGTTTTAAATGTCAACTTATATTGTCACTACTACCTCACATATGCATTTGTTTTGACAAATAAGACAATCTTCCTATGTCCGATGGTTTTAACGTCGTTGGTGACATAAGATGTCACTCTGGAAATTTGATCGTTCGTTCTAGAGAATATGCAAATTCTCGAGCAAGGAGGAGGGACATTATGAATAAAAAAAATAAAACAAGAAAGAGATTTGTCACAGGTATTTTTCATGCACTACCTAATTTTGTGTGTCTATTGTTTGAGATTTGTGTATCTTTTACTTATATTTGAAAGTTCAATGCTCTAATACAGATGAAAACTTAAGTCCAAAAAGTCAGATTGTCGCTAAGAACACACCACAAGAGTGTACAGAACCATCCACAATGTTTAATTTAAATACAAGGTCTGATAATATCACTCATAATGCATCTGTTACTCCTCACACTTCCATGTTGATGGATGATACAGGTTAGTTAATTTTAAAATTATTTTTATGTAGACATGAGGAAACTAATGTGACTTATCTTCTACAATGTTTCACTACTGTATTTTCATTGATTCTTATGGCATGTTTAACCGGTTTAATAGATGAAAACTCCAGTGCTAAAAGTAACCCATCCAACTTGCAGCAGACACCATATGCCAATAGTCATAGGACTCCTTTATCAGTATTGCCTATGGGTATATGATTTCCTTTTCCAGTATAATGTGTAATTTAAATTAGATATAATATATATATATATATATATATATATATATATATATATATATATATATATATCCATATATAATCATGTCTTTTAAATTTGAACTCCAATTTTGCTACCGCGTCACATATACATTTGTTTTTTTTAATAAGGCAATATCCCTTTGTCTGGAACATTAGACCAGGTCGGTGGCATAGGATGTCATTCTACAAATGTTAACAGTGGTTCTGGAGAATGTGCTAATTCTCGAGCAAGGAGGAATATTATAACTCAAAAAGCAAAAGGAAAAAAGAAAAGTCGTCAAAAGTATTTTTCATGTTGTTATAACTACTTTATGTTTACATATTGTTTTGAATCTGTGTACATTTTACTTATATTCATAGACACAATGCTTTAATACAGATGAATACTTAAGCCCAGACAGTCAGACATGTCTTTAAAGACACAAACGACATTAATTTTACTCCACACACTTCCTGTGATTTTTTCACACCAGTGGGTGCTACAGGTTAGTTAATTTTACAATTATTTTTTGTGTAAACCAATTTCTTCCATGTTCTGTTGTTTGATTGTCAATGAGATGAAAATGAATTGGTTCTGTAGGGACATCCCATCAAGCAACAATAAAGACTTTTCAAATACCTACTGCTAGCTCACCATTATCCAATGTTATAAATACCACATCTATCAGGGTATGCAACAAGCGTAAGGTACAATCAAGACGTGTAATGCAATCAATTGGTTCTACAAGGTTGCCATTTATAGATGGCATGGATGATCAGGTTCATTCCCTAAATGCATGTGAATCTGGTATGTACATATTCCAACATATAACTATAAATGTCATTTGTAAATGGGCTCGCGATGTCTTCATTCACTTTGACTACATGTTCTTCATCTAAAATCTTCCCTTATAATTTTAGGTGTATCTATGGGTGAGAAGATGCCTCAATTCGAATTAGAGTTATATGAGAGAGCTAAAAGCCAGTGTATGATCCGGAGTTTATTTTATTTGTTTATGAATTAACAACTACTCTATCAAATAGTTATTCATTTTCAAGTTTTGTTTCATAATATTGTGCTTCTTGCTGTGAAATTGGATCTAGGCAGTCCATCATTCGGTTGTGCTAAATGTCACACTGATATGTGGTTTGAGGAAAGGGCCAAAAAGAAGAAAAAGATAGTGGAAGGTGGATTTTCTCTTTGTTGTACGAAGGGAAAGGTACATCTTCCACTTCTTGAGCGACTTGTGGGTCTATTGTTTAATTTACATAATGGTATCAATAAGAGAAGTAACCACTTCAAGGACAATTTTAGAGCTTATAACAACATGTTCTCATTCACTTCTATTGGAGGGAAGATAGAGGGTTCAATCAATGATGGTCGTGGTCCACCACAATTCATTCTTAGCGGGCAGAACTACCATCGTATTGGTAGTTTTTTGCCAGAAAGTGGATCTAAGCCAAAATTTGCACAGTTATACATACATGATACTACTAATGAAGTAGTTAATAGAGTGAATCACTTCAGGTATTGCAGTTAGCCTTATTTTTTATATCAAACTTTTCGTTAATTACTCCTTTCACATGTCTAATTAATGCAATTATTTTTTATCAAATAGACAATCCAGCCGCTTTGATAATTCTTTAGTTCAGGACCTGACAAAAATGGTTGATGAGCACAACCCTTTAGCCAAATCTTTTCACAAAGTAAGGGACTTGTCGTCGCACAAACAAGCATCTGGTTTTTGTTTGAGACTAAAAAGAGATTGCTTTAAGGACTCAAGATTGTATAATAAGCCCAATTGTGATGAAGTTGCAGCATTGATAGTTAATGATTGCAACAACATTGAAAGGGGTAGAGATATAATTGTTGAGAAATTTGGTGAGGGTTTGACTAGACTCCATGAGACTCACACTTTATTTATGCCCTTACAGTATCCATTGTTGTTCCCCTATGGAGAAGACGGTTTTCAAGAAAACATTCCATATAGGGAACCCGATGATGGCAACCAAGATCGTAGAGGAAAAAGGTCTCAATAACAGAGTTCATTGCATTTAGGATACAAGAAAGAAGTGTTGAGTTTGGTAACATTGTCAACACAAGAAAGTTATTCCAGCAATTCATTGTGGACTCCTATACCATGATTGAATCCCAGCGGCTAGCCTACATAAGAAATAATCAAAAGGAAATCAAATGTGACATTCTAAATGGTTTGCAAGACGCAATTTCTAGAGGAGAAACAAATTCATCTTTGGTTGGGAGGCGTGTTATATTGCCATCATCATTCACATGTGGTATGCGATACATGTTCAAAAAATGTTAGGAAGCAATGGCAGTGTGCAAGAGATTTGGATACCCAGATCTATTTATAATGATTACGTGCAATTCTAATTGGAAAGAAATACGGGATTTTGTTTCAAGTAGAGGACTTCAACCATCAGATAGACCAGATGATGACAGATTTTAAGAAGGATCAAATATTTGGAGCAGTTGATGCAGGCAAGTTGTTTTAACAATGTCATTTTAATTTTGCTTTTAATTTCCACATGATTAACTGGTTCATAATTCTTTTTTCTTATTTTGATTTATAATTTTAAGGATGTACACTGTGGAGTTTCAGAAGAGAGGTCTTCCCTATGCCCATATCCTTTTGTGGCTAAATGGTGCAAGCAAATTGACAACTATGAAAGATATTGACGGTGTAATATCTGCAGAATTGCCTGATCAAACATTATATCCAAGATTGGCAGATGTTGTATACATGATTCATGGCCCATATGGAGCAACTAATCCTAAGTCTCCATGCATGAAGGGTAGAATATGCCAAAAGTATTTCCCAAAGAGTTTTTAACCATCTACCACAATTGATGACAAAGGTTATCCAAAGTATAGACGACAGGATTCTGGCCTCTCAGTACAGAAAATGGGAGCAAAAGTGGACAATAAGAGTGTCGTTCCATACAATCCTCATCTTCTAATGAGGTATGAAGGACATGTGAATGTTGAGTATTGCAATAAGTCAAACTCAATAAAGTATTTGTTTAAATACGTGAACAAAGGTCCTGACCGAGCCACACTACAAATATGCAAAGATTTTGAAAATAACGATACTAATCAACCTGTTGATAAGATCAAAGAGTATTATGATTGTAGGTACGTTTAGCAGCCTAGGTATAGTTTATTTGCACGTCTTTGCTGTTAGTTTCTTGGAAACACATTTGGTATTATACTTTTTTGTGTGATCTCCCGCACATCTTGTGTTATGAGTTGACATTTATAAATCTTTTTTGGCCTTAAAAAATGATTGTAGGTATGTTTCAACATGTGAGGGAGCTTGGACAATTTTCAAGTTTGACCTACATTACAAGTGGCCGCCGGTGCAAAGATTAGTTTTTCACCTTCCAAATCAGCAAGCTGTTTATTTCAATGACGATGAAGAAATTGAGAAAGTTGTTGAAAGACATGAACAGGTTCAAACAATGTTTCTTGCATGGTTTGAAGCAAATAAGAATTTTGTTGTCGGTAGGGATCTAACATATTTAGAATTGCCCCACTAAGTTTGTCTACAGCCAAAAACATAAAATGTGGCAACCAAGGAAGAAAGGACAAAGTATTAGGAGGCTTCAGTACATTCCCGCTGGCATTGGGGAACTATATTACATGAGAATTTTACTTACTATGCAGAGGGGTTGCATAGGCTATGATTTCCTGAAGACAATAAATGGTGTAAAGTACAATACTTTCCAGGAGGCATGTTATGAGTTAGGGTTGTTAGCGGATGATAAAGAGTTCATAGATGCAATCATTAAAGCAAGTGAATTGGCTTATGGTAATCAGTTGCGAAGGCTACTTGTTACATTGTTAGCCATGAATACAATGACAAAACCATCTAATGTTTGGAACAACACATGGAAGTTGTTGTGTGATGGAATATTGTATGACAAGAGGAAGGAACTAACTATTCAAGGTATAATTTATTTTTGGGCCATTTCTTTGTCATTCCGTTTGTAAATAGTTAAACAGATGACTAACACATTTATTTGTTGTGTAGATCTTCACATTTTTTAAAGTGAACTGAAGAATCTTTGTCTTATTGAATTGGAGAAGTTGCTTTAGTCAAATGGAAGATCCCTTACTGATTATCCTTCCATGTCATTGCTTATGATGTCAGATATACTTGACTTTCAGAATAAGGTGATTGTAGATGAAATGAGCTATATGTGATCGAGATGAGATGGCAAAAATTCATTTTTCTCTAGTGGAGTTGTTGACAGCTAAGCAAAAAGGTGTATACCAAGAAATAATTGACTCTGTCATGTCTGAATCAGGTGGATTTTTTTTCCTGTATGGATATGGGGGTACTGGCAAAACATTTTTATGGAAGACTTTATCTACATGCCTGCGATCAAAGGGGTTAATTGCCGTCAATGTTGCTTCCAGTGGCATTGCTTCTCTGCTTTTGCCTCGAGGATGAACTGCCCACTCAACCTTTTCCATTCCATTAGTTATCAGAGATCACTCAACTTGCAATATTAACCAAGGGAGTGCTAGATCCAAACTTTTACTTCACACCAAACTAATCATATGGGATGAGGCACCAATGATGAATAGGTTTTGCTTTGAAGCATTGGACCGGACATTGCGAGATATTATGGCATCTCAAAATAAGGACAATGCGACGAAACCTTTCGGAGGAAAGGTGGTTGTTTTGGGTGGTGATTTCAGACAGATTTTGCCTGTGATTAGGAAGGGGTCGAGGCAAGATATTGTTGGTTCTACCATAAATGCTTCTAACATTTGGAACAATTGCAAGGTCTTGAGGCTTACAACAAACATGAGGCTAGGTGTTACAACTAATAATACAGACTAAGATGAAATAAGAGAGTTCACAGATCGAAGCAAATGGTTACTATATCCCGTGTTAGTTGTAACACTAGTAGGTGTTACAACTAGTAGGTATAATTTAAGAAACTTATTTTAATTTTTTTATCTTCTATTAATTAGCCCTCAAAATGCCACATCATATTTAAACAACTCATACACATTTTACTCCAATAGTATAATTTTAAGCAACTTAAATGACTCACTTTTATACTTATTTTATTTATACTTACTCTTGTTTTAATTAAAAATTCAATTCAGTTATTTTAATTAAGGCAAGAAAATATTTTTTTAATCATAAGCAACTATTGCTTATAAAAACAATAGAGCTTAATTTTAAGTAAACCAAAAAACCTAAACAATGATATCTCAAAATAAATATCTCATTAAGCAACCAAAGTTGAAGATGCTTAGTTGATATTAACATGAAAGGGATGCATTTGAGTTCCGTCAAGAGGATTTCTATGGTATCCCTAATAATTTTAGGGGTTTTGATACACTTATTTTTTTAACCAAAAAAATTACATATAAGTTTTTTTCTTATTAATTAATAAATTTTTTTGTTATTTTCAAATTAATCCTTGATTAATTAAGATATTCTTTTTTAAAATAATAACTCTTTTAAATTAAAAAATCTAATTAGAATTCTATTAGAGTTCTTCCTTTCCGGTTCCTATTAGCGTGCCCCGTTTGTTCTTTCCGATTTCTTTCAATTCGAATTATAATTTTTTTCCTTCCGATTAGAACATAGAAGATGGGAATGAAAATTCTAATATCCATCTGTGCTTGGTGCCGCGCTGCGCCGCGACTTCGTACTCTCTCACCCTCTCGGGTACCTTCTACACGGATTCTAACTTCTAAGAAAACCCAATTATAATTATAATTCTTTACCTTTTAATTCTGACTTATGATGTAAAATATAAAATTATTATAATAATATAAAAGTATAATTTATAGCTCAAATAAAAGTTAATGTGTGTGTGTTTTGTTTTTTATTTGAAAAGTATTTCGAACAGATACTACATCTATTTTAAAGCACCTGCTTTTGAAGGTAAAAAATATATTTTCTGCCTTCTAAAGGCACGATAAGGTTTTTGAATCCAAATTACTTTTTTGTTGTTTCATTTGATAGTTACTTACGGCCATAGATGAGTTGTTATTAGACTATTTAATTCAATTTGCAATGACGTTATATTATCGTCAAATTTTTTGCTTGACCATTTTTTTTTTTAATCAAAGAATTAAGAATTAAGAGAATTTGCAGCAATTCCCAATTCACATATATCCTGATGGTTGGGTTGGGTGTGGTTACATGCAGGACGTGAATTACGTTTTTTTATGTCTTCGGTTCTGGAAAATTGTTGATTTCAAATGTTTTGAATATTTGGGTATGCATTGCTTGAATGTATATATATGTTAAGATTCGTAGACATTTGTGGAGTTGGTGGTAGTTTTTACTGGGTTCTTATGTATTAAGCTAGTTTCGTTCAGCATGGTGGGGGTACATGGTACAGGTTATCCTGTCAAGTGGAGGCAGGGGATACATTGCTGTATATGTATTTTATGTGCAGTGATATGAAATTTCAGATGCTGATAAAAAAAATTAAAAAAAAAAAAAAACTGAAGTTAGAATTTGTGTAGAAGGTACATGAAAGGGTGTCAGAGTTAAGTCGCGGCATGGCACCAAGCACAGATAAAAATTAGGGTTTTTATTTTCATCTTCTCTGTTCTAATAAGAAGGAAAAGAATTGTAATTCGAATTGAAAGGAATAAAGAAGAATGAATCATAATAGAATTATATTCAGATTTTTTAATTTAAAAGAGTTATTATTTTAAAAAACAATATCTTAATTAATCAAGGACTAATTTAAAAATAAAAATAATAAAAATTAATGGAAAAAAAATTGATATATAATTTGATTGGTTAAAAAAGTAACTGTATAAAAACTCCCAAAATTATTTGATTGGTTAAAAAATAACTGTATCAAAACCCCCAAAATTATTTGATTGGTTAAAAAAATAACTGTATCAAAACTCCCAAAATTATTTGAAGTAACATAAAAATCCTCTTCCTTCAATCCTCTTGGACCGAATATTACTTTTATTAATATTTGGTATTCTCATTTTCCTTGATGAGATGAACCAATCACGGCTATTTGAATCCAAGTATTGGTCTTTTAGTTATATCCCTTTTCCTTGTTCCATGCTGCGATTGTCAGAGAACATTTTCGTGAATAAGCCAATTGTGACCTACTGTTCTGTTGTTGGTGTATGGACAGTGCTGCTACTGTCTCTACTCCACTGGGCTGCCATCTTAAACCAATAGGAACAGGGCTCTTTCTTATTGCACTCCCTTTTTTCTTCGCACCCTTTTCTTTATTTTTTTTTCCTGTATTTTTTATATTATGAAAATATTCCATTTTTCTCACTTTTATCCTCCTCCCTCCGCTGGGTAAGAATTGAGTGCAAGTTGAATAATTTTTTTTATATTTCAAAAATTAATTTCTGAAATTATCAAATGCATTCCAGAAATTTCTGGAATACATTAACATATTTTAGAAATTAATTTTTGAAATGTATTAAATAATTTCAAAATTTTAATTCTGGAAAAACGACAAATTCCTTTAAATATCCTTCAAAAAATAATTTCCGAGATATATTAAATGCATTCTAAATTTATTTCTAGAACATACTAGCTAATTGCATTATTTTCCAAATGTATTAAATACATTTAAGAAAATTATTTTCAGAAAGTATTAAATATATTCTGAAAAATAATTTTGAGAAAATCTACAAATAACCAAAAAAAATACTTTTTGAAAATTAATTCTAAGACATCTACAAATTCCTCAAAATTATTTTCTAGAAATTAGTTTTCAAGAAAGGTATTTATATATAAAAAAAAAATACAAAAGCACAAAGGTTGCTAGTTACTACCAAGAGTGTGAATTAATTGATGCAGGTTGTTCTAGTTAACAAGAGGTCATGAATTCGAGTCTTAGATATACATATACATTAAATACTTGCAAGAAAAACTTGTGATTTATAGCAAAAAAAACAACACGAAACCTTATGGAAAGAGGGGGGGAAAAGTATATAAAATCCCCTAGTATCAGCTTCTTTTCTAAGCCCAAGTCAACTGATTTGGTTTCTACACTAGCCACGTCTAACATTGGGCCTTTATGGTTCACTAAAGGTCCATTCTTCTCTTCCCCTGAGCCCATACACGAATCCGCCGCATCCATCAATATCACTTGGATTTCCGGTGGGAAGATCCAAAAGTACGTTTGAGAGTAAAATCAATTTGGAATTATGTTTGATTATCCCTCAAAAGTACGTTTGAGAGTAAATTTTTGTTTTAAAACTGAGTTTGGAAGGAGTAAGACTTGAGATTTTTTGCAAACTCAGTTTGCAAACTTAAGTTTGACCTAAACTTAAGTTTGCAAACTTTAATCCAAATACTATCTGGGACGTTTTGCATCCTTTTATTGCTGCAATTTCATCCTCTAATTTGTGTAGAATCTCACTGCCAATTATTACTTTCCTCCTCCATTATCATTAATTCATTTATTACATTCAACAAAATATTGAAATTTAGACTCGTCTTCGGGTGAGGATACTTCTAACATATCATGGCTTGGATACTCTGAGTCAATCTCAGATGAAGATGATGAGTATTGATGACACCTATTATTAGCATAACCTCCAAACAACGGGTCCAAGCACAATTCCTCTATCAATCGAATTGAACGAGGAATTGACACTATCTTTTTATGGTCACTACTCACTAGTTTTTTTTTTTTTTTTTTTGTTAAACACTACTCACTAGTTTATCGTCACTAGTGCCGTTGTGCGTGTATATTTGTTATTTGATATTTGAAATTCAAATTTCTAATGTTGGACTATCAGTCCAAAATCAATTTCATCCGGCCCATTAAAAATATCCGAAAATGGATAATTTTTTTAAACAGTATAGATACCAACATGCTCCAAATGATGTCACATATAAAAAAAATTGCCCTAAAAGTGGGCTCCAGTTGTATATAATAATATAGATACGGTCAATTGTCCAATTCCAACACTATCACTCAAAATATATGTTCCAAATGACCTAATACATTTCTCAACCAACACTGACAATTATTTTAGACTTAATATATTTTTGTTCCTGAAATTTAAGATAAATTTATTTTTGATTTTCTAAATTTAAAGTTGATTTTTTTCTTAATTCTTGTAATTTGAAAAAAAAAATGTTTTAGTCCCCCTAGTTAAATGTCATTAAAGATTTCACTTACGTGACTAACAAATCACAAGCAAATTCTATGGTAATTCACTTTGATTTTGCATTTTCATTATCAAACAATCTAGTACACATGTGTTTTCCTTTTAAAATATTCATTTTGATAGCATTTGGCTAGAGGACTTTTGGGCAGAAGGACTAAAACAAAATTTTTTTAACAAATTACAAAGACTAAAAAAATCAATTTTAAAATTTAGAGGACCAAAAATTAACTTACCCCAAATTTGAGGGACAAAATATATTTAAGTCATTATTTTATTATTAATATGATGTGTAGGTCAAGTTGGGTTGAAAATTCGTTTACCTAATATCCAACCCAATTCTAATTGGGTCAACCAAAATAAATTCAACCTAACTTGATGACCCAACCCAGCTCGTGAAACGTAGTTGGGTTGGATTGAATTGATCAAGTTTGTGGGTTGATCCCAAACAGTTAACACCTTTAATGTCGACAAATTTCATTAAATTTTGGATGTCAAATTAATAGAAGGATCCAATTTTAATATTTGATAAAATTCAGAGACTAAAATCACTCAATTAAAATATATAAAAACTAAAATTGCATAAATATAAAAATAAACAAATTAAAAATACATTTAAGCCTATAATTTAAAAAAATGTAAGCAAAAGAAAAACAATATAACGATATACAAAAGTAGGTCAAAATTGATTCTATTTGATCGGCTTTTTTGACAGTAACGTTGATTTTAGAAACCAAAATCAATATCAGTTGTCAAATAGGAAACTATTGAGGGGTCTAGCTGAGTTAGTTGAACAGGGTGTGTGAGTTATTGTAAATTTTCAGTATATCATATTTGATTCTTACGGATAAAAAAAAATAGGAAACTTAAACAAAAGCATTTATGGTGAGAACTTTTTTTTTTTTATGCAGATTTATGGTGAGAACTTTGAGAGCTCTATGGCGAGTCTGTCTCAAGATATAAAATAGATGTACCATCATTACACAGCATCCTGAACGAGTATACATTACGAGTTTTTATAGTGTAAAAGTTTTTATATATACAAGTATGATACATTTATTAATTTTTAATGATAATTACCTTAAAATTTACACTATTTACCATAATTTTTAATTAGTTAAAAATATAAAAAAAAATTACATTAACAATAATATATAAAAATTAAACTCCTTAAAATATCTTACCAAAAAAATTGCAACTATGATATTTTTGAGCCAAGAGCAGGGCATAGATCTGGCCCGCCCCCACAGGCCCACACCATTTCATGGGAGTGTCAATGAACAAAATTATTTGGTGGGACCCAGAAATCACAGTACGAAACTGCATCTCAGAAATTAGACTGAATTGAAATGGATGGACATGAAAATATTTAATGATTGAAATAAGATAATTTGGAGAGTGAGTTGTTTATTTTTTTGCTTATAACAATTATATAATTTGATTTTGAATTCGTTTTAGTAATTAGAAAAGAATAACATATTAGCGGGTATTATTAAATTTAAATAAAATAAAAAATACATAACTAAAATAAAATTTAAATTGAAAATTAAAAATATCAAAATTATAAATGACAAATTGATATACTCCCCGAAACTTTACAATATTACACCTAATATCTGTTTGTACATTACCTTTTTTTTTATAATTAGTATTTTAATGTGTATTCCACAATATAAATATTTATTTTTATAATTAAAATTCATGATAAATAAATATTTTTAAATATATAATTTATATTATAATTAAATTTTATAACAAATAAATATCTTTGAATATACAAAATAAATTTTAAATTTATAATTAATAATTTAAATTGTAATATAAGGTTATTTATATCTTAAGTGAGGTCTCCTAATCAGTATCCTAACCATTTTTTTTATCCACAAAAATTGACCCAAGACTTTATTTAAAATAATTTAGTCCAATTTTACTCGAATCAATGATATGTTTGTCTTCGCCTTTAATTGAATAAACCTTTTTTTTTTTTTTTTTTTGCTAAACATGAAACAAAGAGACAACAAGTCCACAACAATCGACCAGAACGAGGTATTTTCCACAAAATGCCACCATACCCAAGCCACAAAAATTAAACATAAAGCCTCTAATGGAGGGGGGACCACACTAGAAACCAAGACATTTTTCCCTTCGTACTACGAAATATGAAATGCGTGAATATATAGCTGGCAAACAAATCTTTAACTCGGGCGGCAGAGCACCCAGGCCCTATACATACAATAGTTATACCTTTGCCTTCTCACGCTGCCCAATACCCACAAATAGGGAGGACAAGTACACAACACAACATTAAAAGCATGGGCAGAAAATTCTATACAATTTGGATTCAAAAGGAGACGTTACTATGTTAATTCAATGAATAATTAATTATAAATCTTTGTTAATCTTTCTATTATCTTGATTTTATATTCCACATAATTCCTTCTCAAAAGTAATCATGTTTAAGATACGGTTGGGTATTATGGGTATTTTTCTCAACAAAGGTTCAAATATTAATTCATCATATTGTGAGAAACTAGCCTCCTTTTACTAGATCTAACTATCCATTAATTCTACTATCTTGATATTTTTTAAGATATTAAATATATTTACTTTTTCATTTAATATTTTCTTTATAAGTAGAAAAAATTGCAAGAGAATTAGAAGATGAAGATTTAATATTACTCTAAGAATGTGTTTGTCTCGGGATTAAGAATTCATTCTTGAAAATAAGAACTTAGAATTGTTCCCATGTTTGTTTGAAGTCTCTAAAAAGCCTTTGGATCCTCTGCAGCGATGCTGCCTCTGCAGCAGTGATATTGACCATTGGATTTACATCTGATGGTTGTTAAAGATAAGAATATTTTTATACTTAATTATAGACTGCTTCTACAGTGGAAAAGACTTTTAAGTCTCCCACCGTGGAAAACAAACATGGTGCGTAGGATAGGATCTTTTTTTGAGATTTGGATGAGCCTATGGTAAAGATGTTTACATTGAATTAAATTTAAAAAAAAAAAAAATGGTCCCTCTAACAAAAAAAACACCATTTTTCCAAAACCCGTTCCTCTAATATTCTTTTCATTTTGTTTTTTTCTTTTTCCCTTTTTAATCTCTTCTTTTCCGATTTAATTATCCTCTTATTCTTCTTCATTTTCCTCCCCTGCCACATCACAGAAGCCACACCGCCACCCCTCGCTGAAACACACAACCACCATCCCTCATTGAACCACACCACTGCGAGCTGCCACCCTTTGCTCTGTTAGATCTGAGTTTCATTTTGTTAGATTTGGATTTTTGTCCACGACAACAACCACACTCATCTTCCTTTCGACGTCCCTCCCTCTTCCTCCTCCGACCTCCGACGACTACCGCCGCCGTGTGCGCTCGCAATGGACTTCCTTGGTGTCTTTTGGGTCGAAGAATCTTCAACGCTACGGTGAATCGTGTAAGGTCCAGTGCAAAATGGCAAGTTCCACATAATAACAGTGGTTATTATTATCCATAAAATAAGCAAAGGAGCTTTGCTGCACCAGAAGGACCACTACTATAGAGAAGCAAACTTTTCATTGATTTTGGCATAAGGAAAAGAAGGGTGTGGCCGGTGTGTGCAGTGGAACTGGTTTGGAAAAAGGGTGTTTTTTTTGTTAGAGGGACTTTTTTTTTTAAATTTAATCCAATGTAAACATTCGTGTTGTAGACTCACAAATCTCAAAAAAAGTTCCTATCTTACGCACCAAGTTTGTTTCCCACGGTGGAAGACCTACAGTCTTTCCCACAATAGATGCAGTCTTGTTTATTTCCATAAAAGAGCACAAACAGATGCATTGTTTTATAAAACAGCACAAACTGTAGTCGTATTGTTTTGTCAAATCCTCTTTTAACATTTTTCGTAATTTCAAGTTAAGATTTATTTTAAAAATAACATTGATTCACGTTCTCAATCTTCGAAAATAGCACCAGCGTTAAAAATAAACTATACAATCACAAATAAAATAACATTATCCATAAAAACTATTAATACATCCCATATCCAGGTACACTTTGGTCTTCACATTACACACCCTTATGGTTATTTCACTCAATCAACGGACAAACATGCTAACTAAAACCAAAATGGATAGCTCTATAGTCGTTAAAAACAAAAATAGCAACAATATGCGATATTAATACAAATGCAGGATCGATAATCACAGATCAAAAATCAACAGTAATTAGTAAATAGAACCTATTACTAGTAATAAAATAAAAAGTCATTCGACAACCAGCATTCAAGAGAAAAGACAACTAGCTTCT
Organism: Pueraria montana var. lobata; assembly: GCA_026413185.1. Lineage (NCBI taxonomy): Eukaryota > Viridiplantae > Streptophyta > Magnoliopsida > Fabales > Fabaceae > Pueraria > Pueraria montana. The sequence goes on along the minus strand of CM048650.1, from coordinate 56,895,445 downwards.
TTTCATGTGTCAACTTGGGTCATTCATTCATAATAATGATAAACAAGAACAGCCATTTCAAAATATGCAAAATAGGAGTCATAATAATATCCATAACCATTAGATTAATAGTAATCCACTTAGATATACTAGCGAAACTAAAGAGACCTGTCTTATCTGGACACGTGGGGTCCTTTTCCCTAATCACTGCCACAACTAAAACAAACTGAAAATCACAACAGTCAGAACAACATCAAGGGATCTGAACGGCCATTAAGCCTCCACGTCAGCACACTTCTTCCCGGGAGAGCAGAAGAGCCAAACAAAACCGTACGGATCCTTCACCTTCCCCACGCGCCCACCGCAGCACGCGCCTTCACCTTCCGCCACTTCGCCCTCCACAACCGCGCCGGCGCTCACCGCCTTCGCAATCGCCCCTTCCACGTCCTCCGTCTCCAAGCACAAAACGACACCGTTTCCCCCCGCCTTCGCTCTGACAAACAACAAAACGAAACACCGTTCGTTAATAAAATATTAAAAAAATGAATGAGAAACACGTTTGTAAAAGCCGAAAGTTAAGAGAAAACAAACACCAAAACCGTGGAATTAGGGCTGTGAAAACAAAATAGAAAGGACAGAGTCCTAAAGTAAGAACAAGAACTATGGAAGAGTAATAAAGACAAAAAGGAAATCACGTTTCTCGAAGGAAAATCATTTTTATTGTTCACAGATCGAGTATATACAAAACAAATATATATTAAAATCATGAAGTACCGTAAACCAAAGCATAAATATAAAAAATAAACAAAAAATAACATGATGAAGAACCTAAACAACCGAATAACAGAAAAAATAACTAGAATATTTAAAAATGGAAACAAAATAGAAAAAAAGGCATAATAATTCATAGATCTATAGCAAGATGAACGTAAAAATGAAGAGAAAGAGAAAACTAACGGTGAAGCAGAGTCGTCAACGAGGTCAGCGACGAGAATGATGGAGCCGGCGATTTTGAGCTCTGCTGAGAGTATGAGAGGAAGCTCGTGCTCCGCTTTGCGCTTAGGGTTGAGCGTACGGCCAACTTCCTCTGCGCCAAATGCGGCCTTGTAGAACAAAACGGCGTCGTTCGCCTTGGGAGCTTCGACGAGGAGCTGCGGCTTCACGGCGACAAACGACACCGCAGCAGCGGCATTCTCCGACCCGCCGTTTTGAGCGTCTTGCTGAGCCATTGCGGAAAAACGACGGAGAGTGGCGCGGAGAGAAAAACCCTAACCCTAGGAGAGAGAAAGAGAAGACAAAGCACAGCAGAAGAAGAAGAAAATGAATTGAGCGTGAAGAAAGAAGTGATGGTGGGGCAGTGTTTATATAGAGGCGGGGGAGCGGAAACGCTTCAGGGGCAAAATGGGGATTAAGGGGAAAATGTGAGTTCAGTGCATCACTTTACCAATTTTTTTGAAGGATTTGGTTTTTGGATAAAGGGAAAGCTGAGATTGCCCCTGGGAGTGGGTTTAATTTACGAAGCGACGCCATTATGAGGCTAACGGTCTTTTCGAATGACTTGTGAGGCCACGCGCAACCAAACGAAGCGCAAGCACGACGCGCCGTTTTGATGTCTTAGTAAGACTGTAAGAGAGTAGTCCTGACCGTGTGAGGTGGATTTTCTTTCTGAGTTCATTCTTAATTAAATAAATTGATTAAATCATTTTAAAATATCAAACGCTTGTACCGTTGTCCGACCAAGAATGAAAAAATATATAAAAAAAGAAAAAATATTGAATTCTCTGTTTAAAATATTACAAAAATAAGATGAAATTTTTTTTTGACAAAAAAAAAAAGATGAAATGGAACTAAATAAAATATTTATTTTTTCTTGTCTTGAAAAATGAGATAGGAAACATATATGTTGTTGTAAAATATTTAAATAAATAACGGAATGATAGTTTTGTTGCATTATATAAGAAATGATACTAACAGGTTTAGTTCAGTTGATTTTATAAGGTGTATGAGTTATTGTAAATCTTTTAATATTGTTTTCAATTCTTACTTGTCATACAAATATAAGAAATGATAGAAGCACAATCTTTATTGTTGATTGAAATTTATTGAAAATAAAAAAAAATTGTGGGTCATTCTTCTTATTTAATGAGATTCTCTTTTAATTTTGTAATTTTCAATCAATTTTAACTAATAATAAGATAAGATATGTGTTAGAAAAGATATGTTAAAAAGTGTATTGACAACACTCTTTTTTTTTTTCGAAGGGGTATTGATAACACTCCTATTCACTCTATTTTAGTATTTTATTATATGAATTTAATTAGAATATATTAATAGTATAAAAAGTATACTATTACATAATTATAGATAATTTTTTAGGGTCTAATTACTTATAGTTATACAAATAAAAATTATTAATTTTTATAACAATTGTTTTTTTTGTTATATTTATAATAATTGTTTTAAACATCATATTTAAAGTGATTTTTAATCAATTGATAATATAAAAAAAAATTGACAATAAATAAAATTTTTTGCTCTTATTATATTTTATTCATTTAAATCTATCAGATATCTAAACATTAAAATTTCGTGAAAGACACATTAATGCTTAAAAATATAAAATATTGATTTTAATGATTATGCTAACTATTATCTTTTTTTCTTTTTGACTAAGTGCGAACTATTATTTTTTTCCTAAAAAAAAAACTAGTATCTTAAGCATAAAGGTTGAACGAATTTTTTTTTATTTTGCTACCATACTGAGGGTTCTCTCCTTCCAATCACGTTTTTTTCATCTACAAAACTTAAACCCAAGAGGGACCAAGTCTAGCACCACTCGGACCAACGATTTGTTGGTGAACGAAATGTTTTTATTAAAGAAATGTAGCATGTAATATTATCAATACCTTTTGTCGTGATTTTAACTTATTTAAAGTGAACATATATATTTTTTTTTTATCAGTAAGTAAACATATATATAAAATGACAAAATAAAAATATTTTTTATTGATTTTAACTAAAATACTTTTTTAACTAACATGTGATTAGTCTGAGTAGAATTTAATTAAGTCTTTTTAAGTAAGATCTCAATTTGAGTCTTATGAATGCAAAAAATATGATTTGGAGAGAAAAACACTCTATATGATCAATCATGTCATGTTTTTCAGCGGATATTAGTAATTGACAAAGTCAATAAATATTTAACACTAATGTTATGGTGGCCCAAAATAACTAAAATATTTTTTAATCTTAACTAACTTTAAATCAAGGATAAGAATATCCTTTCTTTCTTATTTCACACATTTATTCACTTTAAGGAAAAAAAAATCCGTTCGATTAGAATATTGTAAACGAATACACGGACATATGTTTAAATTTAAACTATCAATATTATTTTAAATTTTATGAAAAAAGAAATGTATAAATCTTAGTCTTAACGTAGATAATATGCTTCTGACTGGGGCAAAAATTTGAATTTGGTTAAGTACACAAGTTAAATAATTGTTTGGTTTAAAGTTTAAAAATATTAATTTTAATAAAATTAATGTTAAACAGTTGAATGTAATTGAAATATTGATATATGTGTTTATATTTACCTAAATTATATATTTACGTTGAAACATGTTTTTTTTTATAAAAAGAATGTGAGAAATAATTTTTTTAACTATAAAATAAATAGATACCAACTCAAACTCGAACATTAAACAAATGGATATGTTAAAGTACACCACCTAATTATGTCCAAAAAGTAAAGTACACCACCTACTAAAAAGTATCTTGAAAGCATACTCTAGCACAAATTTCGGGGGCATAGATAAAGGCGTCTAAGGTAAAGTTGTTATAAAATAATAAAACAATCAACATTAGTTGGCATAAGTGGTAGCGATTTATGTTCCTTAATCAAGTGATCCAGGTTCAATTCCTGAGAATGCTGAAATGGATTGGAATGGTAAAAAATAGGGGAAAATGTTCAATGAATATCCTATTTTTGGGTATAGGAATAGAAATAAGAGAAAAGATAAAGGGGAAAATAAAGAAGAAAAAAAGAAAAGTAGATATAAAATTATAAATATAAAAATAAATATAAAATATATAATGTGATAAATATAATATATAATGTGATAAGAAAGAAAGAGAGATATAAAAATGGAGTGAAAAAAAAAAGTAGATATAAAATAATTATAACTAAAAAAAAAAGAATCATTCAAGTGTTTGGATAAGCTACTAAAATGGCATGTTTAAATTATGAGTTTAGTTTAATGGTGATATACTAACAATGTAAAATAGTTTTACACTGTCATTCAATCATAAATCACCGTTTAAATGACTTTTAAGATAATTTTTTAAAAGTCAACAAATTTACCATAAATGGTGGGTTGTGATTGGATGATGGTGTAAAATAATTTTACACTGTCAGTGCATGAATCTTTTTCTCTTAAATTATTATAATTATAATAAGAGTGTAATGGTAATACACTGATATCATCCAATAACAAATCATCGTTTGTATGACTTTGAAGATAATTTTGTAAAAAAAATCAACAAACTTATCATAAATGATAATTTGTGATTGAATGACTATGTAATATGATTTTACACTGTTAATACATAGTCTTTTTCTCTTATAACCAAACGATGATATATCATATGCGTACAGAAAAAAATAATGTAGAAGTCAAACATTTAATTATAAGTCACGGAGAAACCCGAGAATCTTGTATTTAAGCAAAGATGTCGAATCAAAATAGTCTTATCATGTTTGGCTAATTTTTTCAATAAATTCATGAGAATTTCTATGATACCCTTATTAATTTTGGGGTTTTGATATTGGTAATTTTTTAATCAATAGTTATCAAGTTATATTATTATCTTATTATTTTGATATTTAGTAATAATTTTATTATATATTTAAATTTAGTCCCTATATAATTAAAATATTTTTAAAAAAAATGAATTTTTTAGCCAATCTGTTTTCTCCAAACCACCCTTGTGGCCCAGTTATCGGCATCGAAGGGAAATTGCACTCCCAAGTCCTTGTTGTTCTTGAACACCCTGATTGGCACATCATCCACAAAGAATTTATTCAAAACTTAGCAAACAAACATTCTGATTCAAACCAAAACCTTAGCAAATTGTTCATTGAATCGTTTTTCTCTGTGGAGTATCCTATTCTGAACGAAACTTCACGTTTCATCTCAATTTCAGTGTTTATGCGACCAATTGTTTTGTGTGTTCGCATTGAATCTCACCAAGCTTTCTTTTTAATTTTGATTTATTAATTTTGATTTTTAATTAAAATAATAGTGTTGTGGAACATTATATATTAGATGGAGAAGGGGAATGATGTTCTGCCAGTTCTGGAACGTAGAGGACAAAAAGACGAAAGGGGAGGAAGAAATAATGGAAAAAGAAATTCTACAATATCATGTGACAAGCTTTCTTTTTAATTTTAACTTTTTAATTGAAATATCATAAACAGTTAGATCTATTTAAATGAAGGGTTTGAATTTGGTGTAAGGTCTAAAAATTGGGCCACAAGGGATGGTTTGGAGAAAACAAATTGGTTAAAAGATTTTTTTTTTTAAAAATATATTAATTTTATAAGGATTAAATTGAAACATATAATAAAATTATTACTAGATATCAAAATAATGAGATAATAATGTAATTTGATAACTATTGGTAAAAAATCAACAGTATCAAAACCCCCAAAATTAGTGGGGGTAACATAGAAACTCTCAAATTCTATAATCAATATTAATCTTTTTTGGTACATATAATCAATATTAATTTAAGTATGCATGTCAATATCATTTTGCCATTTAGGAGATAAAAAGAAAAGAAAAATAACTACTTATCTCTTTTTTGTCAAAAGATGTATAACTGTCTGCCAATATAACTTCCCGCCAACAGTATTCTATAATTTTCTATTAACTTATTTTTATATATGATTTTAAGAATATTCAATAAAAATATTGTGCACTGTGCAGTGTCCCGTTCGTTAGCATTTAGAAATGCTCACGTGAAGAATATTAATAATACTAGGACGGTGACATGTGCGATGTACAGACTTGTTATTATTATATTTTAAAATTATAAAGTTATTATTTTAATTTACATTTATTACATATATTATTTAAGAATTATAAAACATAAAATTTAGAGTAATGTTTACAAATAATTAATCTAATAGTTTAAGAAAATTTCTTAATATATCATATTTTTCTTATCATGGGTGTACCTTTGTTAACTACATAAAAATGAATTTTTCAAAACAAAAAAAAAAAAACTAAAGAAAAATGATATCAGAAAAAAAAACAAAAAAGGAAAAAAAATAAAAGTAGTAAAAATAATTATAAGAGAATAAATAACGAAGAAGGAAAAAATATTAATTTACCAATAATTTCTTCTCTATTTTTATAAATGGTTAATCTTTGCAAAAAAATCAACAATAGGTCAAAAACACTAAATAATGGAGTGAGGAAGGGACGATTGAAGACAAAACAATGAAAGAAAGAAAAATATATATTATTCTAATTAATTTTAAATTATATAATAATAATTATGTTAATTTTAGAATAGTCTTAATTACCTTAATTTAAACATATATATGCATTTTAGATAAAAAAAAATATATTTGTTTGATCAATAATTAATTTAATTATTTCAAATCAGATTATATACTTGTTCTAATTACATTAATTACTATTTTTATATAATTTCATGAATTAAAAATAGATAAAATATTTCTCTAAAAATTTTCCCTCTCAATCACATAAAAATTGAATATGATAGTGATAGTACGTAATGTGAAACCTAAAAAATAATGTTTTTTCATAAAAGATTACGATTACAATTATTACTATTGTTACTACTAATACTACTATTGTTAACATTCTTCTATTAATTATTGAACATGTTACGACAACTGCTATCATCACTACTACTATTACTAATATACCTTTTTCCCTTAGCATTATATTTTGATTATGATATTTTTGGCATGAATCGATTTGATTTCCTTCATAAATTTCAAAGGTTTGCATAAGAATTTAAGTTAATTTAAATTTTATTATAAATAATAAATATTGAAAATGTTAGACATTTTTTTAAAATACTATTTGTTATTTTTAAATTATGGGTTGATATTTTGACATTATTAATATGAGATTTAATTGATGTTTTTTATTATTTACATAAAATTTATAATTCAAGTGTGATACTTTAAGTACAAATTATTTTGACTAAAACTAATTTAAATTAAATTATAATAACGTATTATTCATATTTATTAATTTGTTATCTTAAATTAATATCATTATTAAAATATTTATTATGAATTATATAACAAATAATAGTAACAATAACTATTTAATTTATTAATGATTAAAAATTAATGTGATAATAGTAGAATGTTGAAATTTAAATTAGAATATATATATATATATATAATAAATTAATTTGAACTAAAATAATATATATATATATATATATTAAATATTATATATTCAATAAATAAATAATTATTTATAAGAATTAAAAATTAATGGGCATTCAATTTCTGGTGCTAATTTTGTTTAATTAGACTGGTTTATTATACTTAATTGCCTTAATTATGTAAGGCAAATGCTAACCATGATTTTATTGGCACAAATGTTTTTATTGGGAGGTGAAAATTTACGCTATCCACAATTTTTTTTGTGCTCTCCTATGAATTTCACAATAAATATTTTCTCCTTTTAAGGACACTGGTTAATAAGACCCATTATGTAAAAGTTAAATCTTTATCCTTTATTTTAGCCTGAAAATTTGTTGCATACTACTTTTCTTTTTTTAAAAGATTTTTTAATTGATAATCCAAATAAAATATTTAATTTGTTCCATGCTACATTGCTATGACACAAATATGTTAAGATTTTTTAATTGATTATCAAGTTAAAAATCTGTTATTTTTTAAATTGTTCTAATTAATACACATTCTTTTAATTTATTACACACACACACACACACACACACACACACACACACATATATATATATATATATATATATATATATATATATATATATATATATTCTTCCATCAATAAAAATTAACTTTTAAAACATTGTAAATTAAAAGTTATGAATGACTACATATTTTATATTAATTTATATTTACAACATCAATAGGCTAAAATTTCAAATACTTGTTTTTTTTACTGAAATTTTAAATACTTGTTTTTTATAGATTTTTTTTACTATTAAGTGTCGTTTATTAAATTTTCTACTCAGAATAATTAAATTGAAAATTACATATCATAATAAGAAATTAATGGCCATTCAATTTCTAATTAGGTGTTATTTTTTTAAAATTAGATTGTTTTAATTTTTTAAAAGTTAAATCATTATCCTTAATTTTAGCCTAAAAGTTTGTTGCACACTATCTATCTTTTCTTAAAATATTTTTTTATTTGATTATCCAAATAAAAAAAATTATTTGGGACAAACTATCTTGCCATGACACAAATATTTTAAGATTTTTTAAATTGATTAGTCAAAAAGATTTTATTTTTATAAATTGTTGTAATTAAAACTCAATTTTTAATTATTATTTAATATAATATATATTTTCAAATCCTAATTAATTTTTTCATGAATTATAATTAACTTTTAAAACATTGTAAACTAAAAGTTATTAATGACTACATATTTTATATATTAATTTATATTTTCAATATCAATATTCTTACATAATTTTAAATACTTGTTAAATTTAGATTTTATTCATATTTTATATATATTAAAAAAATCTTTATTATATAGTATTAATTACCGTTAATTAATGTTGCAACTTAAATAGCAAATTACTATTAGCAATTAATGACTATTCAATTATTAACTCTTTAAAAATAACTATTCAATTATTAATTTGCTAATTTTATTTAATTAAACTGACTAATTATTCTTAATTGTCTTAATTGTGTAAAAGTCAAACCATCACATTACCCTTATATTTCAAAACGAAAAATTTGTTGCAGACTGATCGTATTTTATTTTTAAATTTTTTAATTAGTTATCTAATTAAAATATTTTAAGTTGTTGCTAACTACATTGTTGCTAAATAAGATATTAAAATTTTTTATTGATTAATGGTCAATCAAATGTTTTTTGTTTTTAAATTATTTTATTAATTGTCATTCAATTACTTTGAAAAAATAAATTTATACACATTATTTTGTCTACCCATATTTTAGACAGGAAAATATTTTCTTAATACAACCCTAATGTTTTCGTCTTTCTCCTCCTTTGTTGATGACTCACAACAATAATATTCTACTTTTAACAAGATTAAAAGTATTGTACATAAAAAAAACTAAAAACATTAAAATGAGAAACTGAAAAAAAAAATGAACAAGGAGACACTTGCACAAAAAACAAAAGAAATAATAAGACAAAAGATTTCATTGAATGAAATAAAATAAGTTTAAGCTCAAAGTGTGCAAAAGTAGTGTGCATAGTCTCTTTCTAATACAAAGACGACATCATAGTCCAAATTACATGTCAACCCATGAAAAAACTATCAAACTCATTACACACTACAACCATCCACCTATTTTACTTTGCACTCCCGCTTTGTATATGTATGCAACCTTTCTATGAGAGCCTCATGTGAGATCAATTCGCAAGACTTGCACACGCACTTCTCCACTATACCAACCAATTTGATGTAGATAATGCAATCACATCTCGCACTACAATTGCATAGCTCCCCACTACAATTTATAAAACGTTAGAAAATTATTAAGGTAATTTGAAAATGTAGCTAATTATTATTATTATTATTATTATTAATTACAATAATGGGGGATTGTAATGATCAGCCTATTAATGGGGATTAAAATTTTCGTGAATAATATATGTTGAATCATTATTATTCAGCATATATATTATTAACATTTATATATATATATATATATATATATATATATATATATATATATATATATGTATTATTCAACATATAATTATTAAAAAATTTATTCAGCATATATTTTCTATAAATTAAATCATAGTCTACTATTTAAAATTGTAGTATAGTTATAAAATTTATAATTGAATAAAGTAATTATTGTCTTCGTATATTAAATTATGAATATAAAATTTGAATGTAAAATTTAATATATGGAGACAATATAAAATTTTGTTGATTTTATTTCAATTAATTGTTTAATTGTAAAAGTGTACATTGATTATCATTTTTAGAAATATTAATATTATTATCTTAATTACTATATTTATATAGTTTTATGAATTAAAAATAGATAAAAAATTTCTCTAAAAATTTATGTGTTGATAATAATTAATTTAATTATTCAGAATTTCAAGTAAGAATATATATACTTATCATAATTATATTAGTTACTATATTTATATAAATTTATTAATTAAAAAATAGGTAAAAAATTTCTAAAAATTTCCCGCTCAAATGTATAAAAATTCCCTCCAAGACTTCTTTATTTTTATTAATATAAAGATTTTTAGGCTCTCTTTTTAATATATCTTTTATATATGTCTTTTATTATCAAATAAAATTTATATAATCTTTATTAAATAGTACGAGGCATACTTCCTTTTAAGTAAATATTATCTATTTAGTATATTTTGACTTTACGTAATAAAAAATAGTATATTAAAGGTTTAATTACAATTTTTATCCCTAACTTTTTATTTTTTGGTGAATTTTATTCCCAACAAATTAATTTGACGCATTTTACCCCCAATTTTTTTTAAAAGTTACAAATTTTACCTTTCACTGTTTTGCTGACATGACATGCTGACATAAGCGTAAAAAGTGAGGGTAAAATTTACCAAAAATAAAAAATTAGGGGTAAAATTTGTCAAAAGATGAAAAAGTTAAGGGTAAAATTTGTCAAAAAGTAAAAAGTTTGGGATAAAAAATACAATTATTTTAGCATGTCACGTCAGCAAAACGGCGAAATGTAAAATTTGCAACTTTTTAAAAAAGTTGAGGGTAAAATGCGTCAAATTAATTTATTGGGAGTAAAATTCGTTAAAAAGTAAAAAGTTGAGAGTAAAAATTGCAATTAAGCCTATATTAAAAAAGTGCGTTAAAAAACATTTCGCTATATTTTTCACGCTCCCAGATATGAGCATAGACGTGGACGATAATAGTAGGTTGAAATAGTAGGATTTAATTAGTTAATTATGAATTCTCTTCCTGTGTGTACGTAATAGCTCTTACCTCAATTAACATTATAAGCTTAGATTAAAGATTTCCTCATTTATTTTATTTTTTAAAAACATTATTTTGATGTTAGAATTAATAGAATTAAAGTTCGAGATGAAAATTGAATTTATAAATGTCGATTTTTATGTTTGAATATTCTTTTAAAAATAGAATAATTTTTAAAATTATAAAATTATAAAATATAAATAGTTTAAAACCTTATCAAATTTTAATTAACACATCAAACATTGCCAAATTAATATTTAAAATTATATTGTGCTCACCCAAAAACTAAATGATATATCTATCCTATAATACCAAGAGGGTCTAGCTCAGTTGGTAGTTGTTGTAAACCCCATGTTACTTGTCTTCGATTCCTACAGATAAAAAGAAAAGTACCTATTACATAGGGTTGGCAAAACGGGCTGGTCCGGCCCGCCTGTGACCCGCCGAAAACGGGTCGGGCCGGGCTGGCCCGCCCAGCTGCCACGAGCTGCTTCTCCTGGCCCGTCCCGCCAGTTTTTTTTTTAATTTATTGTAAATAAGATATAAATAAAATAATTTTGCATCACTTGTATCATAAAAGGACAATAGAGAGTATTTTTATTACTGTGAAGTGTGAACACAATTAAAAATTATTGCAATATTGTTTCATTTTCTTCAATAAACCACAAACTAATAGTCTTTTAACACCACAAGTTCAACATCATCATGAATAACATCTTGAAAAGGCTTACCACAAACTAATAGTCTTTCAAAAATACATCACAAAATATTAATAGTCCCTAATAACTTATATTATTTTAGATATATTAATTAAAAAAAAAGTGTTGGTGGGCTGCCGGGCCGACCCGTCCCGCCCCGCCTGTGGCCCGGTGGGTTGGCGGGCCAGGCGGGGCGGGCTGGAAACCCCACCCCGCCCCGCCAAATTGTTAGCGGGCTGGCGGGCCGGCCCGCCTGGACCGGCCCGCTTTGCCATCCCTACTATTAAATTCAAAGGCAAGTTTTAGTGCATGACTATACGTCTAGCTATATTATATGGCAACCTGAGAGAAAGGTGGGAGTAGCAGAAAAAAGAGTGTTAAGATGAATGTGTAACCATACAAGAAAAGACAAAATACCAAATGATTATATACGAGAAAAGATTGGTGTAGCATCAATTGAAGAAAAAATGACAAAAAATTAGTTAAGGTAGTTTGAACACGTATAAAGAAAGCTACAAGAGGTGTCAGTCAAAAGAATAGATTGCATGGCTTTTAATCTTGTGAAAAGGAGAAGAAGGAGACCAAAAAGGACGTTGGATGAAGTTGTCAAGGGAGATCTCATACTAAATAACATTATTGAAACTTTGGTTTTTAACCGTGTTGAATGACATCATATGATCTATGTAGTTGAACTCACCTAGTGGAATAGAGTTTTGTTGTTGTTGTTGTTGTTGGTGGTGGTGGTGTTGTATGTGTAAAAACTTTTTGCATTGATATTGTATATAAATTAAATTTTAAATAATTCATACTCTACTAAAAATATTAAATTATATAAAAAGATTGTATTCTTTTTTAGGTATATGCATTAGTTTTAAAATATTATTGGCAATACTTGTAAGTATTGTTATTGCTAAACATAGTTTTTTTTAAAATTAAAAGTATTCATATGTTATTTGATATTAATTATGTTAAAGGATAGATCGAATGAATTTGTCTATTTATATATTGATAGTGGAATATTAAAAATAATTAATTATAAAACTTTGATCAATAATATCGTAGTTTGGTGAATCTCATAGTGCTTTCGTGCCAGAAAGACTAATCACAGACAATGCTTTGGTGGCCTTTGAATGCTTCCACTACATGAAGAAAAGGATCACAGGCCGGAAAGGGGTAATGGGTCTCAAACTTGATATGTCCAAAGCATATGACCGAGTGGAATGGCCTTTCTTGGAAAGTGTGCTCAGAAGAATGAGGTTCCCTTCACATTGGGTGAATCTCATAATGAGGTGTGTATCAACAGTCACTTTCTTTGTCCTAGTCAACGGACATCCCTATGATGAGTTCCGAGCTCAACAAAGTTTGTGGTAAGGTGGCCCTCTTTCACCTTATCTATTTATTTTGTGTGCTGAAGTATTCTCCAAGATGATTATGAAGGCAACAAAACAAGGGATGCTCCATGGTGTTAAAATTTGTCATTTTGCCCCTATTATTTCTAATATGTTCTTCGCATATGATAGCATTATTTTCACACGGGCTACACCGTTGAGGCAAGTAATTTATTGGATATCCTGCGAAGGTATGAAAACGCCTCCAGTCAACAGGTTAACTTGAACAAATCGGAACTTTCATGCAACCGAAATGTACCTAGTACCCGCTTTGATGAGCTAACAAGGCTTCTTGGAGTTAAGGCAGTGGAAGTACACGACAAATACTTGGAATACCTACTCTAGCGGCGAGATCAAAAACCTAAGTCTTTCAATTTGTTCGAGACCGAGTTTGGAAGAAGGTGAAGGGGTGGAAAGAAAAAGCATTTTCCAGAGCAGGAAGAGAGGTGTTGATTAAATCCACTGTGCAGTCTATTCCCACTTACATCATGAGATGCTTTGAGCTACCACGACCCTTATGCAGGGAGATTGAGAGCCTTACAACAAAGTTTTATTGGGGGCAGTGACACAGAAGGAAGGAAAATTCATTGGTTAAGTTAGGGGAAACTGACCAAACAAAAGAAAATAGGGGGTCTTGGAGTTTGATATGTTAGAGCCTTCAACATGGCCCTCCTAGCGAAGCAGTGGTGGAGACTTATCCTGAATGAAGAATCTTTGTTGGCTAGGATTTTTAAGTTTAGATATTACCCAAATGGTACACCATTGGGTGCATTAAAGGGACATAAACCAAGCTATGCTTGGTTAACGATGGATTGTGGAGGCTGGCAGCTATTGGGGCATAGGATGTGGAAACCATGTAAAAGTGATTAGAGATAGGTGGATCACAAGTTTGCCAGGTTTCAAAATTCCTCCTTTTGAGGCAGCTAATGTGAGTCCTGATATGGTTGTATCTGACCTTATCATTCCAGAGACTAGGGAATGGAATATTCAACTTTTACAGCAACTGTTTTCCCCAGGTACAGTAGCTTCTATTATGTCTCTACCCCTACGCCAATTTGTTGAGCCTGATATGCTGTTATGGCAATATAATTATGATGGAAAATATACTGTTAAGTCAGGTCATCATTTGGCACTAGCAATGTATGGTGTTGATGTTGAATCTGCAACATCGGCTCATGATCCCTTATGGCAGAAATTGTGGAATGTTAATTGCCCACCTAAGTGTAAGAATCTAGCTTGGCATGCTTGTCTTAATGCTATTCCAGTATGCACTAACCTTCGTTGTCGTCATGTGGATGTGGAAATTGTGTGTGCAAGGTGTGGTGGGGAGCCAGAAACACTTGAACATTCCTTATTGATTTGTCCATAATCAATGAAAATTTGGTTCGCTTCTCATCTCTCTATTCGAATTGATAGTAGTCAGGGGATGTTGTTCATAGAATGGTTGAGGTCTCTTATGTTTCATGCTGATGAGGTAGCGGCTATAGATATATTCAATATACTTTGGACCATTTGGTTTAGCCGAAATCAATTGGTTTTCAAAGGCAGAAGAATTGAGGCTCAACATGTGATTTCTAAAGCTTTAAATCAGTCCCTTAATGCCAGTATACAGGAAACTCACGAACCTTCCCATCCAACTATATGGAAGAGACTAGATGTGGGCCATGTCAAGATAAATTTTGATGCTTCTGTGCATAAACAAAATGGGATTTGTTGCTTGTGATCATGATGGGGCGGTCCTAGGAGCTGCTACTCGAAGAATTGTCATGGTTCTTTAACCAAAAATTGCCGAGGCTTTATGTTACAAATGGGCCATCCACTTGGCAGTTTATTTCTGCTTCACAAATGTGGTTTTTAAATAAAAGGAATAGTTTAACTTCAAACAGCAGAAGCTATTTTGAAGGAATCTGTCTAACATGAAGTACCTAAATCCCTGGTACACCTATGAGGCACTAAATTTACCTGCTATAACAGGTTTTTAACCGGAAAAATTATTTTAATGTAAATTCATAATTTTTTTCAATTTTGCAAAGCAGTCTTTATCATTGAGTTCTCCAGCCTGATGTCCGAATCATTCAAAATCAACGCCCCCAGCCAAATTTAAGCCTTATAATTCAAAATTCTATTCAAAACCACCAAATTCAGAACCTGTAGCAACTTTAATTAAAACCAAAATGGCACCAAATTTGATACATACAGGTGCAGTAGGAAAATTCATTCAACAATATTTTTTTGGATGCAATTGAGCCCAACTGATTAAAACACATTTAATTCATTAAAATTGGGGGAAAAAGTACAAAACTGGTATCTACCATGGTGTTGAATTACAAATGCACATAATATATCATCTCATCTACTTGGATCTAAACTTTCTCTTGCACGGACTTTTTATCCAGCTCATGCACCCTAGAAGATGCTCTGAGCCATCTTTCATCTCAGTCAAGGTAAAGAAATCTTCAAGTGTCATATTGCTTTACATAATCTTTCTCAGAGCATCAAGGCCATCCTTTTGGTGTACCAGAATTGTCCCTCCTCCAATTAAGAATTTCAATAGAAATTCAAAAAATTATAGTTAATTCAAAGAGCCAAACCCAAGTCACAAAACCTGAAACCAAGAGGAAAAATCAGTGCAAGTAAAAAGAGAAGAGAGCAGTTAAGAAAATAAAAAACAAAAAAATGAGTCAATCTCCTTCTGTCTCCACCGTGAGTGCCGTCGCCAGATGCGATTTCCGGCGGCAGTGTCGCACCTTTTTTTTTCTTTCTTTCTTTCTTCCTCTTCTTCCCTTTCCCCTTCTTCTTCTCCCCTCTTTTCCTTTCTCCCCGCGGCCAGAGACGACAACCGCCGCCATGCATAGCCATCTTATTTCTCCACCTCTCTTTCTCTTTTTCCTTATTCCTCCAGTTCCTTTCTTGCTCTCTTCTCTCTCGCACGCAGCCATGGGGGGCTGTTGCACGGCTAGGTCATGTGGCCCTCTAGCTCCCAGAGAGATCTTGGCTATCCTTAGGGATTTCGGGCTCCAAATCTGATGGGAGATTTTGCAAAATAACCCAAATCATGCTTTTATCCATGGACTAAAATGCAAAATCTTTTCTTATTTACTAACCGGTTATAGGTAAACGATCTGAACCATTTATTTTTTTTATTATTATATCTAACGGTTATAACAAGTGCTTCACCGGTGTATCAAGGATTTACGTACTTCATGTTAGTCAAATTCATTTTGAAGGAATTGTTGTAGACTGCAAGTTTCTCAGCAATGGTGCCTTACTTTTCACAAAAAGAGGAGGGAATAAAGTGACACATGAATTACCTAAATTAGCTATCAATTTGGGAGAGAGATTTTGGGTAGATGAGGTCCCTTATCATTTGGACCTCTTAGTCACTTCTGATGTACAAACTTTACCCACTGATTCATAATGATATACCCATTCCTCTCTTACAAAAATAATAATATCGTAGTTAATAAAAAAAATAAAATGAGATATGATAAATTATATTAAATTAAATATTTAATATAAATTTTGTCTAGAATCTTATAATTTTTTTTTTTGCCAAAAGTGAGGGTAGTAGGTGCAAGTACAGTGACGGATCTATATTTATTTCAAAGAGTGCAAGTGCTTCCACTCGCTTTTAAAAAATACATGTAAATATCTTGAATGTGTATATTTTGTCTATCCTAATTTTGTATATTTGAACCCCCTAGGCCCCTACCCTTAATATTTCACTCCTTTCATGTATTTATTATTTTTATTTAAGTGTTTAATTTTTAAAGTTTAATTTTGTCTTTTTCCCAATTGACTCAATAGAATAGGATAAGATAATTATCTTCTCTAATTTGTTGTTTATTGCGTCAATAAGATATGATAACGTTATTATATATCTTATCATATTTTGAATACGTATATTTTCAACCCCTAACTTAGGGTCCTAGATTTGCTAGACAGGTATATAGTTACTTAGTGGGTGTAAGAATGGAGATTAAAATTGCTATCAATGCAGATATAAAGTTAAATATTAGTATTTTTTTTAAACGCAAATAAAAGGATACATACTATAATATTCTAATTTCCACCGATTACCATCTCTAATACCAATTCATCCACTCGGTAGTATTTGAAATTTTGAATACTTTGATACCCTCGTCAATTATAATATGTGACTTTCGAGTGAAAATGCATTTCTTAATTTAAGATTTAATCCTTCATAATAATTTAAACTTATTATTTAAACAATTTAATACGTACATGATATTATATGTAATTATTTTTATCTCTTATTCATTTTATTTTGATTTTTACATATACGTATCTTAAAAATTCACTCTAAAATAGAAATTAGGTTTTTTATCTTAAGATTACAAGTACTTATATTAACATGAGAGAAAAGAAATAAGAAAAGAATAACAAGATAGTAATATTTATTGGAAATTTATTTTCTTTAATGGATGAATTGAATTTTAGAGAAAAAAAAGAGAAAAGAAGTCATATCAAAATTGTGGGAAATAAAATGTAACATTATAATATATTATACATATGAATTGTTAATCATAATTTCAATTATTATTTTCATTTTTCCTTATATTTTATTTTAAATATAATAATCAATTAACATATAGGGTTGGCAAAGTGGTGTATGGCGTCGTTGTGTTCATATGTGAGGGAACAATATATTTTGGGGGAAAACTCATGTTCGATTCCCTTTATGTGCAAAATTTTCTTAGGCCAGCGGTAGCCATGCACCGCGAGCAAGATTTGTTTCTAACTTAGTGGATTAAGGGACATTCGTTGTCTCTAACCCAGAAAAAAATATAATAATCAATTGGATCTTCAACAAACTATTTATATTGCACAATAGTAATTAATAATTTAAAAATTGACATTATGATGCATGAATGATATCTAGCACAAAGATCTTTTATTTTTAGTTTATAATTCTTAATTCAAATTTTTACAAATTATTATATGTTAAAAATTTAAAATGTTTTATAGCAAATTTCACAATTTAGCATATATGTCGTGCATGACACTAGGGGTGACAATGAGTATTGGACTAAATGGGTATTCACAAAAATTACTCATGATGAATTATCCACTTAATGGATATGGGGTTGGGTACAATAATTATCCACAAATTTTAAAGGGTACAAATGCAGGTACCTTTTTAGTACCAAATCTAAGAGAAAAAATCATGTTCCTTAATACACTAAAAAAATATTATGTTTCTTAAACCTTATTTGCTAAGAGATAGATCACATTCCTTAATTCACCAAAAAAAAAAACATGTTCCTATAGAGATAGATCACATTTCTTAAAAAAAAAACATAATCTTTGCATGGGATTTTAATTTTTGTGATGTTTTATGATTATGATTATATTTTATAAAAGATCGTCCAATGGAATTTTAATTATTCAATAACTATCGCATTTTTAATCAATATTGTTTTGTTTATTTATCTATCAATTTTTTAATATTAATTAAAGTGCGAATAATGAATAAGGGTATGGGCATTTAGTCACTAAAAAGAGAAGGACACGAGTATTAAAGTTTTTTTTTTTTTTGAAAAGAGGTATTAAAGTTACTACCTACGCAAGTATGTGTACGGGGATTTTTTAAAGTGTGGGTATGTGGACAGATATTATAACACCCTACCCATTGTAATTCCTGCATGACATGCGTCGCTTAAGTTTAGGTTTTAATTTAACAATATATAGTTAAAAATATCATTTCATAAAAATATTTTATTTTAATTTTTTATTGTAATTAGAAACTCTCACTTTAGATGGATTTAAAATATTATTTCACAAATAATTATCTAAATTAGTATCATGCTTAACACATAATTAATTTTCATTTCTCTTATGTATTGTATTTTACAAATCATAATGGCCACATATAACAACTTTTTTTTTGTAACCATGATATTGGTGCGGAGTATCCACCAACTTTGCTGATGACTAATCTCCGTCGAGAAACCTGGCTGGTCACCTTTAGTGGGTCTCCCCTCCCAATCATGTTTTTCCATCCGCAAGGCTCCAATCCGAAACCTTACTTAAGGGGATCGAGCCCAGTACCACTCGAACCAACGACTTGTTGGTAACAATATTTAATAATTAAAAACATTATACTTTACTATCCATGGTTAAAATGAAAAATAAAAAATTTAATTATAAATAATTCCTAATATAAATTTAAGAAAATATGACTAAATTATAATTTTTGTCCCCTTTAATTTCTAATTCGTGGTTTTAGTTCCCTTATTTTTATTCGATGAATCCACATATTTTAGAAAATTTTGCAATTTTAGTTCAATAATCAATTTTGCATATATTTATTTCTTTTATTCTTTACATTTTAGTTGATTAAATTATTCTTTAATTGTTAAATGTTAATTTCCACCTCATCACAATAATAATACACCATTAATTAATCGTTAAGTTAAACAATCAACATATGTAAAATTAAAGATGAAACCAAAATTACGAATTTTCTAAAATTTATAGACTAAATTCGCAAAAATAAAATAAGAGAACCAAAATCACATATTAAAAATTAAAGGGGATCAAAATTGCAATTTAACTAAAAATATTTATGTATTAAAATATTTTATAAAAATATTCATAAACAATATTTATCCCGTGCATAACATGAGTCATACATTCTAGTAACAAAATATTTTATAATAAAGTTTGTCACACATTAATTTAAGTTAAAAAAGAAATAATATTTTTAAAGCATAATATTTTTAGTAATTTTAAGTGGCTGGGCCATTCGGGAATTGCCTCACTCACCTTAAAAAAATCACGACCTTCTTGAACATAAAGATATATATCATATTATATATTACTAGGGGAAGAGTGTCCCTCTATATATTTTAAATAAAAAATAAAAAAAGAAAAGAAAAGGAAAATGTTTAGAAGTTAAAAAATAAAATTTAAGAGTAACAAAAAAGAAAGTAACTAATGATATAAGAGTAATAGAGGTAGTTATTAAAAGAAAATAGTGAAAGTTTAAAAACTAGTGCAAGGATAAAATTGTCTAAAAATTGTATATACCAAAAGTGAGTATTTCCTTTATTATTAGTATAGATTATTATTATTTAACAAATTATAATTTTTACACCATATACTTGAAAATACATTAGTTAATAGTATTATGTCTCTTTGAAAATATGTTATACATAATACTTTAAATATTAATAAGCCGTCTTAGCTCAGCCAGCAGAGCACATGGCTTTTAACCATGTGGTCGTGGGTTTGATTCCCACATACGGCGACGATTTGATTTTCAATTTTGAATGTATTTCATCTAAAAAAATCTTAACAGTGCTACCTTACTTATATAAGTATCATACATTGATCTACTTTTGATCAACTATAATGAGTGGGTTCAATTATTTATATTTATATATATATATAGATCATAACAAAAACGTGTTCACAAGTCATATTTACATGTTCCCATTCTCCTCCGCCGATGAATCAGAAGCAGAGTCATCCAGTGTTGAATTTGATGTAGTCTCCAATTGACTCCCACTCTCACTGTCTGAATTTCCCACTGTTCTTTCCTCCAGAGGGTGTTTTAAGAACCAATACATTATACTAGCTGTTAGTGTAAGGATCATCTTTTGATTCACCTGCAATATGAATATAGCACATAAAAACCACCAAGTAGACATTTAAAATGACATGAACTAATGAAGGCTATTCGATCATTTATTTATACAGAAGAAAACCCTAGAAATAAGCAAAAACATAAAAATTTAGTTTGGACCAAAAATACACTTTTTTTTACAGTTATGTGATAGTTTGTCAAAAAGAAAAATGATTATCAAGGTTCTAAAAAACAAATTACAATTGCGACCATAACGTAAAAGTTTTCAGGGCTTTTGACCACATTGCTGTTACAATTGCAGCCGCATTAACTATATTTGTACGCAATTTTCTGCAATATCAGGGATCGCGATAAAATTGTGACTGCAATTTTAACCTTAATTATTTACCTTAAAATAGGTATTTCCAAACATGCACTAAAACTAATGTTTCAGCAATTGTAAGTAAAAAGTGAATGTTCATCAAATGTTTTTAAAGTCAATAACAAAGAAGCTCAATACGAAGGTTAAAAAGAGAATAAGGTGGGAGCAATGCTACAGTATTGGTTCCAACTACCTCAGTGATGTCTTCGGGAAGCAAGAATATTGAACATCCAAGCTTTCTTGCAATACTGATAATGTAGGTGGCATTCATCATTTTCTCCTGATCTGCATAATTTAAAAACCAACCGTGAATTGAAGCATTTCTTAACACAAATCTTCTCCTGGTCTGCCAAAAGTGTATATTTCCAAATTTGTGTTTCATATCAAGCCACACCATTATGCAAGTGAAGAACATAATTTTGTTGCTCACTTCTTATGGCAGAATGAGATAAGTTCAGCTTTAGAGAATTTCATGATAATTTATAATAAAATCATAT
Source organism: Pueraria montana var. lobata (assembly GCA_026413185.1). Taxonomy (NCBI): domain Eukaryota; kingdom Viridiplantae; phylum Streptophyta; class Magnoliopsida; order Fabales; family Fabaceae; genus Pueraria; species Pueraria montana. The sequence continues at coordinate 56,873,674 of CM048650.1, read as the reverse complement.
GAAATATATAAAGACATAACAAATACAACTGCAATCAAAGCAGCATATGGAATATTGAATTTGCCAGTTGTCAGAGGTTTTTGATTATAAATGACACAAGACATGGTTTTCTTAAACACCGCAACCAAAATAAGACAGGAATAATGCAAAACTATGACTGATTTAATAATCTAATTAGAATAGAAAAATCCGATGCAATATGAGTAATGTTACAGATTTCAAGCAAAGGGATAAATGCCCATTTCAGTCTGCAAATCATGTGACTGGTATAAGGAGACTCAGAAAACAGGCATGCAAGCCGAACATTTAAAGAGTAGAAAGAAAACATACCGGTAACTCCTTTTGTTACAAGACCCCAATTTACAGCTCTAGGTTGCACAGAACTAAGAAGCTCAAGGAAAAATATTCCATCTGATAAACTTTTATCCTGCAATTTGAAATAATTATAACAATTAGTGAACCTAACTGATTCTCTAATCGTTTAATCTCTGAATAAACTATACATACTATTGGTCCAAAAAGCAAAATGCAACACAAACTATATATACCTAAAAGATTATCGAGAAAAGAAATAAATTAGTTAAGGAAAATTATTCTAAACAGATTGCTAGATTATCGTGAGGCTTCAGTAACAAGTAAGGCAGAATTACTGTAAGATTAAGGATAATACTGATGGCTTTTGTTCTGCACCATCAACTAAGCCACCAAACCATCACATTTGACAGACCTGTGCAAAATGCTAGTTTTTCATATTGGCATCACATACACACTTTGCCAGTTTTCTTATAAATTCCAAAACTTGAAATTTCTGCTAGATGAACAGGATACTGTGACCTAAGTTTGAACGGGATATTGGTCAGAACCCTGAGAGTACTGTCTCTCCAAAACTCATTTTGTACTACAAAATTAGGGTAGAATTTAGTACCAAACAAGCATAACAGGATTAGAATTTTCATCCTACATCAACCTTTTCACGTTCCATATTACAATAATCCCCCTTAGAAGCATGAATAATTGCATATGCAATCTAACTTGTGATTTACATGATATAATCCTAGTAAAATAAAATTGTGATGTTTTCTTGGTTAACAAGCATAGTACCAAGAGCAGGTGTATAATGTACATGTATATGGTTTGAAACAAAAGGCCCCAAAATTAACTGTTTGTCATATACAGTAGCTCTTTATTCAGCTACATTAGGAATTTAGGCATAAACCATTAAAAATCTTATGAATATTAAAAACAAAATGTTACTATTACTAATAAATAGTAATTAATAATGACCAAGATTAGGGCAAAGTAAACCAATGAACATGATAGTCAGTCCTTTGCAGCATGCAGCAGATGCTTACATGAAAAAAAAAATATTATATATATTCAAAATACCTTGAAACTATCCATTCGGCTTTGACTTCCTGAACTGCTCACTTTGCTGTTTGCCCATCGCAGAATATCAGCATCAGTTATTTCCTTCCCATGAGAGTGAAATCTCAAGTTCTTTAGAAGTTGTAGGATGTTGTATCGCATCAATTGCCACAAATATGCTGAAAGATAAAATCAACCATATCCATATTAGGATTAGACAGTGTTGTTAGCATCCTCTAACATCAGATGAAAGACAGAATTCGGAAAAGTAGCATAGAAGGGATACAAGAACAATGAATTGATTGGCATAAGTTCAATAGATCAATTGAATAATCACTACTACCAGGTAACAGTACATAATTTGCAGGTCAACATACCTAGTATTAATTTTTTATAGCCCTGCACAATGTCATTCCCAGCAACATTTACCAGGGAAAATTTAAGTTGTTTCCCTATTTTCACAACTTGGTTGCAATTCTCTACTTTTTTAAATGGCAACTTAATAGGTGGCTTGTTAGCAATCTTCCAATTAACAATCCCTGGTGACACCTTGTCTAGAGTCTCCAAAAGTACCCACCTGTAAAGAAGTAAAATCACCCCACTTAAAAAGATATAAATCTCAAATGAAAATAAAGTAAGCTATCTTCAAATCAAGAATCATGTCATGCAATTCCTAAATGCCAGAATTATTTAAAGTTTAAACATAGACTGATATTTTTTGAGTAATTATAACATTCTTAAGTTGATAGAAATTTGAAAATAAAATAAAAAAAATTGAATGAATCAAACAGTTTTTAATTATATAGACAGCAAGAAGACTAGTTCATATTTAAAATCTATAAGAGATATAGTGAAAGCATGATACTCTACCCGTTTCTGACATCCTCAAAGACATTGTTGATATATGTTGAATTTCCGAGGCTATTAATCCAGAGGCGAAATGCTCTCTCTTCTCTAGCGTCTTGGGTGTCATCTAGCAAGTTTTCAAGGAGAGAACTCTGTTTTGCTTGGGTTGAAAGTCCATTCCTGTATGAGGGAAATTGAGTTAGCTTGCATATCTTTCTCAGACCCCAAAAAATAAATTTGCATATTTCAACTTTTTAATAACCCTGTACGGTGGAAAAAATAATAGCATACATAGGGCAATCAAATCATATTCAAAAACAATATAGGAACTATAAGAACTAGATGAACAGTGGTGACTAGATTTTAAAAAAGTTCACTTGGGCCTATTTGGATAAATTTCTCTATAAACACTTTTAAGAGAAGAAAATAAGAAGAAAAAATGAAATAAGTTTATTCATAAGCTCAAATTAGCTTATGCATAAGTTAAAAATCATCTTTTAGAGAAGATAATATGAGAGAGCTTTTACAAATTAGTTTATGCATAAGCTATGGTAATTTTAGCTTATGGAGAAGCTCATTTCATTTTTCCTTCATATTTTCTTTTCCTAGAAGTGCTCATGGAGAAGTTTAACAGGTGCTTGACAAACTTTTGAATTGGGGAATCTTCAATAAGCACATTAAATGTCAAAATGTAGCTAATGTGTAACAAATAATTGAAATCAACACATTTAACAAATAACAACAAGAGTATTAACTGAATCTTTAAATAACAGTTATTTATTCAGGCACTAATCATCATACATTGAAGACTAAACAATCTGGCAAATTCTAGCAGGAAGACCATCTAATAAAATGCCACTAACAGAAGAATGCAAGGGCAAATAATATTGTAGCACCGAGAAATATAGTAATAATGACGAGGTTCAACAGTGAAGGATTCATGGGGAACATATTTAGTTACAAAAAGAATAAAGAACACATTTAACTACCAAGATTTTACTCAAGGGGTTGTTAATTTTACTCAAGGTTGACAAACTGTTTCTGAAGTCTACAGTAAGGGCATCAAACACAAGTCAAGAATAAAAGTACCTCAGCTATATAAATAGTAAAGGGAGTCGGTTAGTTTGTTAGTTACTCAATTAGTTAGTTAGTTGCTATGCTATCAATTCTCTCCATGACAGTTAAATTTATCTCTCCATATATAAACTTTAGTTACAAACTTAGTTACCCTCACTTTGTAAATGGTCTTTTCTTAATCAAAACATATCAATCTCTCTCAATATTCATCATGCATGGTATCCTTATACAGGAGCTACCAATCACCTTACATCTGAGTCTAGCAATTTGATGAACAAGGCAGCATATGGTGGAGATTCTAGAATCCAAATGGCCAATGGAGATACAACCTCATCCAACACATTGGTAAAACTAACCAAAACCAACTCCCTTTACATAAATAAACCACATCTATAAATCAATCCTTAATCAAAGTCTAAAATTAAGTTCCATTTTATGGCTTATCTATCACCAACAACTCGAAAATGAAACATTTTAAACAAATAACATGAGTTCAATAGAAAGATTATAATCACCTGTGTTGGAAAATATGCGCAACAAAAGCCAGGTTAAGATTTGGGGAACCTTCCACTATATCTCTTGCAGTAATGTATCTCTTGCAACCCATCTTATCAGCATGTTCAAGAACTAATTTTGCTCGTTCATAAGGATTTTTGACAGCCAATGTGGATGGATTAGTGTATTCAGGTGCAAGAACATTTAGAAGGTGAGCATAAGCCTCTGCATCCTGCAGTGTCAGAACCATATATGTTAAAAGTTAAAACTTAAAAACAAACAGGCTATTTACAAGAAATGTTTTCAACAAGGTTCTGTTATAATTAATGGCTCATAAAACTGACTAATGATTTCTGTATTTCCAACATGTAAGTTGCCTACTTTTTTCAACTTGAAAAGCATAATAGAAAAGTAGAAAAACGGCACAAAGAATCCTGCAAGAAATGTATTTTGCTCAAAAAATTCCACATGACATAATTCACTTTTATTAATCCTCAACATTAAAGTTACTTATCTCCTATTTACTATCAGATGAACAAGACTTCTAACCCCTGCAGCTCATTAATATTAATACCAAAAGTTCCAACTGTCAATCTAATTAACAAATTATTATTCCAGAGGCTGTTCATATGAACAAAACACATGTTAACATCAAATAGTGCTTGTACAGGGAAAATAACTGTTCTAATCATCCCAAGCAAGGGATGGCATAAGTACATTTATGTTTCAAATTCAAAAATACTCAATTACCCTAACATCGGAGGAGAAGTTCGTGACTATCTTTTTGTAACCTGCTTTCTTCAAATGGAAATTCATCCACCTCAACAAGAGCTTTTCTGGTGCTAGACTCATCAACTCTTCCATACCCTGTTATTTAAGAGATATGAAGGTAACAAATACAACAATGATGAAAAGTATGAAAAGATAATGAAAACAAGTATTTACCTCACTATCATTGACCAACTCCACAAGCTGTGGAGTTTTCTTTAGGTTCAGGTCCGCCAATAATTGTATCTGATTTAGCAACCACCATTAAGAATGTCAAAAGTTTAGCCTGGTAAAATTTAATATGCAGTCTCAACTAATTCCATTGATATCAAAACAAGAATGCATAATTAGATAAAAACATTGCAGATTTATTTATTCATTATGATAATGAATTTTACATATCCAAATCAAATGATTCTGATCATCAAATCAATGATAATTTACCTTAATAATCTGCGAAATCAATCCAAGCACCAGATGACGCTGAAATTAAAACAAAACCAATGAGATAAAAAAAGAAAACCCTCAATAGCATAGAAAGACGGAGGGTTTATTTCTACATGATCAATACAGGCTTAAATGAGAAAAGTGGATCCAAAGAAAGATATTCTGATAAAAATGGGCTAGCAAGTCATATGACAATGTTAAGAGAAATCGTTCAAAAAGACCATCCTAAGTCTAATATAATAAATAATTCTGAGATTCATTGTCACAGTATTTCAGTTACTGAGGAATAGAAAGGCTTTAATGTAAACACCATATAGCATGTTATGAAAATATAATACATGCTAGTGAAAATGCCCCTTTTATGTGCAAAAATTAGAAAGGCACTCAAACATACCCTTCCTTCAATGAAGTCTTGAGTTCCAATGTTGACTACTGTACATCCAATTGCTTTAGCAGAGTTGAGGCAAAGTGTGTGGTTTTCATTCCTTTCCCATGGATTAAGTAATCTTTTTGTATTGATCGCCCGTTCATCAATGGTCCCAGGAACTGCCACATTAATAAGCTTACTGCAACAAATGTAATTCATATGTAAAAAATGAGGAAAAAAAAAAAGGTCATAAACAGCAACATAAGAAGATAAACAATAAATGTATAGTACCAAAGAAGAACACCATCTTTTGCAATTTCAAATAGGTCATTGGTTGAAGGATCTATAGGTAGGCGTTTCTTGAGGAATTCATCTCCTGCAAGATAGTTATTTATATGTGCAACATATGATGCCTTCTCGGATTCACTTATCGTGTGAAGCAATGTGGTAGTGGCAGCCTTGAGGAATGCTGAGGAGTTTTTTGCATTACTCCCTGTCCTAGAACTTGCAAAAGTTTGAAGTTTCAAGTAAACCTGTCATCATTATAGCACCACTATTTGTTATCACTCAAATTAAACTTTGACTTTGCCACAACTACTGAAACTGTTTCACTCTTGTAAAAGGTGAACCAGTTCCAAATATAATCCCCCTTATGGTGTTTAGTTACTAAAGCTACTCCCAAAATATGTTTACAGTTCAAAATGTGCAGCAGAAATGAAAGAAAATAAATTCTTCAAATTTCTGCAAAATGCAGATTAAATGTTCTTTTCTAATTAGTCCTCTTTTTCCTTGTGTCAAAAAATTTATATATATATCTCTTTTGGATCAAGGGTTCAAACACAAGGAAAAATGGACAATCTATATACTCATCCCCTTATTTTCCTTTCTTTGTTTCCTCTTGTACTTTAATATTGGCCTTTGGGTTCTAAAGCAAAGAAAAACACCAGTTAACAATAATTTCATTTGTCTTCTTTCCATTTCAATAAGTATTGAAATTGAATAGATATGAAGATTAGAATAGATCAAGAAAAGAAATCACTAGAAAGAAAAAAGGTGATACCTAAAAAGTAAAAGGATCCAGAATTCTTAAAAAGTGATTGCTTGAAAAGACCAGATGATAAAGCTCACCTTGAGAAACAATTCAAAATCAACCTCTTCCCCTGTGTTCTGATACAAATCCTGAATATAAGAACCTCTCTCTTCTTCACTCAGATTCTCTCCCACAACCTTCAACCTTGCCATCTTGGACGCCAAGTCTCCAACCGTAAGCCTTCCACTCTCCCTCCTCATGCTCACAAACTGCACCAACCATCAAAAAAGCAATCACAACCCCACCACCCCAATTGCAATAACAACATCAAATTCCAATCTTTCAGGGAAAACAACATTGAATATTCAAAAAGTTCCTTCCTTGCAGACCAAATGAACCATGATGAACTTACTTGGGATTTCAAGCTGCGAAGCTCCACCTGAGTGAACTGGTTCTGAAGCCATGGATCTGAAACAAGAATGCCCCAGTGACCAGACATATCTATAAGCTAGTATTAACTATTTAATCAAGTCTGGTTCTTGCACCAAATGCAGAATGAGAAGAGAGAGATAGAGAGAAACAAAGCTTGTGTTTCTGGTTTTCTCTAACAAGTTGCTTTCTCACACACTCTCTCTCTCTCTCTCTCTCGAGTTTATAAAAAGTAGAAAGAAAAGGGTAGGAGAGTGTCACAGAAGGAGGAGTTGGAAGAAGGCCTTAGGCCAACACTTTGGGACAGGGAAGAGCTGTCACAGTTCAAAGTTGCTCTGGTGGGAGAGAGAGAAAGAGAGAGAATTCAAATAAATTATTACACAAAATGAATGTCATTATCTACTAAAGTCCCTAGTTCCTCAAAACCTTGCATGGGGCCCCTATGTTGCCGTTAAAAGAAAATTTTTCAAAACTTTTCATCAGCATCTTTATATTATTTTAGGATTTAGTAGTACCATAGAGTTATTATATTAGACATGTAATTAATTTGAGTTCAGATAAAGTGTTCCTTCCAAGTTATATCTTTATACCATCGTTTAAGATATTATAATATTGATTCTCAAACAAGGGTTTTTCAAAACCAAGTGGAATTCAAAAAAAAAAAACCAAGTGGACTTACTTCATTATGCGAACGTGGTTGCTTTAAATTCTATCCTTGGTAAAGGAAATAACTGGTTTTTAAGTGAAGTTGTTTTTAATGTAATTAAGTGCATGTTTAGATTAAAGTTTGCAAACTTAGGTTAAACTTAAGTTTGCAAACTGAGAGCATGTTTGGTTTGTCAGTCAAATTGTTGCAGCGTGCGTTTCAAGACAGATCAAACGGCTGAATGAAGAAGTAACGAGAGTGATGCTTTTGCAAACTTAAGTTTGGACTCCTCCACCGGATTTCCAAACGTACGCTGAGTTTGCAAAAGTATCCCAAATCTTATTTCTCTCAAACTTAGTTTCAAGACAAAAATTTACTCTTAAACATATTTTTGAGGAGTAACCAAACATAACCTTAAACTGATTTTACTTTCAAACGTATTTTTGGATCCTCCTATCGGAAATCCAAACACACTGTCTGCAATTTTTTAAATTTTAATGAGTTGAAATTTTGTTACAGCTTAAAATAAATACCCTTGAAATAAGAGTAAATTACACTGACACTCCCTAAGGTTTACTCTTATTACATCTGGTATCCCTCCATTTTTTTACATTACTTTGAGTACCCCTAAGAGGGTTAGTGTAAGATTTTTCAAACCTAAGAAGGGGGTCGGTGTAACAATTTATGCTTAAGAGGAGGGATCGGTGTAACGAAAACCAAAAAAATTAGGGGGTTTTCTATAGGGTTAAAAAACGGAGGGGTATCGAGTGTAATAAGGACAAACCTCAAGAGGAGTCCGTGTAATTTACTCTTATTTTTAATTTGTTCAAGATGTATCTAATTAATCTTTTAATTAAAAATCTTTTTAATGCAAAATAAATTAATAAAAATATATACTACGTAAAATATAAGAATTATTGAATTCCAATTTTTTTAAAAAAAAATGTTTATGTAATTTAAAACTTACCTTGCATTCGCATATAGATCTTTCTTATCAACATGTCGTTGGTCTGAATGATGCAAGTTCGATTTTCTTAAGCAAAGTCTCATATTTGAATCTTATGAAGGAAAAAACATGGTGAGAGGAGACTCCGCTCTCTGACCAATCAGGTTGATTAGTCATTAGTAAAATCGATAAATACTTATATAGACCTTTCTTTTTAATTTTTGAGTTCAAATACGAGTTGCAATTCTCTAACTATATAACAAAGTTAACATTTTAACTCTACAATCCGTTAAGAGATGGAATGAAGAGTTGCAGTCTTCTGTAACATTATTTTGTGTAAAGTAAATGTTATGACATTTTTTAAATAACGATTCGGGTGAGGATTCTCTGTAGTTAGAGATAGAAGAAAAATTAAGTCTCAATCCTTAATTTTATTTGTCATTTTGCATAAAATTAATCAAATATGAGAAGAAGAAAATATTCAGTCATTAGATCGTAGTGAATTTAGTCCCATTTTACACAGCTTCAATTATATTTATAAGAAACACTTTTTTTTTTGGGCTTAATTGCAGATTTTACCACCCAACTTTCATAATTTTGTAAATTTTACCACCCAAGTTTTAATTTTACAAATTTTACCACTCAACTTTCATAATTTTGCGAATTTTACCACCCAAGTTTTAATTTTGCAAATTTTACCACCCAAGTTTTCAATTTTTGCACATTTTACCATCTAAGTTTTCAATTTTTGCACATTTTACCACCCTGATGTTTCACAAATTTTTTTTTTTTTTGAATTTTTTAACTTTTTTTTGGTAAAATATCAGAGTGGTAAAATGTGCAAAAATTGAAAACTTAGGTGGTAAAATTTGCAAAATTAAAACTTGGGTGGTAAAATTTGCAAAATTATGAAAGTTGGGTGGTAAAATTTGCAATTAAGCCTTTTTTTTTTCCATTTGATTTCTATGCTGGTTTTCTGGGGCCTTTTATAGTAATATCACTAATAGATATAAGTAAATTAATAGGGGAAATTAAAGAAATTATGTGCAAGTGAACATTTGGCATTTGGCACCTTACTTTATTTACGCTCATCATGTGATCGTACCTCATGAAAACAATGAATTCCATTAAACTTGGAAGAGAAGAGTGCCAACTAACCAGCTCGAACTATAATTGCAAAGGGAGCCTTTGCATCCCACGAGGATAACGACACTTGAGAACAATATCGGGAATGTGACAAAACACAAATTCAAATTTTACAAAAATATAAAAAATAAATAAAACTGTTGTTTTCTATATGTAGCTGCTATCCACAAAGATGACTTTCACATGTCTTTGTAACTTCAAATTGTTTTGGAGGGATTAACGTTTAGATTATTTGTCGTAGTTAGTAGTATTTAATTATGATAACCTTTTTTAGTTGTCAGTGATTCGATATCAATGTGGCCGGAACAATAGACCTGTTACCTCTAAAGCAGAGAGATTTGATAGATACAAGTAATTGATGTTCTTTGACAATTTATTTGTCCTGAATTCAAACAGTATTCAATAAACAGCTTGCTTTTAAGAAGGAACTTGTAATTTGTAGTTAGGTTTTTATTTTCTTCACGTTTTCTTTTACATATTTTTTTTTTCTCATGCATCATTTATGCTGTGTTTGATTAGTGAGAAATACAAGGGAGAAAATGAATACAAATAATGGGTGTTGTTTAGTGGAATAGAAATAAAGGAAAAATAATTTAAAAAAATTGTAAGACTATTACTTAGTTTTATTCTATTTTTCATATATTTTCGTTGATTTACTTTTTTTTTTTTTTCTATATTTCTCTTCAATCAAACATATTTAATTTTTATTTTATTTCTCACTTTTTTTTTTCATTCACTATTTTTCTTTCCTCTCTACCAAACAAACCATTAGGTTATGTTTGGATTAAGCTTTGGAAAATATTTTCATGAATTTCAATGTATAGTAGTGAATTCCCATGTACAAAATTAAGAAGAAGAAAAATTGTTGATTTAAAAGTAAGAGTACTTTTGAAATATGGTGGCTCATGTTTTGGCAAGGTATCATACTTCATGCTTCCTCCTGCTGTCTTTATGAACCTTAGTTATGAATGAAATGGCTTAAACCTCTTTCAGTAAAAAAAAACAAAAAAAGTAAGAGTACTTTTAAGCTTTGTTAACTTTAATTCAAACATGCATTTAATATTTTTATTTTTCTTTAATTGTTTTTTTTTTAAATTCCACACACCCTATAAGTGTGATACAAATATTTCTCTTCCTGACTTGGGAGAGATTTGCATAATTGATAGGAAAAAATGGTAAAAAGAAAATAATAAAAAAGTATAATGAAGAATAAATTTTTGTATTATTTGATATAAAGGATGAAGAATAAATTTCCCTTTTTATATTAAATTTGGATGGAAAAGTAAAATAAAATAATTCATTTACGTGAAAGACATATATGTCTATCAAAAGAAAAAATAAGATTGAAGTGTTTTTATAGTTGAAAATTATTTCTCTTATATTTTCCCTTTTATTTTTAAAATAAGCATAAACGAAATTCAAGAGAGAGTCTCACGAATTATTGTCTTTGTTTTTTCATAACTTTTCTTTATTGCTTTAAGCCTTTAACAATAGATTAAAAAAATACCTATTTATTTATTTATCATAAATATCCAAACATCAATTGATTTTATAAAATCAAGATCATTGTAAAATTAATTTTACAAAGACTCACTCAAACTTACACCAAGTCTTCTTCAAGTTTTTATCTATGAATATAGTAGAATGGTTTAGTGAAATAATGAATGAATGCCTTTGTGAAGAAATAGAAGGGAAAAAATAGACCAAAATAATCAGGAAAGAAGAGAAAAAAAAAAAAAAAGGTGAAAACTTAAATTATTTACATTAAAATTTATAGAAAATAAAAAGAAAAAGACTAAAAAAAATTTTTAGTCCCTTATCTATATTTTAGGTTTAAGTTAGGTTTCTTAAATTTTAGATTCAATTGCATATTTAGTCTCTCAAGTATTGCAAATTTTAGCCATTGGGTTTCAATGGTGCCAGCTAAGTTCTTTAGGTATCGCAAATGTGCTATTTTAGTTCCCAAGTTTCAATTGCGTCAATTAGATTATCCAGGTGTTACAATTGTCCCCCAATTGGTGCAATTGAAACTCGAGGGACTAAAATCGCAGAATTGCAATACTCGATGGACCAAAAGTACAATTAAGTCTATGTTTTAAAAGTTTCACTCTACTCCTGTAGTGTCTTTGTTAGACCAAATTGGTCCTTTCGTCAATTTTTGGCATTAACAGTGTCAATATTAATTGACATGATATCTCTCACAATTTGTTACAAGTTGTCAAGTTGACTAAATTAGTGTAATAAACTAATAGAATGACTGATTTAGTGTAACAAAAAACTTTAAGAAACCAAAGTGGAATTTTTTAAATATAAGAGATCAAACTAAATCCTAAAATATAAATAATGAACCTTTAGCCAAAAAAAAAAAGTTATTTATTTATTTCTTTGGTTGGTTAGAAAAAAAAGTAATATTTTTTATGACTTTTTTTGTCTTTATATTATAAACAAAACAAAATAAAAGTGATGGTATTTTGATTATTACAATAAGTCTCTCTCCTTTTTCCCACAATTTTTTCTTTATGAAATGAAAAAATTATAACAGACCCAGGTCCACACTATTTTATCCCTTTCTCTTCATGTATATATCTTTCCAAATTCCAAGCCAAAAAAATAATTTTGAGATTCGTATTTTTTATCATCTTTATTTCTACCATCCTGATTTTTCTTATTCAATTCAAAAACATCGCCAAAGGTGAGAATCTAGTCATTAAAAGGCTACTATTTACCAACCATTTCCAACTGACTTTTCTTTGATAAATTGGAATGTTTCATCTTCAGTCACACACAAAATTTCTCCTTTCAATTTAACATGGGAAAATTCTTTTAATATATTTCAAACGAAGCTAAAGCTTCCCCCTCCCCCTTAATATTAATCAAAAAATAAAAATAATTTTAAAAAAAAAGTAGTGAAATTAACATACTCTTAACTTTTGTGACTCTCAAATCTTGGGTTTGCATGTTTCTTAGCCATCTTCAATTGAACCTGTGCCCATAATAATTGTTTCTATACTGAAAATAACTCATTAACCACAAAGGTACAGTTGTGGAGCACTAATTGGAAAAGACTTCTCACGTGGGCTACTCAACTTTTTATAATTGGAGTAGCAATCACACCACAAGCAAAAGGCAAAGATGGTCTCATCAAATTAGAAGAAAACTTCTACAGGACTACCTTGAGGTAACTCAATTTGTAAACACATCAGAGCCACCAACAACACTGTCGGGGCCAAACCCAATGTCAAAATGTGGAGTAGTCAACACTAACTCCTTGTTTGCTTTTTTAAAAAAAAATTAACAAACTTTTTTTTTAATTAAAAATACATGTTCTAATATAAATATATCACTCAGATTAATTTATATAGCATCTCAATCATATTTAATGACAAAAAATTAATTTCATTAAAATCAATTTGATCAAACTTTAAATAAACCACAGTGAAGGTGTAGCTCAAAATCCTAGTCATGGCAGTGGTTTGTAACTAACTTTTGTTAGTTCACATAAATTTTTCAATACATTTTTGCTTTGCCTAAAAGGCAATAATGCAAGAGAGACTGATACGTTTGAGAGGAAAAAAAAAAAAAGGCAGCAATTTTTGTAATAAATTATGGAAGGATTTTTTTCTTTTTTCTACTGCTCACAGCACTATGAATTATTATTGAGGTCCACATTGATATTGCATGTAACAAAGAGGTTTCATTGCCCTACGTATCAGAATGGAGCCTTCCCACACGTGGTTTTCCCGTATTGCTAACTGGACACTTCAAGCTTCATCATTGTTTGCTGATTTTGGGGACCATTGGGTTTCCTGTGTATAGTTAAAGATTAGGGTTATGTTTGGTTTTATGCCCGGGCGCTCCAAACTTAGTTTAGAGGATAAATTCATCAATTTTATGACATGTTTGACTATCCTCAAAAATACGTTTACATCTTAAAATTTTGTTTAAAAACTTGGTTTTATAAAAAAAATACTTGAATTACTTTTTCAAACTTAAGTTTAATTCAAACTTTAATTCAGACATACATTAAATTAGACATTTTGCATTACTACTCTTCTTAGTTCTTACTTAGTCATAAGACGTAAAGTGTAATGTAGTTTAAGAATTTGTCTGGTAAGACTAAAATAGAGACTCCGATCCATAGTCCATAGTCCAGAAGATGATGGGCTAAAATTAGAACTTTGTGGGGGCAACCGGGCAAGCAATTGCTTGGAATAGAAAACTCAAAATTTAAGGCAATTATAAATGAAAAGTACTAATTTCTATTTTTTTTAATATACCTACTAAAAAATGAACTGGCCCATTTAGAAAAAAAAAAGACTGTTTTTTTTATCAAAAACAAGTACCAAATAATTTATAACAACTCACGCATCTGCTCAACCAACTGAGCTAGACCCTTCAATAAAAGAAGACTTTTTATAAAAAAATAACACAAGACTATATGTTTTATGATTTTTCTTTTTTAAATTGAAGAGTTTAACTCGACCAAAAAGTTATCATTATTTTAAAAAAAACATTAGATCTGACCAATTGAAACAAAAAAGCTAATGAAGTGGATAAGTGTTTGGTCTATTTAATCCACAAAATTAGCTAAGCAAAGAAATAGTAGAAGCTGATCAAACCAATATAAAATTAGAAAAAACAAGTGAAAATTGGTGGTGAACCCATTTTTTTTTTAAAGAGTTTAATGGTAATACATTGACGGTGTAAAACTATTTTACATAGTAAATCAATAACAAATCACCGTTAATATGACTTTTAAAATAATAATTGTAAAAATCAATAATCTTACCATATATAATGGATTATGATTTAATGACGGTATAAAACTTTTTATACTGTCACTGCTTCACATATAATATTTACGCAAGTCTTGTGATAACTTGCCTTACTCTTTTCTTTTTCTTCTTTTTGACGCAACTTGCCTTACTCTTAGGCTCTTAGCTTTTATATGTGTCGTACATGTGGATTTTTTTTTCCGGTGCTTGTACATTTCGATCACTCTCTAACGTGAGAATTTGAAGTATTAAGCGACATAATGATCATCATTTATTTGCTTAATTTACTCCATCTAATATTATTTAGATAAATATTATTTAGCCACTTATTAGTAATTTATTTTTTTGGTGTGACTTATTGATAATTTTTTTTTTTTTTTACAGAAAGATACTTATGTCATTTCATTGATAACCAAAAAAGCAATACAAGTGGGAACCTGATAAAAAAAACATGGAGACTAGGATAAGATGGAGCTACCCTAGCAAGAGTATGAGCAATCCCATTAGTTTGCCTCCTAACATAACCAACTGAAAGGTTTGAATAAAAGACAAAAGAGTTCTACACTACTGAACTATGTTGCCTAATTCAGATGTATCATCTGAATTACAATTTATTTTATCCACTACCAATTTACTGTCTGATTCAAACATTTTTAATCTTATTGATAGTTTTTAATCTTATACAAATTGCTTTTCAGACATTTTTAATGTTATAGAAGTTTGATTCCTATGCCCCTTTTTCCTCATCCCTTCTCCCTTTCTTAAGGCCTAATATAAGTCTCCTTTGGACAAAATTAAACAAAAATTCATGAAACTAATTTATACATAATAAATTAGCGATTCTTAAAGGAAATATTGAAACATACAACATATTCATTTCACAGATTGAACATTGACTAGTCTTATGGGACAACGATTTGTGATTACTATAGAACAAATTAGTTGACCCCAGTTGTAGACACTGTCACATGGTACTTGTGTTTGGGGTAGGATTTGATGGAGGGGTCCAATTCGCCATCCATAACATAGGTAAATATCTGCCGTTTCATAACCTTTTCTTGCATCTTTTCCTAGGCGTTATTGTGTTGCACCACATGTGCAAAGTTAACTTGGCTTGCTTAGTTTGATATGCTTTCAGTTAGTACAAACAATAGCTTGTAACAGAATCTATTATTGTCAATTATAACAGCTGTCTACAATGTTGTGACTCATTGTATAAATATTGTAAACCACTTAAAAATACGAATAACAACAACAACCTTATTTCACTAGGTAAGGTTAGCTAATTTTTTTTAAGTCACCATGACATTGGTGCGGAGTATCCATAAGCTTTGTTGATGATTAATTTCCGCCAGACAACCTGGCTGACCACCTTTAGTTGAGTCTCCCTTCCAGCCATGTTTTCTCCATTTACAAGGCTCGAATTCGAGATCTTACTTAAGGAGACCGAGTCTAGTACTACTCTGACCAATAAAATAAATCACATGAAGTCATTAGACTCAGTTAAAAATGAAATTTTTATGGATATTATTCACCCTCAGAACCCTTTAATAGTAAGGCTAAAATATGGTAAGCCACTTAAAAATATTGTAGAAAAAAGAGAGGAAAAGTGTCTCTTGGGTAGGAGGGAGATTGTGAGATAATATACCTGATCTAGAATAAGGTATAGTGCTAATTGATCATAACTTTCCCAATAAATCAAACTAAAAATATAGACATAATCCAACATCAGAACTTGGACTCTTACAATAACAATTGCAGAAGCATTAGTAAGCAAGATAAGAATGCAATCACCTCAGTTTAAACTCAACCCCACCTTTTTCCTTAAAGAGATTCAAGAGTTGACCACTTGCAAAGTTATAATCAGCCTTCATACATTCAAGCTCAATATTTTTTAATTATCTGATGGAAGGATCCAAAGTAACAAGCAATTGATTACATTTTGAAGCAACAACTTGCAAAACGTGAAAAGAGTTACAAGAAGCCTCCAATGAAGGGCTTAAGACAAGACAAATCTATTTTGTGTACAAAAAGAATACGTGTCACATTAAGAAAACCTGAACAATATTATGTGCCTGCATTCTCTCATAACATACACAGATATTTTCCAATGATTAGAATTGTGATAGGATGGGCCTAGAGAGGCCCAAATAAGTAACTTAAAGACTAGCTATAACTAATTAGATATTATCCTTTTGATATTATTTAATTTTATTTTAATTTTCTAAAATACTAGATGATGCTGCTTGTATGGTTGATATTTCTTGTAGACCCCTATTCCCTATTTAACATAGAGTATGGACTGTGTAATGGATCATCAATGAAGATCATCAGTTTTATGCTTATTTCTTTGTAACTCTTTTAATGGTAGATTTTAGGAGTAGAGTAGCATAGCTCTTTTGGTGCCTATCTCATATTGTCCCCACAATATTTGCTAGGAAAATTTATTAGGTATTCGATCTTTGAGGCTGTAAAGTTGTCAACAATACTTAACATTCTAGATTTGTAGTCTTGGGTGGTGAGACTCTCCTACAGAGAATTTGAACTTTAGACCATATGAAAAACAAGTTCTGATATTCATTTTTGACTTTTACAAGTGATGGAAGACTGTTTAATCTACCCTTCGAAGAGATTTGTTCTCTGAAAAAAATTCACCATGACGATCATCTACACTCCTACATAGATCCATATTTAATTTTGTTTAATTCCCAATTGAACAAGAAAATGAAAAGCTAATCAAAATTAACCAAAACTTGATGACAGAAACAGAAACAGGACAATGACAAATTTTAAAGGTCACGAGCATCAATTTTTTTTTTATATTACATCTAAGCAAGTTTAAATGTTCTGCATTACAATGCATCATTTTAAATGACTGACAAAATTGATAATGGTAAATGTAAAAGCATAAAGAAAGTGGAGAATTATTTTGAAGGAGAATGAGAGCAAACACAATTCTTCCCGTTTTTTGGACGCCTTGTATATCAACATAGGACCTAGTTAGCTCTATGATTAATTAATAATCCTGTATAAAGGTTTCTTTCTTATAAGTTATAATAATAGAAGCATGATCCTTGCCTCAGCATGCCTAGACCCATGCCAAGGCAATTGGGAACTTGGATGTGTCTCTATAACCACAATAAGCATAATCCGAATCCAACAAGTAGTGACAAATCCTCCTCTCACTATTAACAATGAGATGCAAAAGCTGTTATATACAGCTCCATATATATATCAATTTTAATTGATTTAGTGTATGATTTTTCCACACATTAAAAAAATATCAAGGTAATCAGACCAACTTCCTTTTTTGTGTTTAATTTATACAAAGGAGGTTCTAAGACATAGTGAGGGGATGGGAGAAAGGTTGGATTAGTATGAACATAACGGACTGAGCCTGAGCATTAAGACTCATAGGGCAATGAACCTACAATCAAATAAGAAAGCTGGTTACCATATTAGATAGATCTCCAGAAAAGGCAATAATAGAAAACAACTCATCTGACAAAATTGATATAACTAAAATAACAAATTCATAATTTGACTTAACATTGAAGGGAGAAAAGGAGAAGCTATTTTTTTAATATGCTAAGGTAAGCACAGCTTGCACATTGTGTCATTTTCTCTAGCAATAACCTGACTGCATTATCTCTGGTAATAGCTTTTGCCTAAATACAATAGAAGTGATGAAAGTGGAAATTCAGTATTTAAGAAGTTTATTCAAGAAATGAAAATAGAGTAGAGATAGATTTTTTTTTAACATGCACAGAAAAGGGTAGCTGTCTTAAGGAACTTTTCCGTTCAATTCATTGTTAAAAAATGGAAACCTTAACATAAATTCTATAAGGCTCTACAGCAAGCTAAGAACTGAAGCAGAAAACTGAAGCCTTCTGTATACTGTGGATGATGCCTGCATTGACCCATAAGCAATTATTTTACATATTTAATCAAGTCAAGACAATTCCATACTTAACCATGACATTGGTGTGAAGTATCATTAACTTTATTAATGACTAATCTTCGGAGACCTTGTTTAAAGGGATTGAGTGCAGTATCACTCAGCCCATGACTTGTTGGTTGTTCAAATTGTATATTGTTTTCAAAAGAAGTGAACACAAGTTTCATTACTATGAGGTACTAGTTACTCTCTTGACCCTTGTGCAATTAATGTTAGCATGCTCATTATAGGCATATCGCATATGCAAGTTAGCTCCTGCTTGACATTCCAAGGAATGTGCTAAAGCATCCACATCATGTTTCCTATGGTAATTTCTCATCTCAATTATTTTATAAATAATGATAATGATGTGTCATTTTACATTTTTTTTTTTCCAATTTAGACTACCATATCAATGGCCATTTGACACGTAACTATTCTACAAATTTCAATGGCCATTTCTCTTCAATATATACTTCCTTTATATATTTTTAAAATTACTTTTTTTTTTTTAAAAGTTTAAATAAGTGAACTCTTAATACTGTTATAATTTCAACAAATGGTAAATAATTTTCAAAAAAGCTGCAACTTTAATTAATTTTTCAAAATTCCTGAAATTCATATATAGATAGGAGTTTAATGTAAACAATTTTACTGTCATCCAATCACAAATCATCGTTGATACGACTTTTAAGATAATTTTGTAAAAGTCAATAAACTTACCATACATGGTGGATTGTAATTGGATGACAGTATAAAATAGTACATAACCATTTTTCTCTATAGATAGATAGATAACAAAAATATTTTTCATTTTAAAGATCTTAATATTATAAATCTAAATAATATAATTATATGTAAATAATTAAAATTAAAAGTTAATCCATGATCACAAATGTAATAATTTAAAATTCATTCTTCTCATATTTTTTTTTTCAGAATAACGTAACTTTCCCTCTGTGTGTGTGTTATTAAGCGAATGCGGCGATAGGATAAGGGCTAAGGCCATGTATGGCCTTAATTGCTTATGAAAACTGAAAGGTCCGGTCACACTCACAGAAGCCCCGTAGACACGGATTTCTCAGGCTTGAAAGCAATCTCTAGTTCTGTGAATCCCGCGGAAAATACCTATTTCATTTAAGTTTTCTTATTGTCTTCTTGTTTCCTTCTTGACTTTTGTTTCGAAATAAGAAATTTCAATTCTATAACAGTTCGATAGTTTAAAATAGAGTGCATGTGATAAAAAAAATAAAAATTGCTTCCATATAATCATTACAAGTTTGTAGGCAATGGCTGATTGACCTAACTTATCCTCCAAGCGTTTCTAAACTCTTGATGTTTAAGCTTAATGCACACAACTTAAGAAACATTTAATACTACTCATAAATAATACATTTAGTCTAAAATACCTTTATTTAATATTTATGATGGAAGAAGTTGTGAAAATCTAGGTCTTGTTAAATAGGGGTATATGTAGAAGAAAATAATTAATGAGCCTTGGAATGTGTAAAACATCAAGAAGAAATTAAAACATCAAGAGTTTAGGAACGGAAGGAGTACTAAACTAGAAGCAAATTATTAAAATGAGGTTATTCTTTTTTGTTTAACCAAGAGGTACTTTTGACACCCAACTAATCTCCCTCCCACCGGGTTAGCCCATTTTGGGGTAAAGTGTACCTCTAGTTGTGACTCCATGCCCAAGTCGTGGTTGCGACTCCATGTCCAAGCCAGAGATCGAATCCCAGACCTTAGTTAATTAAGGGACCCGAGTGTCGAACCAGTGTCAACAGCTTTTGATAAAATGAGGTTATTTTGAAACATTTTTATTAAAATAAAGTTGTTTTTGTCAAGTTATATTAAAATTGCTAAGTCACAGGACAATTTTTATAATCAGGTGACTTTTTTTTTCTTTTAAATCAGACTCTCTCATGTCATGTGAAAATTGCTAGTTCACTTGGCACATTTTGAGAGTGTCAAGTGGATTAAAAATTCTCACATGACATGCCATTTGAGACACAATCTAATTTTCTTTTTAAAAAAAAAAGTGTCATATAGATGTTGCTAGTTCATGTAGTGACTTTTTTAAAATTTTAAAAATAAAATAAATTAAAATAATTAAACTTAAACAAAATATTAATTATATAATATATTAATTATAAAATAAATAAATTGAAATAAAAAATAAACTTACATAAACATGTTAATTATATATATATAAATATCAATTATATAAAAATAGTATAATATAATATATAATAACATAAATATAAAATCACATATATGTATATTATATAGTAAAAATATTATATTATATATACATATAATAAAATACATAACCATAATATATAATTATATAAAATATTAATTACAAGTTATTGTCTATGTAATCAAAAGATATGGATATGCTAATAAGGAGAGCTGTCAAATGGGTTGCCTCGGCTTGGCCTAGCCTGACAAGCCAAATGGTGAAAATAGGCTGGTCTGACCTAACCCAAAATTTTCATAGGCCATGTTTTTTTTTGGTCTGTCCCTACGTGTTGGCCCATCGGATTGGGCCAAATTGGCCTATTTATTTTTTTTCTTAAATTTATATAACTTTTATAAAGAAAAAATAAAAAATAATGTCGAGTCAAATAGGCTCGGTAGTGTTTGGATCAAGAATTTACAAGTCCAGCCTAGCTCGTTTGGCCGGGTCAAATTGGCTCGGTTCTTTTTAGGCTAACCTTTTCACAGCCTGGCTTGGCCTGATGGGATATCGGGCCGGGCCAATTTTGACAGCTCTACTAACAAGTGGTTGGTTCGACTTTCAAGTGATAATGGGCTCGAGTCTCTTAAGCAAATGATTATGAGTTCTATTGAGTCATAAGACGAATCAGGACCCTCAATTATTTTGATTTTATGCAAAATAAATATTAAGTAAAAAAGATTGCGACTTATAAATGCCAACAGAAGAAAACGTTGGATTTGCGTCTTTAAGAGACAAATGTACGCAGACGACGCTTAAGTATGATGAAGCATTTAAAGGCATAGTAAATGCACTATCGCTTTATAATCTGTTTTGTAGGGAATGTTCATAAAACATCATCCTAGGATCTGTCGAAGTGCATAAAGAGAAACAGAAATAAGAGTCAAAGTTTCAGAAGTTTCTCTCGCATAAAAGACGCGCTACAGCTAGCAATTAGTACTTGTTTGAGTAAGCGATGTGACCACTGCAACAGAAGGATATGGAGTATATCTCAAGAAAGATAAGCAGAGTGCTTTATCAATTTAGAATGACTAGTTGGTGACAAGCATTTAATGCTCGCATTAAATGCCCCTCAACCACCTTCCTTCATACGCTGGTCAGACGCAAGCAAGAAGACCATTTAGAGACAACCGTTACTTCCTCAACAAGTCTATATATAGAAGAAGATTTGAAGTGCTGACACATACATGAACTGAATTCAAAATTCAAGCATTCTTTCAAGCCTTCATTCATTCTCTTGTAAAAATTCTATTTGTTAAAAAGCTCTCAAATCACTTTGTGTATCCTGAGAGAAAAAAGACTTTGTTCTTAAATTTGTATATCTATTTGTAAGACGATAGTTGAGAAGTCTGTGCGCCCCTTTCAAAAATAAATCTTGTGATTTGTTTTAGAGCCAGAAGTGGCTTGGTAGTAAAGAATACTTAGGTTTTTAGCTTGGAGAGGCTAAGTGTGAAAAACTATTTGGGTGAGCCAGAAGTGGCAATGAACAATACTTGTAACTTGTGAAAGTTAGTGGAACTTGGCGGTTTGCCAAGAACTGGACGTAGTCTCGGGGTGAGACGAACCAGTATAAAATTCTGTGTTGTCTTTCTTGCTCCTTTATCTCTTATAACTGTTTGAACTGACTTTGTTTTGTGATTTAAATCTGTTTTCTTAAAAAGAGCTTTCATCTGTGTATTATCGTCTATTAAATTGTTTTCTTAAAAATTGATCTCTTTTGTCCAACAGACGTTACACGCTGTTTATAAAAAGTTTGCAAAATTTTTTATAAATCAAAATTCAACCCCCTTCTTGTGATTTTTGCCTTTACAGTTTGGTAACAGAGCTCAGCCTCTATGGGTTGAGCACCTGACCAATCTCGACTCTTATGTATGAAAAAAACTTGGTTGTGAGGGGGCAACCCACCTTTAAGTACCTTCAAATCCTTTGAAAGAAATTTCTGTTAGACAAAATGGCAAGATCTAAGAGAAGGTGAATTGAATCTTCAAAATTTTTAAGGTCCTAAAAATAATTTTCTCAATTCTTTAAGAAAATCTTTCAAAAGATTTTTAATCATTTGATTTGCAATAGGATGTAAAGATGTTTACGGATTGGATTGGATCGATTTTGAAGGAAAATATTTCTGATCCAACCACTACGATTTTCTTAATTTATCATCTAATCGGTTTAGTTCAAAATTTTAATCCAATCTGATCCCAGTGTTATAAAAATCGGACCAGTCATTGACCCGATGAAGGTACTGGGTCAATAGGTTATTGGTTGGACCGGTAGTTCACTAATTGAACCGCATGAATCGGTGTAAAATAAAGTGACATTAAAAATATATAAGAGTATGTATCTTATATTAGTGTTACAAATACTCAAATGTAATTAAAGTTTAGTGGCACTTGTTAAAAAGAATTGTTATACAGGTGAAGGGTACAAGGTTTGATCCTTGTTAGTGTTCCATTTTTATACAGTTGTTAAAGAGAATTGTTATACAGTTTCCAATTTAACCAATCAGACCGACTAGTCCGATCCAATTTTTATAACACTGTCTGATCCAATTTAAAACAGTTTGGATTTGATTGATTTTAATCTTATTTTTACTTTTTGAGAAAATATTAAATAAATGGTAAGATATATAATAGATATAATAAAAAATAACTTAAAATGTCAAATATGTCATTATACAACTAATAATAATATATTTTTTAAATATATACTATATCAAAAATAAATTTATACAACTTGATAATTATATTTATTATCCTAACTCAAATAGTTAGTAAAAAAAGTATTTTTAATTAAATATTTTTTTTATAAATAGGTATAAGTAATGTGATAATTTTACAAATTTATAAGAAATAAAAATATAAACTGAGTGATACTATCAATTTATGAATAAAAATATATACATATATATAAGTTCAGTTTTGGATTGGATTGGATTAATTTTGAAATCAAATCTGAAATTCGATCTAATCCAATAAAAAATTTCGATTTTTCAAATTTTTTATTTGTACCATTTTTGGTTTATTCAATTTTTGGTTTTTCGGATGAATTTTTTTTTATTCTCATTAGATTGAATCGGTTTATGAACACACCTAATATAGGATGTGGAAGAAAATAGCCTAATGGAATCCTAACTCAACGATTGAATGATAAATGATTATGTGAATGGAATATGCAATGCAATCAATCACATTAATCATTATCTTTTATTTCTAGACAATTATTTGAATCCGGGATATTGAATAGCTTTTTGGGTTTTGAAAAAAAAAAAAACCCTTATAAATGTATTTTCTGAATCTAGTATACTAAATTAATTAGCCATTATCATATTTATACTAATTTAGTTAAAAAAAAAATACATATTTTTTAGGCCAGTCTTTAATAAATAGTTGTATATCCATTTGTAATGAATATATTAATGAAAGCTTTGATGAGGCACTAATTGACAATATTTTTATTTTTATCCAGTGAGAGTCAAGGTATGTAATTAAAATTTTCTATCTCATATTGGTTGTCTAATAATAAATTTTAAATTTATTTATTAAACTCTAATTGATTTTATATGTTTTATTTGTAGCATATATGGATGGATATAAGAGACATGTCACTTTGTTACAAATATTGTGAATCAATATTTTGGTTTGAAGAACATTCCAAAAAAACACATGTTTCTTCAACTGAATTTTCATTGTGTTGTATGTGTAAAAAAATTACTTTACCTTTTATGAGGAAGTCTACATTGTTGTTGAAGAATTTGTTTATTGACAATGATCATAGAAGTTCTCATTTCTTAATTAATATTAGAGCTTACAACTCTTTGTTTTCATTTATTTCAATTGGTGGAAAAATTGAAATGGAGTATAATGATGGGGGGTGGTCCTCCACAGTTTGTTATAAGTGGCCAAAATTATTACTGTATTAGGAGTTTATTGTTTGTTGATAGAGAAAAATCAAAGTTTGCTCAATTATACAAATATGATACTAAGCATGGGGTTCATAATAGAATAAATTGTCTAAGGTATGTTTTTTAATGGCTCAATTTAATGGTAGTATATTTTAATTTGAATTTAATTTCAATATAAGGTTGAATTAAAGTAGACATTTTTTATTTAACAATGAATATTGATGACTATTTTCAAAGGAGGAATAGTTGTGCAAGAATTTGACTTAACTTTGGTATCAGACTTAGTGGAAATGATTGATGAAAATAATGTATTAGCAAAATCATTTAGACAGGTATGAAATTCCATAACCAGTGGATTTGTCATACACCTGTCATTAAGGTTATTTAGAAAGCGTGCAAATGATCCACAAACATATAATTTACCATCGATTGATGAAGTTGTTACTTTAATAATTAGTGATTTTGACCCTTCTAATTATGGTCGAGGCATTGCATTTATCCCTTTTGTTGACATGAAGATTAGTTAGTGTTTATTCTTTTAGTATTTTGGTTTTAATTTTAAATATGCCAAACATGTAAGGATGTGACATTGTATTGATTGTTTTAGACTTAGGCATTTGTGTGATTAGATTATAGGATTAGTTGATGCCTAGTGACAGCCAAGAAGTCTAAGCAAGCTAATTTGATTGATCCTTTAGAAATTTAATATAGTAATCGATTACATGTATCATGTAACATATTACCACGTGTTTTAGTTATCTGGGAAAACCTAAAATACATAGTGTAATCGATTACCACTCAGGTTAATCTATTACATAAGGCATTTCAGACTTTAAGTCTTGTTTCTGAAAGAATTTGATTCGTTTATGTTTAAATAGATTATATCTCGGTTTAATCGATTATTGTAGTTACTTAAAGTTGTTTCAGAAGGGAGATAAGCTCGATTTAATCGATTACATTACCATGTAACAGATTAATTCGAACCAGATCACTAATGAAGATTATGAAGAACAATTTAACAGGTTACATTAGTTTGTAACATATTAAATTGATTCTTGTTTAGAACCTAGGTGCTTTAAAGAACGTTTTAACAGATTATGTGACCTATGTAACAAATTAAATATGTTATATCTTAAAATTTTTATAAATAGAAGCACCAAGCTCTCTCATTTTCAATGCTTTTCTGAAACTAAGTTTTAAAAACACATTGAGAGAAGAGCATCAAAAGGTTCTATGAGTGTTTGATCTTCATCATTTTGAAAATGGAAAAATCTAAAGGAAGATGGTATGCTTGAAGACATGATTGGTTCTTAAATAGCTGAAACATATTGATCATTCACTACAGGTGAAATCGTTCCATTACTTTGATCTTTTTTGAAATTAATTGAGTTCTGAAATAGGGGTTTTCAGGTCCTAGTAGTAGGGTTCTATTAGGAAGTTTATCTTTCTTCTATTGTAGGGTTCAAGACTAGAAAGTTTCTGTTTTGAATTTCTTATGTGTGCAGTGTGCTTGTAACTTGAAATTTGAACTAGTGAAAGGTCTAGCAATGGTTGTTGGATCAATTGGATGTAGGTCTTCAGACAGAACCAGTATAAAATTTTTGAGTAATTCTTTTTCAATTCTGATTTCTTGTCTTTCTTAAGTTTTCAGGTTGATCAATTAAATTTTCCTAATCAACACCTTTTTAATTGGAATAACTCTGAATGTAAAATCTCTTTCTTAAATCTTTCTTAAGAATACTTGGATTCTTTTAAAGAAGGAAGGTGAATAAGAGATTTTGATTGAAAAAGTTTTGAAAGATTTATTCACCCCCCTCTAGATCTGCTACTCGATCCTACACCTTTACAATATCCTCTTTTGTTTCCATAAAGTGAAGAAGAATACCAAGACGTAAGGATGGCAATTGGTAGGGTTTGGGTAGGGTACTATAGTACCCATCCCTATTAGGGGTGGCAACGGGGCGGGTCGTGGACGAGTTTGGCTCTCCCCATCCCCGTCCCTGCAAAAGGCGGGGCAAGTACGAGTTTGAGTATAAAAGATACGGGTTTAAAATTTTAATACCCATCCCCATCCTCGTCAGGTTTTATCGGGTTCAGGTATACCTGCAGGTAACCCGCTGCACTATTTTTTATAATTTTAATTTACTTATATATTTTTAAATAAATTATATATTAAGTTATTAATTATATTTTAATTCAAACAATATATAAAAAAAATAATGAATAACAAAGGAATTAAAGGCAAAGAATTAGTAATTAAATTATATTTTTAGTTAAATGCATAATTTAAAGTTTGTTATTTAATTATTATTATTATTATAATTTAAATTATTTAATTATTAATCTAATTAATTTATATTTTAAAAAATTATAACAATAAAATCTTTAATAGATATATTATGTATATGCATGTTGTGACCAAAAAAATTATAAAAAAAATATAACGGTGGCGGGTACGGGTACGGGTACAAGTATAGTTTGATACCCATCCTCGTCCCCATCCCCGTTTAAAAAAATTCAGCTAATACCTGTACCCATACCCATACTCGGTCAAAATGGGTATTTCCCATTAAAGTCGAGGTGGGTTTGAGGCAGTACCCGTGGGTTCAGGTTTATTTGCCATGCCTAATCCCCATATCCACGTTTAAAAAAATGCTCGTACTCGGCCCCATACCCGTGCGGATAGCAATTTTAATCCTCATCCCCGTACCCGCTGGGTACCTATATAGCTATACCTACACCCGCTATCCACACATTACTTATGTATAAAGAAAATAAATCAATAAAAAATATTATTTAAAAAATTATTGCAAGTAAATTGAAAAGTCACTCTTAAACCATCCAAACATAACATTAAAAGCAATCAAACATAACCTTGAGTAATTCAAACATAAATCATAACTAAACAACATTGTAAACGTAATCATCTAACATATGTGATGGTAATCTCCAATCATTAATGTTCTAATCATTAAACAAAAATTATTAGAAACTTGGACATCATATGATGGTACTCTCCAAATTAAGCAAATTGGCCAAGAGAGGAATTAGAAGTGTATGTTGGTCACAAATAATCTTAAAAAAGAATGCAAAATAGAAAGAAAAAAAAAACGAGTTGAATTAAAAGCTACTCAGTTCAATCTTTTGGATAACGATTTCAAAATGCCATAATGCTATTTTACTGTATGTTGGTCACGAATAATCTTCAAAAAGAATGCAAAGGAAAGAATCCACGAGCACGGTTCAATTTCAAGAAATTTTGGTACAATACAGTACATAAATAATACAGACACTTAGTCATTAAATTAATTAATAATTAGTAAAATATATATTTATTTATATATGTAAGATATTTTAATTAAATTAACATATATATAATAGGTGCGGGGCGGGGTGGGAACTATAGTACCCAGACCCGGACCCATCCCAATAGGTGGGTATTTACCCTACCCATTTGCGGATATTTTTGTGGGTACCCGTAAGGTCTGGGTGCACTTTTCTATCCCTATCAAGAAGACATTTCTTTTGGTGTTGGACATCCACCCAATATAGTTGAAAAAAGGAGACAAATATCTCTTCATGAATATTTATCTTTTAGAATCCAATATAAAAATACTTAATAAAGCATGATTTTGAATGGCCGTTGACTATTTCAACAATTTGTTGATACATATTCCATGATTGAATTACAACAGTTATCTTTCATTAGACATAATTAGAACATTAGAAAGGAATTTCTCTTTGGAATCCAAGAAGCTATTAATCATGGTGACCTAGATCCTGCTACAATTGGTTTTAGAGTTATGTTATCTTCGTCATTTGTGGGTGGATATCAATATATGTTTAATAATTGTCAAGATGAAATGACTATTTGTATTCATTTTGGGTATGGCCTGAAATTCAAAGATATGTATATAGAAAAAAATGTTTGCTTTTAAAAAAAACATGACATATTATGCAAATTAATTCATATCATGTTGCAACAATTAATGTTTGATTGCAAGAAAGGAGAATTTTTTGATAAAGCAAATAACATGAATTATTAATATTTACTATCAATACTTTGTTGTGATATTTATAATATATTTTATTTTTTTATTGGATTATTGTCATTTTGTTTGGTAACTTTAATTTATAATTTTGTCTTTTGTAGGGATGTTTACAGTTGAGTTTCAAAAGAGAGGACTTCCTCATGCCCACATACTACTTTGGTTAGATTCACGAGATAAAATTCTCAACACTGACATAATTGATTCAACTATTTGTGCTGAGTTTCTAGATCCTGTGAAATATCCAAAAAAAAAATTTAAATTTGTTTCAACATATATGGTGCATGGTCCCTGTGGTCATAGTAGAAAAATTCTCTATGTATGAAGAACAGTAAATGTTCGAAGTTTTCTCCAAAGAATTTTTTTAGTAATACAACAATTGACAATCATGGGTATGTTATTCATGGAAGAAGAGATAGTGGAGTATCTATTATGCGTAATGGAATTGAGTTGGATAATAGGTACATTGTTCCATACAATCCATTATTATTAATGAAATATTAAGCTCATATAAATATTGATTATTGCAACAAGAGTAACTCAATCAAATACTTATTCCACTATAATAAAGGTGTTGATAGAGTTACTTTATCAGTTGCAAATAATTCAAATGTACAGGGACCAATTAGTGATGTCGATGAAATTCAACAATATTATGATTGTAGATATTTATCTCCATATGAATCTATTTGGCATATATTTTCATTTGATAACCATTTGAGGTGGCCTTTAGATCAGAAACTTAGTTTTCATTTACCTAGACAACAAGTCGTTATTTTTAGAGACACCAAAAGGATTGATAATGTGCTTGCTAGAAATAGTGAAAAGAACAATATATTTCTTGCTTGAATAGAAGCTAACATGAAATATGTTGAAGGGCAAACACTCACCTTTGTTGAATATCTAGAACATTTTGTTTATGATTTTGATTTACAGGAATGATGTCTTAAAAAGAAGGAATTTTTTATTGGCAGGATAAATTATTTTCCTCCAGGTTCTAGTGAATTGTATTACATGAGACTATTGCTTAATGTCTAAGTTGGTTGTACTTCATTTGATGACTTGAAAAAAGTAAGGATAAATTACTTTATTGGTCCTTTATCTTTATTTTAAGTTGTAATTTGGTCCTTTATTTTTTAAAAATTGTAAAATGGTCCATTATTTATTAAAAGTTGCAAAATGGTCCCTTAAGTAATTTTTTTATAGCACATTTACCCTTGAAGTAATGTCTTTTTCAATTTTTTTGGGATAAACATGCTATAAAAAAATTACTTTTAAAAAATAAAGGATCAAATTGCAACTTAAAATAAAAATAAGGGACCATGTGAATAATTTAGCCAAAAAGTAAATGATAGTGTACACCAAAGTTTTTGAGATGCATCCAATGCATTGGGTCTGTTATCAGATTATAATGAAGCCTCTAATTATGCATCTAGCCAATATTTAAGGAGGTTATTTGCCAGTTTACTATTGTCAAATTGTATGATTAACTCGTTGGATGTATGGAAAGCAATATGGGAGTTGTTAGCTGGTAGTATTTTATATGGTAAAAGAAAAACCTTAAATTGTCCAGGTATTATTATTATTATTATTATTATTATTATTATTATTATTATTATTATTATTATTATTATTATTTATAATAACCATTTTATATATTTTACATTTAATTGACAAATTATGAATGTGTTTAATAAAAGTGTTTCTCATTAACAGACTTGAATATCAATGGAGCTACATTAAGGAGTCTTTGTTTATCAAAAATTGAAAAATTATTAGTTTGTAGTGGAAAGTCCTTGAAGGATTTTGAATCAATGTCATTCCCTAATGTGAAAGATATTAACCAATTTGGCAACATATTATATTTAATGAACTCAATTTTGATTCTAAAAAGGTGAAATCTTTGCATGATGAGCACGTAGTGAAGCTAAATTAGGATCAAAAGTATGTATATGATCAGGTGTGTCAAGCTTGTGCTAAGTCACGTGGTGGCTTCTTCTTTGTGTTTGGGTGTGGAGGAATTGGTAAAAGATTTTTGTAAAAAACATTTACTTATAAGTAGGCTTGGGTATACGAACCAGTCTTGCTCGTTTAAGGCCCGACCCGTGAAGTCCGCTTTTTTGACGGGCCGGGCTAACCCGCATTACAATTTAAATGGACTTAATTTTTCATGTCTGCATCCAGCCTGCGGTTAAACGGGCCAGCCCGCAGACCCAATAACAATGTTGAAAAATTCATTTTTTTTTTAAAAAAACATAAAATTGTCAAATAATGAGATTTTCTTTTTTCTTTTCCTTTCATTTTTTAAGCTAAGGAACAAGATATAGAAGATAAGAATACATATGCATACATACATACATATATATATATATACATATATATATATATATATATATATATATCATTTATATATTAAACATTCAATTTTTATAAAGTAAGCATTCAATTAAATATTTAAGCATTTTAAAAAAGAAATGTATGAGACTAAATAAAACATCAAACATTTTTAATAAAATATCAAAGTCTTAACATATCAAGGCTTCCACATTCTACTAAAACATCAAAGTCTTAATGTCTTGACAATTTCAAGTCCAAATAAACCAATCAAATATCAAAATCAAAGTCTTAATGTCTTAACAACAAAACATGAAAAATTCTTAAGTCCAAATACACCAAAAAAATTCTTAGTTAAAAGGAAAAATAATTAATTGCAACATGTAGGAAGGTAAAGTAATATTTACCTTGCAATCAAATCTTAACTTCTAATTTTTAGTCTTTGCGGGTTCGTGGATAGGTAGCGGGCTTCACGGATTTAGCTAGCTAAGTCTGCGGACTTAACGGGTCGGGCTCAAAATTCACAACAATTAGACGGTGCAAAATTTTTAGGCCAGTTATCCGCGTGGTCCGCGGGCTTAACGGATCGGTCAGCGAACCTGAGTCCATATACCCACCCCTACTTATAAGCTACGAGTTGATAGCAAAATTGTTTTGAATGTGGCTTTGAGTGGTATTACTTCCCTTTTAATCCAAGTGGTAGAACAAATCATTCTCAATTTGCTATTCCATTGCTATTGAATAAAGACTCCTATTGTGGTATTAAGCAAGGTAGTTTAAAAGCTTAGCTTTTACAACATGTATCATTAATTATTTGGGATAAAGCACCCATGGTTAACAGATGTGCATTTGAAGTTTTTGATAGAACCCTAAGAGATATTATGTGTTTTAAGGTTGAAAATAGCATGGATAAACCATTTGGTTATAAGGTTGTTGTATTTGGTGGTGATTTTAGAAAGATTTTACCAGTTATTCCTAATGTAAAAAAGTGCAAAAGTTGTGATGGCAAACATTAATTCTTCTACATTGTGGGGATATTACAAAGTTTTGAAGTTGTCACAAAAGTTGAGGTTAAAATATAGCTCTAATGACCTTATAAATGATGAAGGCTGACATTTTGCTAATTGGATTCTTGCATTGGGTGATGGTAAATTGGGTGCACATAATGACGGTGAGGCTACTATAGAAATTCCTGAATGTCCATTGGCCAATGACATTGAGAATGTTATTCATGACATTGTTATTACTATTTATCCTAATCTTATAGATAATTTTGGACATATTGATTTCTTCAAAGATAGAGCTATCTTGGCTCCATTATTGGAAGTAGTGAACTCTGTTAATGAACATGTTATGTCATTGTTGCCAAAGGATGAAAAATATATTTAAGCTTTGATTCTGTACTAAAGGTTAATGAAGATATTAGTGTTCAATCTGATTAGTTAACAATAGAATTTCTTAATGGTATGATGTGTTCTAGACTTCCTAATCAAAACATTAACTGATGGATGAAGATATTGGTGTTTAATCTGATTGGTTAATAGTAGATATTCAATTGCATATCTTCAGTTGACAAAGACATCCATCAGTTTGAGTGGCGATCATAGAACTAAATATTCTTTTATATATCCTCGGTTTGTTTATTTTTTCCTGGAATTCTTTTATAATTATGTTTTAATCATTAAAGTTTTGACTAATTAAAAAAAACAAATATCCATATTATCATCTTCCAATGAGTAGACTATTGTTTATAATGAAATTAAGTATGTATTCATAGGTTTGTTGGCAACGTGGTATTTTTTATCAGTGGGAAAGAAAGGAAACAACATAACACTACAAATGCAAGGAAGCTATACTTAAAGCATTAGCACAAAGCAAATGTTGAAGCTGAATAGAGCAAGAGGACCAAAGCTAAAAAAAGTCCAAAGAAGTTGATCCTTGTCTAGCTAACCGATCTACGCATTAGTTCCCCTCTCTATAGACATGATGAAGACGCAGTTGCTAATGTCTATTCATCAAAGATCTGATTTGATTAATCAGAGCAGCCAAGGGATGATGTTGAACATCAGCATGAGATAACTGATGGAGAGTTGTTGCTGAATCTGACTCATAAACAACTGTTCTGTAACCTTTAGGCCAAGCAAGTGTGAGGCCTTGATGAATTACTTGCAACTCAGCAGTGAGGTTGGACGTACAACCGCAAGACCCCAAGAATCCTAGAAGCCATTGACCTAAAGGATCACGAAAGAGGCCACCATAACCAGAGGGTCCAAGATTGCCTCTACTACTACCATCAACGTTGAGTTTCATGAAACCGTCCATTGGAAGAGTCCAAGCCACAAAAGTAGGATCTTTGTGACTAACCGCACTATTCTTATCATAATTGATAATGTTCAACATAATGTGAATCTGATTTAGGAGGAATAAGGTTGCCAAATTTGGTCCTAGAAGATCAAGGCATTACAAGCTCTCCAAAGAAACCAACAAGTGCAGGTGAAAAGAGTTCTAGACGGAAGAAAGAGTTGAGAGCGGATCCAAGCCTTGATTCCATACAAAATAAATCACATGAGTCTTGAGTTGTAGAAAATTCCAGATCTGATTTGCAAAAGAGCAATCCCACAGCACATGAAGGACATCCTCATTAGTAACTCCACACTTGTTGCAAGAAACATCAAAAGATAAATGCCGTATAACACGGACTTGGTTAGTAGGAAGTCTATCATGGAGGACAAGCCAAAAGAAGTGTTTGATATTCTCAAGCAAGTGTTTTTTCCAGACCCGGGACCAATTTTCTAGGAGGGTGAGATGAATGTTAGGTTCCCTAGTGATCCATTCGTAGGCAGAACAAGCAAAATAACAACTAGAATGAGAATTTCCCCAGATAACAACATTAGGAGTATTGTCATCTAGCACTATGGCATTAAGTTCAGCTTTAATCTCATCAGACATTGGAGTAGCTAAAGTATGCCATTCCCATTGGCCTTGGACCAAGACATCCTTAATCAGAAGTTAAGTCTCACAGATATGCATGTAGTCAACCATCTCACAGATAAGGCCTTCCTCAAGAAACCTCCCATAAAATAGAGGAACATCTCCTTGACCCACCCTGATACCGAAACCTAGTTTAAGGACTTGGAGAGTTTTGACAACAGAAGACAATGTATAAGAGGAACCTTAAGTCTAGTGGGTGTCCAACAAATGGTCGTGAATCAAGTACATGTCCATCAACATATGAACCTAAAGCTTATCTTGATAATTTAAAATGGACCAAATTTTCTTCCCATGAAAAGTTATATTAGTTGCATCAGTTGTTCTAATGCCAAGACCACCATAATTCATGTGCCTAGTAACCTTTTTCCAACCAACCCAATGGCAATAGGTGTTGAAACAAAGTCCCTCCAAAAGCAAATGTTTTAATGATGACAAACCATCAAGAAGCAAAACTCATAGTATTCTGAACTTAGCTATTAATGGTTGCTTTGAGTGATCTTAGATAAGACATGACTAATTCAGAAGCATGGAGAAGGTGTAAAGCATTAACCTACAGTGGAAGCTTTTCAAGACATAAATTATGCATTCAGAAGTAGAACTACCAGAAGGAGAGCTATTCAGAAGCTGAAAAGGCAGTCATGTTTTCTGGATTAAAGTGTAGTTATCAAAAGTTGCATATGATTAGAAGCATGATGCTGGAGGTAGCTTTAGTCAAGGGGTAGATATCAGAATCTACACATGACTGAAAGATCATCAGAAGTTCTGTTGTAGGATTGTTTGTGAAGACAGATGTGTCTTACCATCCAGAAGCACACACCCATTGAAGACATGCATCAATGTTTGGAAGCACTGATTCTGAAGTTGTGAATTCCTCATTGTTCTTGAAGATTCTCAATCAAAGGAACTCGATGTAGACAAGTGTCCTAGTCAAAGAACAAACAACCAGTAGAATGAAGATTGGAACACATTGCACTACAGTCACAATGACATCTACAGAAGACATGCTGCAGAACAATCTTCAAAAGACATCCCATGATTCAAAATTTGAAAACCATGAGGAACCACTAAGACCAACAACTAGCATTCAACGAATACATTTCAAATTCGAAATGTACAAGCTGGCTTGTTAGTGGAGAAGAGTAGAGATGAAGACAACAACTCAAGAAGTGTTGCAGAAGACTTGGAGGAGAAGGAAAAGAAGAGGAGCCAGTTGTATGAACATGGACAACTCATTGCTTAAATTCTACCTCCAACAGCAACAAACAGCTAGCTCCAAGAGCTCTATAAATTGCTTAAATTCGAAGGAGCTCATCGCTTAAGTTCAAATTCTATCCAGAACACCCTTTATCATAAGTAACTTCCTTAACCAAAAAACACTTTAGTTGGAGCCAAGTAGAGCCAAATCCGTAGGAGTATTTGTAAACACCTTCATATGAGGAGCCTTAGTAGAAAGTATCCCACAAGGTGTAGTGTCCATCCCCTAGGAATAGAGGGAAGAACTCAGAAGAGTAGTTAGGGGACTGCTGCTTCTGAAGTTTAGAGTGAACACAACAGGTGTTGTGTGAGTCAAGTTGTAACACCCCGAAAATTACAACCCAGTAAGTAGGAATGTGAGTAACTTAATTAGGAATTAATGAAAATTTATTTGTTTGTTTTACATAAGAAAAAAATATGTTTTGAGTAATTAAATATATAGTTAGTAATTAATTGAGTAAATAAGAAAAACGATGGAAAATAAAATAATATGAGAAATTCTTTATAATAGTCAAATAGGAAAAATTTATAAAATCAAGGATATAATATTTTCAATAATTAAACTCTGTGTAATTAATTTCTTGAAAACTAATTGCTTGTAATAAAAATTTCTTTGTAAGTAATTCCTTGTAATTAATTCTCTAGAATTAATTCTCTGTAGTTACTTTTCTGTACTACTTGTATGTAATTAAAGTTCTTTGTAGTTAAATTGTCTGTAAATTTGTCTGTAGGTTTGTCTGTAAAGTTTTAGGTAATTATTAAATTTCATGTGTGTGTATTTGGATTTAATATCTTAATGTGCATATAATTAAATTCCTAATATTATTACTAGTAAATTAGCCATGATCAATTACTAATAGTAATTGATCTAAGTAAATATTACAAGTGTTTAATTAACTAATTGTGTGCAAAATTCTATTTGCAATTATTTTCAAATATTAGTAATAACTTGTTAAGTTAATCTTTGTAAAATTTTATCTGAGAACAAATTCTCTATAGATGAAATTTTACTTAAGCAATTAGTATTTATTTTAACACACAAATTTTTATAAGATTTCTAGAATTAATGTTTTTAACTTCTAAAATTTCAAGTGCATAACTTTATAATTACACAGTGTAAAATTACACTATGTAAACTAAACTCGGTATACCAAAACTACTAACTTTCCTTAACCTTACAACTCACTACATGCAAATTCCCTAAGCCTTACACCTCACCCATGCAATTACCCTAAATGCAGGGGCGGACCTATGCTTTGTGTTGGCCCCCCCTAATTTTTTTTAATTTAATTTTTTAATATATATATATATATATATTAATTGGGTAATTAATTTTATTTAGGGGTTTAAGTATTTAAATAATATCATTTATGTGTTATATATTTTTATTTTTTAACAAAATATTTTAATCTTATAGAGATAATTGTATTTTTTAGATAAAATATTTGAGTATTATTTATTTATTATAATATATTATTATTATTTTAAAATTTATAAATAATTGTAGTTTAAAAATTAAAAATTATTTATTAACCTTTGTTAATGGGTCAAATTTACAAATACTATATATAAGATTGACAACTTAAATCTTCATCAACAAATATTCTATCTTCCTATCACCATTTTCCTATATTCTCTTTGTTTTTCTCATCTCATCCTTGTACTCCTTGTAATTGTAAGGTTCGAATGTGTTTTCGGTCTCAAGTGCACAAGTCCAAACCCACGTGCTATGTAAACCTTAGGAAAGCAAATTAGAAATCGAGTTGTACTAATGATTTGCCATAATTTGCTTTTAGAGTTGTCGCCTTTGCCTATTTGCCATGACACAACATTTTTTTCTTCTATTTTCGAACTATTTGAAAGCAAAATATTCTTTAATGATTGTTGGCTAATATTATCTTAAAAGATAATTTAGTGATTAACATAATTTATTGACTTTAGTAGATTTTTGAAACATAATTAATAAAAAATTTCATAAAAAAATATAAGATTAACGTAGATACCAATTTTTATTATAAATTTCATAAAGGTTCTCAGTTATATGTGAAAATTGGT
Organism: Pueraria montana var. lobata; assembly: GCA_026413185.1. Lineage (NCBI taxonomy): Eukaryota > Viridiplantae > Streptophyta > Magnoliopsida > Fabales > Fabaceae > Pueraria > Pueraria montana. Next base: position 56,836,574 of record CM048650.1, on the reverse strand, counting down.
GATTAAATTTGTAATTTTGGGTGTTTAAAAAAATGTTTAATAGATCATTATGAAAAATACATAAATATTTTGCATGAATTTTGAGGATTATATATTTATTGGATTTTGGTCCCTCCAAACATTAATTCCTGGTTCCTCCCCTGCCTAAATGAAACACCTAAACCCCCCACCTAAGCCTAACCTCACGGCCATCTCTCTCCCACTCACCTAATCACACACTAATTCTCTCACTCAATCTCTCACCTTCACTCACACTCATCACACAACACCACAACACAACAACTTAGAAGAAAATTTTCTTCTCTTTTCTCCTTTGGCTGGCTGAGAACTTGGAGAAGGAGGAAGGCAAGTTCTTGCCACCATTTCCTACATGCAAAGCCTTGATCATCATCCTCACCACCTCTAGCTTCTCTTCTCACTATCATCTCTTCATCTTCTCTTTGTTTGAGCTTGAACTTAGGTAAGGGGATTTCTTCCTTGTGAACTCAAGAACTATGGTTGTCTTTGGTGGATTCAACCATAGAATTGCATGAATGCCTCCATTGATGTTGTTATTGATATTGCATGTGAATTGTGTTGGTGAAAAACCTTGATTTTGGTTTTTGTTTCCATTTGGCTGACTGAGTATATATGCTTGCATGTGACTTTTTATCTATCTTTTTGAATCTTTAATTCTTTTGAAAGGCTCTAAATACAAAGGAGACTATGCCCAAATTTTATCAAAATTTTTAGACAAGTTTTTATATTGAAAATCAAACTCAAATCAAGTGAGACAGTGGCTGTCCTCTCGGGTTAGCCAGGGTAGTCCCCACTGTTTCAACTTTTTCTCAAAATCTAACCGTTGGATTTTTGTAAAATGTGTTTCTAATGAAACTAGACACAAAATTATAAAACTTTTATTTTGTAGTCGTGGTGAGATAAGCTTAAATTGAGGCTCATCTGTGACCCACAACATATGTCCTCTGTTTTTTATTTTGTGAGGAGCAGATCTCGGTTCTACCTGATTCTGCACCTCTACACTTATCTTTTTCAAAATGTGATTATATATATAAAAACTAGACAAAACAATATTTCCAACCATATAACCTACAGTAATTACCAATTGCATCTTCTAAATTAAATTTATGATTTTTGGCGGAGGAAAAGAATTTGGCTCTGTTTTGAGTATGAAATTATTAGCTTCAAATAATATTTTACGAGGAACACTAGGGAAAGAATATTGGGGCAAGAGTTACCTTTTTAGAAAGATAAACACGTTATCTTTAAGCTGTAAAAATTCCAATTCAATTTAGTTTTGGAAAGTATTAGAAAAATGCATTTCTTTGAACTATGTCCACTGTGAAGTAAAATCTGTCTCACTGACTTTTGAAATTTTTAGGAATTTTTGTAGATTTTTTATAAATAATTGGGACACCATTTTAGAAAATAGATTTCAATAGTTTTAATTTCATATAAAAATTTTGTATTTTAAAAATAATTTGCTAAATTTAATTGGATCTCACATTCAGTGCTGTTAAAAGGAATTTTTACACCCTTAAGATTTGTTTTAAATGTAAATGATTTCTTTCAATTGTTTGAATGACTTAGTGAAAATTTATGTGATTTGTGAGTGAATAGTTATGGTAATTCACTGCCGTCCTTTGTGATTTAAAGACCCAGGGAGTGCAAACCTTGGGCAATTGATGATTAATAACCGTGATAAATTTAATTAGTTATTTTATGTATGGTGAAGGCCCGGAGGAGTATGAACTTCAAGCATTAGAATTGTATGTGAATGTGAATGCCGGTGTGGTACAATTAAATTTTTAAATGTAGTGTGACCTTTTTGGCTGTAATGGTTGTTTCTGTGATGTGATCATAAGACTCGGGCGTGAGTGCTTGTGATAACTAGAAATTTGTTCTAGTAGTTTGGCGATTTATACGATATAAGATAAATTGAAACTTTAACAGAGAGTGTAAAAATAATTAAGTTGTAGTTTATTAATTTTAAGGATAGATTTAATTAAATGAACTCTTTATTTGTGCTTTGAACATAGAATGGAACTTAGGACCCTTGTGGGAACAAACGGTGAGTGTGTGTGTGTGTGTATATATATATATATATATATATATATATATATAAGACTTGAGAGGGCGAGATGTGCATAAAACATAAGAAAATTGTTATATGACGAGTTTGTTATGATATTGATACGCGCAAAAGGAAACGTTAGTGCGTAGTGGAATGTTGGAAATACGAGATAAAAAGATAGTCATGTGGAATGTTCCTGCTGGAAGAATATTAAATCCCATGGGCAGAGATCGAATGCGTAGTCACCAGTGTGTGATGGAGGCAAGTTGCAAGTTGTCCTCGTATATATATAGGTACATCATTTTTGGAGCAAAGACTGGGTCTCAGGCTCGGCGTTAATTCATCCCGTCTAGTACCATGTGCAGCGAAACCCCACAGTGACAAGAAAGAATAAATCCTAGTGAGGAGAGGTTTTGAGGAGTCAGTCTTCAAAGAATTTAGATGACCTGACAAATTGGTACACTGAGGTATGCTCGCTGACTTGTGGTTTCTTGGGGATTTGGCGCCTAGTTTGTGGTCAGTAGTTTCCACAGTGAGCCAACTTGGCAATCCCGACAAATGTGAGGCATAACCATGTTGGTGAGAGCCCGCCATTGTACCATGGTGAAGGTGTACTCCCAATAGGCATCCAGTTCAAAATTGTGTAAGACCACTGAGTTCTAGGAGTTCCAGTGGCAGCTGACCAACGATGAAAAGGATTCAAAGAGTTAGTAATGGAAATGATTAGGGTTGCGAGTGAGAATGTTAGACACTCACATTGTGATGGTTAACAGGATTGTATGTATGACTTTTAAAGTCGTTTTGTGTGTTTGTCTTGATGAAGCAGGAAGACTTACCCTTACGTTTTATTTTTAGGAAGTTAACGACAACACCTGTGGAGATCATAAAGGTATTGTCTTCATCACCTACATCGCCCTCGTCATCATCTTTCTCTTTTGAAGTATCTTTAGAGGGTCCATTTGTACCCGCTACTGTTCCTGATGCCACACCATTCGAGGAGCTCAATCTTAGTTCGATGCTTCCCACCTTTCGCCAAAACCCTTTTTATGTCAAGAATCTAAGACGTTATTGGGGTGAGTACCCGTTAGGGGGTTCAGCCGCTAGTCGTGAACTTAGGGGACAGTAAGTCGAAGGTTTCTAAGGAGGATTCTCGAAGAGGATTCTAAGGAGAATACGGTGGATGATGGCCACGAGATTTCTTCTCAGGGATCTTGCTAGAGATCCTCTGTCGTCGTTTAGAGTTTAGTCTAACATGTAGGGTTGGGTTTAGTGATGACTGCTCTGAGTCCTAGGATCTTTTTTCTTTTTCATGTATTTCATAAGGGTAGACCTAGGCCTCAAACTTTTGTTATGTACTTTTCAGTCTTCGTTCTTTACCACTATGTGTACTTCATTTCTGTACTTTGGGTTTGCGTATATATACTTATGCTCATGGGAAACCTTATGTACAACTCTTTTACTTGTGCATGTATATATTCTTATTTTAGTCATAATTGTCTTTTACTTATTCCGCTTTATCCGCAAATAAATGTACCTTTATAATAAAACCCACGCTACGCTTATTTTCCTACCACTTTAGATGACTCGTTTTAATTATTAAGTGAAACACAACTTTCGAAAATAAAATAAAATAAAAAGTTTTAAAAAATTAAAAAAAAACCATTAAGGTTTTATTAACTTCACTCGATTTACGCAATTAAATAAATTAAGGCATTTTACAAAATTAATTAAATGAAATATTTTATGCATATTATCAATTCAGAGAATTAGGGTGTTACACAAGTAGTAGTTGCTACTTTGGGTTTGAAGCCTGGAGAGACTTTTTGAAAGAATACTTGGGTAGAGCCTGCAGAGGCTTAAAGAATGCTGGAGGCAAAACCTGAAGAGGCTTTTCAAAAGAATACTTAGGTAAAGCCTGGAGAGGCTTTTCGAAAGAATACTTGAGTGAAGCTTGCAGAGGCTTAGAGAATACTGAGTGAAACCTGCAAAAGTTTCAAGTATTGGTTGTAAGAGCCTGTGGAGGCTTCAAGAAAGAAAGAATACCAAAGTTGGGTGCTTGGTCTTAGTGGAGAAAGCCTATAGGTGTAGGTATTGGACGTAGCCCAGGTTGGGATAAACCAGTATAAATCCTAGGTGTGATATTTCCTTCTTTACTGCTTCTCGATTATTACTATTGTTGTGCGCTTAAATTTTGTTTTTGAAAAATCTTACGTGTTAAAACTTTGATATTTTATAAATATCAAAAGCTTTTTATAAAACAATTTTATCATTCAAAAGCAGCACATACTCTGAGCAAGAAAAGAGAAAATTCAGAATCTGTTGAGTAACAAAATCTGAGATTTTAAGAGTAGCTTCTGAAGTAGTAAAATACAAGTTTACTTATAGATTTTACTTTGAATTATTCTTTTAGCCAAGTGCTTGAGAAGGAAAAGTTGTACTCCTATAAATCTTCTGATTTCCAAGTAAGAAGCTTGAGAAGAAGAAATCAAAAGCAAGTGTGCGCTTGTGCAGAAAATAGCCTGATCAGTTGTGTTGTCACTATTCAACCCCCACTTTAGTGACCAATTGATTCACTTTAATAGGGACCTCCCAAGATGAAGCTTTTGATACGTGTATCTATTTGATGACATATACCTTCAGGAATCCAAATATTCTACATAATATAATTAGGAATAGTGGCAAGGATCGATTTATCCAAAGTTATACCTACTTCTCTCATGGGTTGTTAGTTTTTTTATTTATATTGCCCTATCTTTATTTTATGTTAAATTTTAATTTTAAATACTATACAATACGATACAATTAAAGACTTTGCAATAAATGTATAAATTGAAATCATGTGCATCGCATGTAAGGATGACAATGAGTAGGGTTTGGATAGAGTATCATAGTATTCGTTTCCATACCCATACCCGTATTTTAAAAAAAAATTATCGTACCTAGACTCATACTTGCATAAGTAGTAACTTTAATACTCATATCTTCCTCGTTGGATATCTAAATTCCCATACATGTACATGTTACTCGCACTTCAATTAATATGAAAAATTGATAAAAAAAATATTAATTAAAAACACAATAGTAATTAAATTAAAATCTTGCAGTAAAAAAATTAAATTAAAATCACATTCAAAGATCGTTTATAAAACATAATTATAAAATTAAAATCTTATTTAAAATTCTTTTACAAAACAAAACATGATCTTTTAGCAAATAAAGAATGTGATTTTTTTTAACTAAGAAATGTGATGTATTTTTTGTTGAATTATGGAATATGATATACTCTTATCAAATAAGGATTAAATAATGTGATATTGTTTTTTTGGTGAATTAAGAGAAGTCATCGATCTCATAGATTATTATTATTATTATTATGTGTGAATATGAGTAAGGTTGGATACTAAAGTAAAGTATTCGTACTTGCACTAATACCCGTTAAAATTTATAGATAATTACTTGTATCCAACTTCATACTTTTTATTTATTTATTTACATGTTATTGATGGAGAATATCTATTGATTTTGTCGATAAATAATCTCTGTTGGAGAACTTGATTGATCATCTTAAGTGAATTCTTTTCATCCACAATCACTTTTTTTTTTCATCCACAATTAGACATGACTTAAGAGGGCCACAGATTAAATGAATAATTAGCCTACTTATCATCAATAATTTTTGCGAGTATTCAGTTAGTCTGATACTTGTTGCCATCCAGCTTTGCCCTTAAAATATACCTATACAATCCCCAACCCCAACCGGCCAACCCAACCCAACCATCTCAGTGACTCACTCACAGCCATGTAATCACTCACTAAGTATCTGATTCTACACAATCAAACGCAACCATCACTTTCACTCTCATATATGCCAAACTCTTCCCATAACCTCATCTTCCTTCTCACACCTTCCCTTTCTCTCTAACCTCACCGGCGGCGCCTTCACGGTCATTGCCGGCGACACCCTCCCTCCCTTATTAATGGCCTCAATTCCCGTCGCGTGTTCCGCAAACCCGAAGCTCCAATCCTCGCCCTTCCAACCCCTCACGCGCCGCCCTCGCGCGTCCTTCTGGAGGGTTCAGAGGGGTGGTGCCGCGTCGAGTTTCGCGTGCTCCACTTCGCAGTTCCGCGGCAGAATCGGTTTCCGGTTCCACCGGAGACAGGGGAAGTTCTCGCTGCTCTCTTTCGGTGGCGACGACGGAAGCGCCGTCGGCGAAGCGAGAGAAAGAGACTTGTCTCAGCTTCTGTCCGCATTGCTTCCCGTTGTTGTTGCCGCCACCGCTGTTGCCGCTCTCGCTCAACCTTCCACGTTTACTTGGTAGACTTCTCTGTCTTATCACTTTTTTTTTTTTTTAATTTTTTATGATTTAATTACTCGTTAGTCTTTATAACTATACAAACTTTAGCTTTTAGTCTCTATAATTAAAAATAATCTATTTTAATCTTTACAGTACCATTTAAAAGAGATTAAAAGTAATATATAAGGATTAAAAAAAATGATTTTTTAGGACAGTGACTAAAAGATAAAATTTATACGATTATAGTGACGAAACGAGTAATTAAACCATTTTTAATTACCTCTGTCAGTGGTTGCGCTGCTGAACGGCCTGTTTCTTTTTTCTTCTGGCTGTTCTTGTTTCTCGCTGTCTGTCTTAAAAGAATTGTTTATTGAAAAGAAAATTGATAGTTGTTGTTTTATTTAATAAAATGGTTTTTAATTAATGATTTATTTAGCGAGACCGTTTGTTTGTTATAACGATTTTTTATTGTGCTTGAAAGGTTGTTATTTTCTAAATATAGACTTGCGTCTTTCTGGAACTAATAGTTTATGGACAAAACTTGCATACTATTCTGTAGTGCTTTTGGCACTCTTCTCCAATCAGAATTAGAATTGTACCTCAGTAATCTATGTTGATCTTTAATGCAAATTTTTATTAGGTGAATTATTGAGGTGAAACTCTAGTTCTTATTGGAGAAAGAAACACCAAAGGAACTGCATCTATTGTGTATGTCAGAAAGTGCCCCTAAATTTTAGTTATTGAACTCTAATTTAATTGAGATTATTAAGGATTATTAATTAGTAACATGAGAAAAAGCTATGATGTATTTGATTAATGGTTTGTAGGATAGTATTAGGCAGCAGGTACCTTTGTTATGGTACTCTGACTGGCCTTTTTCTGTGAATATGTTACCGAATCAAAGTTATTTTATTTTTCTGTTGTAGTTGTTCTTTGTTTTCTCACTTTTCCAGTTAGAATTTGTAATTTTGTTATTCAGTTAGAGCTTGTACAGTGGGATAGTATAGAAATTGAAGAACTGAGTGAGGTTTTAACTTGAGCAGGGTATCTAAAGAGTTATATGCTCCTGCTCTTGGTGGGATTATGCTGTCTATTGGAATAAGACTATCCATAGATGACTTTGCTCTTGCATTTAAAAGGTATGGATTTCATTACTACTTTCTTTATTTGCTGCTTAATTTTTGAACCAGTGAAGTCGTGGAGCTTCTTCTAATGTTCATTGTCTTCATTTTGTTGCAGACCTTTGCCACTTACCATCGGGTTAATTGCGCAATACATGCTTAAACCTGCTCTTGGGGTCTTGGTTGCAAAGGCTTTTGGTGTGTCTAGGATGTTTTATGCGGGCTTTGTCCTCACAGCTTGTGTTTCTGGGGCTCAGCTATCGAGCTATGCAAACTTTTTAAGCAAAGGGGATGTAGCCCTGGGCATTCTTCTCACAAGCTATACCACAATTGCATCAGTTATTGTTACACCTTTGTTAACTGGTCTTCTGATTGGATCAGTAGTGCCAGTTGATTCAGTTGCCATGTCAAAGTCAATTCTTCAGGTATGTAGTGACTAGTGAGCGCTTCTATGATATTCTACTCGAATTCGATTTAATGACAGGCTTAGTTGTAAATATTTGACAGGTTGTTCTTGTTCCGGTGACACTTGGTCTTCTTCTCAATACATATGCAAAGCCAGTTGTATCTGTTCTTCAACCTGTGATGCCCTTTGTTGCTATGATTTGTACTTCACTGTGCATTGGCAGCCCTCTTGCTTTAAACAGGACTCAAATTCTGTCAGGCGAAGGTCTCCGATTAGTTTTTCCAGTATTAACATTTCATGCTGTTGCCTTCACTTTAGGATATTGGTTCTCCAAGATTCCACCCTTAAGGTATGTTCACTTTTATAAGCAGATTACCAAAGAAAACAACCTAAATTATAATGCATAAATGCATAGTTATATTTGTTCATTTAGTGGCCTCTTTAGTGATATAGCTGCAATTTTTTATGGACTAGGCCATCCACGCTTCTAATTGACAAATAGATATGTCTTGATGAAGATTTAAATTGAAATTGGCAAATACATTAAAATTGGTATTTTGAAATTGACACGTAAATATATGTTTAAATGAAGAACTTTAGGGGACGTTTGGTAGGAGAGAAGTTTTTTCATATCCGGGAATGATGATTCCTGGAAAAGCCAATTCCGGAAATCATGGTTTCTAGGAATAGTTAAAATATGTTTGGTTAGTCATAGTATGTTTCTTGGGAATTAACGTTTCTTATGTTTGGTTATAGTAGAACTTTCATGGGTATATAATTTTTTTTTACAAATATACCCTTTATTAAAATAACTTCATTAATATAGTAATATTATTATGAATTACTATCGTATTAGAGGTTGAATTATAATATTATAATATAATAATACAAAAGATGAAATAATAAATAATGAGATAAACTTAGATAATAAAGTAGTTGGGATCTGTATTTAAAAAAAAAGATAAAGATAAAAAATTAAAAATTTTAAAATTAATATTTTTTTCAAAATTAAAGAAAGATAGAATGACATGGACAAGTGCAACGTTCAACAATGGAGATAAACTTATAGACAAATATGAATCCTTGATGAGGATATTTTGTACTTAAAAAAGGAGTAATGTAGTCTTTTCATATTATTAAAACTTTCCCCTTAGTCGGGAAACTTAGATTCCCACCTCCCCCTTTGGGAAAGTTTTCGTGGAAAACTGATTAAAAAACATTTCCAGGAAACATCCTTTCCCAGGAATCTTATTTTTTTTAAAAAAGAAACCAAACATAGGAAACTAACATTCCTAGGAATCTAAAAATTTCTCCTCTACCAAACGCCCCCTTAAAGTTAAATTCCTTCAGAAAACATATTCTACTTGGTTATATGATTATATATCTATTGATTGTATTTAAATTGAATGGTTTGTTTTATTTTCATTAAGCTGTTCCATATCAAAGTTGAGTGTTTCAGCATCCTCATTTGTTATATCAGAGATCTGAAATGAAATGATATTGCTTATAGGAAACTTTTATATTTCTGATTGAGATTTATTGCTTTGAACTATCTTTGGAAATGTGTCATCTATCATAATTTTCTTGCAATAACTTTTATTCTCAAGATGGTTGAGTAAAAACTTGTCAAGATCAAGAATATTTTATTTTGTCACATTTCAAATTTACTGATATAATAATAAATACTGTCACAGGCAGGAAGAACAGGTGAGCAGGACAATTTCACTGTGCACTGGAATGCAGAGTTCCACCCTTGCAGGCCTTCTTGCAACCCAATTTTTGGATAGTAGTCAGGCAGTTCCTCCTGCATGTTCTGTCATTGCTATGGCTATAATGGGTCTCTGTCTTGCCTCTTTTTGGGGAAGTGGCTTTGTAATTAGAAACCTGTTGCCATTACCTCCACTCAGAACCAATTCTGCTGTTAAAACTTAAACTTTTTTGTTTCTGATGCGTGTCATTGAGGCTTATTTGTTAGCATCAGTTGGAGGCTGGAAACTTGATAAATTTGATCTTATGGTACCAATTAGAAATGCTTAGGAAAGGTAGATTACTAGGAAAAATTCAAGTGTATAGGTTAGTCACATACGAATCAGCAAGAAAAGAGGTTCCATTAGTAACACTGTAACTTTACCCAGAGAAAAAATTACATAGTAAGGGGGGTATAGATGCATAGATACTACTAATTGTTTCCTAGCTGCAAATCAGTACACTTCTGTTCATAGACTCAAACTATGTCATAGATCATTTACCAATTCAGTTTTATCTCTGTCCCTCTCTCTGCGTTTCTTCCATTGTGTGAACCTATGATCTTCAAACGAAGGTAGTGGCCAAGCTCTCTTCTTCATTTTGCAGGGAATGCTCACTTTTATGTTTAAAGTTTTTCAATATTACAATTTACAAGGAATTAGAGATATTTAAAAATAATAAGGGAATATTTTGAATCATTATTATGAGAATTTCTCATTTTTATAAATAGGATGTATAACAGTGGCTGGTCAAACTGGAAGTGGATTGTAGTCATAAGTGAATTTTACTTGCTTGCAATTAGGGTGGGAATAGGTTAGGCTTGACCTAATAGGGACTTATGGTCTAGTTTATATTAGACTTAGGTTAGGCTAATTTTTTTAGGAAATGAATAAGGTTAAGATTTTTATAAAATTCTATTTGATTAAAAAGATTAAGTTTTAGACCATTCAAAAAGGTTGTTAAGTCTAATACGTTGGTCTATTTAAGTAAATATAAATAATATTTTTTTGACATAAATAAGCTTTTTTATTAGTATTATTATTATATTAAATTTCTTATTATGTATTAAAATAATATATTATGTATTTTTTAAAATATTAAGTACATTGATTTATATAAACAATCAAGCCTATAAATTTATTAAAGGATAAATTTATGACATATAGAAATTTTATTGTAAAATATATTTTTAAGTAAGCTATCATGAAAGTCGTATTAGATCTTAAATATATGTTTATATCATATAAACAATTTCAATTCGACTTTATAAAACTTAGCCTACTTGTTTCTTCCTTTGTATCTGAGACCTTAAGTAGCAGTTATTTTAATTTTCATAATTTATAATTTGTTTTATATAAAGTTTTTACCTATCGGCCTATTAGCCAATTTAGTGTAATTTAGGGATAGGTTAGGTCTATCTAAAAGATTTAATATTGAATAAACTTATATCTTTTTTTTATCTGTAAGAATTGAAGACAGTGAGGGTTTACAACACTCACGTATTAAATGAAAATGAATGTCAAATAACAGGTTAAATTAGGTCAACACGTCAAGTTAGACTTTCAAATAAATTAAAGCAGGCATTAAAAAGAACTATGACAAATAATAGGTTAAATTTGGGCACTAAATTTTTTTAACATGTTAAACTTATTTAAGTAAAAACTTATTTGACGCAACTTATTTTAACTCCTAATTGCAGTACCAAGAGTTTGAATCCTACTTTGGAGAAGGTTTAACAAATGGTTACTTTCACAATTACGTTTTTTCATGAATTAAAGACAAAAATTAATCTTAAATAGGAGGAAAGTCTACCTAATACCATTATTATTTTTTTATTTCTTTCACTTCTCATTAAATGAAAATAAAGGGAAAGAGAAAGAACGAAGTTGCATACATATTTAAAGAAATAAAAAAAGAAAAATGAATGTTTCTTTTACATAATTTTCTAGAATTCTTTCCTATTTATTTTTTATGGACATTAAATATTGGGACGTTACTTAGTCTAATAGAAAAATGAAGATCATATGCAATAATGTTCACAAAGGGACAAAGATCGTGGGACATCTCGTTACTTGAAAGGAAGCGTTAGAGAAAGGGATAATTATATCACGGCATTACAGTGATAAAGATACAATAAAGGTTATATTTAGCAAAAATAGAAGACAAGTTAGCTTAAACTTAAAAAGTCAGTTCAAAGTTGAAAATTTAATTGTTAATTAAAAATAGTTCAACTAACTCATTGAATTAGAAAGATTTGATATAATTAGTTGTTGAACTAGTTGATAAATATAAAATAACATAAAAATGTATTTATATAATTTTTATATAATATTTTTATTTTGTAAACATTATTAATGAAAATTCTAGTAAATCTGTCTCGTGAACATCTTTTGAATCCTAGATAGAACTTCGAGTTTGGTGTTGTCTAAATAGAAGTTAAAGTTTATAATTCTGTAGAAAAAAAGATAGACCCCAAGACTAATCAGATAAGAGATATAGGTTCTTCTGTCTTAGTAAGGGTGCTAGAATTGTCGAATATATGCATGCTAATTATTGGAGTTCGATGTGGAAAATTCAGTCATTCGATTCGATGTGGCTAGTGTTTCTTTGCTAAGATTGTTTCTTTACCACGGCCTAGTCTAGTCTTTATAACAGTGTTTCATGTATTATTCTTGCCGAAACTTACATTTTGGCTGAGGATATGAGTAATTCTCAAGTTGAGGATGTGATTAATTCTCCTGTTATGGTTTGAGATTTCACAATCTATTAACTTAGTTGAGCAAATTACATTACTAAGTTAGTGAGGATTTTTTGTGAAAATAGTGTGATATGAGAAAATTGTTAATGTACAACTGACGTCAAGTAATAGAAATATCATTCTTCTAGGGTGACTATATTTTATGATTACCAATTTATTATGATTAAATAAGAATTAAACAAGGAGAGAGACTATTTGGTTGATAAGAGAATAATGAGAATAAAATCAAAGATGAAAGATTAAGAATGGTAAACAAAAATGCAAGAGTTATCAAGATGGGGAAAATCAATATTAAGAACAATTTTTAGGATTAAGTTTCACTCAATGATGATAATGGATTAACCTATATTATCTACATGCTCCAATTAATTCTAGTTTTGAAGATGAATTAATTTAAGGTATCCTACGTTCCTTTTTAAGACAGGAAGGTGTATCTAATTGCATTGACCCCTTACTTTCATGGTAACTATGTTTAATTAGATCCATTATGTTTTTTCTTAATTCATTTGCTCCTCGAAGGATAAACTTACTTTCTTGATTTAAAGTCTAAGTTATTTCCTTATGATTCCAACATTTAGGTTCATCTTTCGGTCTTTTCCTAAAGCATCTAGGTCCAATTTTAACTTTCACTTAAAATTAAACTTTGTGCATTTCACATTGGTTGGATTCATGTATAGTTAGTAAGACGTTACAACAACTATAATGGTTGTAATCATACTCGGTTGTACAATGGCTCCACTCCTATTAGTCTTTTTGTTGGATGGTTTTGTTTCCATATTACTAATGCTTCACCTTGCTTGTAATTGCGTACACACACACACATGTAACTACACACACGTGTAACTAATTTCACTAGTTGAGATATATTCAAATGTAGCTTTATATATATACTCCATTTGTCCCAAAATATAAGCCACTAATAATTAATTTACATCTATTACTATATAAGAATGGGAAAGGCTAGAAAATTTACTTTTATGCCCTTACCTTTACACGTGTTAGTATTTGAGAGAGTTTCTTTTTCAACATTTTCTCTCTCTCTTTCAATCTTTTTTTAATTTATTTTCTTCTTCTTTCTTTTTCTTCTTATTATATGACATGTCAAATCTATTACTATATAAGAATGGGAAATGCTAGAAAATTTACTTTTATGCCCTTACCTTTACACGTGTCAGTATTTGAGAGAGTTTCTTTTTTAACCTTTTCTCTCTCTCTTTCAATCTTTTTTTTAATTTATTTTCTTCTTCTTTCTTTTTCTTCTTATTATATGACATGTCAAATATTATTTAATTAATAAAATATAATTTTAATATTCAATATTATTATAAAATAATATTTTTACAAGATAAAATATAATTTTTTAAATAAAAAAATATCGTTAAATTATTATTTTGTTTAAAAGTCACTAATAAAGAAACTACTAATATGAATATATTGTTGAATAAAACTAATGCAACAACTTTACAAAATAATACTTCTATTTTTTTTTCTTTTACGTTTTTTCTTTTTAATTTTTTCTTTTATTCTTTTTATATTTTTCTTTCTTTTTTTATGTTTTTTCTTTCTTTCTTTTATGTTTCTTCTTTTATGATTTTTATGTTTTTTTTCATTTTATATTTTTTCTTTCTTCATATTTAAACTTATACGACTATTTATATGTAATTAATATATTAAGATTTTATGAACTTAATATTAATTTTATTTATTTATATTAATGATACATTAATTTATCTATTTATAATAATATTATAAATATAAATATTTATATTATGATGTTGAAATTTTTGTATTAAAAATTAATTTAAATCTAATTAATTAATATATTTCTTACAAACTAAAATTTTGACTTTATATTTAATAACTTCATGTACAAAATTTTTATTGATTAACATATATATAATAATGTTAATTTTGTATATAAAAATATATAATGGTATTAGGATTATATTACATTACTTTTACTTCAATTATCAATGTCATATTTTTAATACCTAGTAAAAATGTTTAATAAGCATATAAAAGGATAATAAAAAAAACTTTGTATTCTTATTAGAATATAATTATATTTTAAGTACATATAAATATATGTTTCAATTAAAAATAGTAGTACTTTTATTTTTATACTTACTATTTTAATTAAGTATAACAATTATTGTAATAAAGAAAATCTATAAGCCATATTCTAGGAGTGATGCAGATGTAGAGTTGACAACAATTAAATTTTTTTCTATTCTATAACTTTATTCTTTGTAAGTGTAATCTATTACATATATATTAAAGTTGGATTGAATTTCATGAGTTTTTTTAATTATGTATTTGTTCTCTAGAACATTGAAAAGCGGGATTTTAATTTTGCAAGTAGTTTTTTTTCAACAAATATATATTATAAAGGTGGCGTGTTTACTTTTTTTGAGCATTTGTTCGATAATCTCTTTGATATTTTCATTAAACTGTATACAATAAAATATGTGTGAATTACCACATGAGAGTCTTGAAAATAAAATATGGATAAATTTTAACGAAAGCATATTATCTAACCTTTACCTATATCTTTTTCTCTCTCTTTCCCTATTATATTTTTTCCCTTATTTCGTCTTCTTATTACTATATGACATGACAAAAATTATTT
The DNA here is from genome assembly GCA_026413185.1 of Pueraria montana var. lobata. Taxonomy (NCBI): domain Eukaryota; kingdom Viridiplantae; phylum Streptophyta; class Magnoliopsida; order Fabales; family Fabaceae; genus Pueraria; species Pueraria montana. The sequence continues at coordinate 56,821,548 of CM048650.1, read as the reverse complement.
AATTAATAAACTGTAATTTTAATGTTTAATTTACAAATAATTTACTATATACAAAAATAAAATGTTTTTAAACTTCAATATTATTATACGATAATGTTATTAGAAGACAAAATAGAATTTATTTTAATAAAAATAAATAATATTAGATTATTATTTTTTCTGAAAGTCACTAATAAAAAATTTATTAATATGAATATATGGTTAATTAAAACTAATTCAACAACTTTTTTTTTGTGATATGAATATATGTGTGTGTTTCAATTATAAAAAAAAAAAAACCTATTTTAGTTATTATAATATATTTATATTATCTTCGTCGTATATAATTTTTAATACCTAATAAATGTTTAATAGGCATACCAAAAATTTTAATAAAAATGCTATATCCTTATAAGAATTATATATAACTATTGTAATTAAAAATCTATGAGTCATATTTAGGAATTGATGCAAAATTATAGAGTTTGACAACAATATTTTTTTCTACTTTATAATTTTATTTTCAGCAATCTATTATATGTATACTAAAATTGAATTGTATTCCCTTCGACCTTTCACTCTCTTTCTTTTTACTTTTTTTTTCCCTTCTTTCTTCTTCTTCTTATTATTATTTTATGACATGTCAAAAGTTATTTAATTAGAAAATTAATTATAATGTCTAACTACAAATAATTTACTAAATAAAAAAAATAAAATGTTTATAAATTTCTATATTATTATACAATAATAATATAAGAACATAAAAAATAATTTATTTAAATAAAATTTAATCATGTTAAATTTTTATTTTGTTCAGTAGTCAATGATAAGAAAACTATTGATATTTGTGTGTGTGTGTGTTTAAAACATATGTTTCACAAAATGGTATTAGGATTATATTACATTACTTTTACTTCAATTATAAAAATACCTAATAAATATTGTTTAATAAGCATGCAAAAAATATTAATAAAAAGTTCTATAATTTTATAAGAATATAATTATATTTTAAGTACATATAAATACATGTTTCCAGTTAAAAATATTAGTATTTTTTTTTTATACTTACTATTTTAATTAAGTACATAAATTATTGTAATAAAAATTTACGAGCCATAAAAAGTCTAAGAGATTATCCAGAAATTATTTTTTCTACTCTATAACTTTATTCTCAACAATGTATTACATGTATATTAAGGAAATATTAATTATTTTTTAACAATATTCATATTTATTAACATTATATTTATAATTTTTTAAATAAATTCATTTACAATTTGGGTTATGGCCTAAAAATGTGATATATAAAACTTTTAAGTTGAAGTGTTGGATTAATGGTAGGTTAAGACAAAACCTAAAATTTGTTTTTTGTATTAGTTATATTTTAAATAGTAAATCATATATGAAACAATTATTTTGTAAATTTATTATATTTTATGTGAATGTTAAAATAATATCATTATTTTCTTACTACAATTGTTTTATAGATAATTGACTAATGTTATTACAGTAAAAACTCAAAAATATAAATTATATCATATTGTAAAAATTAGGCTAAGTTACTTAGTTGGTCACTGAATTATTTGGAAATTTTCAAATAGATTCCTAAATTAATTTTTAATTGGATCCTTAATCATATTTTTTTTTGTTAATTGAGTAACTCAGATTTTTAAAATTGTCATAAATTGTCATTTTTTTTACAAGTTCAAGCTTCTATAAACTAACTTCGGTGACTTTTTTTTTTCTATTTTAGGAGCCTGTTTATTTTTTATTTTTTAATTTGTGGACCTTCTTTAAAATTTCCAAATAATTTAGGATTCAATTGAATAATTTAACATGAAAAATCAAGGAACAAAATATGTAAAATTTAAAATATGATATTTTAAAGTAAAAAATAATACATAAATAACATATAAGTAATTAAAATATTTAGAAATTAATATTTTGGTAGAAAAAATTTTAAATTAATTTGTTGTCAAGTATTTAGGGATTTGGGATGTATTTTTTTTAAAATATTTATAAGAATTAAAGTATTTCATAAGATGTGATATTCAGGTTTAAAAAAGAAAAAATATTTTTTTATTCATTTTGAGTTAAATTTAATAATTTTGTTAATTAATTCTAAACAAAGAAGGTTTCAAATAAAAGAAGGTTTGAACTATTGTTTGTTTCTAATTAAGTATGTAATTATTCATTTTAAAATATGAGTAGAGACGAACGTGATCTGTGCAAATGCACGGGTAACAGACAAATTGTATTAATTTTAATATTTTATATAAAGTTATAAAAAAGATAATAGGGATATACAAAATAAGTTAATTAATACAAGTGATATATAATTTTATATTTTATGTGTGTTTCTTAAAATATGTAACATTACTGTAATTTAATTTATAAAGTTCTATATTATTGTACACTAATATTTTTAGAAAATAAAAAATAATTTATCTAAATAAAATTTAATAATGTTAAATTATTATTTTGTTCTAAAGTCACTAATAAGAAAATTATTGATATATATCTGTGTGTGTGTTCGCGCGTGTACGTGAGTGTGTGTGTTTAAAACACATGTTTCACGAAATGGTCTTAGGATTGTACTACATTACTTTTACTTCAATTATAAAAAAATCTATTTTAGTTATTATAAAATATATTTATATTCATTATATAAAATTTTTAATAACTAATAAATGTTTAATAAGCATACCAATAATATTAATAACTAGAGAAAAATATTAAATAAGTTGATTAATGCAAGTGAAGTATAATTTTATATTTTATGTGTATTTCTTAAAATATGTAACTTTACTATAATTTAAAATATTTTATTTTAAAATTTGTTTTCTTTTTGTATCATATTAAGCCTTTGTATTGTGGGCTAAGATACTTAATTGTTTTGGATATTAAAAAAGCTATTGAATAGATAAGAAAAAAGTTACTTATATACTTGCATATAAACAAGTAATATTGTTATAAAATTATTGCATATTTTTATGCATTAACCATTAATTTTTTATTTTATTTTATTTAGCTATGATTTTTTTTTAATTTTCAATGTATTACTTTTTTATAATTAAATTTTATAAAATTTTATTTGTAGACTTAATTTTGAATATTTTGAATTAATTTAAAATAATATTCTTCAAAAAAAAAATTAAAGAGTAAAAATGCATAAAAAAGAATTTACTCGATAAAGAGTTATTGAAATAAATCTATAATATTATTATCCAAATTTAAAATTGAGATAATTTTATATCATATCATCATTATTTTTAACATGTGTGATTTTACTGTGATTTAAAATATTTTACTTTAAAATTTAATTTCATTTAGTTTCACATTTTTTTTATATTTTAAAATTTGGAATACAAAAAAAGTTCTCGACATCACAGGGAAAGGGACATTAATCTTGATGTTTGTAAATACATGTAGATTTCACTTATACTGTTTTAATGTTTAGTTTTTTCATGTTTTATTATTTATTTTTAAACAAATAATTATATATATATATATATATATAAGTTATTTTAAAACATACATAAAGACGAGCACAGCTCGTGCATTTGCACGGGTAACTGACTAGTTTATTAAAAAAAATTGGTGAATTTAGTTAGTAACATTAAATTTGTGTATAATTGCAATTTTTTCCAAAATTACCCTTAAAATTATTGGGACTAACTATATCACTTTTTTTCACTTAATTACTTTCTATCTAAATAATTAATGTATGGAGAGAGAACCATTGAGCGTGTGGATTAACTAGCACAGGGTTGTTCCAACTTAACCAGAGGTCTCAAGTTCGAGTTATGAGTATGCAGCTACGTTAAATACTCGAGGAGGGGTGGGAGCTTTGTCATCCATAGTGATCCTACCTGGATACGTGTGGTTTATACCAAAGATGTATGGATAGTGTACCTGTTCAAGGGTACTCAAGTAATTTTCTCCTTGGTCATGCTGAAACCTTCTTGTCTTCCTCCAACAAATCCCTCTTCTAATGTCCGTAGAGTGTCAACGGGTGTGAGTACCTATAAAGGCACTTCGATGCTAAAGACACCGGTTATACCAAATATTGTAAGTGAGAGCAATAAATGAGAATGAATAGTGTGTATTACCTTAAGAATCTCACCCTTTATATACACATATTTATAGATCATAGGATCCATGGGTCTTACTTTTTGGTTTTAGGAGATGTTAATTCAAGATTATCAGGTAATAATGTCCTAATAGTGTTTGGAATATGCTAATACCAACTTTGTTTCTTAATCCTTGTTATAGTGGTACGTACTAAGTGGGTCGATGCCTATTCGATCCAACTGACAAGCGTGGATCTTCTCATAAAGCATAGAAGTGTTTGGCTAGTCATGCCATGTGTCCGAGGAGTGTCCAACTTTACGATATAGAGAGAGAATAATAATAGTGAAATTTTAATTTTTAAAACTAAACTCTTCAATTTTTCAATCACAGGAAGAAACAAATCATACACTTATTATTTATGGACTAAAATAATTAAAGATATTTTAGTTAAGAAAATAATTAATACAAAAGATAATTAAAAAAAAGTCTCATAAAAAGAGACAAAGAAATTTTTAAAAAAATTTGTCATATATTTAAAGATGAAGAAGTAATTTCTTAAAATATTACATAGCTAGTTTAATTGGAACAGTTCTGAATTAGTTTTCTAATTTACCAAACACTTTCTAAGGCACTTGGGGTAACTAGTTTGACTGGTTGAGATATATCCGAATGTAGCATAACTTTTCGACTTTGGTATATATTAAAAAACATCTATCGCTTTCAAAACACCTGTCCCACTTAAAAAATATCCATCGCATAGCTCAATAGATATTTTGATAATTCACAACTTTTCGATCTTGATCCAACATATTTTGGCAAGAGTTAAAACATGTGGGTTTTATAAAATTAAAACTTAAATAATTTTCTTCTTATATCTATTTCTTTCTAGCACATGCAAATGCAATTTAACGGTCAAGTGCTCCAAATCCTGAAATGCACTGAATAACATCTTAACTCACTAATTGGGGCCTTCATTATGCTCTTCAAAAGAAAAAAGTAAAGCTAAATCAATTTGAACGGAAAAAAAAAAAAAAAAAGTTTTCTTGTCTCTGATTTCAACATGTCTATCTTCAAGGACTAGAATGAATGCATTTGCATAATCATCATAGATTGGTGGAGAAAAAACATGCCTATCCTCTAGAATGCATTTGCATAATTATATTAGTTGGTGGAGAAAAAGGATACCAAAATAATAATTTCCATGATGTAGACCGAACACATCTTTATGTAAATTCGTCAACCTCCTCCAATCTATTCGGCTTGACCTAGGGAACTTTTGCATCACGTGTTGCATAATCTAATTCAACTCAAATAACCAAATTGTCGGATAAAATGTCCTTTTATTAAAATGTAAAGCATAAAAATAAGAAAGGAAAAAACGTGTAAAAAGATATGGAACATAGCTAAAGTTGACAGATCTTTTGGTTAGAACAAGGGAAAGTAGAAGAGAACTGCTACTAATAAAAGAAAACTATACAGTACTCTCTTTTCACAACTATTAACCTCTTTGTATTACATAAAACCGCAATTAAAATTAAATTTTAATCTTTAAAATTAATATTATCATAATCAATCAAAATAACTTGAATAGAAACAAAATATAAACTAACACTCCTACAATACCAGTTTATAATAATAATATGAAAAATAAAAACACTGAAGCAACATAATAGACCTCAACCAACAACATAACGTTCAATTATAACTTACCCTTTTGGTCCTTTATGGCTTTATCACAAGCTAAATCTAAGGCATCCGGAGGAGTCACCAGTCACGAAAATAATGATTCAGAATACTGTGGCAGAACAGGACAGCTTAAAAATATTATCTTATGGCCTTTATCTTTTTGTCCACATAATACTAAGCAGGACCTATAAGAACATCTTTATAGGCATCTTTATCCCTCTAACTGGACAAGAGTTGTGTAAATTTTTTCTTACTTATGTAGAGGGGAGGGTTTCATTTTCTGATATGCAACAATTATCTGTATAAGTAACTCCTTTTAATACAATTTTCTCTCTTTCACAGTATCAACTTTAACCTTACAACTCACTACTAACAGTGTTGCTTTAAGAAACTATACTAGGAAGATACACAATGCAAAATTTACACAATTTATAACTCGTTTTTTCTTTCTATCACTCTCTTACCTTAACTTCTATCTTCTCTTCTTATCTCCTAAATTATAAATTTTGTTCTACAAAAGAAATGTATGAGTAACATTATCCGATTAGGAAACCTTGTTTTTACAATGTATAGCTACAAATCTATTTCCCTTGGTCAAGGTTGGAAAGTCAAAATTCAGCCAGTATAGAAAACACTATGGGTTTCCTTTCCACCCCCATTCGTTTTGACGTATGGCAGGGCTGAAGGAACGGGCAATATTACTCAAAATAGTCAGTTCAATGACTTTCATTACAAGTGACCAAGTTAGCATTTGTCAAAAAAGGAAAAACCAAATCATTATCTTCAACAGTGTAAAGCACCCCTTCTACAGTTCTACATATACTCGCTGGAATCAAGTAGCAGCACACTAACTTCCAATACCAAACTGAGTACAAGCTATAAAATTTTACATTTACTGCATTTACTGAAAGTGTACCATATATGAAGGTCAGCATTAGCAGAATTGTAGATCTAGAGAAGCAAGACGAATACACTAGCAGGGACAATATGCCACTACCTAATAATCATTGCATTATTTTTTCAGTATAAAGGAAGACCAGAATAGACCTGAAATCATTAATTTTTCAAAAATGGCAGCCCTAAAAAACCCTGCATCAGAAAAATACGTGTTACTCAAAACCTCTGCTTGGAATAACCCACGTTTATAACACCAAGACAAAGGGCAATGGTAGTAGCATACGTAATCTATAAGTAATGGAACAATTTTATTCACAAAAGCGATAATTTATGTAAATTCTAATCATAAATTTTCATATCAAAAGTGTGTAAGGTTCTATGTATTTTAAATAAATATCATAAATTTGATTGAACTAAACACCCCCAATATATTCTTATAATACAATAACATTTGACATACAACAAAATCTTTGCAGACTTTTCACCTGAACCCATTTCAACAACATGCTCCATTACCACTATCTTCTCAATGAGAAACAGATTCAGGAAATTTATCTCAGTTGCTTCCCTTTTTATAAGTATCTATGAATCAATAAATTACCAAGACACGGATTGCTTCTACAACACTAAGTCTGCACTATATGGGAAGATAACACAAACAACACAACAGATCCAAATCAATGGACCTATTAATTTATACTCTCTCCAAAGGCATACACAATCTGATTGGAGAACCCATGATGATCGTGGCTACAGAAAAAACTCCATTCACCCTTTTCTGCACAGGCCATACTCTATACAACATCTCTTCCAGAGGTTCCCTGATTGAGCTTATACCGAAGCCTTCCAAATTGAGCCTGCCCCTGCATTGAAAGTGAAACAATGCAACACATTTTTTAGCCCAATTCCTCACAATAGAACATCAAGGCATAACATGCTCACAATCTGTATGCAAGTATTTACATTCATTAAGCAGCACACAATAGGCCATTAAACCATTTGGGATACAAAAAGAGCAAGAAGCAGAAAAATCATGCCACAGAATAAAACAAACCAATGAAAGAACTTCGTCACAACCAATTCATGCTGAATAGGAAAAAGAAACAGAAACCAAATTTATGTCTTAGGGCCTGCTTCATTTCCAAAATCTATTAAGTTTTGAAAATTGTTTTCAAAACAAGTGTTAAAAGAAAAAAAGAAAACAGGAAACTCGTATACGTTTTCTCATCTCCTTCTGTTTTGTTGTCCTAGTTCAAGGGTGTGGGTCATCTCAAGTGATGCTGCATGTGGTGAGGCATAAGCTTGGTGTGGGTGGTCTACTCTCTTTGTTTTTTTATCTAAAAATAATTTTTGAAGGTAGAAATTAAAAACACCCTTAATTTTTTCCTAAGAAAAAACAAAGGCTTAAATGCAATTTTGGTCCCTCTATTTTACACAATCCACAATTTTAGTCCCTCTATTTTAAAATAGAGACATTTAATCCCTCTATTTTGCACAATCCGCAATTTTAGTCCCCTATTTTAAAATATAGACATTTAGTCCCGTACAATTCGCAATTTTAGTCCCCATATTTTAAAATAAAGACATTTAATCTCTTAATTTTGTAAAATCCGTGATTTTTGTCCTTCCGTCAAATTAAAAGCGTTGACCATTAAGTCAAATTAAAAGCGTTGACCATTAAGAGATTAACGTTGATTACGACGTGGTATGTGCTTCAGTGACGTGGAATATTAAAATAAATTATTAAGACTCGTGATTTTCATATTAGGACTTACGACTACTCTCGACCATTAAAATAAATGGTTTTACCTTTTTTTAAAATATATTTTTCATCAATTATTCTACTCAGTATTTAGAATAATTAAAAAATAAACAAACAATTTTGTATCACATCATTATATTTGGATCACGTCAAGGTTGACGTTAATCTTTTAACATTCAATGTTTGTCATTTGATGGAAGGACCAAAATTACAGATTTTACAAAATTTGGGGACTAAATGTTTCTATTTTAAAATAGAGAGACCAAAATTGCGGATTGTGCAAAATAGAGGGACTAAATGTCTTTATTTTAAAATAGGAAGACTAAAATTACGGATTGTGCAAAATAGGAGGACCAAAATTGTATTTAAGCCAAAAACAAAATATCATGATTAAGAACAATCAAGGTTTTAAAATTGGTCCACATACGGTTGCATAATCAAGGTTTTTGGGTCTCAGCAATCGCATAGCAACAGCAATTACAGCTGCATCAGCCACATTTGTCTCCGAACACCAAAGATCACAACAAAACCACAACTCCACCAAAAGTCAAAACATAATCCCCGGATACCATCACAGTAGAATAAAACCGGAGACAAATGAAAGATCAAAACCATTCAATAACATCATTCCATCCTCCACGTGCACCTACTTAATCACCATAAAGAAACGGTTCCAAGAATTAACAACAATACGACCAATCCACAATAACAGAAATCAGGCAATAACAAAAAAAAAATCTTAGGATTTGGGTTTGATACACTACACATCAAAAACATGAAATTTGGAAGACTAGACATCTGCGACTAGTCTGATAATGGATGGATGGACTAATAGGCCCATCATGATAGACTCTGATAACATTTTAAAATTTGGATTTTTAGAATTTGGATTTAAGCATAACTCAATTCCATAAAACTGGCTTGTAAGACGAAGAATGTCTCCTACTTATATACACTATTTTGGCCACATCACTAGTCGAGTTGATGTGGGATTTCCAACAAGAAGAAGAGGAAGAGAAAGGGTAAAACCTGGTGGTGGAGAGGGGCATCTTGTTGGGAGCGAACGGCGACGCATTCGGGGGGCGTTTCGAAGAGTGAGAGAGGGAAGCGCTTGGAGGCGGCGCCGACGTCGAAGTAGATGAGGCCGGTGCTGGGGACGTCGACGCGGATGCTCATGACCTGGAACCAGAGGAACAGATCCTGGGCCTCGAGGCCCGAGAGGGCGTCGATCATGCCGTAGCTGAGCTGGCCCGACACGTTCCTCTCGTAATGCAGCTCGTTCTCGAACTTGGCGTTGCAGGCCTCGTCCAGGTGCACCCAGAAGCGCCCGTCCTCGCCCACCGCGAACTCCTTCACGCCCTTCGGGAACAGGCCCATGGGCAGCCCGTGCTCGCTCAGCACCTCGTAGATGGTCGTCGCATTGCTCTGCTGGCCCCACGATGCGGAGCAGCAGCAACAAATGATTGAAGAGACAAGGGCCAGGAGAAAGGGGATGGTGTGAGGGAAGGAAAACATGGTTTGGTTGTTTGGTGTTTTTTTTTTTTTTTTGGGGGGGGGGGGGGGGGGGGGGGGAGTTTTGAGGTTTTAAGGGTGTGGGAACATTGTTGTTGGAGGGGGATCAGTGAAATGGGTTTTGGGATTGGCGAAGAGAAGGAGAAGGCGTGGCCAGAGAGAGAGAGAGAGAGAGGGGTGACAGCTTGTATACAGAAGGGATTAGGAGGAGAATGATCAATTATTGGTTTTCGGTGGTGACTGCTGAGTGCTCTGTGGGCCTGCCTCTGTTTTTTATCTTTCATTTTGTTACTTAACAAATTCTAGTTACGTTTTTATCTTACTTTATGTGTTTTTTTAATTTAACCAGTAAAATGTAATGATAAATTTTATACTCACATTTAATTATCAATTATAAATTAATAAGAGAAAGTCAAAGAGTCTAATTCAATTGATTAACTAGTATGTCTGAATTGTTGTAAATTTTTTAGTACCGAAATTCAACTTCGTCTGAATAAAAAAAGAAAGAAACCAATTATAATTGAAAGAAAGAGTATAAATTAAATAGAAAATAGGAGGAATGTAAGAAAATAGTGGATAGTTTTAGTAAGATAGTCTTTTGACAATCTTGATAGCTCCTTTTTAGTTTGGCAATCTTGCCCATCTCAGCTGTCATTATCTCTTTTGGCTGATGCAGCTGGTATTTCCAGAGTTCGTTTGTAGTTTGTCTTATTGTTCAGACGCATCAATATATATATATATATATATATATATATATATATATATATATATATATACTTCGTCCATTCATTTCATATTATATGATATTTTAGAGAGAAAAAATTATTTCAAAATAGATGTCATTTTATAAAATCAATGCTGCGTTAAATATTTTTTTTTAATATTACTCTTAATTAATATTTATTGAGAGTAGTATATAGTGAGTAATTAATTATAGAGATAAAAAGTATATTAAAAAGTTATCTAATATTTTCTAAAAAATTCAACGAATTAATTATATTTCTTAATATCTGTGCTAAAATATTAAACGTCATATAAATTGGAATGGATGGAGTATATATATAAAGTTTTCTTAATACAAAAGGAATGAAGGTTTTGAATGATAATTACCAGAAAAAAGTTTTACAATTTTTTAATTGCACTCTGCATAGTAGACAATATAGTCGAGGTGTGACAACGATTGTAATTTTGTCTTGTGTGAATCATACACCATTATTTTGTGTAATGAATGTAGATAATCGTGTTTTTCAATTATTAATGGTAACTGTTATTTTTGTTCAACAACTTGCATTGTCACCGTTATTGTTGACTTTGTCAAATAACAGATTGCGTATGCGCTACCTTTTGGTTAGATTGAATGCACTCTGTCAATTTATTAATTAAGAACCGTGTTGACTTAAATCAAAGATTAAGGCCTGTTTACTTTTTTTATTTTAGAAAATAGCATTTTTTAAAATAAGTTTTTAAATTTGTTTGACTTAATTAAGAATTGTGTTGACTTAATTGCATATTTTACCACTTAACTATCACCATTTCACGAATTTTACTATCCAAATTTATTTCGCACATTTTACTTCTTGATTTTCAATTTTCACGTATTTTACCGATCTTTTAAATGTGTAACAAAGTGTCAACGTGTTTTTAAAATGATGCCGTTATATCACAATTTTTTGCAAAACGACGTTGTTTTATTACCAACACGATAGTAAAATATGTGAAAATTGAAAAATATGACGATAAAATGCATGGAAAAAAACTTAAATAATACAATTTGTGAAATGGTGATAATTAATGATAAAATATGTAATTAGGTCAATTTCTTTAAAAATAAGAAGAAAAAATTGTCTCATCTACTTGTGATTCAACAAGTTTATCGTATCTTCAACTTCTACTCCTTCACTCCACCTATAGCAATTACCTAACTTAAACAAAATTATCAAGTGTAATAAAGACAAGGCACAACATAATGATATATGTAGATGCTCACATAAAAGGCTTAAGAGTGTCACATCAATTTTTTTATTTTATTCAATGTAAGATAAGCTTTCTTGCTGTAAAAAAATAAAAATAATAATGCTTTCTTAAAACACGTATTAGAAACCCGGTTAGAATAAAAATAAAAATAAAGTTGTTTTAATCGACGATATTAGAATTAAAGCTTAAATAACCTTTTGATATCTATAAAATATGAGTTCTGATTTTAGTCATTTAAAAAATTTTGTTTTGATTTTAGTCCTTTAAAGATTTTTTTTTTAGTTTTTACTATCAAGTAACAGTGTTAAATGATAACGTAACAGTGACATTGACATCCCTTAACTTGCCACATCAGCAAAGAGTTTGACAAGATAGTCATATATAATATTTTTTTTGTAAACTGTGTTTTTAAATCTTCATATATTTATAACAATTGATGACGCCAGATTAGTTGATAAGGGATTTAAAAACATAATTTACCAAAAAAAATAAATTAAATGTGACTGCCCTGTTATACTCCATTAATGATGTGATAAGTCACTGTCAACGTCATTATTATATCATTAGTTAACGTTGTTACTTGATAGCAGGACTAAAACATAAAATTTTAAATCTTTAAATGACTAAAATTAAAAAAAAAAACTCTATTTTATAGGGATTGAAAGATTATTTAAGCCTATAATTAATTAAAAATTTTACAAGGACTTACTTATAATTAATTTCATAGATTTTGTAATCATTTTGCTTACTTTCACAGTGAAATTCTACACTATCGACTCACAACATAATTTTTGTTTCAATAGAATTTTCTATTGAAACTTACACAGAAAAATCACTATATTTATTTATTTAGATTTCCATAACTAAATTTAGATTTTATCCTGTAATTATATTCAATCAAATTTAATTACAAACATAAGGAATTAGGGTATTACACCATAAACTTTCTAGTGAGACCTCTCTAGAACCTTTTACGATCATGGACACTAAACAACTTCATGAGTTCATCAATCGTGTTCAAAAATGCATCCAAATCCACACCAAGTTATTCATCCATCACCAACCAACATGAACAGGCGTTATTGATTTTGCACATGTTCAGGGACGGAATTAGGTTACGTCCTACAGGGGCAGTCACCACCTTGAGTTAGCAAATTTTTTTCCTATATATATTTCAATATTATATATTTGCCACCTCAAAACACTTTATTTTATAGGGATCGAAAGATTATTTAAGTCTATAATTAATTAAAATTTTTACAAGGACTTACTTATAATTAATTTCATAGATTTTCTAATCATTTTGCTCACTTTCACAGTGAAATTATACACTGTGTACTCACAACATAATTTTTGTTTCAATGGAATTCTCTATTGAAACTTACACAGAAAAATCACTATATTTATTTATTTAGATTTCCATAACTAAATTTAGATTTTATCCTGTAGTTATATTCGATCAAATTTAATTACAAACATAAGGAATTAGGGGTATTACACCATAAATTTTCTATTTCTAGTGAGACCTCTCTAGAACCTTTTACGAGCATGGGCACTAACACAATACAATACAATCAGGTTTTACTTTTATAAAAAGTTATTTACAGTATAGTTTGTTTTAAATATTTTATAATATTTAGTCAATGCATATTAAAATAACAAATTTCATCAATTAAAAATTTATTAGGCCTATATAGAAAGCAAGCCGTATCTAACATTAATATTCTCAAATATCATTTTCTTTCTTTATTTGTTTTTCTTTCTTTGAGTCATCTACTTCTTTTTAAATATTGCAACATTTTTCATTTCCAAAGACAATAAAAACAACAACAAACGTGTCTTTTTCTTTCAAATTTTGCATTATTTATTAATTTTGTTTTTATTTCATTTTATAGATTCAATTATTTATAACAATAGTTCCATACATTATGTAGATTAAATTATATAAGTTAATCGGTATTCCTCATATTAATTTTAGCTTTAATTATTTTATTTTATGTTAATTACTATATAAATATTTTATTTTTCTTATATTAATTATAGCAACACTAATTATTTCACAATTTTAGCAATTATACGTTAATTTCTTTTAATTACACTATTTTTTTTACAATTTTAATTACATTAATTGCTTCCACATATGTTTTCTCATTTATAAATTAGTTTTTAAATTAATTTAAATTTGGTAGATAAATTAATTTAAATGAGAAAAATATATAAATCATTTTTGCTTATTGTACTACTCGGACTCGGTACTCCACCGAGTAGTCGAGTTGACCGAGTAAAACCTATCACTCGGACTCGGATGATAATAACGGAAAGAATATATCTTACCATGTGATAAGATATAGAAAGATCAGGTCATAAGATAAAGATAGAAGATAGAATTATCTCTATCTTCATTACGAGATTTGAGGAGATTTGATAGGAAAATAACCCTATCAAATCTATCTCTTTACACCCTATAAAATCAGAACGATCCATCTCAATCGAGGTACGAAAATTCTAATCCCACTTTATGATACCTGTCTCTCCCTCTGCGCCTCTAACTTGAGCGTCGGAGTGTCTTTGCAGGTACACCCCCCACCAGTCACAGAGGTGATCGCCGCGGAGCCACCGCACCAGAAGGCTTACCAAAATTTGGTAAGAACACTTATCATATGTTAATTTTTTTGCCCACCCTAACCAAAATTTCTGGTTCCGTACCTGCACATGTTCATCTATCATCCATTAGAATAACATTTTGAAGCAAAACATTGTTGATGTATCTTCTCCAAGTGAATAGATTTATGCTCGTTAGTGGTGATGAGGTGGAAGGGGACCTGAATGACATTTGTTGCTGGCTAGAGTTTGCATTGTAGATTCTGTCTTCATGTCTTAATTTTCCTTAGTTCCGAAAAATAAGTTTCCAAAGTGTTAAAAATTGACACTTTCGAAATTTAGTTCTCGGAAGTGTTAAAATTCGAAATTTAACACTTCCAAAAACATATTTTTAGAAAAAAAAAAAAAAAGAAGAAGGTATATTTAGAAGAACATAAAGAAAAAAAGAAAAAAACACAAAAGGGATGTATTAAGTAAAAAAAGGGGGAGTGCATTTAGTAATTGTCAGGAGAATGTGTGAAGAAGAAAACTTGTTGCATGATTTTGGATCACCAACTCGTGCAGGCAAGCAGGTCAATTAGCTTAGATCCAAACAAGTGTAGCCCATGAAAGAAAGGAGAAGAAAAAACAAAAATGATACATAATTTTGGTTATGGGATTTTGGGTTAGAGAAGAGAATTGTGTCACTCAACCCAACTAAGCTCTTACTAAACCAATCAAATTTAATGCTAAGTCACTCACTTAATTAACTAATATTTTAACCTATGTATTACATATAATAAATGTTTATTTTATATAACTAAAATTTATAAAAAAAATATATTTTTGAACATATAAATTATAATTTATATTTATGAAAAATAGTTTATATTGTGATACAATATTATTTTAAATTATCCATAATTTATTTTAAAAATATTAAAATTTAATTTAAAATTAAAGATATTAAAAATGATAGATTGAAAGAGATAAGAAGTTAAGAATTTTTTTTAAAAATGCTTTCATTGAATAAAAATTCTTAAAAATACTTGTTGAAGAATGACAGCTAAAAATACTTTTGTTCAAGCTATTTATTCTAATATATATATATATATATATATATATATATATATATATATATATATATATATATATATATATTCCAATATAGGAGATTTAACTTAACTAAATATTTCTTATAAAAAAAACTTAACTAAGTATTTTTGTACACATACAATAATCCCTACATTTTTATTAAACAATGTTTTTTTAATATTTGAACTTACTGATTTTATTTTAATTTACACACATTTTTAATTTATCTAAATCCATGCCATTTTTGAAACTAATTAATTATAAATTATTTTAGCCTAGTTAAAATATTTTCACAACTAATTGAAAACACAATTATTAAAATTAAAAATATGAACTAAAGTAGGACTAGACAAAATAAAATACCAATGATCATAAAATAGTCTTTTTAATATTATTATTAAAATTTTAATTAATACAAAATCCTAATTTTATTTAATTTTATGAAATTTTCTCTAAATTTAAATAAATACTGTAAGACCTTTTTCAAATTCTTATTTTATTAAAATATAATTTCAAAGTAGTTGCAATACTAATAATATTAATATTTATTAAAATATTAATCTTATATTTTTCATATTAGAAAAACTAGAAAAGAGAAGATGTACATAATCCAACTTTAATGAAACTAAAATACATTATATGCATACTTATACAGGTTGTTACACTTAAAATAAAATATTATGAATAAATATAAAATCAAATTTTGACCACCAATATTATCAAGTACTTCAGAAATTCTCCCATTGTTAGGGTTCGGAGTGTTGGATTGAACCCAGACTATTGATTGTTATTGGGCTAGACATCGCTCAAGTAGGCCGAGACCAATTTTGTGGAGGGAGTTACTATTCTCACCCCACTCTTTGCTATTCTCATTCCAAGAAATATGAAATATCTTTTTTGCCCACTCATCAAATCCCTATACCCCCTACCCTTCCCTCTCGACTTCTCACTTCTCTCTGGGCACCGCACACCACCTTGGGCTACCGTGCTCAGCACCGCGAAACTGCGTCACCTCACTCCACCCGCCACCCCACGCCTCCAGATCCAAGCAGCACCGCGCCACCTCATGCGGTCCCCGCCACCCCATGCCGTCCCTATGCCAGCCCCGCCCCACCCCACCCAGATCCAAACAGCACCATCGCGCACAACCCACCCCGTCGAGATCCAACGAGAAGATGTTGAATATTTTTTCAATTTTGTTATACGAAAATGCTAAAGTTTATTCTGTGTATGGCTGAAGTGTGTCTTGTATATTTATCACATCATGCATTTGATGAAGCTTTGGTTTTGTATTTTTTATCAATGGTATATCTGATTCAATTTTGAATTTTGGGAATGTGCAACGGAATCTGGTGTCCGTTGTTGTGTGTCCTTCTCCACAGAATCATATTTCCGTTTTACTAAATATGGGTGAAAAAAAATTAAAACAAAAAAAATACGATTCCATTGCTTTATTATACAATGGAATCTATTTCCATTGTTTCATATTTTTTTCACCTTTTTTGTAACTAACGAAAATACGATTCAGTTGTATAATAATACAAAGGAATTGTATTTTCGTTGTTTTAATTTTTTTCACCCTTTTTGTAAACAACAAAAATACAATTCCGTTTTATAATAATAATACAATGGAATCGTATTTCCATTTTTTCAATTTTTTTCACCCTTTTTGTAAATAACGGAAATACGATTCCGTTGTATTATTATACAATAGAATCGTATTTCTGTTGTTTAAATTTTTTTCACCCTTTTCATAAACAACAGAAATAAAATTCCGTTGTATAATAATACAACGGAATTGTATTTCCATTGAAAGGGTATTTTTGAAATTTTAAAAAATGATCACCACTGAGTGTTTAGAATAGTAATTATGGGGGTGAGAATAGCAATCCCTTTTGTGGATGAGCCCAGTTAGGGCCCAAGAGTCACAACCCGGGTTGTTGGTATATAAAAGTTGAACTCAAAACCCTACTTCTTCTCTACCGTGCGCAGGTTCCGAGTTTTCTGATCGCTCTGAGAGAGAGTTCGACGCGGCGGTTGCAGAAGATTGCAAGATGAAGGTTCTCTTCTTTCAAAACCCTCGTTCTTCTTATCGCCGTCGTTTCTTCTCTCTGTTACGTCGTTTTTGTTTTGCGTTCGTTGCCGAAGTCGTTTTAATTTCTGCTTGTCGCTTATGTGTGTATTCGTTGCTTAATTTCGTTTTGCGCCTTTTTGTTCTGCAGTTTAACATTGCGAATCCCACCACTGGATGCCAGAAGAAGCTCGAGATCGATGACGATCAGAAACTGTAGTCTCTTCACTCTTTTTTTTTTTTCTTTCTTTTTAATTATTTCCTATTTTTTTCTGGTTCTTGGTGGTGTTTGTGCGTTGCGCTCTAAAAGAAAAATGATTCATTGAATTTGTAAAATGCATTCACCTTTGGATTTTTTTTTATCCCCGTTTATTTTAGGATACATTGAACTAATCTTAGGAGTTTCGAATTTCTCATACTTGTGTTTGCTTCGTGATGTATTTAATGGTGGCATTTTATTTGTTTGATCGATATAGCACTAGCTGAAATCTGAGTTAAGATGTTATAAGAACTAGGGGGGATGGACAATTTAAAATATAATAATAATTATATCTTACTTGTTCTGTTGTAAAAAATTGTGGGATTTTACCAAAGAGCAAGTTTCATCTGGCTTGCATCATACACATCTGATTTTTATGGTTGTATATATAACTTGTCCTCCTTATATTTTTCAACAATATCTTCTTATTAGTCCTACTTATACTTAATACAGACGAGCATTTTGGGACAAGAGGATCTCACAGGAGGTCAGTGGAGATGCACTTGGTGAGGTATGCTCTTTTGCTTCAAACCTTGAATGCCTGCTCCAATTTTTTGCAGAATTTTAATGATTATCTATTCACCTTCATGATTCTGTTGCCAACAGGAATTTAACGGCTATGTGTTCAAAATTACTGGAGGTTGTGACAAACAAGGATTCCCAATGAAGCAGGGAGTGCTGACCCCTGGTCGTGTCCGACTTTTGCTTCACAGGGGTGAGACTTTATGTGGCTTTGATGTCCTTTTTTTTGTTCAACCTATATGTTCTGCTTTGTATTGTACCCTTATTATATTTTAATCTTTTTAAATCAATTCCACTTTTGTGCTCTGCCTTTCTAAGAACTTTATTCATTTTTTAATAATGTAATATATTTGTTATTGTTATATCAGGTGTCTCCGCTTTCTTTTGTCAACAAACACTAATTCTCTTTTTATTTGTTACTTGAACAGGAACTCCTTGCTTCCGTGGTTATGGAAGACGTAATGGAGAGCGTAGGAGAAAGTCTGTTCGTGGGTGCATTGTCAGCCCAGACCTCTCTGTTCTGAACTTGGTAATTGTGAAGAAGGGTGAGAGTGATTTGCCAGGATTGACTGACATTGAGAAGCCAAGGATGAGAGGTCCAAAGAGAGCATCCAAAATCCGTAAACTGTTCAACCTGTCTAAGGAGGATGATGTTAGGAAGTATGTCAACACCTACCGTCGTACATTTACGACAAAAGCTGGTAAAAACCCTGGTGCTTTTATGTTGTGTAACTTGTGTTTAATTTTTGTAGTTGACTGCTTGATTAAAGAAAGTGTCTAAAATAGAAAAAAAGGATTATGGTAATGTTAAAACTAGTTGGACCTTAACCTGTTCATAATTATAAATCTGTTGACAACTCAATCAGTTTTTGTAAGTTTGTGTTATCTGTTAGAAATTTTTGATGGTGATACAGTTCGCATAGTTGTTTTGTTTGTTAGTTTTGGTGCATGTCTGTATTATGAACAGATTTGGTTCATGCATGACTAATATGGTTGACTTGCAATATTATTCCCATGATTTTTTCTTAAATTGTATAGCAAAATGATTTACGTAATTGAGTATTGAATGTGGTTTTTGATAGAACCTAATGTTTTTGTTTTTTTCATTTGACATAACCCATCTTTTGATAATGCTTGTGGTGTTGCTTGACTTGCTCCTCTGAAAATACATATAGGGTCAATTTGGTGTCTCACGTTCTCTTTCAAAATGGTATTAAAATATTTATGGAAAAAATGTTATTGAAAATTATATAAGATTTCTCCCCCACTTCCTGACTGTATTTTTACCCTTAATTTTGAGGAGATACTGAGCTGATGCATGATTGCTAAGAAACAATATCTCATACCCTTGTACAATTTTGAACCTTATGCGGCGAATATTAATTTGGATGGAAAACTGGAAGAACCGTTTGGAATGAAGAGTTGTTTTAGGCATAATTAGGTTATGGTCCCTTTGGGACACTGGGTTAAAATAGACTGACGTAGGCATTCTGTGATGGATTATATATTCTGAATATTATTGGTTATTTGGTTGCCAGGGAAAAAGGTGAGCAAAGCTCCTAAGATACAGAGACTGGTCACTCCTCTTACACTCCAAAGAAAGAGGGCAAGGATTGCTGATAAGAAGAAGAGAATTGCCAAGGCAAAATCGGAGGCCGCAGAGTACCAGAGACTCCTAGCCTCCAGGTTGAAGGAGCAGAGAGATCGCCGCAGTGAGAGTTTGGCTAAGAGGAGATCCAGGCTTTCCAGTGCTACAAAGGCAGCTGTATAAGCTGTTTCAGATAGAGATATGGTGAAGTTTAATCATCATATGTAGTTTTTGGTAATGTTATTTTATGACGGCTGTTTTTATGATAAATTCTGGTTTTGCTATTTTGGATTACATTGAGTTATTTGAAGTATTTCTTACGCAGTGTTACTTATTGAATCATTTTTTAACTAGTTGGAATATGTCATCCATTTCAAGTTTGTCGTATTTTATGTATGAGTGAGTAAGATTAATAGTCGTTGTTGGCCCTGAAAACCGAACTATTAGGTGAAAGATTAATAGTCTGTGTGCAAATCCATCTGGTTTTATTTCTTCCCTCTGATTAACGGTCCGATCAGAAATACAAGGGAAACTGGCAGTGAGGTAAGGTTTTTTAGGAGTTTCAGATGCAAGATTTTGGGACAAGGAGGCATAGAGAATGATATATATATATATATATATATATATATATATATATGCTTGGTAAAAAAAATCAAGTTGAAGAACGAAAAATTTTGGGATATAGATTAAGAAAATTATAATTTTTTCAGTTTGATGAATAAAATTTGACTAATTATCACAAAATGGGTAGAGATAAAAGTTTTTAAGATGGGTAATGGTAAAATTGATGATTTTGATGATATTTTTATTAGTGACATGTAAGAGAGTAAGATATTATTTGACTAATTTAATTAGATTTCAAAATTTAAGAAAATATCCAATGAGTAGAGAAAAAAATATTTTGGTTCTTATAAAGAACAAGGGAAACATGTAGTACTGTAAATTATATCCCTTTTTTGAGGTAACATATGACATTTCGGGTTAAGGTTTTGGGTGAATAAGTATGAATATAGGGATTGGGGTTACGTTGGTTAGCTATCAGGCACGGGCAGTTACAGAATTGAAAGAATAATAATGAAAGACTTGGATTACCAATCAAGAGTTTCCTTATGTTCAATCGAAAATAGAAACGAGTAACAGAAAGGCTGCGTGAAATCTTAAGCTACCAGCACAGCAGTGGTGCACTGATTGGAAGCACGACATAAAAAACTATGGCAGTAAAAGCCCAAAGTAAAAGCCCAAGGTGAAAGAGGCAGAGACAGAGAATCAGCTTCTACACGTTGAAGGCAATTGTTTAAGGCACCTCAATTTTTTCCTGGGGCACCCCATTGAAAATAAAAAATTTCTTGTAGAGACTATTTTGCCCTTTTCTTCCCTTTATTTCCTATATGCAGCGCATCCCATTTTTTTTTTAGGATTGACGGATTATGCAATCCGTAGTTGTACTATGGCATTCCATAACATAACATATATTACGGAATGAGTAATTCGTAATATATGTTGTTATGTTACGGAATGCCTATTCCATAGTATAACTGAATATTACGGATTATACAATCCAAAATGTTTAGGGTATTCCGGAAATGTATTACGGAATACCCATTCCGTAATATAACAATATATTACGGAATGAGTATTCCGTAATACATTTTCGGAATACCCTAAACATTCCGGATTTGATAATCCGTAAGAAATAAAAATTGTATAACATGATATTTAACATAATTTAATTTGTAATATGGTATTTAACATAATTTAATTTGTAATTTTATAGGAGAAAATTAAAGAGGGGTGTGATGCGTTCTTAAAAAAAAAAAAATTAGCTAAGATTTAATTAGGATTCAAGTGAACAGTGTAGGTATGTCCTTGCATAGCCATATCTCCCTCCACCCTCCTTGCATTATGTTACAAGGGTAAAAAACAGTACGAAGGCAATTTTCAATTGTGTGATTTTCACTTTGTCAACTGTTTAACCATTTTCATTCATATAATGATTGCCCATCAACATTCCAAAGATTTACTGTGTACATATTCTTTTGCATAGACAGAATCTTCATTTTCCTGAAGTCTCTAGCAAAAATAACCCCCCCTCCCCGGAAGGCTTACGGATTAGACTCCACAAAGGCTTACGAATTAGACAATCCGTAGCTTTATAATGCACGGATCAGGCAATCCGTAGCTTTATAATATAGTTATTAAATTGCTAGCTTTATAATAGACAGATCAAGCAATTCGTAGCTTACAATCAATATTCATTTACGGATTACACAATCCGTAATTGTATTAATACAGATTGTATAATCCGTAATTGTTATAATACGATTACGGATTGAACATTCCGTAATAAAATATACATTACGGATTGCTCAATCCGTAATGTATATTGTATTACGGATTAGTCATTCCATAATAATTCTTATACAATTACGGATTGAACATTCCGTAATGTATATTCTATTACGGATCCATCATTCTGTGACATTGTTCAATGAATTACATTACGGATTGCTTGATCCGAATGGGGTGCGAAGGAGCAACAGCGACATAGAGAAGTCTTTATAATAAATAGGGGTATAATAGGAATATATAGATTTATGGGGTGCACCGGAAAAAAAATGAGGTGCCTTAAGAAATTGCCCACCTTGAATTGAAGGAGAGACAGAAAGAGGCCCAAGGTGAAAAGCGATTAGATTGCTGAGGGCATCAACAAGAAATTATGTTTTTGAGGGACGGCTTTGATAACTGTAAAAATAATATTACAATACGATATGTATTTTGCTAATTTAAAGAATATCCTTAAGTGGTGTTTGGTAAACATTTAATTAATTCGACAAGTTTCTAGTATTTTTCCAATGCTATTGAGAGTAGTGTTTTTTTTTTATTCATTGGAAACAGTACACAAAGACTCAACCTATAATATTGAGAGTAGTGTTTGAACTTGTAACTCCTAATATATGTTTTTTTTCTTTTCATTTTTTTAATTAGTATTTTAATAAAATTCTCTCTCCATTAATATTATATTATTTATTGTAATAAAAAATTTCTTCAATATTATTCCATTTATTTATTTTTAATCTAATATTTGATCTTTAAACAAAAAACAAAGAATTCGAAAATTAAATTTTAATTACTTAAGAATATAATTTTGTCTAAAATATATGTTAAATATAAACACGTCCTTTTATGTAATTTTATATTTATTATCTAGTTTAATAGTTAGTTTCATCAAATATTTTTAATTCAACAAGTTAATTTAATATTTTCTGCTAAAAAATAGCCTTTTAGCTTTTTGTCTAGCCAAAAATAGAATTAATAGTATTAAGTAATGATCATTATGTTTTAAAATAAGAGGATAGAGAAATGGAATACTTAAGAGAATATTTTTCTTTCTTTCAGGTTTGACATCACAATGTATTTGACCATGTAAGATGTTAGATAACATTTTTATTTATTTTTCATCTGTTCTTTTTTTAATCCGGAAGTTTTTTTTTTTTTTTTTTCATATAGAGAAGTGCTAAGAATACACTTTGAGATACACTATATCTCATTGGTTGAAATTTATTGAAAACTACAAAATCAGAAAAAATGTTTATTAGATATGACATGAGACCATCAAATTTTATGATTTTAATAAATTTCAACAAAAAAGGAGTATGTTAGAGTGTGTATTCTTAGCAATTTTCATTAATACAATATAATTATCCCAACAATTTGTTTATACCTATGTTATATTTCAAAGAAGGAAAACTGTCTCTCTTAAAAAAAAAAAAGTGTTTTCTTAGCTGTGAGTTTACCGCCCCAAACTATTGCTATATACAACCTAACTCTACATGTGCTTGATTGAATAGCTGTATTCTTCTAGATCCGGCTAATTTTAAACAACAAAATCAAAGAATTTCGTAAAAAGATCAAAGTTCACATTCAAAAAATAGAAAACAATTAACCTCAACATAGGTTGTGATAGCCCTGGCATGGTTGGCCTCTTCTCCCCATGTAAACATATATATAGGAAATTTGTCTTCCAAAATGATTAGGGACCTTCCTATTGAATTCACCATTTTTTGTTTTCTCATTGAGGGAAAATGAAGGTCACCTCTTCTTCTACCAGAATTTATGAAATTCTGGCTATTTTCTTCCTTGTTTCTCTTTCCTACTCCCCCGTGGAGAGTCGAGGTTTGTCCATTACATTACTTTTTTGCCCAAATTGTTCTTTAACTGCTTCGTATATAGAATTTGTTATTGGAAAATGATGCTTGTACGCACCCCTTAGAAGTTGTAGACACCCTTTAGAAAAAAGAAAAACATGAAAAAAAAGAGAGAGAACTTATTGATATTAAGTGATATGATAGAAAGAAAGAAAGAAAGAAAGAAAAAAAAAAACGAAAGAAAGCAATTGAGAAGAAGAAAGTTGGATGAATGTAAAATATTTAAGGTGTCTAAAACCAAAATTATTTACTATTTATCTCGAACACAAGCACACAACCCTCGTTCATATTGCGTGTAAAGTATGGTTTTCAATTTTTAACCTATAATTAATTTACCCTTTTAAGGGTAAGAGAAGTTAAAGGAAAATAAATTAAACCGAACCCTATGTAATGAATTATTATTATTGGTGCAATTGCAGGAACCTCTCCACGCGTGGTTGTACGAAAATCTTTTCCACCTGACTTTTTGTTTGGTGTCGGAACATCTGCTCTACAGGTGCAAATAATGTGTAGCCCTAGATAATTTATATTTATGTGAATTTAATCTCTCTCTTTCTGTATATATTGTATTTAACTTGTTATTACTGAATATAGGTAGAAGGATCAGCTAATGAAGGAGGAAGAGGAGCAAGTGTTTGGGATGCTATAGTTGCACAGGAAGGTTGGCAATAGATATATAGGAATTGGTCGTTTTTCATGATATATTGTTAAATAATTTAGAGGACGGATAGTAATATATTCTCTAACATATTCTTTATTATTGTTTAAAATTTATTCAAAATTACAAGACCATTATTGAGATTCATTAAATAATAATTGGGATTTATAATTTTTTTTTTATTTTTAATAAATTTCATCTAATAATAGAGATTGTGTTAAAAAAACTGTGGTAAAGAATTTATTAGTGTTTGGAATGGTTAACTAAATTATGATTTAGAAAAATTAAATTTTAGAGGGGAATGTGCAGCCAAACACCCACACTCCTGTCAAGAAAATGTAATTTGATGCCTTGACACATAATTTTGCTCAGCGTAAACCAGAGACACTAATAGCAATGGCAACATTTAATAATTTAATAATAACTTCATGTTTTTGCATTATTCGAAAAAGGGGTTGTATGTGAAACGAACTAGCCATATAAATATTACTCAAATTCTGAAAAAGGGATCATTGGAAGGTGACAATATTTAAGAAATTAATCTTATATACCTTAATTAGAAAAAAAACTTATGTTAGAAGATGCTCTAAATTTTTATTTTGCTTAATGTTTACATCTGTCTATTTGTTTAGATATTAATATTGATTTCTTCCTTAATACTTAGGACAAATTATTAAAGATGTTGATAAATTTTCTACAATGATCGACCATTACAAGAGATACAAGGTATGCGTGGACAACTTACCTTTCCATATCATTATAAGCATTATGTACAATGGTCGAACATTATAAAGCAATTAAAGGTTTGGCGGGAAATTTTTGGTGCAACAAAGTGTGGTTGCTTAATTTGGCTTCACTTTTTCTTTTTAAATAAATAAATATTTTTTCTTATCATGAATTGTTTTAAAGGATATTTAAAAAAAAATAAAACTATTTATGTCTAGATGTAATATTTGGAAAGCATTTTATTTTTAATGTTTGAAAAGCTTTTCCATATTATAAAAATGTCTTTTTTTTTGTAAGTAAAAAATCTAGTTAGAAAAAAAGTATCAAGTTTGCTTTTCCAGTGCATCAGCTTGCAAAAGAGAGATAAAAGAAATTATCCGAGCATACTAAATATAACATTTTTTTTTTACAGAAATAACACATTTTTTTTCAAATAAAATCTTGGATCAAGAACAATACATCAACCCACATTTATAACTATATTAGTTTTGTTTTGTTTTGTTTTTTTGTATAATCATACAGGAGGACGTGGCAGCTTTAAAGAGACTTGGAATAAATGCTTACAGATTCTCCATCAATTGGAGTAGAATTCTGCCGGGTAAAATTTTTACTATCAACCAAAACAATGTAGGTGGACTAGTCATGTAATTATCTTACTCTTTATTTTCAATATCATATAGGTGGAACCCTCGAAGGAGGTGTAAATCAAGAAGGCATCGACTTCTACAACAATTTGATCGACGAATTAATTGTAAATGGTATGAAGCATTGAATATTTATTTATTTATTACATTAAATAGATTTTGTGGTAACTTTTTTCTTTTTGTTTAATTTGATATCCATCTTTTAAACTTATGCTTTGCATGATATATAATAATTATATATATTTGAATGTAGGTATTACACCTTTTGTGACAATTTTACACTTTGACTATCCACTTGCCATTCTAGAATTGGGTGGCTTTCTGAATCGCAGTATTGTGTAAGGAATCATTAATATTATATATTAACTCATCTAGATATTTTATTTTCTAGAAATATATTTGACCTGAAAATTTAGATAATCATAATTAATTATACATTTACATTATTCTCTTTGTGTGTGTGTGTTTTTTTTTAAATCAAATTCAGGAATTATTTCAAGGATTATAGTGAACTCCTATTCAATACCTATGGAGATCGAGTTAAGCATTGGACTACAATCAACGAGCCAGAAATCACTGCGTTATATAATTACATGCACGGCTTTGATAATCCTAATCCTGAACCATGCCAAATTACCAAAGAATGTAAAGAAGCATACATTGTGATGCATAACTACATCCTTTCCCATGCTACAGCAGTGAAGCTATATAGAGAAAAATTCCAAGTAGGTATCTTGAGTCTGTTTCAAAATTTTTGCTGCTTAATTTTAAATAATTATTGGCGTAAGAATATTTCTACAATGTTGTCCAAGCAAGATAAACTATGTTTAACTTAATCTTTACACTATAAGATCCAACTTTTTGACCAAACAAATATACGATTTAAAATAATTTATCAAAAAATGTTAATGAATATAAATTACTAATTTAAAATTATTTGACACATGTTGCATACATGTCTATTGTAGGAACTTAAGGTGTGCAACACATGTTATGCATAAATGACAACCATAACACACAAAAAAGTGTTTGATTGTTAATTATGCATAATACATGTTAGTACTTTGCATGCCGCACATGTTTTTTTTTTTTTTTAATTTTTTCTTTAACAAGGATCGAATTTAAATCTTCGTTCACAAATGTTTATCTAATATCTTAAAAATAACACCAAATCAGTAATTTAATTTTTATCAACATTTTTGTGGTACATTGTTTATAATTTTATACTAGTTCGTTAAAGAAACAATGTCCCAAAATCCTATATCCTATGAGTAGGGTATAGGATTTTAAGGCATGAATAATTCTTTTCAATTTTCATATTTGTCATACCCTATAATTTTGTTGTTAACACATGATTCTACATGAGTGCAAACAATATATTTTTTTTTTACCTAATAATGAATCACAATTAAACTTTTATAGAAATAACATGCATTCAAGGTAATAAATAATGCATAAATTATTGGTACTTGCCACTAAACAATTGCTAATATTGTGAAGGCAACACAAGGGGGAGAAATTGGACTTGTTATTTCAGTTGAAAATTACATTCCCTACAATTTGACCTCGGAGGATGAGGTTGCTGTTGAAAGGATGATGGATTTCTTTACGGGATGGTTAGTGCAATTAACACCAAGGATTTAATTTGTATGCACTAATAGTGTAAAGATTTTTTACACTATCAACCAATCACAAAATGCCACATGTGTAAAAAATTTGAACCGTATCCTAACTACCTTAAAAGTTACACATTCCATGAATTGTGATTGGTTGACCGTGTAAAATCTAACACTAAACCATCAAACTTAATTAATTCCTCTTCAATTCTTTGATTTTCACTATATATACATATGTAACTCAATTTTGTCTTTTGCTACTTTTCAACAAACACAGGGTTTTGGATCCAGTGGTCTTTGGGGAATATCCTTACAACATGAAACAACTAGTGAAGGATAGGCTTCCTGTTTTCACTCAAGAGGAGAAAACCTTAGTCACAGGAAGCACTGACTTTATTGGGATAAATTATTATAGATCTTTTTATGTTAGACATCAACCAAACAAATCAGCTATTGTAAGTTATGACAACTTTGACTCTTTAGCAGTAAAAGAAGGTAACTTTTTGCTCCAACTACATTCTAATCATTATTGCATTATAAAAGAAAATTACTCAAATATAACCACTTCACTAATTCATGCTCATTCCTATTATATTGCAGTTTTCAACTCAGAGGGACAGTCACTGGGTTACTTGGTGAGATAATCAATAAAAGAATGCATTATATCAATGATTTAATTATGTATATATATTTCTATTTTGACACTTTCTCAATGTTCTTACCTTGTAGGAAAATTCAACTCAAAGCTTTGTATATCCAGAAGGATTATATAATTCCTTAAAATTCATTGCCAATAGATATCTATTTCCCAAGATTTACATCACTGAAAATGGTTCGTGCTTATATCCATATTGCTTTTCTTTTCACATTATAGCATTATAACAAATATACATTCTTCCTCTACATTGATTAATTAATCTACTCTTCTTGGAACCCTCTTTATTATAGGTATTGCTTCAGGGGCCATCCAGAATCCATTGAAAGATAGACATAGGAAGGATTACATTGCTGCACATTTAAACAACACAAAATATGCAATTGAGTAAGTTACCATCTTAACACTTTGGTGCATACTATCTCTATTTCTTTTTTATTTGTCTACTTTAAAAATAAAATTTTGTTTCTATTTGTCTATTCATTTAAAAGTTCAAGACAATAAAAATTACAATGTTTTTAATTACACTCTTATGTATGTTTACTTAATTTTTACATATTTTACACACTTGTTACAAATACGAGATAAATAATAGTAGAGGTTATATTAAGAAGTTAAGTAATATTAACAAAAAAGTGATTACATTCCTCAATCCATATGCTATCTTTCAAAATGAACAAATAAAACATAAAGTTGATTATTTTTTGTAAACAAGAAAGAAATAGTATATGCATATAATATTTAGGAATTAAGTATGTCATTATCTTAGCGAATTCCTGCATGCATACATAGTAATTAATTATTATGAATATCAAACATTTGATTTTTTTGTGTGCTCAATGAATGAAATTGTGCTAACAAAGAAACGTTACAAAACCGTACATACACACATAGTAAATATTATAAAAATATATGCAACTTTTGATTACTTTTTGTACTTAATGAAAAAGTGTGCTAACATATAACGTTAAGAGCAAAGTACAACAACACCCCTTGAATTTACATAACCCCGCCCTTTTTGATTTTTCCACACTAACCCCCCTTTAAGTTTGAAAACATTACACTAACACCCCCTTATATGTTTGAAAAAATTACACTGACACATCCTCAAACCTAACATTAACACCCTTACAAGGGAGGTGAAAGTAATGGTTAAAAAAGTAGGGGGTGCTTGTGTAATTATACGAAACCTTAGGGGTGTTGCTGTAATTTACTTTAATGTTAATTATAAAATTAGCATTTGAAAGTAAATACATCATTTCAATAATTTTGTGCATATATACATTGCAACTATTATTAAGTTATATGATACATTAGACTATTTTTGTACTCAATGAAAGAAAGTGTGCCAACTTGTTGTCATTAGTAGTAAAAAATTTCTGATCACATGTTTTACTTTTACAGTGCTGGCGTGAATGTCCAAGGATACTTTGTTTGGTCAGCTTTTGATACCTTTGAATTTCACCAAGGCTTTTCTGACAGATGGGGGCTTATCTATATTGATTTTGATGATAATCTTAATCGTGTAGAAAAGCAGTCTGCTAGATGGTATAGATGGTTTTTGACTGGCAGAAAATAAGTATAGTTGTTGGAGCTAATCATCGAAAACACCATTTCGAAATGGTTTAACATTTTAGAGTCATTGATCGAAATCTTGACTCCATAGTAGCCTTTGATTTTATTCAATATGATTTAACATTAACAGAGGCTTTAATGGCTCACATTCTCTTTATTATACAATTTATGCACATTTTTTTGGTGAAATGTTTTTATCATACAATTTTTTAAAAATTAATAATTAAGGATAGAAAATAATAAATAAATTATTATGTATATATATTAGTATAGTTTGTTATTTAATTTAATTTTATTCAAATCTTAAACAATAATAATGATGATGATGATGATAATAATAATAGAGTTCTTTCGTAACGTTCAATTATAAAACATTACGATTTTTTTGTTCTTATAAATTTAGACCATAAAAAATGCTAAATATCCATTATGTATAATAAATATAAAATAGTTGTAAAGTGTAAATAATAATGTAATTTTTATTATTAATAATAGTAATTTTTCCTTTTTGAATTCACTTAGGATGAAAAAGAAAATAGTAACATATGAACATTAGCTTATAATAATATTAAATAAATTAGTAGCACCTATGAATAATAATTCTTATAGAAAAATAATACTTATCATAGTTAAGTTATAAGATATATATTTGAAACATATAATACTTATAAATATATAAATTTTTTTGAAGAAATTATAGATTAATAACTTTAAAATATAACAAGTAATCAAATTAATAATAATAATAATAATAATAATAATAATAATAATAATAATAAAAGTAATAATGATAGACATATCTCATTGCACTAGTAGAAAGTGTTCAATATAAGCCGTAGTAAGAGGTTAATTAATTCAAAACTTCAACAATATCACATAATTACAACTAATATTTTTAAAATGATTAAAAAAATCATTTAAAACATTTTTTTTACAATAAATACATTTAAAAATTATTATTTATAAACACACAAAATTCAAGTACATGTAAACATAATATTCGCAATAACAAAAATGAATAGTCAAATTTAAATAATTATAATATTATGTTATTATATATTGATTTTTTTGAATTTATATATTTCATATAGGTATTACATTACTATTATTACTTAGAAAAAACAAATCATAATAAATTTCAATATGCTCAATTAAAAATATAATTAATCTTCTTCCTCAATTTTAATGTAATTATATTTAATATGCTACTAAATAAAAAAATACTAAAGACAAATATAAAAATGAATAATTTAAATGAACCCATGCATTGCACGGATTTAAAATATAATATTGAGTATTATTCGATTGTATTTTTAATCATTTTCTGGAGCAAAGCCTAGGAAATGGTAAAATGATGATTACGTCTCTAGAATTAATTTTAAAACAAATTATTATAAATTTGTAAAATGATGATAAAAATTTATTTTTGATTTAAAATAATATTTTAAATAACTAAATATAATATTGGTAATTTTTTTGGTAAATTTATGAAATTTCTATGTAAAATATTCCTATTTGTCTGTAAAAGCCAAAGCAATTGTTTTTATATCAAAATATTATAGAAAATTTATTTAAGTGATATTTTATATGAAATATTATTTTATAAAATTATTTTGAATTTTTCATTTTTATGAATTAATTTGATTTATTTTGTAATTTTATTAAAAATATATAAATAAATTATTAAATAAATATGGAAAACATTTTTTCATTTTTTTGGAAGTAGGGATGTCTACCATGGTGCCCAAAACTATGACCCTAATATGGTTAAAAAGATAAAATATTCATTTGAAAATAAAATTCTTTAACTACAATTATTAAACATTAAAAAAATTAAAACTTGGACACCAAGTAACTTGGAGGCCAAGTAAACTTGAAGACCAAATAAATAGCTTTCCATCCACCACTATAAATACTTATACCTCTCTCATATTCCTCACACCACCAAACATTGCCAAGCTCTCTCATTTCAAATTTTCTCTACTCTATAAAGCTTACAAAAAATATTAGTGTTGGTGTGTGATCAAGTGGAGTTATCAAGTAGTAGAGAAATCTCTTCTCCTCTCAATTAGTGCTACAAAGCCATGGAATAGAGGTATGGGAGGAGGGGTGTGATTTAATTTCATTATTATTACTTGAGCAAAGGGTTGTAGGGTGAGATTTGGCCCCCAAATCTTAGTCAATAATTTAATCTCTTTATTTGTGTTTAATTATTTGAATGAGTTATATGACACTATAGATTATTTGATGATATTTATATGTTTGGAATGTTCTATATGATGCCAAATTCATGAGAAAATCCTTAGTATACTCTGAGGTTGCAACAAAATATGATCTTCCACGTCAGAAAAAAACTATTATTGTTACTAATAATGAAGTGTAATAGTGTGAAAATACATGCCTATATAAGTTCTGACTAAGAAAAAACTTGAAATTTAAGTGTGTTCATTAGTGACCCATCTCTCTCTTTTGGGAACTTGTCTGGTGTACTAATTCACAAACTACAATTATTGTTCTAATATACAAATGATTTTTGAAAAGTAATTATATATATATATATATATATATATATATATATATATGTATTGGTTTTATAGAAAAATAATTAATGAAATTTATTATAAATATCTATAATTTCCATTGAAAAAAGATTAATCTACCTTTGTTGGTTCCTATAGGTATTGTTTCATTCAACATCACAAATTCATTGAAAGACACACATCGAATCAAATATTTAGCCACACATTTAAACTACACCAAAGCAGCAATTGAGTAAGTCGTCTATCTTAACTTTCTATGGATACACAAATGTTTAATATTATAGAGATATATGAAACGATATCGATTATCTTTTTAGGAACAAAACCCTCTTTTTTCTTGCTAATTTCTAAGTATATTATATTATATTAAAAATATATAAATATTTTATTATTGTAAGACTACCTGCATAATACTATAAGACTTCTTTTTGTATGAGGTCTATTAATTTTGTTTATATATTTCTTTATGTTGTCAATATTGGTTATTTAGTTTTTTATTCAATACGAGGAAAATTAGTAAGAAACTTAAGTATTCTTAGGTACATTTGACAAGTTGTTAAATATGTACTTGACTGATGGTACATTTTTAAGAATATAAAATTATAATTATAAGTTGAAAAGTTAATTGAATGAAATTTAACAACTTTCGATGACTATATATTCTTGATTTTTTAATTAATAATTATAATTTTATACTTTTATTTAAAGTGCATTATTTACCTTCAAGAAACCAAGTCCAATAAATATTTATTAGCTATGGACATTGAAAAGAAATATCTAAAGACTGTCAGATATTATAACCACCAATAACTTAATGTTCCAATTAAGATGATTTTACTTTAAAAAGAAATTAAGTACTAAAGTATTCCTAAAATGAATGAGTGTGCTATAACTTATTCTCATATTATAAACTATTTCCCATGTTTTGATATTGATAACAATGGTGTAAGAGTTCGTGGTTACTTCGTGTGGGCTTCATTTGACACCTTTGAATTTTGAGCGGGTTTTTCTCAAAATTGGGGACTTATTCTTGTTGATTTTAAAGATCATCTCAAGTGTCAACCAACAATTGCTGGTAAATGGTACAAGAGATTCTTGAAACATGTAATTTTATACTAAAATATTCTTAGATTTGATTGAGAAAGGTGAAGAAGGGAAAAATAAAAGAGAAAGAGGCAAGGGATTCCATTTGAAGTTAATTTGATTTTTGTAATACTTTTATAATTTTTTGTCTTTCACTCTCCTTGTTCTCTTTATAAATCCAAGAGATCTCTTACATTTTTTTTTTACATCAAGAGATCTCTTACATTATAAACATTTGTTTTCTGATAATATCTTTTTCTCTTGTTACATTCAACTCAAATACACGGAAGTTCGGCATAAAGGTGTCCATATTTAATTTGGATTCTTTATGCTCAAGTTGATTTGTATTACCTAAGATTAGGTTAAATGAATTGTTTCATCATGCAATATTTCTAAAAAAAAAAAACAACCTTTTCCACACTAACAACAAAAAAGTAACAAAAAAACTCTTTTGTTAAGGGACAAAACAAAATATATGGAGATGGATAACACAAAAATTGAACTTTTTGTTACTCAAGAAACCACAGACAACTTTTAGTTGTCCCAAATATGAAAGGTTTAAAATATAAAAATATCCTTATTTCTATTTTTTCTTATCTCTCCCTTTCCCCCACACTTTCACTCCCACTTTCTTAATAACCATCTGTTTCAACATAGAACTTAAAAACCGTCATGCTAGCTAGTTCCTACTTGGTAGTTAGGTTGTGGGTTTCTCTCATCACCTTGGAATGGGTAGTCCACTTCTCGTAGAATTTCAAGCTCTTAAATTTGGCATCAATCTTTGCTAGGAGTGTGATGTTAATAAGGTCACAGATGCTCTTGTGGGGTGGGGTTCTGCCAATCAATATTCATCCCAATTGTTGCATACCCCTTATTAGCGTGTTGGAGCTCTTAGTTCGGGAATCAAGAGTCCTTTCTTTTTAGTTTTGTTTGTTGTCTTTTAATTTTGTCATGTATAAAAAAAAAAAGCTAGCTCTTACTGATGAAAAATTATAAAACAATGCATATAGATACAAATTATAGCATATGTGTATAGTGATAAAACTTAGAAGGTTATCAAATACTAACCTAAATTCGCATTCATCTCCATGAGAATTGCTTGCCAGAAGAAACCCTTAAAATACTCTTGAGAGAATTTCTGCCCACTTTCTAGGGGATTGTCTATGAGAATCTAAGTGTCAGATAGAGTGTAAATTTGCTTAATGGGATAACAAATTTACAGTAGGTAAGGACCTCTCAATGGACTATCTACTAAATGATTGACCCAATCCATCATAGGGTCAATCTTATCATAATCTCATCCAAAATATCCGTAATCTATATAAGATAATTATCTTATCTTTAATTATCGAATGATGATACTAAAAGATAATATAATAATTATTGATTGATACTAATCCACAACAAATATTTTAACACTTACCTCATGTTGCTGCTCTTCTATTCCCTAATTTAAAAAGAACACAAACTTTTATTTCCTTCTCTAATATAATATTATAAGCAGTGTTGTTAAAATCGAGATTTTATCTAAGATCGGAAAGGAGGTGAAAGATCGTAACTCGGATAGTAAGATCTTACCTTTCTCCTTAAAATACTTATGTATAATATATATGCATAAAAAACAACGTAGATAAAAAAAATCTCTAAATTACAACATTAGATAAACTTAAATTAAAAATTCATAATAATAATAATAAATCATAAGTTTATAACATAGATTAATAGAATTAAAATCCATAATTATATGTTATGTTTTATTTAATTTTTTTATTACTATTATTTAGTTTATTAAATTATATGTTATGCTTTAAATAGTTAATTATATTTTTAGTTTTTTTTATTATTTAATTTAATATATTTATTATTATTGTTATTATTTAATTTAGTTATTATGTTATGCTTATTTTTAAAAAAACTAATATAAAAAAGGAAAACTTGACTCAAAATATAAGCCTCACAAACTAAAATAAAAAAAGAAGAAAAACACTTAAAAAAAACATTGGGCCCATTGTCCTATTTTCCCAACCCTAGTTTTCCCAACTCCAGCAATAGTGCAACATAGCCGCTTCCCATCTTAGAAGGTGGAAATCAGACGTAGCCTCCCAAGCAACATAGAACGACGCCGCTATGGAAACCCCCGAAGCCGACACAGATTGACGGTGATAGTGTGGCTTCGACATATAAGGATTCGCACACATACGGATCAGGAGAATGGGTTGCACAATGAATGATATTGTTTTTCGAATTGGAGAAGAAAAGAGGTAGGTTTTCAAGATCGTCAAGGATTGATGATCATACGTTTTCACGAAAAAAATGGCGATTCTACTCTGATCTTACCTTTTTGCGATCTTATCTCCGATCTGACACGAAAACCCTCTCTTGACACGTAAAATCATGCGATTTCACGAGTTGAATCGCGATTTTAACAACCTTGATTATAAGAGTTTAATGGTGATACACTGACACTGTTATCTAATCACAAATCACTGTTTGCATGACTTTAAAGATAATTTTGTAAAAATCAACAAACTTACCATAAATGATAATTTATGATTGGATAACAAATAATTTTACATTGTCAATACATAATCCATAAATGATAGTTCATAATATACTATCATATATATATATATATATAATATTTATTATATATACTAAAATATATAATAATATATATTATTTTAATAATAATAATAATAATAATAATAATAATAATATAATAATAATAATTAAGATAATTAACAATTAAAATTAAAAGGGTATTCTAGTAAATTTCATATTATTTTGTCCATTGTCCACCAAATAACGTATATGATAAAAAGTTGTCCTGTAACTTCAAGGTTTGTCATATTTTGTTTTCCTTGTTTTGTACTCTAATATGTATTAAACATACCCTAAATGTTTCAATTAAAAGATATAAATGATAAAACTATTTTTTATACTATATCTTTAATATAAAATTATATACTAATTCATGCGGATTAATCAACAACCCATTCCAAATAACTTGACCAGGTTAATCATCGGTTCGGTTATGATAACATTGGTAAATCATGAATATGGTTATTTTAGTTTAATTGGTTAAATTTATTTTTAAATTACTTATAGAAAATTACTTAATTTTTATATTCATTAGGTCTAAATTAAATTAATTATTAAATTTTATCTTAATATATAAAAATCGTTAAAATAATTTTAAGAGTAAATTATATGGACCTCCCCTAAGGTTTGCCCTTATTACACCTGATACCTCTTCATTTTTTAATCCTACAAATAAAATTTAATTTTTGGACTTTCGTTACATTGACCCCCTTGCCTTCCCTTTTAGGCATAAAAAACGTTACACCGACTCCCTTAGGAGTTTCAAAGTAATGTAAAAAAAAATGGAGAGATATCAAGTGTAATAATAACAAATCTTAAGAAAAGTCCGTGTAATTTACTCTAATTTTAAATTTTGAAATTTGGATGAGACATCTAAAAGTGTTTAAAAAATTAAGCTCTAAACTATTTTATTTATTAAAAAATTATTTTCATCAAGTAGCTATACGACAAAAAGTGTCGAACGACATGGTGTTTTACGGCCCACAAACTAAACGACGTGTTATTCAGTGAAACGACGTCGTAAGTGGGTCCTTTTTAACATAGGCTCTACTAAACAAAGCCGAAACGGTGGAGCGTTTAAGAGATGGGTGTGACTATAAATACGGCAGAGTGAAGCAAATGCAAAACCTCAAAACCCTAATAATGGTGACGCCTCACAGAGGCGAAGCACAAGAAAGCAATTTGTGTTTTGTTTCTCTCTTTTTTTCTGTGTATATAGCGTTTGTTCATTTTCATTGTTGAATTGAAACTATAAAGAGGGAGAAGGTGCTATGATGATGAGATCAAATAATCTCGTTAATCTGATATTCTTTCATGAGGATAACTTTTCTCATCCATTCAATATTCTTTCTGAGCACCCTCTCTCTCTCTATATATATTATTTGTTAACTTTCGTTAGTAAATTCTCGTTCTTCGTTAATGATGGAATGAAATTGGGGGCAAATGAACTTTTTGATTCATATTCTTCTTTTATTGAATGCGAAGTTTGGCTCCGAGATGAATCTGCTGCTGAAAAACATGAGAAAAAAAAGAGCATGAAGTTTTGGCTCTTTTTTTCTTTTCATTTTTAGTCTGATTGAATATTTTTCCGAGGTTGATAAAGTTTCCCTTTATCGTTTTTGTGTGTGAAAATGAGAATTAAAATTACTGCTTTATTTTTTTTTTTCTCACTGTAAATCTTTCACTAAGATGTATATACGAAAGAGATACATTATTTATAGGGTTAATTAAGTTATTTCAGATTTTGGGTTTTAGTCTTTATTTATATAACAATTTTTTTTAAAAAAAAATTGCAATTCTTTCTATATTTTTTTCATATGGTTGTAAAATAAAGCGTAAGACTTGTACAAAAATAAACCAGTTAAACATGAATAAACTTTTGCTTATATCTTAATATAATAACAGAATTGGTGATAATATCACTTTGGATCATTTTAAAATAAGTAGGTAAAAAATTACATGAAAGTGAAATAGAATAATTTGATTGACGATAATTCACATTGAGGGATGTCATGTTCCAGCTCAATTAACCTGAGTGAACTTTTGCTTATATCATAACAGAATTGATGATACACTTTGGAGCATTTTAAAATAAATATGTTGAATCAATTATTCTCTCTATTCTTATTTATAAAATTATTTTAACTGATTTACATCCCTTAAAAAAAATAATTAATTTAATTAATCACATTAAATTTGTCAATAATATATATTATTTTTCAAAAAATATCCTTAATTTTTTTAAAATTAATCATCTTTTCACTTAATTGTTTCTCATCTAATTAATTAATGTTTGAAGAGAAAATAATTAATTAAGAGTACTTTAGGAAAAATAATAATTAATGTATCTAGAAATTAAAAAATGATCTTATAAAAAGATACAAACAATTTTCAAAAAAAGTCTTTAAATAGGGACGGAAGGAGTAACATGAATAAACTTTTGCTTATATCTTAATATAATAACCGAATTAAGGATACACTTTGGACCATTTTAAAATAGGATAAAACTTAGATACAGTACTATAGGTTCTGTTCTCCAATCAGTTTTGAAATTTCACCTTGGTAAATACACAATGACATTTAATTGATTCCTTTATTTCGGATATTATCAAGATGAAATTCTAAATTTAATTGAAGAACAATAACAGTACCATAGGTACTGTATATAAGTTTTTTCCTTTAAAATAAATAGGTCGAATCAAGACACATTGATACATGAAAGTGAAACAGAATAATTTGATTGGCAATAATTAACATCGATGTCCTGCTCCAGCTCTTGAAGAAAAGATGTCAGTCCTTGTCAAGAAGCAAAATAATACAAGATTAACAAAATAAAGTTCATGTACATTGAGAGGATTGAAATGGATAACCAATTATTCCATAAACCCAAACATGGTACCAAATTACCATGTTTTGCCTATATTAATAGTTCATGGTACCAAATAAACTCCATGTTTTGTAATTATGTTTTGAGAACATAATTACAAAAAGTCTCTAGCCAAGAGAAAAAAAACCACACTCTGATATAATAAAAGGGTTTTTGCACATAAAAATATGTATGCGGTAGTAAAATTTTGTTGACACCAAACAACCCTTTAATCAATTAATCATAAAAAACATGAAGTGATTTGGAATTAAGTATGAAACATGCTGCCTCCAGAGCTTTTCATTCGGATGTGGGAACATCACCGCCCATGATCCTCCAAGGACCCCAATAAAACTTTGGTCTCATCAGAGGCACTGCTCTCCCAGGGTGCTCTTCCCAGTACCTTTCCTGTTATATTGCAATATAAGTTAGTTTTTGAAAGATGGATTCTCGTAATACATTTAGAGGTAATAGGATATATTCCTGAGATATTCTTAATATGCAGCAGAAAATATGGAAAATCTTACACCAAAATGATTACAAGTGTTTTTCTACCAAAATCAGCAATCACTATTATTGCACTATGCAAATTGGCAACCAGTAATCAAGTGATTCAAGGAGGGATCATCTTGTTAATTGGCAGCTATGTTGCAAGCCCCTATGAAGGAAGGTGATTTGGGCATAGGGATTGGATTTTCAAGAATATTCCTTTAAGTGGTTAGATGGTTGTGGCATTCTTTTATTTCAAACCTCACTCTCTTTGGCACAAGGGCATATAGAGCAAGTATTGACTTCATCAATGCCAAGCTTGGAGTGAATACCACTCATGCAAGTGTCTCAAAATGTCTGATCCCACTACATAAATGGATAATTAATAAAACAAAGCTTAGCTATCAAATTATTGTGCTAGTAAAATTCGCCATTCTATGTTGAGGGCTTTACAAAATAATATTTCTGCTGGTATTATACAGAATGGAAGAAAATGAACACAGTTTACCCAAACTACCAAAAGCAGCAAGCAGGTTCCCAGAGAATAAATGTAATTATTTGTATTTATTTAATAAAAACAATCAAACTCCCTTTAATTATCAATGGAATCAAGCAGAGTATTAGACCCTAAAGCTTAAACCAAATAATAAAGTTGTTTTCTCTACATGTGATTCTTTTGCTGTTTAGATTGTCTATGCTAGTAGATACAATACAGCAGAGAACTGGAATGACATGGTCAATAGCAATTTTTATAACTAACCATACTTGCACACAGCCAAGGATAATTATTATAGGCCCAGCTCTACAGCCAAGAAACTGATAAAAAAATGTGATCTCTACCTCCCACACAATTCTCTTTATATCAGATCTATATCTTATTTCTCTTTAAGTAACTTACCCTCCACTCACCTGTCTCTTCTAAATTCTAATTACAATTAAGCTAAGTTCCTGCCTTGGGCCTAAAGGTGTAAAGCTGTAGAGGCTAAATGTTACTTTTGGTCTTTTATGTTTTAGTGTTTTTTCATTTTGATACATAACGTTTTAAAAGTTTCGTTCTGCTCCTTTATGTTTTCGAAAGGTATCGTTTTAGTCATTTCTTCAATTTTCCGTTTAAAACGTTAGTGTTCCGTCAACATTTAAATTTTGAAATAATTAATTTAAAATAGTGACTGCTAAAAACCGCCACTATGTGTAATAATATTTTTACAAATAACCGTCATACTATTAAAAATTAGTTTAAACATTGTGGCGGCCTTTAACCACCTGTCACCACTATAATAATTTTCATTTATAAAAAATACCCAA
The DNA here is from genome assembly GCA_026413185.1 of Pueraria montana var. lobata. Classification (NCBI taxonomy): domain Eukaryota; kingdom Viridiplantae; phylum Streptophyta; class Magnoliopsida; order Fabales; family Fabaceae; genus Pueraria; species Pueraria montana. Next base: position 56,780,586 of record CM048650.1, on the reverse strand, counting down.
CTCATTCCTAAATCCCTAATATTCAAACCCAATTTCAGAATCCAATCACAAATTTCAGAACATCCATACATTACAACAAAATAAAATGCAGCCAGCCATAACACAAATCAATAAATCTCCAAATTTCCAAAGAGCTGCTGCAGGAAATTGACGTACAATAAAATTGGATGAACAAATCAATAAAGATGTTGAAAACAACACAAATTGGATGAACAAAAAAATTGACGTACAAATTGAGGCACTACGAAACTCACGGATCCTAAATTGAAGCAAATCAGCTGAAGGAATTGATGCAAAGCAGGCACCTTTCTTCCCCAATCAAGAAATTAAATGTGCACCACACCGCAGCACCGAGTGCCATGGCCTTGAGTGCAGCTGCTCCAACGCCATCTCGCTCGCCGTCTCCGCTGCGCGAATGTCGTCGCCGGCCGCCATCCACGCCCTCCGTCCACGCCCTCCGTAACTGCCCTACTGAATCCACCGTTAGCCTCCTCCAAATCTTCCACTCCAACAACAACAATGCTTCAGATCTACACTTCAGATCTATGCAGACGAAGGTGCCTTCTTTCCCTTCGTGAGCTCTGACGTTGTCGTAGTCTTCACCTCGCCGGCCGGGTGGGGAGTCGGAGAGAGAGTTTGGAAGGGAGGGTTTAGGGTGGGAAGAGAGAAGCAGTGGTGACAGTGGTGGAAGAATGGTTTGCGTTTGGGGTAGGGTTGAGAGTGAAGAGTGTGGCGAGGGCTCACGAGTTTGGGGTAGAGTCAACAGTTTTTTTTTTTTTTTAAAACACTTAGTGGCGGTTTTAAGCCGCCACTATTTTAAATTAATTATTTCAAATTTTAAATGTTGACGGAACACTAACGCTTTAAACAGAAAATGGAAAAATGGACAAAAACGAAACCTTTCGAAAACATAAAGGACCAGAACGAAACTTTTAAAAAGTTATATACCAAAACAAAAAAACCCTAAAACATAAATGACCAAAAGTAACATTTAGCCTACAATTAAGCTAAGTTCTTGCCTTGGGCCTAAAGGTGTAAAGCTGTATGGCCTTCTGGGGCCCAAGCTGAATCTTCTTTGCCCTGGTAATATCAGGAATTGAGCTAAAACTGATAAGGCAGTTCTCAACCTTTCTATTTTTGGATTAGCAATCCAACATAAAACTAAGTCAAATAGAAGAAGCATTTTCTTCACAAGCATGTTACAGGAAAACCAGAAAAACCTTGTATAATGAACAATTTATTGGCAGAAATTATAAAGAAGACAGATAAATAAAATTAGCTTTTGAAAGCTGAACTGCAAGCATACAACAGAACAGATCAAACCATAAAGCTGTATCCAAGAAACAGCAAGAACATAATTAAATTAGCTTTTGAAAGCTGAACTGCAAGCATACAACAGAACAGATCAAACCATAAAGCTGTATCCAAGAAACAGCAAGAACAGAAGGCACAAAATTGAAATGGCAGAAAATGAATTATATTGACAAGCACATTCGCAAACTATTTGCTAAAATATACCTAAACCCACACTGCAGTTTTAAAACTTGGAGACTAACAAAACAAGTGAAGAATTAATGCAAATGCATAGGTCATATACAGTAATATAATTGTTTTAAGCCATCAAAATCTAAAGCAGCAGCTAATCAAATTCAAATATAAAATTAAAACACTTGAACAACAGAATACAACAGAATTAAACTCATCAATAAGCCGTCCATCTTGAAGCTATATAATTATAACCAAATCCCCAATCAATCACTGAACTCTTTCAAATAAACAAAAACTAAACAACAAAATGCAATGCCAATCCCAACAGAATTTAAATTTCCAAGTTGGGAATAAAGGGAGGTATTGTCAGTTGGTTGAGTCCTCTGCCAGGATCTTGTAAGGAAAGAGTGATATAGATAAAGAAAACCAAAAATCAAGATCGCAAGTAACACAGCCTTTACACACTAGTTTGAAAATTGTGACTGGCATTCAATTGAAAGCATCCAAAAGGCCAACAACCCCAATGCCCAATCAAAACCCAAAATTGGAAATGGTAAAAACTGAAATTCCGTTTTCTTGGGAAATAAAGAGCAGGAATGGGCGGTGGTGGGCAATCCAAAATTCATGATTGGAAAAGTGAGTGAAAAAACAATGTTTAGCATTGGGAAGGTTGTTGAAAAACCAAAAACTCACGATTTCACTGACACTAACATTCTTAAAAATACAAGAAATTTGTAGCTGACAATTGCTAGTAATTTTAATTTGAAAATCAATGACAAATACAATTGCCCATAAATATGTAACAGCCTATAACTCCTACACCTATAACATTGATAACAGCAGGAATTCTAAATTATAGCTAATTGTTGAGAATCTGAGGGGGGTAAAACACTGGGAAGTTCACTAATGGACTATGAGCAAATCACACAAGTGAACTTACACTACCTTCAACCCAAAACCTTAAGGGATTAGGTTTGCGGGTCTTTCTCACTTCCCATCACGACCAAACCTCATCGAGCAGCCACCAGTGATTCATAATCAAATTGTTCTAAACTTCTAAGCTGAATCATTCCTTAATCCAACAAACACAACCCACAAACGGTATTTCTCTAAGGATTAACATTGTTTAAACAACCCCATCACACTGCTAATAAAAAAGTCATAGCCATTGGAGAGTCTAAGTCCAGTAGAGTCCCCAAACAACAACTACCACTAGGCACACACAACAAAGTTTCACCATTTTTCTCCTTCCAATCCCACCACAAAATACAAATAATAAAACCCACTCACACAACTATTTGTTTAAAACTATTGATATCCAATAAGTGGCATGGATGAGAGAAACAAAAATAAAATAAAATAAAACAAAAACACTATACAGATTAAAGAATATGCACAGAATTAAAATTGAAATAATAATAATAATAATAACAACAGCAATAATAATAATAATAATAATAGTAATAATAATAGTAATAATAAAAACCTTGTAGAGTTGTTCAGTGATGGCAGCACCAATGACTCCAGAGTAGAAAGCAGCAATGTAAATAGTGACCAATGGAGTAAAGGATTTGGGCCTTCTGTAAGGTTCCACCATGTCCCAAAGAAAGGTTTTTTCCCACTTTGTGTACAAATAATCTGCATATTTTCTCCACAGGTAGCTTGCCATTTCAATCACTTACCCTTCAGCACCCTCAATCGGTATTCAAGATCCTGAGAGAGAAATAGAAGACTGTGTTACTACCTTCAATTGAAAAGGAAGATTGCAATGGCAGAACCATATGATCAAGAGCCAATTCAGGATATCAACTGTTCATTATTGACGGTGCTAAGATGAGCCACCAGACTACTTACATGGGCATATCCTTTCTAATTAATCTAAATACACAATTTATAGATGGAGGATAGAAGCCCCAGTTAAAGAGACTATATTAGATGCCAAACAGATACCAAGAAAAACAATAAGCAACATCATTAAGAAGGATTTAGAGGTTGATGTATATAGACAATTAGACATGATGTAACCAGCCCTAGCTAATGGGAAAAGGCTTAATAGCACACTCTTTCTAACACTCTTTCTAACATTTTCTTTATTATGGATGAAATTTATGTATAACTCACTAAATGAGGTAGTTCTCGCTCTATTTGGTAGGTCTCATTCCCTATCTAATGGGTCCTACACCCAATAATAAAAAGTGTGTTATACAGTGTATTGCTAGCATCTCACATCATCTAATTCTAAATTTAGGTATATGCAGGACACTGACAGCTCAAATGTAATGGATCAACACAGAGCATTACTTTTATTAGTACACACCTTCAGAAATGGAAGCTTTAAGAGTAAGCTAAGCAACTTCTAATTCTGGACAGGTCAAATTGAATATCATTATTTTAGGTTTAGTTATGAATGAGACAAATAATTCTTCCATAACAGTGTCTCATGCTTGTGCTTGTGCTGCATTGCTTCTGAGTTCTGACTTTTGACAAGCTTGTTCTCTTCCTAGAGTCAAGGATTATTTTTAAAAGATAAGAATAAATAACAGGAGGACCATGAATGTTCTAAACAGCATGAAAAATAAGGGAAAATGAGATTATAAATAAATGAAACACACACACACATCTCAACAGATCTATCCAAACCCTCAGAGAGAAAAAGAGTGCACTACAAAACCACTTGAAATTACAGATATTAGAAATTATAAACGTTTGATTACAAGTTGGAAGCTGGGGGCTTTAAGTCAAGAAGGGGTAAGAAATAGATTCAGTTAACAAGTACAGTAAGAACCACAACTAACTACCCCATGTAGTTTCAGTAGAAAGACTGAAGATAAAGCTTCAGATAAGATCAGGTGAATCAAATCAACCCTTTTAGCAGAACTTAGACGTGTATATCAAAAGCCATTTATTCAGTTTCAATTCAGAAAAATGGCCTGTGTTATTGTCCTTTTTCTATTCAAAGGTTATAACTCCAATGACTGGAGGGGAACACATATATCAGCAAAGCCCTTCTTCAATCCTGAATAATTTTGAATTTTCTATACAGGGCAAACCATACTGTTTCTGAAAACCACCCTACTCACTCACCACTACATGTTTGTGAATCAACATAAAATCATGTGAAGCATACTCTGGTATTTTCTTTTTTCTTTTTGTCATTAACAACAAGGAGCAGGGAAAGAATATGGAATATGGAACCTAGCAAAGCCAAAAATCATTAAGCAAGTGCATTGAGAAGGAAAGCTACCACTTAGCCCTACATTTTAAAAACTGAACCAAACTATGGTTTGGTATGATTCAGTTACTGTAAGCTTAGTCCATATGCACGAACCCTTAATATTTCAAACAAGGTGGGTTTTTCCGTTAACAAACAAGGTTTGGTTACTTTTCCTATTTCAATTAACCAATTCTTCTTCTAATAGCCCCCAAAAAATAAATCAGAAGTGACCCAGTTGATTACTTCACACAGAGAAGATAACAGAGAAAGTGGGTGGCAAATTACCTTGTGGTGAAGTGGGTCGTGCGTGCAAGAAGCTTCAAAATTGCGAAATTGCAATGCGATGGAATAGGAACGAAGGAGCTCTTAGAATGCGGATGAAGCACTGAGAATTACAATAAGAGCGTTGCTATATCCTCCGAATTTGACAAGACGAACAATAGTCCGAACCAATAAAACTTTGACACCTGTCCATAGATTTTATTTTAAATATTCATTTATTTTAACAATTAAAATTTGATATCTTTCCAATTTTACCCCTTTCACACCCCTTCCCCACCACCAGACTCCCTCGCTAGTCCCACACGCAGGTACTTGGGACGAGGTAGACGTCTAGACGACAGCGATGCGTGATGCTCTGGTGGTTCAGATAGATCTAGAATGTGTGGCCACCGCCCTTGAAATGAAGATCCTCTGGCGCCACCAGCTCGATGTGACCGCAGCTGAAATTCAAAAACAAGGGATGTCGGAGAAGGGGGTGATGTCAACCAAGAAGTTAAAGGAGGGTTCAAAGGAGGCTCTCCGAACCTGAACCTTTCTTGCAATCATGAGCGTTCAGCTTCTCTGTCTACTGTGATGACTGAGAGTTAGGGTTCTACTGGTGTTAGTAGGCCTCGATTGATTGGGATTCTCTATGAAAACATGTTTGGTGGAATCTTGTGTTGTGAGTAATAATAATTTAGTGTAGTGGTAAGGGATAGTGTCTATAGGTGGCTGTTGCAATTGCGTTTTTGAAAATTGCAGTGTTGCTTGTAGGATTTGGATAATTGGATTTATGTTAGGTCCTTTCTTTTTCAATGGAAGGCCATATCTGGTTTTGCTTGAGGCATCCTAGCTATCAGTAGGGTGGAACCAGTTTTATGCCATCCGTGTGATAGCTTGGATGTAAAATGTTCTTTGTAAAGTTTTTATTGAAATAGTTTAAAGACATTTAAATTTGTGTTTATGGGAAATTATTGTATCTGGAATTTACAATGTAAATCTGTCCTTTTTGCAAATTCTATATGCTGTAATTTACAACTTCAGAATCTTTTGTATATCACTTTGAGAATGGTGGTGCAGAAGTACTAATGGTTACTAATGGTAAATTACTTGCCTACATGTGATGATCTTCCAATTTTTTAATGTCTTTTCTTCTTGCTATTCTTATTGAGTTTTTAATAACACCCTGGGAAGTGGGAACCTGGCATCGTGAAGGTTTTTGAAATAATTTCTAATTCTGATATTAATTCATGATGTAGAATTTAACAAGCAGTACAAGTGTGTAAAAAAAAATCGGTTAAATTAAATTAAACCACACTTAAAAAATCAAAATAGTGCAAACTGATTTTTAAACCACATGCTTTACTTCTTAATAAATGGTTAAGTTATCCAATTTTAAAAATTGCGTTTGATTAAAACTGGTTATGGTTTTCAAAGTAAATCTTGGTTTTAAAAATAAGTTTTGAATTAAAAAAATATTTTTGAAACCAGCTTTGAATTAAAAACTAAATTAAACCATTTGGTTATGGTTATTTTGGTGGCAAAGATTTGGAAGTATGCTACTGTGATATGTGGAGGAGGTGGCATAAAGTTTTGAGTAAAACCAAAGGAGCATTAGTGGAAGACTCAACTACTGTCATTGATGATTTTGTGCAGACAATCCATGAATTTTGTAAGATACACCAATCAGAAGATTGTAACATACATCACTTGGGGGAAAGGATTTGGTGTATTTAAGGTTGTTATTATTGGGGAAGCACTATGCAGTAGTTTGTATGTTCTGTTTTGATCACTGAGTTGAACTAAACTATCATCAGTATTGACATTCCTCGAGTCAATGCTGATATTTCACATTAATAATATTAGTGTTTTTTACCTTTTAAAAAAACTAAATTCAACTATCCAATAACCAATTGAAGTACTGATATGAAACCAATTTGGAAAAAATCAAATTATTTTTGAAAAGGTAAAGGGAATCTTAATCTTAGTGGCAATGGCTTATAAAAGAAATTCCTGTTACTTTGGGAATCTTTTCAGACTAACAACACTTGACTTAGGAAACAGAATCTCATGAAATTTCACCATTGTTACAAAAGAAATAAAATTGAACCAGTTTGCCCAAAACAATATACTGAATCATTTTATACAAATGTATTCATAAATTGACATACAAATAGAATTGAATTGCATCAATAATAACAATATAATCAGTTTTATGAAGAAGAAAAAACCAATCCCAGCCATGCCATCACACCACTGACCAAATAAACAGATTTGGTAACAATAACCATGATCAAAATCAGAAACCAAGACACTAGCAAGCACATCACCACCAACAGTGGCAACTTCAACGAAACTGATAAGGTCTCTTAATAGTGGGCGACTTCCACCTCAACCAAAGAAACGAGGCAAACTCCAACACCATGCCCAAACTGTACAAAATTTTCGACGAGGAAATGATTGTTCCTTTCTAATACTGGTTTTATACTTATGAAACGGTGGTGGCAGTCACCTACAAGGCCTTTGCTTCGCCGGAGATCCTTCGCTCTGTAGGCCGTCGTCTTCGTCTTCCAAAGAAACGGTGGTGGCAGTCGTCTACAATTTTAGAAGACGAAGACGACGGCCTACAGAGCGAAGGATCTCCGGCGAAGCAAAGGCCTTGTAGGCGACTGCTACCACCGTTTCATAAGTATAAAACCAGTATTAGAGAGGAACAATCAATTCAAAGCTGGCTTCAAAAACATTTTTTTTAATTCAAAACTTATTTTTAAAACCAATATTTACTTTGAAATCCATAACCCGTTTTAATCAAACGCAATTTTTAAAATTGGATAACTTAACCATTTATTATTAAGAAGTAAAGCATGTGGTTTAAAAATCAGTTTGCACTATTTTGATTTTTAAGTGTTGTTTGATTTGGATTTTGGTTTAATTTAATTTAGGTGTTATTTTTTACACACCTGTACTGCTTGTTAAATTCTACATCAAGAATTAATATCAGAGGTTCCCACTTCCCAGGGTAATAGCAGGAAGAAAAGACATTAAAAAAATTGGAAGATCATCTCGTGTAGAACCCTCACTATCAGTCATCACAGGAGACAGAGAAGCTAAATGCTCATGATTGCAAGAAAGGTTCAGGTTTCGAGAGTTGGGTTTTGAACCCTCATTTAACTTCTTGGTTGACCTCACCCCCTTCTCCGACATCCCTTGTTTTTGAATTTCAGCTGCGGTCACTTCGAGCTGGTGGCGCCAGAGGATCTTCGTTTCAAGGGCGGTGGCCACACGTTCTAGATCTATCTTAACCACCGTCGTCTAGATGTCTACCTGCGTGTGGGAGTAGCGAGGGAGTCTGGTGGTGGGGAAGGGGGCAAAATTGGAAATATATCAAATTTTAATTGTTAAAATAAATGGATATTTAAAATAAAATCTATGAACAAGTGTCAAAGTTTTATTGGTTCGGACTATTACTCGGCCTATCAAATTCGGAGTATATAGCAATGCCCTTACAATAATTTTTGGTGACGTTCAATCAGAATTAACTTGGTAAATATATTTAAATGCAAATTTTATAATGCAGATTATTGAAGTTAAACTTCATTTTTTGACAATTTTGATAAAATATTAAAAGCACCCAAAAATAGAATCTAAATTTTGTTTCTACAATAAAATTAGCGTTTTAATCGCATCATATTTTTGCATATACAATTTTTAATTATATAAATTAAAATTGTTTTATTATATTTTTTAGTGAATTAAATTGGTATAAAATATAAAAAAAAATATTTAATTTAGGTTTAAATATTTTTTTAGTCTTTGCAATTTAGCGCTTTTTTATTTTTCGTCCTTGCAAAAAAAAATGGTTTTAGTCATTACAAATTATGTTTGTTTTGTTTTTCGTCCTTAAAGCGGTTTAGATAGCGTTTTTCACTGTTCAAAGCGTTTTTTCACTATTCAAAGCGCTATTTAAACCACCTTAAAGGACAAAAAACAAAACAAACATAATTTGCAATGACTAAAACAAAAAAAAATTGCAAGGACGAAAAGCAAAAAAACTCTAAATTGCAAGGACTAAAAATATATTTAAGTCTTTAATTAAATTTAATTTTAAAAATAGTTTTATAAGTATAACAATAATATTTTAAAAATAATTGTAACTATTAAAATTTAAAGTAAATTCAGATTTAATTTAAATTTAAAGATAATAATGTACTTATAATAACATCATTAATATAATTTAGTTTAAATAAAAATAATAGTAATCATTATAATTTAAGTAAGACTTAAATATACTTTTAGTCCTTGTAATTTACTCGATTTTAGTTTAATCCTTTTATCTTTTTTTAAATTGTCCCTAGAATTTTTGTTATCTTTTTATTTATTTTTTGTTAATCCTTATAGTTAGAAATCGCTAACATAGCTAACGATTGCTAACATAAACAAGTATTACATCACCAAATGATGATGTCAACAAGTGTCACATCAGTAAAAAAATGTCATGTCATAATAGCAAAAAAATGTTATATCAACAAAAAGTGTCACATCATTGGGGGACTAACAAAAAAGATATAATTTATAAGGATTAAAAATAAAAAGAATATAATTTATAGGGATTAAAAACAAACCAAAATATAATTTATAGGAACTAAAAAAAACTAAAGTGACATATTTACCGGGAAGGAAAAAGCTATATCTTATATTAAATATTAATATAAAATAAATACTTAATTATGAAATAAACCTATCTAAACACTTTAGGAGTAGAAACATATGAGGTCAAGATGGGGCAAAGTTAAGTCTAGCATGGTTGATAATTATAAAGTCTGAGTCTAATCACATGTTACATGTCTGGCTAGCCTGAAAGCCTACTTTCATAGCTCTTCCTATCTGAAGTCTAACTCCTGACAAGCTGTATGATAGACTAAGCAAAGACTTTGAAAATGACAAGGTCAAATTTAAAAAGTAGCCTATGACAAAAACTAAGTATCCTTTGGCATTAACCCAGAGTCATTTAAGTCAAGCATGACTCAATGAAAGACAATATGGTCTTAGTGTTATGGTTTTTTTGGGTGATAGTCATTAGTGATGGTGGTTTAAGGGCGACATATGGATTAGCTCTATATTGGGAATTTGGACAAACAAATTTATGGTGCCACCATCATAGAGCCTTCAGACAGACCAAGTCATATAAATAGGCTTTTAGGTTAGACCAAACACTCAAAATAGCTTCTCTTTGTCACTACAACCGTGACTCAACACTATAATTCTGTAAAACGTGTCCTGGTGCGTGTTTATGTAAAACCTTTCAGAATATGTCAGATCTTCAAACATAGCAAACTAGGTCTTAAAAATTAGCCTATAACAAGAAAACAGACCAAGTTAAACTTTTGTAGTTAAGAACTAAGATAGACTCAAGCATTTCATAGTCTAGTTTGTTTTTACTCCTAAATGCTTATTTCATAATAAAGTTTTTAGATAGGCCAATTACATATTTAAGTATTTATTTTATATTAATATTTAATTTAATATTTAAATATTTTTCATCTTGCAAATATGTTACTATTTTATTTTTAGTCCTTGTAAATTATGTTTTTTTAGTTTTTGTCAATTAATGGTTTTTTTAGTCCATATTGACCTAGCTATTTAGATGATGTGACAATTTTCTATAATGTGTTATTTCATGATGTCATCTCTTGTTGGTGTGGCACTTGCTGACGTCAACAACTATTAGCCACATTAGCAACTATTAGCGATTTTTAATGGTACGGACTAATGGGAAAAAATGCTTAAGGGACTTTTTTTTTATAAAAAAAAATTGCAGGGACCAAAATCAACAAACAAGTAAATAACAGAGACCAAAAGTATATTTAAGCCGTTAAATAACATATAAGCTTATTCAACATTTTGGTCCCTATAAAATACATGAAATAAACAAGATAACACAAAAGAATAGGGGTTGAGACTTAGAAAGATCAGAGCATGAATGCTTCAAAAACTTCTCTTTTGTCTCTGCTTTTGATTCTTCTCTTTATAGATGGTGAAGACATAACCATTGAGGAAGATCTTCTTCCTGTTCTGATTGTGGTATTAAATGCATAGGCATATTCTTCACGTAAAGATACTTGTTTGTATTATCTAGAGGAGAGAAAAAAAGGTATTGCAGACTATATACTAACAATTTATACGAAAAAGATGTAACTGCTTTAGTGACTTTACTAAAAAGCTTTTTACTTTTTCTCTTTTCTTCTTCATAAGGTACAACTTGAACTGAGAGGTTGACTTGAAACATGCCTTTTGCTAGTACCATGAAACAGACAAACATAGTTTATAAATGCATTAGATATTTGAATAATGAGGTTGATACAACATTAATAACTTTGTTGTTTTTCGAAGTGTATTTGTATTTAGTTCAGAGTAACGTGTATAAAGGCATGTCCAAGTATATATATATATATATATATATATATATATATATATATATATATATATATATATATATATATATATACATACAAAGTCTATCATAAATCCAGAATATCCTTTTTATGAGTATACTCCCCCTGAGTCCTTGGACACTTGAAATTGGACTTAGTCTATCAGAGTATATGTTAGTACCACAAGTATTGTTTTCCATCTATTTCAAAGCTTTAAAAAATTAACAAACTATTATCATTTTAGATCTGAGTATAACAAATTGTTAAAATTTTATATCGGAGCATGTAGATATTCGAATAAGAGCATATAAAATAACTACAAGAATATATAATGATGATGAACTTGTATGCATTAAAACTAAAATAATGTATCAAAATGAAAACTATAGAAAAACTATACAAGTTTTTTTTTTTTTTTTAAAAAGTCATCCAAAATTTTATTCTCCCTCTTTTGTCATCAGACAAAAAGGTTAAGAATAAATAGTCATAGTTCTTCAAAAGAAACTCTAAGGTTGGGGAGGAAGTGGAGGTTGTTGTTGTTGAGCTAACTAGTTGACAAGGACAACTTTTAGAAGGGCTTCTAGTTTGCCATATTTCTCTTCAATGTATGCCTTCAACGTTGTGGTTATTGGCTTTTTTTAGTAATTGTTGAGGAAGTAGTTGGAGGATGAAAAGATGTGTAAATAACTAGAGGTTATGGATCAGTAAGAGGGGCAACTATTGATGTAGATGCTTCTAAGACATGCCGAGGCACTAGTTGAAGAGGTGCTTCCAGCAACAACATAGGTTAAGGCCTTTCCAGAATCCATGGAAGGGGATCTCTGTAAGGCCTATAAAACTACTACCATGGATATGTGTGCTCCACGTGGGAGGTGTCTGTAAACAAATAGATAAAGGCACATAGTAATATAGTCTTTGGTCCTATCACTCTTTTATTCAAAGGATTGGCAACCATGGATGGTGCAACAAAGGAATAATTGAAGTGGATTGTGTGCACTTTAAGTTGAAAGTAGTAAGGTCCAAAGAGAGTGGGCGCATCCTCCTTCTCCTCAACAATTAAACCACTGATGGATTCTTGTTGTTCACAACTCCATAAGTGTTGCTTCCAAAATCTTTGTGCATCATCTTGATCAAATTCAACACTTAGATACTTGTCCAAAAGCCATAAGTCGGTTAACTCTGGATTGGCTCCAAGGTTTGGCTTGGAAGGTTGAGGAAACTAAGCATAGCTCTTCTTGGCCTTCTTCTTCTTGTTTTCATTCTTGATAGGTAGTCTTGGACAACCTCTATTAGGTTGAATTAGAATCCAAGTGGATTCTTTTATGTGCAGAGAATGTGGCACAAAGGTTTGGTTCTCCAAGTATGCTCCATCCTTTAGAAAGTTGCAATGTAATTGCTCCATGATTGAAGGAAAGAAACCTAGTTCATTAGGATCCAAGGTTCTAAACTTCAAATCATAATCATAGATATGGACTTTTCTTTCTTTTATAGCTTTCTTGTTCCTTTTTCCTTATTTGCTTTTAGGCTACTTTTTGTATTCTTGTTCTTGAATAGAAAACCTATGCTTAATGATCCCATTCTTAGGCATATGATTATTGAGTCATTTAATGTAACACCCTATTACATTAGACACAACACATACAAATTCATTTATTTGTTTTAGTTATTATTAAAATGCGAGTAAATTTTTCGTGTTGTTTCGAGATTTATAAAATACAGAATTTGGAAATGGGATAAGAAATAAATAAGATGACATTAATAAGTAAATTTGAAAATAAGGTTTTTGTAAATAATTAAATAAAGAACCATGATCTTCTTTTATTATAAACTCAATTCTTAATACAAAATAAATACAAAATTTGAAAATATAGGGAAATATGTGCTAACTACTCAACCCATACAACAAATAACCTAGTCAAAGCAGTACATGAATTTTACATTATCCCAGACACAAGTATAAATAAGAATGTTCTTCGAGTCCTGTATATATCTCCTCGTTAGTCTTTGTAATCTTCAAAATATCAGAAATAACAGCGTAGCTTGATTACTAAGCATGATCGTCATCTTTGTGTACCCATCCAACGAGTACATACACAAAAGGAAAACAGAGGAGTAAGGATTTGGCTTTAAATTTATCTCTATGTTGATTATAGAACATACTATCATTAATCATACGATTGACAAGACTTTATGAGGGCCTAAGACTTATGTATTTATACTTTTCTAACCTTGACTCTGTATGGACCCATACTTCCTATTTCAGAAATGACTGGGAGTACATACACCCCTCTCAACAACACTTTGGTACAATCCTCATCATCACAGAGGAACACGAGATTTCACAACTTAGGACATCCACAGTCCATCACAAAGGTGTACTCTCGCACCAATCTTGAAATGTTGAGCAATTGTTGGGATTGTCAAACTTGGCATAGTGAATATCTTATGTTGGATCAAGTGCTTACCGCTAGGCCAAAAGCTATAGTTGTTAGAAAGGGCACAACTTTATTTCCTTAAAGAGTTCTTAGAGTCGCATCTAGCTTAAAGGGTCGCGCCCATTATAGGTGCATGGGGTGGGATGTTAAGCCCATCGAATCCATGGGAAACGCTAGATGTTAAGCCAACAATCTCCCCCCTAGTGTAACCTGGGGGATTCAAACCTCTGACCTTGCTCTAATACCACTTATTGGATCAAGCGCTTACCACTAAGCCAAAATCTATAATTGTTAGCAAAGGCGCAACTTTATTTCCTTAAAGAGTTCTTAGAGCCGCATCTAGCTCAAGGGGCTACTCCCATTATAGGCGTCGTGGGGGTGGGATGTTAAGCCTATCGAATCCATGGGAGACGTTGAATATTAAGCCAACATCTCGGCACAAGGGCACTACACTGACCATTAGGACTTTCATCGCTTTAACACCAAACCCCTAAGTCCCACACAAGTGGCATCATGCCATTTGGGTCCCTACCTTTCATTCCTCAACTGACCAAGTTGTAACTTCCCATGCGGGGTGTTATGGCATTACATGCCCCCTGCATCATATACCTCTGAGCAGAGGTTTCCTTTGGTCTTAGAATCCCTGAGCACCAATCCATTCTTAATGTGGTCTTAGTATTCCTGAGCACCAATATCTTTCCAAGGTCTTTATCTTACACTACAAAGATACCCTTGGTCTTAGTTTCTCTAAGCACCAGTTCAAAGTAACTATCTCTGCAACACATCACAAAGATATCTCTAGTCTCAACATTTTTGAGCACCAGTACAGGATATTTATGTCTGCCTCAACAGGAACATGTTCATTATCACAACATAAATAAAGTGGCAAGCAATATACTACCTCTGGTCCTAATTATAAGCAACATAGGACAAATCATCAATACCAAGGAAAGTAGTTGATACAACTTTTTTAAAATTAATTCTACCATAAATTCAATTTTTATTCCAAAAACATCATTTGCTTTAAGTGGTTGTCATAGGAATAAGTGAATGCATAAGAAATAGAGTTAACAATAAAGTAAGGATATAAAAGAAATTTAACCTTGAGTAACTTAAAAAACTAGTGATTGTTGCTTATAAATAGGACCAAAGAAAAAGTCAATTTGTTGCTTATAATTAGGACCAGAGGTAGTAATATCTAGGGGTGGCAAAATAGGCCAACCCGCCCCGACCCACCAAAAACGGGTTAGCTCGCTCTGCATAAGAAAAGTGAGTTGAAATTTAACCCAGCCCCATTTATGCTTGGGTTGGTGGGTTGGCCTGCCAAAATCCAAAAAAAAATTTGATTTTAATTAATTTTATCTTTTATAAATATTAAATAATAAATACTTATTAAAAATTAAATGTATTACCTTAAATTTTGAATAGTATTTTATTTAGACAAAAAATAAATTAAATGAATATTAACAATATATGTATAAAATATAAAAATAAATATTAATTATATTTTTTTAGGCTAAATTATTCACATGGTCCCTTATCTTTATTTTAAGTTGTAATTTGGTCTTTTATTTTTTAAAAGTTGCAAAATGGTCCCTTATTTATTAAAAGATGCAAAATTGTCTCTTAAATAATTTTTTTATAACATGTTTATCCCAAAAAAATTGAAATAGACATTACTTTAGGGGTAAATATGCTATGAAAAAATTACTTAAATGACCATTTTACAACTTTTAATAAGTGAATGACTATTTTGTAACTTTTAAAAAATAAAGGACAAAATTGCAATATAAAATAAAGATAAGGGACCAACGGAGTAATTTAGTCCTTTTTTTTATATTAAAAACAAGTTGGTGAGTTGACCTGCCTCGACTCGCCCTCAACTTGTCTTTTTGGCGAGTCAAAATGGGGCGAGTCAAAGCGGGTTGGCAAGTTGGAAACCTCAACTCGTCTCGCCAAAAAAAAAGGGCTAAAACAAGTTGTTCGACAGATCCAACCTATTTTTTCATCCCTAATAAATATCACATGTAAATTTTATATTTATTCTATCAAAATATTTAGATACTTAATTTTTTTATAATACTTTTTTTTTTATTATAATTAAATTTATCTTATCCTTTATTTATTGAATCAAATAATTATATTATTATTTGTTTAAACTTAATGAAATTAAACAAGTTAAAATATAATCCTTTTATTAGAAAGCAGTGAGAAAGGAACAATGATTAATTACTTATATTTCTATATTAATTTAATTTACTAATTTAAATTCTTATTTAGGAATAAAATTAGTATTGGGCCTACACATTGAGCCCACCAGCATTTATTAATCTAAAATTGGTGTTGGGTCTATATTGAGCCCACTAGCATTTACTAATCTAAAATTCTTATTTAGGAATAAAATTAGTATTGGACCTACACATTGAGCCCACCAGCATTTATTAATCTAAAATTGGTGTTGGGCCTATATTGAGCCCACTAGCATTTACTAATCTAAAATTTATATTGGGCCTACATTAAGCCCGTTAACACTTTATTAATTAAACGGTTTAGAATCAAACCTTACCTATCTATACTTAGTTAAACTAAAATTCTATTTCCCAAAATTCTCATTCTAGTCTTTTATACAATACTTTAAACTTAAATCACTCATTAATCAATGAATTTGTTTAAAGGTCTTAAAATTTTATGTTTTTTTTTAACATACAGATTTTGTAAGGTATAAAAGATTTTAAAACACTTTTGCACTTATTTTGCTATTATGCAAAACGTTAGAATAAAACTTTTTAAGAGAAGCTAAGTAGAACATAAAACTGTTACCTTCCAAATTTGTAGGCTAGAAAACAAGGCCAATTCAAAATACTTACTGATTTTTAAAACTTGCAAACTTTATATGTTGGAAAGAATTTTGAGTCTATTTTCTAGAATGGTAAGCCACATATCTAGTAAAAATCTACAAAAATACTTATTAATTAAACAAGAATAGGAGGTCAATTTGGTTTCAAAACAAAGTTGTTTGAAATATCACTTTGGATTTGGCCTATTTAAAACAAAAAAGAACCCATTTTTTTTCCAGGTTAAGTTCTTGAAAAGATCTTTCCAGAAAGCTATAGCTCATTTCCTAACTCTTCCTTTTCGATTTTTAATGATTTTTCTTCCAAGGTTGTTTTATATTGTACAAATAGAAAGAGGCAACACAATGTTTCTATCTCAACAATTTATTTTAAAATAGCAAATGAATTAAAAAATTAACTTGGGATATATGGAATGAAATCTTATTTTGCCTAGTTTAAGAATGCTTATTTTTTTTTACAAAAATCAACACAAAATTACAGTTTTAAAGAAAAACATTGACTACCAAAACCAAATCTCAAAACAAAAGGGTCAACTTGTATCTTGCATAACTAATTCGTTTTAACTATTTTTTCAGTGATTACAAAGGCAAAACTGTAGATTTCTGAGTCTAGTTTCATTTAAAAGTGGTCTCACTTTGTTTAATTAAAAGTAGCTTAAGTTATACATAAAATAGTGGCAGATACTTAGATTAAAATCCTGGGACACCAAACTATTACTTTGTTCTTTACCATTTTTAAAAAGAAAAACTTTGTGTAAAAATTTTAGAAATTTTTTGGCAGAGTTTACTTTTATATATGAACATCTCCAAAGAAGAAAAACTCAAAATAAAACCACAGTGATCAACAATAGCAGCCACAACCAGCCATCAACAAGAAAAAGGCACCAAAAAAAAAGCAAGCTTCATTATTAAGAATCAAAGGAATCCATCAATATATACATAATATAAAAAAAACCTTCTACCCACTCCCCCTGTACCTCTGATTTGTGATTGATTGAAGAGGAGGAAGTGGGATTCTAACTTGCTTCCAAAGGTTGAAGAAGATAATGCTATAAAGTACACTAAAGGAGGATGAGAAAGGTGATTGGTTAGAGAAGTTTGATGCTTCAAATGGAGAAGGAGAAAAACTATGGATGTTATGTGGTAGGGGTGAGTGGTTCGATCTTCTGGTGAGAAAGAAAAAGAGGGTGAGCTAATCCAATGCCATGCTTATATAGAGAAATGTGAGTAGGAGGTGACATCATTCATGATGTCAAAATTAGGAAAATTTAGAAATGAGTCATAAATTGTGGGAGAGACAAGTGTCTCCCACATGCATGGGTCCATGTGGCATGCTTTGATTAGGGGGGGCTTTCTCTCCTGTTCAAGTTTCAACTACTGTCCAAGGTCTCTGTGCAGAGATATCTCTACAATCAGACTAATTGTGAAACGTGTACGCGTCACTGACTTTTAACTCGATTAATATTTTTATACCAATTTAATTTAGTTTTAGTCAAAACTTTGTGAGGGTATTATTTCATCATTATAAATAATAATCATGAATTAAAATTAATTATTTATAATCAATTTCAAATTTCTAATAATTATTTAGGTTTTTTTTAGCTAAAATTCATATTAAATTTATTTTAGCTCAATTAATTCCCAAATTTTATGAAAGTTATATTTTTATATATTTAACCTGAAAATGAATTGACTCCGTCGACTTTATTGAATTTCAAAGCTAGACCAATACTAATTAACCTTTTGGCAGATAGATAGAAAAGCATATAGTCAGAGAGACAAACAAGGCACCCCAATAATTTTTCTGAAAACTGAAGAAAAATTATCAAAGCTATATCAATATAGAAAAATAGACATATCTCTATCGTAAATAAAGGTGAAGGTGTTACATTTAATCTGATCATCCATACGATTCGTGAAAATAGTATATCATCTTAATTTTCCTTATCTTTCATCATCCCTCTCCTAAGTAAAAGGCAAACCAGTGAGAGTGAGGTGTTGGCTTCTTTACGGCTTGTGCTAGTTTTTCCACCGTTCCTAACACAAATCCAAATGTGAGAAAAAAAAAAAAAATGTCCACACTCATGAAAAAAAATATAAAATGCGGTAAAGATAAAAAAACTTATCCATTAAATTATATTTTAAAAGGGTCTGGCCGACAAGTTTAGCCCAACTGGATTTTTTAAACAAACTTACTAATGAGTTAAATTTAGATTATTTGTACACATTAAAGTAAACAAAAGGATTACTACACTAGTAAGTAAAATATTTACTTTGATATTAGTTGTGCTCATGAGAATAAATAATTATGTGTTGAATAAGCTGGTACCGAAGATTAATGATTCGCACAATTCCATGGTTGCATCATGCTTGTGGATTTATTATGCAGTAGTACCCCGCATACAGTTCCATTTATTGTTTTTTCTTCTTTCTTGGTTTTATTTCCTTCCCATTCTCCTACATCTTTATTGACTAATACACCAAAGTAGATTCCTTTTTTGAATCTGTATACAACTTCTACCCCACACTAGCTAGGAAGGCAACAAAATTCATTAAGATTTTGACCTTAATCTTCAATTACTGAAGTTATCAAGAATATATATATATAGTGAGATAATTTATCTTATATAAGAGTGAGGAGAATATATATTGATCACTAAATTTTATTTCAAGTTTTCAACTGTTCAAACATAAAACCTAAACGCATTCTGAAAAACAAAAACAAAACAAAAAACCTTAGCGCATTAAAATTTAAAACCATCCATATGACCGTTTCAAAATAATTATATAAAAGATGATATACATAAGGAAAGCAATGAAAAAGAATAGTGAAAATATATTAAAAAATCGTAGAAAGAATGTAACCAAAAAATTGAATTAAAAAGTAAATTTTAATTACGAAAATGTATTTTTTATTTTAACAGTTTACCTCTAACTATGAAAACATATATTAAATTTGATTAAAGAAAAAGGTTTTATAAAATTAAATAAATAATAACCATAACAACACTAAACTTTAATTCTCTCTTTTTTTCATCTATTTGTTTAATATTTCATCGAACAATTTTATTTTTTATTTCAACCATTATACATATTATCTTAAATATAAATAAAAAAATATTACTAAATTATGTGTGTTTGATTGAGTAACTAATGAATTAATTAACTAATTTATTTGACTAAAAATAAGCTACTAAATATGTTTGGCTAGGGAATTTTTTTTGAAAACTTAATAACTCTAATTGATATATTAGTAAATGTAGCGTATAACTTTCAATTTACAAATAATCATTTAAAATATAAAATTATCTAGTTTTGTGTCTTTATTTTGGTTTCTTTAACTAAAATAGTATATTACTATCTTACTGCGCAAGGAAACAAGAAGAATTTTTTATTCAAAAATATTCTCCAATTTTTGTATTAAAATTTAAAATTTTCATTTTTCCTTTTTTTCACATGCAAAAAGAAAAAGAACACAAACTAATTGGCAGAAAAATATTCCAATTTAATTAAAAAAAACTTGAATACTTAAAAATGTAACTATGAAAAAAGCTATAATTATGTTATTAAAAACAAAAAAGAAACGTTTATCTAGTGAGAAATATAATATAATTTATTTATTTAATTAATAAAATATTAAAAAGGTAAAAGCTCAAAATAAATTGACAAAAGATGACAAGAGAAGCTGTAAGTCTACAAAAGTAAAACATAGGGGGACCCACTACAGGACACACTATTCAGAAAGTGTCCTCTCTCTCTCTCCCATGTGATGCACAGAATTGGCAACTTCATTCACTTCAGAAGTTCTCTCTCTCTCTTTGTGCACTGAACTTGAGAAGAGATACCCAAAAGAGATAGATAGATTCACTGAGAAACACGATGCCATCATTGTCTTCTTCTTGGTTCTTCACAACGCTTCTATGCTTCTTAGATGTTACTTTTGCAGGTGACCCTTATGTTTTCTATGATTGGACCGTGTCCTACACCTCGGCCTCTCCACTTGGAGTTAAACAGAAGGTTGGTTTTTCCTTATCTTTGGCAATTCTATAGTGTGGCTTTGTTTTTTCTCCTTTGTAGTCATACCATTGGATGCAGTTAAGGCTAAGAGTTGTAGAAACTTGAAAAATTCTGAGTTTATAAGTTACCAACTCAATGTGCTTTTGGTTATGAGTTAGGATAACGCTTCTGTTGGGATCTGAATTTCTGTTTTTGTGACTGGGTTGATAATGGAATTGTCAAATGTTTCCTATTCAGTGGTGGTAATTCTGTTTTCACCAAGAAATACTAGTTGCTTATGCCTGAGTTTTTGTGGTAAATTACATATGTCACTTAATATGCCTTCTGTTAGTATATACTTCATAGTTAATTCTGAATTAACTGTTAATTGTTGTAAATTGTAAATCTCAAACGGATGAGGAGAGTACATTGTCAACATCAGTTTTTGGTATCTTAAATATTTGGCATTTAGTAATTATCTACGGATGAATTTAACCTTCTTTCATGCATGTTGGTATTTGTGGTGATTAGTTTATATGGCATCTGATTTTTACCTTTTTCTACCCTCAAATTTTTTCACTAAACATCTAAAATTAGTTGAGTCTCATCTTCGAACACGTTTTTAAGAAGTTACAAGATGTCAAATCTTTATCAATATTTTAGTACTTTTGTGCCTTTAGGGGCTGAGTTGATTTTCATGCAGTGCCTCCATGTAAATCACCCTTTATGGCATTTTGGGAGAAGAGGAGGGTGGGGATGAGGATCCTTCTAGTTCAAATGATAAATAAAAATGAAAAAAAAAACATTAAATTTCTAGTGCCCTCAAATTACTTTATATTTCAATCATGGCAAGTCTCCTATTATAATGGTGAGATGAAAACCAATGTAATGCCTAACTGACCATGCTCTTCTGCAATAATTTTGCTCTATAGTTCATTTGTTATGTATTGATTATGATGTTGCTGAGAATCCTACCTCAACCAGAACAGTAAAGTTATCATCATATATTGTCATACTCTCCTGTTCTGTCCTAGAGTTAAGGTCCAACACTGGCAGCTCCGAGTGCTGCAGCGGAGCAACGAAAGATACTTTGACGCTCAAGTTAGGGTTCTGCACTAGGAAAGACGTGTGTATCAGGATGAATACCTGATAGGCCAAACCCTTTATTTATAGTGGGAGGTGGTTGCTTTGTGAGCAATCCTAGGATATGACTTCCATCTAGAGGGATTTTATTTCCTGCTATGAGATTCAGACATTTAGTTATGATGCTACAATCATCTAGAGAGTCTAGAAAGTGAGCTGACACTAGTAGGACCTGAGAAGAGTTAGGCCTCAGGATCCATCCATCTTAATGTCATGAGCTAGTGTGCCGAATAGCTGGAATCCAGCTCCAGTCCAGAAACACCTCCTAAATTTCTTTCCTCTATCTCCTATCTCCATGCTTTTTGAGTCTTTGCTCTTGTATATGCATGCATAGTATCCAACTTATCTAATCTGTCCTTTCTAATGGGAATTGTAGTGTAAGCATAGTTACAAATTGGGAAAGAATGATTTAGTGATGATCATATAAAATGAATGGCACTTGGACCTAATGCCTTAAGTTTTTGGGTCAAGATTTGGTTTTCAGCCCACAACTATGGTTCCTTGCTAAGCTCATGCAAGTATCTCTTTGGTATTTGGGGCTCTCCATGACCTAATTCAGCTTCAGTGAAGATTCTAAGTTTCTAACACACATACCATGATGTCTTTAATTTAATTTTTTAATTACATAATGATCCATAAAAACTTTAACGTGCGCAAACCTTCATCTTGTTTACATTGTATCCGCTCCACACCCATATTTTTTTTATTTAATCTTCTTCCAACAGTTATGCACTTGCTGGGTTTCCATGGTTTCAAATGGCTTCATAATGTGACTAAACTAGTTATAACTATACTACCATTCAACTCAATTTTTAGTAAAAAACAAAAAGAAGACTCCCCTTTTGCTACTTAAGAAAGGGACATGAATACTTCAGCATCATTGGAAAAAAAACTTATATGGATGTTATGTGAACTAGCACAATAATGTTAGATTATCAATTACGCCCAAAATTCTTAAACTACTGAAAAACTGGCCCGGAACCTTTTCATGCTTTAGATATGTTACAAACTAGCAACGAAGCCCATTTTGACTGACCCCTAGTTTCTTACACTGTTTTCTGCACCTGGATCCCAAATGAAAAGTAACAATAACTCTCCAAAGTCTCTGGAGAAACCTGTTCACTTTCAGATATGTTTGAACATTTAACATTCTATTCTAGTCGTCCTGTTGAATTTGTTTATAGAGTTATCTTATGTATTGTATAAGTGCACTTAGTTTGATTAATTCATTTTTATCAGACTTGTGCATGTAAAATATGTGGTTTATTTCTGTATTTTTAATATCCTCTATAGCTTTTGGTGTTTACATGTTTGCTTCATACTCACCTATGAATAAGTTCTGATGCTGCTTCTCACCCACCCTCTATTTGTAACAAATTTCTGTTTCAGGTAATTGGGATCAATGGACAATTTCCAGGACCAACTCTGAATGTCACCACAAACTGGAATGTAGTTGTCAATGTCAAGAATAATCTTGATGAACCATTACTTCTAACATGGTAACACAATTGTGTTTTGTCAAGAATGATGATGTAACTAGTAATAATGATGGTAATGATTATGCTGCGTAGTTAAATGCAGGAATGGTATACAACATAGGAAAAACTCTTGGCAGGATGGAGTTTCAGGAACTAATTGTCCAATTCCAGCAGGTTGGAATTGGACATATGAGTTTCAAGTTAAAGATCAGATAGGGAGCTTTTTCTACTTCCCTTCCCTAAACTTCCAGAGAGCTGCAGGAGGATATGGAGGAATCATCATAAACAACCGACCAGTTATTCCTGTTCCCTTTGGATTGCCAGATGGAGATATTACCATATTTTTGAGTGACTGGTACACCAGGAGTCATAAGGTTTTATTGCTTTCCATGACTTACTTTTGTAATTTTTATCTTTTTATTTATGGAGTTTTGACCATTTCATATCGGGAAACAGGAACTCAGGAAAGATGTTGAAGATGGGGTTGATCTTGGAGTCCCTGATGGTGTGCTTATTAATGGATTAGGTCCTTATCGCTACGATGAAAATCTTGTCCCAAATGGCATTTCTTACCAAATTATAAATGTGGAACCAGGTAAGAATATAGGCAATACATGTTTTGTTTTTCTTGGTTTATAAGCATGGGAGAAGTACCTGACATACATGGCAACAATCTGCCTTCTCCTTAGAACTTTTATTTTCCAGAGCAATCTGCTGCCAATTTTTATATGGCTGAAATTATATATATAATAAACTTCTGACTGTCACTGATGATCAGTAGTTAAAATATCACACAAGGATTCACTCTATTTACATGGTTCAGAAACTGAGAAACTTTCATACAGGACCAGCAGGCACCATTCCTAGCCTTGCCTATGTTCAAAACTACTGGAACAGCAGAAAAAAATTTGGACTTGAAGTAGACAAATTTAAGTCCAAATTTAATCATATATAAGGAAATAAAGATATTAGTTGAAGTTTTTAAAGAAGAACACAAGTATTTATAATCTACAAGAATTTGCCTCCCAAGAGGCCATGCCTATATATCCCTTATCAATTAAGGACTTTCCTAGTTTCATATTAAAAACAGATGTGATATTTCTTGCATATCTTGATATTAATTACAATTCAAAATTTGGATCAACCAATAAACTAGGAAACTGAATATAATATTATAATTAATAAAGCCTGAATTTGGGTCAAACCTGGCAATTCAAAATTTCAAACCGAAGAATTTCCTCCATCTTGATCCAGATTCTATCTTCAACCTTTAATCATGAAATTATGAATTTAAGTCAATCCAACAGGACCAATTCAGTGATAAGAGCAGAACAACTCTAGAGTTAGCGTTGCTGGGGAGTATTAAAATATCAGCAATGCCTCTCTCTCATTGATAGAGGACTAGGATGTTACATGAAGAGCTTTGATCATTTTAGAAATTAGCTTTGTGCTAAGTTGAGAGAGTTCTCTCTTGGTTCTTGTGATGAACCTTTAGATTCTTATCAAAGAAACACTTTCTTTGTGGCGAATCCTCCTAGACTTATCAATCGAGCTTCGATTGTAGCGTCATCTTCCATTTCTTGTCTTTCCGCTTTATATTTTCTTCACCTTTTGAGTTTCCGTAATTTCCGTTGATGCTGAATTTGAGATCCGGAAAGGGGCTTTTATCACTCATGCATGCTGGAAATTTTGCTTTTTTTTATCTTGGAACTTTCATTTTCAGATGTTTCCTTTTATTTATTCTATCATACACGGTTTATCCCTTGATATTGGGTGCATAGCTCTCAGGCATAGGTCAATGTTGTAAATTTATGGAGAAGCAAAAAGATGCATTAAACTGATCAATATCATGAGCTAAGAAAGAGGTTTTAGCTTTGGTTGTAAACTAGAGTAATGAAGTAGTCTCATGGCGAAAATAGGATTTTTATGGTATCTTATTATCTGTCATTTATGTTAGTACTGAAATACATAGACCAAATTCTTGTCTGCTTGACTTGGAAAAATTGTCGTCTCTGACAGACAAAGTCCTTTATAGCTGAAGTATATGAGCTTATACATAATTTCATGATCAACTGATCCAGTGGTCTTGAAACTATGCTTTTTGTATGTTCTTTTATTCTACAAGTATGTCTTGCTACCAATGTCATTGTTGGCATCCTTCCAATTCTTTCTTGGATCATGTTGTTCTTCTATATTGGGGCATTTATTATGCAACATTCTAAGATTTCCCCAAAAAAATAAAAAATAAAATGGGGTATTTAATTCTACCAGCCATGTTTGACCCCTCAAAAGAGGATACTTCAAAGTTTTTTAAATCTAGACGTCTATCTCTGAAAGTAGTTTGGAAATAAGAGAGAACTTAACTTCTGCTGTACTCTATGTATTGCCAACTGTTCATCATTCTGTTTGAAACAGGGAAAACATATCGCCTACGTGTTCACAATGTTGGTATCTCAACAAGCTTGAATTTTAGGATACAAAATCACAACTTGCTTCTTGTGGAGACCGAAGGATCATACACAATTCAGCAAAACTACACAAACATGGATATTCATGTGGGTCAGTCATATTCATTCTTGGTTACAATGGATCAAAATGCCAGCACTGATTACTATATTGTTGCCAGTCCTCGGTTTGTTAATTCATCATGGGCTAGAGCTACTGGAGTTGCCATTTTGCACTACTCCAATTCTCAGGCACCTGCTTCAGGCCCTCTTCCCAGTCTTTTGGGTGAAGATGATCCTTCATTTTCAATAAATCAAGCAAGATCAATTAGGTAATAGTTTGGTACTTTGTCTCCTTTTGGAAACTTTTGCTTTGATAAATAAACAAGGGGAATACTATCATGGAAAAGCCTAATTAAAGATGTTTGATTTTAGTCTTGGATCTATATAGTCAAGTCCCTAGGTTATTACAATATGTTTTATGGCATTGGGGTTTAAGGGACAATACCAAAGAAAGCTATTAATTTAATGTACATGCCGCCCTTTGATCACACCTTAGATTTTATGGTTAGATATAGAGTATTTTGATATCATAAAATCTTGAATGTTCAAAATCTCATTTGATGATGGTGCTTTTAGGTGGAATGTGTCTGCTGGTGCTGCACGTCCAAATCCACAGGGTTCCTTCAAATATGGTGATATTACTGTGACAGATGTATATGTTATTCTTAATAGACCTCCAGAGCTTATAAATGGAAAGTGGCGAACTACCCTTAATGGTATATCATATTTACCACCTTCAACACCCCTGAAGCTTGCACAACAATTTAATATTCTAGGGGTGTACAAGATTGATTTTCCAAATAGATTGATGAACAGACCCCCAAAAGTTGATACTTCTCTGATTAATGGCACTTACAGAGGTTTTATGGAAATAATTTTTCAAAACAATGACACCACAGTTCAGACCTACCATTTGGATGGCTATGCATTCTTTGTTGTCGGGTGAGATTTTAGCTTTAAAATTTCAATATACCATTTTTCTTTTTATCTATGTCACTCTAAATTTAAGAATAAGAGTGAATGAATTTCTCATTTGAACTGTAGCATGGATTTTGGAGTCTGGACAGAAAATAGCAGAAGTACTTATAATAAGTGGGATGGTGTGGCTCGCTGCACTACACAGGTATTACTGTCTTACTTCCTTAACCTCAGCATAATCTCTTACTCCATACATTTGCTTAGGAAATTATGTGAAAGCTATGTTGGAATGGACGATTTTCATATATATCAAGGGGAACTAAGATAAAGAATAGAGGTTGTTTCACAGATTCAACCTAAAATACTTCATTTCTGCTTGCACTCTAAAATTTATAGTTTTCCTTTTAATTTGACCACATTTCTTTTTCATTCTGCTTCTCATGAATTCAGAATCATTAATAAGAATTCCCCTTAAAACCCCATGAATATTTAAAAATGTCTTGAATTTCCTTACTTTTCTATTTAAAAATAATTTATGTGCTGGCTTTTTCTTACCCTCTCTTTGTAGAGGCTTTGCATCCAATATACCAAAGCAATTTTTTCTATACATGATTTATGAAGCACTTTCTTGTTGGTTGTTCCAACATGCAAGGACATGTAATTGCAAGTAAAATGAAACATGAATTAGATTTGCTCTACAAGAGTAGCTTTTCGTGACCAAAAAAAGGAGTGTATATGCTTTATAATAACTTATTTTAACATGTCTGCAGGTCTTTCCTGGTGCTTGGACAGCCATTTTGGTATCGCTTGACAACGCCGGTATTTGGAACCTTCGTGCCGAGAACCTCAACTCTTGGTATCTGGGCCAAGAAGTTTATGTGCATGTTGTAAACCCAGAGAAAGACGACAATGAAAATACTTTGCCTGACAATGCAATTTTCTGTGGCTTACTTTCCTCCCTTCAAAAGTAAGAGTTCCTTTAGAGAAAGCAACTTCATAAATTGTATAAACAATATTGCAATAGAAAAATACTTGAGCTAATACAAAATCAACTTCTCAAATTTTCCTCAAGATTTGTGCTTCAAATGAAAAAAGGATTTCATTGTAATATATTATATTTCAGTCATAGCGTTTTGATAGTAACTCCAGTGCTTGTTTCTCTTCTGCAGGGATCAGTCTCACAAATTCCAGTTCTCTGTGGGATCACCTTTTTGCAGTAATTCTATAATTTTGTTGTTCATGCTATTTCTAGCATTACTTGAAAGTTTATTTGGTATGTGGAGTGTTGAGCTTTAAGTCAACTTGAACAAAGAAGGTAATTGTTTGTAATATCACACTAGCCATTTAAAGATTTATATAGGCATTTTCATTGGAAAGGAATTTTTGTGTAGGTACAACATGTTGGACAAATTTGATGCACCGATGTAATCATAACTGTAAGTTGTAAACTAGAATCCTACATTAAAGTTCTTTTTTTCCTCTCAATGCTAAATTTATAATTTTGGAGGATTGTAACCTACCCCAAGGGATGTTCCTACCCAACTGATTTGGTATGGGAAAGTGGTTAAATTAGTTGAAGAAAATGGTTGATTGCATTGTTTCCTATAAGTGGTTGAATAGTTAAATTAGTTTGTGATTTTGTTAAATGAGCTGAAATATTGTTAAAAGAGAAATGCTATCAATACACTTTTATGAGCGCATTTTATTAATAGTTAAAATTTATTGAAAATCACTCAATTTTGTGGGTATTACTTTTTATTTAATGAATTTCACTTATAATTTTGTAATTTTCAATAAATTTTAACTAACAATAGTGTGTAAGAAAGAATTTGTTAAAGAGTGTATTGTTAGTATTCTTCTAGTTAAAATGTATGTGGTTTAATGTTGGGATAGAGTTTCTTCTTGTGGGAACTTAACTAAAACAATAACTAAATGAAATCAATTTTGAAAATAATAGTAATAAAAGGAGAAAAAAAAGTAAAATAGAAACACCTTAAATTTTAAGGTGAAAAACTTCCCTCAAACAGAGAATCTTATACTACATAAAAATAGTATAAAAATAGGCGGATCAACAAAGCCTTTCTAACATCAATAGATATC
Organism: Pueraria montana var. lobata; assembly: GCA_026413185.1. NCBI lineage: Eukaryota > Viridiplantae > Streptophyta > Magnoliopsida > Fabales > Fabaceae > Pueraria > Pueraria montana. The sequence continues at coordinate 56,751,761 of CM048650.1, read as the reverse complement.
AACATAACATCAAAATCATCACCACGAAGGTGAAAATTAACACAATAAAATTAAAAAAAAATTAATACTTAGCACAATCAATAAAAAAAGGCAAAACCACTAACAAATATATCAAAATAAGAGTTTCCTGACAAGAACATCATATTAAAATTTCAGAAATAAAAGAACACATTTGCTTTACTTGTTTCAGCTGAAAGTTGAGCAAGGAAAGTCTTTCACCTATGAAACAAGCTGAAACACTTTTAGCATACATGTTTGTTTGAACCCAAAGTGTGATGAAAGTTTGCAAAAAATTGTGGGTCCCACCATTTCAACTTTCACCTAAAAAATGAGGTGAAAGTGAACTAAAAGCCACCGTAAAATGCCTCTATAATTTGTCCGATTGTGTATTCCAAAAGAGTCCCTTGGTTTTAATAGGAACCAAATTGGCAAATTGGTCTTGGGTTGGGCATATAATTGATTATATGCCCCTGGTAACTTTTTTATTTTTTATTTTAAATCGAAAGTCCATAATTGATTATGCTTGAGGCATAATCGATTATGTGCCTATATAAAATGTGGGCATTTGTTTGGCATAATTGATTATATGCCTATTAATTTTTTTTTAAAAGGCCTATTAATTTTTTTTTAAAAAAAGGTTTTTGTACAATAAAGAACAAGATTTTTTTTTCCAAGATTGGCGGTAAAATTAGGATTTCATAAATGCTTAATTTTAGTTTTTTTTCTTTTATTTCCTACCCAACCACTTTAATTCAAATATTTCATCTTTTTTTTACTCTCTTTCATCTCTAACAAACAACCTCACTTTTCCACTCTCTTTTATCTCTCTTTCATTTCTTTTCATTCCTTTTCATTACTCACACTTTTAATCATTTTCTTTCCACTCTACCAAATACAATGTTATTGCATCATTCATCAATAACTCTCATTTTTCTTCTCAATTGTTGAACCGTATCATGACTTTTGCACTACACTAACAATCCTCCTTTCAAATTAGTGTCTTTTGCACTGATTTTCTTCGATTATTGAATGTCTCCTTACATGTCACCTTTATACACCATTAGGGATAAAACAATCCCTTTTAAAAACAAAAGATGGACACATCTAACAAATTTCTCCATCACAACTTAAGTGGGGCTGACCTAAAAAAAAAAGTTAAGTGGGGCTAAGTGTTATCAACCCGACAACCATGTTACAAATATCAAATTTCTCTCTTAATAACAACTTTGTCAACATGTTAACTGTAACGACCCAACTTCGTTACAAATATGTTATACTAAACTCTCTATTTAATTATTATCATGTGAAAGAATGTATAAATTTTTCACATTTAAAAATACATACACATGTACCTATATAAAACGTTCATCACTACATCGTCCAAATGTAATATACCGATGTACACCTTAAAATATAAGGATACATATAATATCAGAAGAAATATTCCCTTGTAGAGAACATTCACACTAATCTTAATATTTGTACAAAATCCTAAGTTAGTTTCCCCCTAGTATGTACATATATACTAGAACAAACTTAACAAAACAGGAGGATCGTCCAGTCTTTAGATCGTCCAATCCAAAGGAATAAAGGGATCGTCCAATCTTCAACCTTGACTATCATGGAAGCCTGCGCCATCACTATTACCTGCTCCCGTGTCAATACACGATCATTGCAGTAATACAATACAAACACAAATTGCAAGGGTAAGCTTACTTATATATAAAAAAATGATATAGTATACACAATTTCAATCACATCATTCACAATAAACATTCAGTTCACTTCAGATATCATTCCACACATCAATGTCATCATGCAACATTATGCTGACTCAACTCCATGGAGATTTCAACAACTTTCGGGCGGTCCCCATAGGCCCCATCCCCTACCATTAGTCTCGCCTTAGACCATTCAGGGAGTCCCTTGAGCCACCATGTGGAGGAAGTGTGAATTTAATCCGACATAGACAAGTGTTGGTATTGGCTTACCTCTGTCAGGTTTGCAAAACCTTCCATCTTTAGGAATTCGCCCACTTGTCTATTCTATATGCCCGCCATTGGCCACCACGAAATCCTCCAGCACTAGGTTGAGAGCCCACCTAGCACCCTCAACTTATGTGCCTACCCTTATGCAATATCATGCACAACTCAACAACTCTGATTGCCACACGTTCTCTCTATGTTATAAATTCACCATTTTTCTCAATTCAAGCTTATGAACCCATCCCGCAGTTCAATAAGCACAAGTAAAGCATTCTCATTACTTGACTCCTTACTCACAACTCGACATCAACGTTAACCAAAAGTGTGAATTTCCTAACATAGCTCTAGAACCAAAATAGTGGCATATCAACCATCCTCGTTCGTAACAAGACTAGGTTCTGATTCTCTGTTAAACACACCCTCAAAATTTCACCACCACCATCGTTGGACGTCAGACTTTACTGAACATAAGGCACCACTGGACGCGGTTCATTATACACTGAATCATTGGACGCTGATCACTAGACACTGGGTCATTGGACGCTGGTTTTACTACACTCTAGTATTCACTGGACGTTGGTTTTTAGTAGTAGTATAGATAGATGGACGATGGTTTTCTTTGGACGAGTGATTTTCTACAGAGTCCAGAACCTTTCAAAACCCATTACGAACATATTTTTCCAAGATTTTGAAATCATTTTCCAACACTTACAATATCATTCAAAAGCACAACAACATATTATCACAACAAACTCAGCTCAGATCATCAAAACATCAAGAGAGCAAAATCATCACATCATCATAACAAATCATTAAAGCATCCAAATAGAAACAGAATTCCAAATATATCACCACCAAATCAGTTAAACAAGTTTAAAGCTTCCCTTACCTACAGTTCTTGATTCAAACCGTGAAGAAGAAAAGCTAGAGAGAATAACTTTGAGGTTCTCGAGTGATCTGCCCTCAAGTTTTGCTACAGAGTCGACTAAGAGACACCGACTTAAACTCAGCCAAGAATTCTCTAGGGAAGAAGAAATAAATCTTCAAGTTCAGGTAGAAAAAATTTGGCTCTCTCACTTACGGTAAGGATACTTATAGAAAAAGAAAGATAAGAATGAAGAAGAATAGAAGAAACAGGAAGCTTTGCACGTCTAATAAGAAGATTTGCATGGAATTTTGCTATTTGTCCCCACCTTTCCTCTAAAGACACTCCCTTCTCTTATTATTTTCTTCTACAACTTACGTAAAAATCCTAAAAATCTCCCAACACACACTCTGAGCCTAACACCTTATTAAATTCCAAGAGTAATACCATATCACATATCACAACATATAACTTAAGTTAATTATCATATTATTTCAACATAATTTAATTTTCGCTTGTATTATCAATCAAACACTTGAAAGAAATCACGACATTACAATTCTCCCCGACAAGAAAAATTTTCGTCCTCGAAAATTCGCTTACCTGAGAAGAGATAAGGATATTGTTCACGCATTTTATCTTCAAGTTCCCATGTAGCATCACCCGTAGTATCACTCCATATAACTTTAACCAAACGAATAACTTTGCCCCTAAGCTGTTTAGTTTCTTGATCCTCAATCCTGACTGGACGAGTCTCAAGCGTCCAGTCCTCTCGTACTTGTATTACATCCGGCTCAAGGATATGAGTAGGATCAGAAACATATTTCCTCAATTGAGACACATGTAATACATTGTGCAAGTTGGCTAGAATAGGTGGTAAAGCCATTTCATAAGCCACTGGACCTATGCGTCTAAGGATTTGATAGGGTCCAATGAACTTAGGTGTAAGTTTCTTCGACTTAATTGATCGTCCAATACCCGTAGTTGGCGTAACCTTTAAAAACACATGATCGCCCGCTTCGAACTCAAGTGGGCTTCTACGTTTATCGGCATAAGATTTCTGTCTACTTTGTGAGGCCTTCATCCTTTCTTGAATTAACTTAATCTTTTCTGTAGTCTGTTGTAACATCTCTGGCCCTACTACCATATTCGTTCCATCTTGGTACCAACAAAGAGGTGTTCTACACCTTCTACCATACAAAGCTTCAAATGGTGCCATACCAATACTAGCATGAAAACTGTTGTTGTAGGTGAATTCTACCAAAGGTAAAACTTCATCCCAACTTCCAAGATGGTCCAAAACACATGCCCGCAACAGATCTTCTAGTGATTGGATCGTTCTCTCAGATTGTCCATCTGTCTGTGGATGATAAGAAGAACTAAATCTCAACTTAGTTCCTAAGGCCTTTTGCAAACTTTGCCAAAATCTTGAAGTAAATCTTGGGTCTCTGTCAGAAATGATACTAGATGGCACTCCATGCAATCTTACTATCTCTCTGATATACAATTGAGTGAAATTCTCCAAAGAATACTTCATGTTAACAGGTAAGAAATGAGCACACTTTGTTAATCTGTCAACTATCACCCATATGGCATCACAACCTTTAGTTGTCCTAGGCAAACTGGATACAAAATCCATGGTAATACTGTCCCATTTCCACTCTGGAATCTCCATTGCTTGTAACAAACCACCGGGCCTCTGATGTTCTACTTTAGCCTTCTGACAAGTTAAACATGCTGTCACATATTGTACCACATCTCTCTTCATACCGGACCACCAAAATATCTTCCTCAAATCTTGATACATCTTAGTCATACCGGGATGTAGACTAAGTTTACTTTTATGACCTTCGTCCAATATGAGTCTTTTTAACTCAATGTCTTGTGGTACACAAATTCTACCTTTGAATCTCAAAATTCCATCATTACCCAAACTAAAATCTATTGCTTTATCTGTACCCAACAACTCCATTGTTCTACTCAAGTTAGGATCCAATAACTGTTTCTCTTTAATCATTCCTAGAAAATTATTAGTCACAGTTAACATACCACAACTAAGGTGATCGTAGGTCACTTCAACATACAAGTTCAAATCTCTAAACTTCTCCACCAATTCTAACTCTTTTACCATCAAAGTAGACATCTGGACGGTCCTTCTACTAAGGGCATCAGCTACCACGTTAGCTTTACCCGGATGGTACATCAATTGAAAATCATAATCCTTCAAAAACTCCATCCATCGCCTTTGTCTCATATTGAGCTCCTTCTGATCAAACAAGTATTTTAAACTCTTGTGATCACTAAATACATTGAATTTAGCTCCATAAAGATAATGTCTCCATATCTTCAAGGCAAACACCACTGCTGCTAGCTCCAAATCATGAGTGGGATAGTTCCTCTCATGAATCTTCAACTGTCTTGAGGCATAAGCCACAACTTTCCTTCCTTGCATCAACACACAACCCAAACCTTGATGAGATGCATCACAGTAAACTTCAAAAGGTTCACTAGTATCAGGTATCACATGGACAGGAGAAGAAGTCAACCTTTGCTTCAATTCGAGAAAACTCTGTTCACAAGCTTCAGTCCATGCAAATGGTTGGTCCCTGCGAGTAAGTTGGGTCAATGGTGTTACTATCTTAGAGAATCCTTCTATGAATCTCCGATAATATCCAGCTAATCCAACAAAACTTCTAATCTCTGTGGCTGTCTTTGGACGTTCCCATTGCAAAACTGCTTCTACTTTTGAAGGATCCACTGCAATCCCTTCAGCTGAGATTACATAACCCAAGAACTTCACTTCCTCTAGCCAAAACTCACACTTGGAGAGTCTTGCATACAATTGCTTTTCTCTCAAAATCTCCAATACAACTCTTAAATGATCTTCATGCTCTTCACGAGTACGGGAATAGATAAGAATGTCGTCGATGAACACCACAACAAACTTATCCAAGAATGGACGAAAGATCCTATTCATGTAATCCATGAATATAGCAGGAGCATTCGTCACTCCAAAAGGCATGACCACATACTCATAATGTCCATACCGAGTCCGAAAAGCTGTTTTCGGTATATCCTCATCTTTCACTCTTATCTGATGATACCCTGACTTCAAATCAATTTTTGAGAAAATCTTTGCTCCACGCAATTGGTCCATCAAATCATCTATTCTTGGCAAAGGATATTTATTCTTGATAGTGAGCTTATTCAATTGACGATAGTCAACACATAGTCTAGAACCACCATCTTTCTTCTTGACCAGTAACACAGGTGCTCCCCAAGGAGAAACACTAGGTCTGATCATTTCCTTCTCCAACAAACCTTCAATTTGTTTCTTCAGTTCAGCTAATTCAGCGGGTGCCATCCTATAAGGAGTTATTGACACTGGTCCCACACCTGGAACTAGTTCAATAGCAAACTCAACTTCTCTTTGTGGAGGCAAGCCAGGTATTTCTTCAGGAAAGACCTCAGGAAAATTTCTAACAATTGCTATAGAATTCAAGTCAAGATCACTCTTGACTTCCAAGAAAGAAAAGACCACAAAACACGAAGCTCCTTCCTTCAAAGAAACTTGTGCTTGCTTTGCAGAAATAAATTCAAGATCTTCATGATCAGGGAATATAAGAGTCTTTTGAGCACAATCTATAAGAACACGATTGGAGGACAACCAATCCATTCCTAAGATTATGTTCAAATCCATCAAAGGAAGGCAAATCAAGTTAACCTTGTACTTGCGTCCATTGATTAAAACAGGACACCCCACGCATACCAAAGAAGTCACCACAGGGGTGGCTGTAGGAGTAGAGACATGCAAATCAAACAACAAAGGGCACGTAGACAATTTCAATCTTTTCACACAATCATAAGAAATGAAGGAATGTGTAGCTCCAGAATCAAACAAAACAGATAAGGAGTTACCATCCACTTCACACACACCTTGCACAAGATCATCAGATTTGGACGCTTCCGCTCCATTCATAGCAAATACTCTTCCAGCTACCTTAGGCTTCTCAACCTTTGGTGCATTTCTTGCTGGTACAGGTCTATCATTAACTTGGCAATCTCTTGCTATATGTCCGGGCTTCTGACATTTGAAACAGATTATCTCCTTATAAGTACATTGAGTGCTGTAATGTGGACCACCACACCTAAAGCATCTAATGCCTTGAGCTCCTGATTGAGCTACAACTACACTTCCCCGAGGCTGTTGGGGTCTAAAATAGGGTTTCTTCTGAAAATTTCCCTTTCTACTGCCTGAGGGTCCATCACCATGAGTCCTTATTACTCTACTACCACCCTCTAGGCGTTCCACAGTCTTCGCCTTCTCTACTAATGCAGGAAACTCCCTAATAGCCATAGGGACAATCATCCGCTTCACCTCTTGCTTCAAGCCTTCTTCGAATTTTCTACACCTCCAAGCTTCAGTAGTAGCTTGAGAATAAAAACGAGCTAAGTGTTCAAACTTAGTCGCATATTCATGAACTGTTAGGTTGCCTTGCTCTAACTTCATGAATTCTGCCTCTTTAGCATATCTAGCACTATATGGAAAATACCTCTCCAGAAAGCGCTCCCTGAAATTTCCCCAAGTAAGGGGTTCTCCACGTGCTTCCATCATTTGTAGAGTTCCATGCCACCAGAACTCTGCTTCATCAGTTAACATATATGTGGCATAAGTAACCTTTCTACCTTCGGGACATGCCATTGCCCTAAAGATCTTTTCTAAAACTCTTATCCAGTTATCAGCTACATCCGGATCAGAGTTTCCTTTAAATGATGGTGGATCATTCTTCCTAAATTCAGCCAATCCTTGATATTCAGGTGGGATTACTGTTCGAGCTGTTTGTGCAGCAACCTGAGTGGCCTCTAACTGTACCAAGGCTGCTTGATGCTGATGAGCCATAGTAGCACTCTGTTGTTGCATCGCAGCTGCCATTACTTCCATAGCATGGGCCATTTGGGCCATATCAGAGGGAGGAGGAGGAACAGGAGGTCTAGGAGGTCTCACCATCCTAACAGAAGACCAAACCAAGTTAGAGAATAACATTGGTTAAAGCCTTCTACTCATCATGTCAATCACACACAGCAAAAACATAATAGACCTATCCCCATAGGTTCGTCCAAAAGATACTAGCAGGAAATTTCAAGAAAAACTATCCTTGCTCTCGGTTTTCGCCTGCCATAATATCCTATTCGTCGCTCAAAGTATTGAGATGGCCAGTCTCAATATTTCACGACAGTGCAACTAGGATTTATGGTGTAACGAACAACCAAAACATTCAACATCCTCAAATAACTTCACAACAACCACATAAGAAACATAGAAGACACATAACGCACAGTCCGATTTGAATCGAACTGCTCTGATACCATTATTGTAACGACCCAACTTCGTTACAAATATGTTATACTAAACTCTCTATTTAATTATTATCATGTGAAAGAATGTATAAATTTTTCACATTTAAAAATACATACACATGTACCTATATAAAACGTTCATCACTACATCGTCCAAATGTAATATACCGATGTACACCTTAAAATATAAGGATACATATAATATCAGAAGAAATATTCCCTTGTAGAGAACATTCACACTAATCTTAATATTTGTACAAAATCCTAAGTTAGTTTCCCCCTAGTATGTACATATATACTAGAACAAACTTAACAAAACAGGAGGATCGTCCAGTCTTTAGATCGTCCAATCCAAAGGAATAAAGGGATCGTCCAATCTTCAACCTTGACTATCATGGAAGCCTGCGCCATCACTATTACCTGCTCCCGTGTCAATACACGATCATTGCAGTAATACAATACAAACACAAATTGCAAGGGTAAGCTTACTTATATATAAAAAAATGATATAGTATACACAATTTCAATCACATCATTCACAATAAACATTCAGTTCACTTCAGATATCATTCCACACATCAATGTCATCATGCAACATTATGCTGACTCGACTCCATGGAGATTTCAACAACTTTCGGGCGGTCCCCATAGGCCCCATCCCCTACCATTAGTCTCGCCTTAGACCATTCAGGGAGTCCCTTGAGCCACCATGTGGAGGAAGTGTGAATTTAATCCGACATAGACAAGTGTTGGTATTGGCTTACCTCTGTCAGGTTTGCAAAACCTTCCATCTTTAGGAATTCGCCCACTTGTCTATTCTATATGCCCGCCATTGGCCACCACGAAATCCTCCAGCACTAGGTTGAGAGCCCACCTAGCACCCTCAACTTACGTGCCTACCCTTATGCAATATCATGCACAACTCAACAACTCTGATTGCCACACGTTCTCTCTATGTTATAAATTCACCATTTTTCTCAATTCAAGCTTATGAACCCATCCCGCAGTTCAATAAGCACAAGTAAAGCATTCTCATTACTTGACTCCTTACTCACAACTCGACATCAACGTTAACCAAAAGTGTGAATTTCCTAACATAGCTCTAGAACCAAAATAGTGGCATATCAACCATCCTCGTTCGTAACAAGACTAGGTTCTGATTCTCTGTTAAACACACCCTCAAAATTTCACCACCACCATCGTTGGACGTCAGACTTTACTGAACATAAGGCACCACTGGACGCGGTTCATTATACACTGAATCATTGGACACTGATCACTAGACACTGGGTCATTGGACGCTGGTTTTACTACACTCTAGTATTCACTGGACGTTGGTTTTTAGTAGTAGTATAGATAGATGGACGATGGTTTTCTTTGGACGAGTGATTTTCTACAGAGTCCAGAACCTTTCAAAACCCATTACGAACATATTTTTCCAAGATTTTGAAATCATTTTCCAACACTTACAATATCATTCAAAAGCACAACAACATATTATCACAACAAACTCAGCTCAGATCATCAAAACATCAAGAGAGCAAAATCATCACATCATCATAACAAATCATTAAAGCATCCAAATAGAAACAGAATTCCAAATATATCACCACCAAATCAGTTAAACAAGTTTAAAGCTTCCCTTACCTACAGTTCTTGATTCAAACCGTGAAGAAGAAAAGCTAGAGAGAATAACTTTGAGGTTCTCGAGCGATCTGCCCTCAAGTTTTGCTACAGAGTCAACTAAGAGACACCGACTTAAACTCAGCCAAGAATTCTCTAGGGAAGAAGAAATAAATCTTCAAGTTCAGGTAGAAAAAATTTGGCTCTCTCACTTACGGTAAGGATACTTATAGAAAAAGAAAGATAAGAATGAAGAAGAATAGAAGAAACAGGAAGCTTTGCACGTCTAATAAGAAGATTTGCATGGAATTTTGCTATTTGTCCCCACCTTTCCTCTAAAGACACTCCCTTCTCTTATTATTTTCTTCTACAACTTACGTAAAAATTCTAAAAGTCTCCCAACACACACTCTGAGCCTAACACCTTATTAAATTCCAAGAGTAATACCATATCACATATCACAACATATAACTTAAGTTAATTATCATATTATTTCAACATAATTTAATTTTCGCTTGTATTATCAATCAAACACTTGAAAGAAATCACGACATTACATTAACACCTTTGATACACACATAAATGCATGAACAAATCAGAATTTCAGTCCCATTTTCAAATTTCCACCATTCATTATTGTATTTTTCTCAATTTGCTTGTCATGATAACAAAACTTTTATTTCGAACATTATCCATATGCTCACCAGTCTAAAATATGCACCCCCTTCGAAACCCAGGCACTATGGAAAGCCACATCTACAAAACTCCATAGTGGAAAGTCACATCATTGATTGAACGAACAACGTTAACGATGATTTCATGCATGTGTGTGTGAGACAAATCCTTAGGTTAAAGTTGATGGTTGGATAAAACCCTTTAAAAATGGTAATTCTTTTATTGGATTCTTACAAATAACCTCCTTTTGAGACAATCTTATTCAAGATATGGTTAGACACTAAAGTGGACATCCCTATTTTCAATAGGGATTCAAACCTTACATTACCACATTGTGGGAGATTAACCTTTTATGCTAGACCCAACTCCCATTGGTTAAAAAAAATGATGATTTTAATAATTGAACTTTCATTTTAAAAATATATAGTATTAAAGATTCAACTATTTCAAAATTAGGTAGAACTAATTTTAATAAAAACTAATTTTGAATAGCTTATCATATATAACAATTTGTAATTGAACGACATTATATATATATATATATATATATATATATATATTTTCTTTTCTATTTCTCTACTTTAATAGACATACATTGTAAAAAATTTTACACCATCAATTAATAAGAAATAATCTTTAGTATTCTTTTAAAATAATTATTATAAAAATGAAAAAAATTAGGTTAAAGTAATCAACCAATCAGAAATTAACAAACATACCACCATAAGATATAGGTCAATTTTTTTAATTAAAAATATAATACTACCTCCGGTCCTATTTATAAAAAATAAATTATAATATAAAATATATTATAATTTGTTTTTTATAAATAGGACTATTGAAAAAAAAATACTATTTAGTTAGGATCCGACCCGCCCGACTCCTGCAGACTGCAGTTGTTGTGTTGATTGTCATGCAGCGTGGCTCAAAGGAAAAACCCGAATCAGAGACGCCGTTGTTGTCATGTGACCATGGCCTCAGTGTTTCAGCTGCGGAGTCGTGCCCTCTGCACGTCCTCGAAATGGAGGGTGAAGCAGGTGACAACCTCCAACTTCGAAGAGTCCCTGCAAGAGATTAAGACGCACATCTCCGCCTCCGACTTCGTGGCCATATCCATGGCCAAGACCGGCTCTCCCTCCCCGCCTTCCTGGCTCCGCCCTCTCCCCTTCGACACCGCCCAAACCGCCTACTCCAAAGCCGCCCGCTCCGCTCAGCGATTCCAGCTCCTCCACTTCGCCGTCTGCCCCTTCTCCGTCGTCACACACTCTAACAAACTCCTCGCTCACCCGTCAGTGTGCCTCTCTCTCCCAACACATACGCTTCTTGCTTTATTTTTGGGAAATAGTAATAAGTTACTTAAAAGAAAATGTATTGAAATGTGCAGTTATAATTTCGTGTTGTTTCCGAGAGATGAGTTGAAGATGGGGATGCCCGCTTACAGCTTTTCGTGCCAGACCTCGCTTCTCGCCTCCATGGCTCGCCAGGGGTTCGATTTCAATGCTTGTGTCTACAATGGTGAGCTTTTGTTGCTCTTCGCGTGTTTTGTTCTCTCTTTTTGGGCTTTTAATGGGCCTGCCAAATGGGTAAATTCAATCCCGTTTACTTGAATGGAGATAGAAGAACTTCTGAGAGCTTCTCTATGGGAAAAAGCTCTATATATCCAGTAAATAAGCACTCGAAAGCTCTTCTAACTTGTATCCAAACAGCCCTTTAGAAGCAGTTCTTAAGTGCTTCTGGTGCTTTTTTTCTTTCAAAACTTGAAGTTTTACCTATTGACTTTTAATGCAAATTTTTATTATGCAGATTATCCAGATGAAACTCTAATTTTGATTAGAAAACAACATCAAAAGCACATAAGGAACTACATCTAAGTTTTGTCCTTAAAATAATTATGATTGCTAGGAGTTTGGATCTGCAGTTGTGTTCCACCATGTCATATCCATGCTTCTTAAGTTTCTTATGTGAGGCACTAAAACTAAATTGGAATTTTCGTTCTTCTTTTTTATTTTTCTGGTACAAGTGTTTGGACAAGGTGAATGAGAAGTTGGAAATACTCTTGAAATGGAAAAAAAAGAAAGGAAGAATATTTTTTCTGCCCTAAATACTAAGTAGGGTTTTGGTCATGGTGAGTGTTAGTCACCTTAAGAGATGGTCCCTTCAACTGCATACCAGAATGTGTACTAAGTTTAGGAACTTTGTTAAATTTGTAAATGCAGAAAGAAAGAAGCTTATGCTATGACATGTAAACTGAGGATATACGCTTCTGTTACTTCTTTTGGGATCCAGATTCCATGCATTCACATATTCACTGAAGATTGGATGGTTTAAATCTCGGATGCGTATTTTAGTTTGATTTACCGAGATATAATATGAGCCATCCAATTTTCTTCTAATGGTTTCAATTGAGTGACTGCGTGAATGTGTCAAATCAAATCCCTGACTTTAGAGAATCTGAATCCTTTATTTTGATAACCTAATGACCTGCGACTGAGGGTGAGCCTTGGCAATAACAATAAAGTTAATGCCTTATAGCTTAGAGGTCATCGCTTCAAATCCTCTTGTTTGTGGGGATAAGGCTGAGTACATTTACCTTCCCTGGACCTCCAATGACCTATGACTGTTTTTGATTTGTATGACAGGTATATCATATCTATCTAGAGCACAAGAGTCAGTAGCTAGAATTCGTCTTGGGACTGCTCTCCCTTCTCTTCGTGTGATGAAATCTTCTTCACCCTCTACTGTTGCTGATACAGTTTTTGTTGAGAGGATTAGATCAAAGATTAAACATTGGAGAAAGTCATGTAAAAGCTCTGACACAAACACAAGCAGAGATGGTAAGAAAATCTTTTGTAGATTCTTTGTACAATAAAGTTTTTTTTGGGTCTTTCTTTTATTCTTTAACTCTCATTTTGTGCAGAAGAACTTATCAACTCCCTTAGGAATATTGTCCTGGGCAGTGAACAGTTCAGATCAAGACCTTGCATGACTATAGATGTTTGCAGTGAACGTCAAGTGCAGCTTATTCTGGAGGTATAATGAACTATTGAAATTTTAATTGTTCTACTTTGAATGATACAGCTTTGATCACCTCATTATTGGTATATGACTTAAATTAATCGTGTTCCTTTTTTCCTTTTGTTTTTAATTGTCTGTTTGTAGATGTTGGTAGACCATTCGGATGATCTTCTTCCTTTACCAATCCCTACAAAGAGTGGGACCATTTATGCAGTACGAATTGTTTTGGCAAATTCAAAAGAAGATAAGGATTTGTTGGAGGTAATGAGAAATTTCTACTCGTTTTTGCTTGCTCCTTCTAACTTATTTCTTTGGAAATAATTATGGTTTTACACTGCAGAGAGAGCTTCGAAATTTTGAAGAGGAGGAGAGCAAGAAAAATCGTGGATTTCGAGAGGTGATCGATTTGATTTCTGCTTCACAGAAACCTGTCATCTCCCACAATTGCCTTAATGGTGTATCTCTTAAATGGAAATTTCTCAACTTAGTTTTAGTATACTGATCTGGTCTACTTTATTTGTTTTATTAACTTTTCATTGACATTGACTTATGCAGATTGTACACTAATTCATTCAAAATTCATTGCACCACTTCCACCTGAGGTTGATGAATTTGCGAGCTCCTTGTCCATGGTTTTCCCCAAGGTACTTGACGTAAATTATTTGATGAAGAAACATGGAACCATGAGAAAAGTGACCAACATTCCGAGTGCCATATCCTACTTGAATAATCATTTCTTTGCACCTGTTGATCTGGAAATTCCTGACCAAGGTCAGTCGCTACTTGATGTCCACAGCCACAACCATTTAGTCTCATGCAAAATTCAAAATCTGATGGTTTCATCCATTTTGTCTTGTTAATTATGTGCAAAGCCTCATGAGCAGTCCTTTACAACCTGTTTGCTTAGCTTGTCAATATTTAGAGAGATGCTGAGTTTTGTTTTTATTCCTTTAAGAATTACTTCAAACAAAAAGAAGAAGAAAATTAGTTTTATTTTCATGATTGGTATAGCTTGTCTTATTTTTCATTTCATTTGCTGGTTAATACAGCTACAGTAAAAGAAGGCAAGATTCATGGACTTAATGCATCAAGGCTATCCTATTTATTTATGAAGCTCTGCTCTATATTGAAAATTTCCCCAAATGTTACTGAATCTGGCAACAAGCATTTGGCCCCCGAGCTTGAAGACTTCACCAATGTATTCCATCCATGCTCAACCCCTATCCAAGATTCATCATTTAATGGTGGGGATGTCGGCGTGTGGACCAATAATTCAAGAAAAGTCAGTTGTGAACATTTGGTTTTCTTATGGGGATTCAAATCTGGTATGACAGCTGGCATGCTGAAGAGTTTACTTAGTTCTTCCCATGGTATCTTTTCAGGAGAGTTTGATGTTAAATTGGTGGACAAGAGTTGTGCCATTGTTGTTTTCTGGCAATCTGGGGTATCAAAAAGATTTCTAGACATAGTGAATAGTGAAGAAATAAGCGGAGACTTAAAGGAGTTAGTATCAGATGGCATGAGGGTAACCGGTTATGAGACCTACAACACAATATGTAGGCTAGGTTTGTGGGAGATGGAACTTGCAGAGTCATTAGAAAGAGCCTTGGAAAGATCTTGCAATGATGTAGAGAGTAATTGTGAGAGAAAATCTTCTGAGATTCATTGGTATAATGACAATGTAATTAACTTGGATGATCTTTAATGTTGTCATGAACCAATTATTGAAATGTTAGTTCTATCATTCATTGATTGCAAGGACAGGATGTTCTTTTATGCGATGCTGAACTTGTCATTGAGCAAGATGGTCCATCACGTATCAAGATTGCAATTACAATCTCGTTAGATATAAAATGTGATCGGTGTATAAGGTAATGTATGTGTAATGTGGCGTCATGAGGAGAGTAGAGAAAAATATTATGTCCAAAGTGAAGATAAAGAAAATCATGAACAGTCGTTTCTACTTTTTTTTTAGGTGGAGGTGAGGGGAGGTTGATAAATTTCAGTTAGTAGCATAACCAAATATAACGAGAATGCCTAAAGCCATAGAGTTTCAATCACCATTGTGATTAGGGATGACAATGGGACGGGCATGAGTAGTGGTTAACTGCTATCCACCCAGTGTTTTAAAAACCGGACCGGACCGGCCGGTCCGACCGGAACCCGGTGGTATAACCGGTTCGATTCGATGATAGGATCGGATATGTATCCGACCCGGTACGACCCGGGTTGAACCGGCCGGTTTTTGCAAAAAATCGGTGACTCGGGTTGAACCGGGTTGTGATATGATTTTTTTTTTTTGAAAAAAAAGTGCTGAAATGATGTGTTTCAATTTATTTTTTATTTTTTTTGTGTATGAAACTTATTTATGGATTTGTATTGTCATGATTATTGGTTGTTATTTCTTATTTGGAATATTAGCTACTTTATAATGACAATAATTTAAAATTTGAAGTGTTAAATGATTAAATTATGTTAGCTATATTATATTTTTTTAATTTTTTAATATATATCGAGTCAAACCGGTCCGACCAGTGACCCACCGGTTCGACCAATGACCCATTAACCCAGTACCTCGACCGGTTCGATGACCGGTCCGGTTCTTAAAACACTGTATCCACCTGTTACTTGTTGGGTACCGGTTCAAAAATTACATGCAATTTTTTTATATTTACTGCTATTCATGAATACTTAAAAAAATAAAATAAAAAATTTATTTTGTGAGCTTCAATACCATTAATTATAAAATTGTACACTTAGGCTATATTCAGCAAGCCATTTCAGCTAGTTTTTAACTTTTTTTACTAGCTGAAAAGCTTGTTTGACTGTTCGGTAAACAAGTTTTTTTTAGTAGTTTCTAGCGTTTTTTGAAACGCTACTTGAAGTAACGTTTTTTAAAACGCTAGTTTCTAGCTTCTAGTTTTTTATATTTTATTTCCTTTTCATCCTTAAAATATTTATTAAATTTCCTTATTTCTCTTTTTAAATAATTGAGGATTTTATTATTTATTTATTTATTTTTCACTGATTCACATGTGCATCACTGTGCCCATCACTTTTTTTTTTCAATCTTCTTGCTCACTCTCCTTTTTTCTCCATGTAAACTATTTTTAATTTTTTATTAATTATTTTTTTATTCTTTATTGTATTCTACTTAAGTGTATGTTTTTTTTTATCAATTAACTATTATGCTAATTAACATAATAAACGTACAATAATGTCTACCTAAGTGTATTTTTTTTTACTTTATTATAAACTTGATTAAAAATATTTTAAGATATAGTATAAGATTAATAGTAGAATACTTAATATGAAAAAAAATGTAATAATTGAAACTAAAAATGTAATGAAAATAATTTATCTATAAATAAAATATTACAAGAGTTTAAAATTAATTAAAAAACTAAAATTATAACACCTCAAAAAATATTTTTATCCATAAAATAAAATTAAAATTTATATAAAAATATCATATAAATGTATCCATTTTTGTCATTTTACATTTTTTAACTACTTTAATAGATAGTTTTACCGAACATTTATGATTTAATAAGCTAGCTTAACAGTTTCCAACTACTAGTTTTCAGCTTTTAGCTATCAGTTAGCTTTTCAGCTAGTTTTGCCGAACATAACCTTAAGTGCTTGATTGACAATAGATGCAAACACACCTACCTAATTAATTCTTACTAATAAACACACGTAACAATTTATTTTGAAATATCCTTAATTATAACGATCGATTGCGTTATTGAATGTTATTGAACACAGCAAGAATAGCACCGTTCAATACAAGCGGGTAGTGAAAACAGAATAAGATTATGAGTGAACAATACCTTACATGCAAATGGAGGGAATTGTTTAAGGCACCTCAATTTTTTCCTGGGACACCCCATTGAAAATAAAAAATCTCTTGTAGAGACTATTTTGCCCTTTTCCTCCCTTTATTCCCTATATGCAGCGCACCCCAATTTTTTTTTTAGGATTGACGGATTATGCAATCTGTAGTTATACTATGGCATTTCATAACATAGCATATATTACGGAATGAGTAATCCGTAATATATGTTATGTTACGGAATGCCTATTCCGTAGTACAACCGAATATTACAGATTATACAATCCAGAATGTTTAGGGTATTTCGGAAATGTATTACGGAATACCCATTCCGTAATATAACAATATATTACGAAATGGGTATTCCGTAATAGATTTCTGGAATACCCTAAACATTCCAGATTTGATAATCCGTAAGAAATAAAAATTGTATAATTTAATTTTTAATTGTATAACACGATAATTAACATAATTTAATTTGTTCCCTACCCCCCCCCCCCCCCCCCAATCCGTAACACCCCCGAGGGGCTACGGATTAGACAATCCGTAGCTTTATATACAACCCCACGGAAAGGCTTACGGATTGGACAATCCGTAGCATACAATGAATATTCATTTACGGATTATATACGGATTACATAATCCGTAATTGTATTAATAGTATTACGGATTGTATGATCCGTAATACTCTATACAATTACGGATTATACAATCCGTAATGTATTTTATATAATTACGGATTGATGAATCCGTAATACTATATACAAGAAAAAAGAGTACAATAGTCTTAAATAATTTTAATGGGGTGTACCAGGAAAAAACGGGAGGTGCCTTCAACAAATCCCGCAAATGGATGTAGAAAAACTTTGGTCGAAGCAGCCGAAAGCCCAAAACCAAAAAACAAGTTTTATTCTATTGAAGAGCTCCGGCAGCGGCAGCAGCAGTAGTAGCAAATAAGCAACACACTATAACACCTTGATGGCTTCACTCTCTACATTCCTCCCGAACCCGAACCCGAACCCGAACCTGTCCCTTCTTCACAAGCACAACACCACCCTCTCTTCCACTCACCCTTGTGCTTATTCCTGGAAAAACAAAACCCCAACCAGTAAGGGTCGGTTCTCTGTTTCTTGTTCTTCTTCATCTCAAGCATACGACGTCGTCATAGTTGGCGCTGGCGTCATTGGCTTAACCATCGCTCGCCACTTCCTCGTTTCTTCCGACCTTTCTGTCGCCATAGTCGATAAGGCTGTCCCTTGTTCCGGTGCCACTGGCGCAGGTATCACTATAATAAGTTAATAACCCCATATCACTCGTGTGTTTTAGTTTCCGGAATATTTCCTTCTTTGGAAAAAAAAAAAAAACAATGATCGTATTTTTTCCTCTTTGGAAAAAAAAAAAAAAAACTATAATAGGCACATGCACGCACGCACGCACACTTGTTCTCCACCATTCGTACACCGATTGTTTGATAAAAAGAATGACGGATTTACTAATTTTTCCACCGTGTTTGGGTGAGAACTAGCAAAATTGATTTTGAAGTAAAGTGATTTATGTATGGATATTTTTATTCTGAATACAAGTTAGTAGTAAAATTCAGTATAAAATATTTTATTCAAAGCAAAACCTACTTAAATTGCTTCAACTCAAAATCAGTTTTGGACCTAGAATCAATTCCTCAACATGCAAAGTGTGAGATTTCAATCCTTTTTCTTTTGTATTGCAGAATTAGAAAATAGAGTTTTATGCTGAATTTTGATTAACTGTAGGGTCTCTTCCCCTTTGTTTTGGAATTTGAGCTGGTTGTTTCTAGGGCAGGGACATCTGTGGATGATAAACAAAACACCTGGGAGTGCCACATGGGATATTGCATCGAGGAGCCATCAACTTTGGAAGACGCTGGCACAGAGCCTAGAAGAGCAAGGCTTGGATCCTATGGTGGAGTTGGGTTGGAAACAATCTGGTATAATACCTGTAACTTTCTACAAATTTCTCTTTCTTTGCGCTGCAATTTGGAAGGGAGTATTGCCAATGTATCTCACTTAATTTGAAGCTGCATATATATAATTTGCATCTTTTAATTGTGAGGCATTGATGCAGATGTTGCATTGTAGGAGTTGGATCAGCAAAATGAAGTTTCTGGTTGTGTTGTAATTATGAATTTCTAATCTATATGCAATTTGTTTAATCATAGTATATAGAACCTGTCCTACAAATGAAAAATACAAAGATATATTTAGTTTTGTAGGAAGTGTTTAGATGACTTGCTTTTTGTTTGTAGCATGCATGTATATGGCACCATCCTTCAGGTGAAATGTATGCTGGGAACATGTTCAAGGTCATTCCCTCTTCAATCCAGAAGATCATCTGGCTATAGGACTATATGGAGGACTTGCACCTGGGTGCACCTTTAGCTTCTACCCTCTGGTGCCATGATGCTACATATCTTAACATTTTTCTGAAAGCACTTTTTGACGTCAGAGAACAACAGATAGAAAGAGAAGCTCCAAGTTATTTGTAATAAGAGAGACAACTTTCTGTAGATGATGATTAGTTACTGTTACCAGATACATTGCCACGTGTATCAGTTAGTCAGGCTATTATCAGTTTGTTAAACAGTTAGTTAGAGGCGCGTGTATCTGTTACTAGTTAGCTCTTGGTATATAAACCAAGTTTGTACCATTACCAATTCATTCATTCAGATTTCAATGAATCAGTTTTCTCATTTCACATTTTACTCTCAACCTCTGTTTTCTTCGATGATAACTGTGAGTTACATTGCGCTTCTTTCATTATTTGGAATGTAGATCTGCCTGTATATTTCTGTGATTGAAAGGTAAAAATGAAATAGAATGCATACTACTAATAATATAAATCGTATTATATATGGTCTCATATCATTGTGAATTTGAGATGCTAATTGGTTGCTATGGATTATCCTCAAGCAGTTAAGGTGTTTCTGAACTTTTCAGTCTTCCATAAGTGTCGTGTGCAGTAATATGCTGGAGGCATTGATGTTTATAGTCATGAAAGTTTTAGCCCTCTTTTCCCCAGTGATCAGGACTTTGATGTGACACGCCTTTTGATATACAGGAAGCCTATTAATTGGAAGAACTGATGCAGAGTCAGACAAGCTAAAAGGGAGGGTGAAACTACTTTGTGAGGCTGGGTTGAAAGCGGAGTACCTATGTAGCAGTGATTTGATTAAAGAGGAACCTGATCTGCTGGTGGACAAAGACAGTACAGCTGCATTCGTACCAGATGACTACCAATTAGATGCTCATCGCACTGTTGCATATATTGAAAAGGTTCTGTATTCTTGGTTCATTTTTCTTTGCATATCTTTTACTTGCAACTTGTAAATAATTATCAATGTTTACATTTTTCTTTCAACTAAAGTCTTGCCTCAGTGCTGCTATATGATTTCAGACTTATTTATAGTTGCTAATTTATTGTTGGTGTAGACTAACAGGAATTTTGCATCAAAAGGAAGATATACAGAATTTTATGATGACCCAGTGAAATGTTTCATCAGGTTTTTTTTTTTTTCCTTTCTGTTGCACTAACTGTGGCACTGAAAGTGTTGGTAGGGAATCAATTCTTGTTGACTAAATGCTTTGTTTCATTTTGAGCTCAGGTCAGATAGCAATGGAGAGGTCAAAGCTGTTCAGACTTCCAAGAACACAATATACAGCAAGAAAGCAGTTATAGTTGCAGCTGGTTGTTGGACTGGTTCTTTGATACACGACTTGTTTAGAAATTGGGGAATGGATTTACATGTTCCAGTAAGGCCCAGAAAGGTGTGTTTATATACAGCTTGAAGCCGTGAACTGACCTAATCTTGCATATCTAGGATTTCATTCATTGTGTTTCTAAATAATGTCATTTACCATGCACTCTGGTACATTTTCCTATGTAAATGGAAATGAAGTTCTGACTGTGTGCACTCTTTGGTTTGTGGGTACTGGGTGGTGATAGTGGAGGGCAATAAGATAGGGGAACTTTCTGTCTCTGTCATATTCTCTTCTTAAAACAAGAATAAAGGAGATTTTTAGAAATCTCGGGTGTGTGCTTAGCGACATTGTAGTATTTTGCCCAAATGACACAAAATTTCCTCTTAAATTACAATCCATTCTGTTTCTTGCTTGAAACTGTAAAGGAATGTGACATATTGTTTTTGCATTGTTGTCTAATACTTTAGCTTCCATTTTAGTCTTTGTAAACTTTAAAATAAATTTGGTTCAGTCACTCTAAGTTTCGCATTTGCGATCAATTAGCCACCTCCTGTATTTTGAGAATGTTTTGTTGATTACAATACCATTTCGTGTGATCCTTTAGATATGCAAACCTATATCTAGGCAAGAAATGAGTTGGTGGGTCTAGTCTAGCGGGAGAAGGCAAGGAAGGAGAAAAGGAGAGCCATCTGGAAAATGTTGTTTGAAGGTCCTTAATATGCGCATGTCTTGAAAATTAACTATATGACCAACGTGATTCACATGCCATAGGAATATACAAGAGAATGGAGATGACGTAGGGCACAATTTTTGCATGATTATAGTGTTTTCTTCCAAGCTGAGTGTGTTTTATTATGAATTGGTCATGTTTGGATGCAATGTTTCTGTTGATTTTTTTTGTGCGTGGTGAATTTTGGCTTTTCATATCTTTAGTAAATTCCTTTTAAATGCATTGAATGATTTAAGCTGATCAGGTTATTTTGTTAATTGATTGATTCCTATATTCCTTTTATACGTTCCTTTGTTTGTTGTGAAGGGTCACCTACTTGTGCTTCAAAATTTCCATTTCCTTCAATTGAATCATGGCTTGATGGAGGCAGATTATCTCAACCATCCGACAATTTCTGGTTCCGAATCACCTGATCATGAAAAGAACTTATCTGTTTCAATGGTAGCAAGTATAGATGCAGCAGGGAATCTTCTTCTTGGTAAGCTTCTTTTCCATGGCCTATGTAAATAATATCTGCAATGGGGAAGCTCATATTGCTAATCTATATATCGGATGATTGCATATGTTGCTTTGAAGTTTTAAGTTCTGACCATTATTTATATTGAATAATCTTTTATCTTTGAAAGGATTTCCTATCAAACAAGCTTGTGTGGTGGTAGTTATTCAATGACTTGTTTTCTTTTTATCGAATGCTCATGATGGATTTTTAGCAATTTTAGAATGTCCAAATGATATATAGATACAAATTATAACATATAAATCATCAGTATGTTATAGAGATGAATGAAGAACACCGATTTTCATTTCCTTCATAAATAGCATTCTAGTTTTCATAACTCTATAATCATGCATTTTCATTTCCTTCATAAATAGCATTCTAGTTTTCATGAAATAGATCAATTTTTGCTGTTGATGCAAATTCCTCAATATTGTTTTAGAATTTTAACATTTTTTCACTCCGTGTGGTGAAAAACCAAAATCTTATCCACTGTCAAGGGAGTAGCCGTGAATTTGTTGGTTTCAACACCGATTTGGACGAGTCTGTTGTCAGTTATATCTGGAAGCGAGTTGGAGAATTCTTTCCCAAATTGAAAACGCTTTCACTTTCAGATCTAAGTGCAAGTAGAAAAGTCAGAATAGGGTTACGACCTTACAGTGAGTCACAATCTCTTTGTTATCTTCTGCAGCTGAAATATTTTTATTTTATTTACACCTCCAAAATCAATGTACACAACAAATTATATTTGACTTGCATAAGGTTTACTCTGTCAGTGCCTGATGGGAAGCCAGTGATTGGGCCTGTGCCTGGCTTGTCAAATGTATACCTTGCAGCTGGACATGAAGGGAGTGGGCTTTCAATGGTGAGTTCTCACTTTTAAGATACCTCTTATTTTTCATTTATAAAAAAAATAACATTATAACATTGCCAATTTACACTAAGGTGGTAGTTAGCATGCACTCTTAATCCGAATAAACATTTAGAGAAGTCTTCTAATATTGGAGAAATTTCCAGGCTTTGGGGACCGCTGAAATGATCGTTGAGATAGTGTTGGGATATCCAGGAAAAGTTGATAGCACACCTTTCGCTGTGCAGAAAGTTCTTGATTAAAATTTGCACAACTTTTGAGAAGTACAAAAAGTCTTCACCCAATGTTCTTCACAAGTCTCTCTTTAAAGTCTAAAGGGACAATTGTATTCTTTTTTGTTTAAGTGGTTTTGTGAATTTAGGTCATGTTCGACAAAACTAGCTGAAAAGTTAGCTGAAACCTAAAACCTAGTTGGAAGCTGAAAAACTAGCTAGTAGCTGAAAGCTGGTAGCTGGAAGCTGTTAAGCTAGTTTATTAAATCATAAGTGTTTGGTAAAACTAATTGTTGAAGTAGCTGAAAAATATAAAATGACTGAAATAGACATATTTATTTGATATTTTTATATAATTTTCAATTTTATTTTATGAATAAAAATATATTTTGAGGTGTTATAATTTTAGTTTTTAATTAATTTTAAACTCTTGTAATTTTTTTTTATAGATAAATTATTTTCATTATTTTTTAGTTTCAATTATTACATTTTTTCAGATTAAGTATTCTACTATTAATCTTATACTATATTTTAAAATATTTTTAATCAAGTTTAAAATAAAGTAAAAAAAGAAGCTTAAATATATTTTTAATCCTTCGAATATAGGGGTATGTCACTTTTAGTCCCTTAAATTGAAAATTACTTTTTTTAGTCCCTCCGTCAAGACGATGTTAACTGGATGTGTGAGGTGATAGACAATTTCGCAATTTGTGGCAATTTTTAGATGTTATAATTTAATTTTAAAATTTTTAAATTTAAATATGATTTTTAACGATTTTAAACAGACAGAAATCAAATTAAAAAAATAAAATAAAATGTACCACTCTTGTTGCCCTCCTCCTCTTTTAACACCCACTCACCAGATCCATCACCAAAAACCCTAACCCTCCAAAACCTAAACACCTAGATTTTAAGTTTCTGCTTACTTACACTCACATCCAAGTTTCAGATCTAGCCAACACTCCCAAATGTCCAACATACCCACTGCCAGCTACGACACCCTCACCGACGCCATTGCCACACCCGTCGCCACTATGCCACAACCACCACCACCTCCTCGGTGACTCTTTGGCCATGGCGTGAGTCCCCTGAAGTTGGTCGCACTGTATCTGGGTTTCACCAATGGCTCTCTTTCAACCCTCAATTCTCCCACACCGATGACACTCTTCTACTTCGTCGGATACTTTTGTCGTCGTAAGGATTTCAAGGCCACGCACGACATCCTCGCTAGCGACGCCGTCGGCCCAAAACCAAGCGATTCAGTTCTTCGAGCGTCTGCCACGTCTGTGAGGAAGCACTAGAAATAAATTGGTTTGATGTACAATGTTAGATATTTCAAATGTTAGGATATAAGATTTTAATTTCTTTAGTTTCATGAATTCAAATTGATCTGTTTGGGCATTATTTTGGTGCTTAGGGATTTTGTGGGAATGGAAGATGCATTTACAATTTTTTTTGGACAATCTAATCAAGAGGAAAGTATTAATTTGGAATATGTTTTGTTCAATGAGGAAAGTATTAATTTGGAATCTGTTTTAGAGATGATAAAGTGCATAACATGGCATTGGTTAAAAGCTAAATTGAAGGGTTTGGAGGGTCGTTGTATGTTGGACAATGGAGCCCCTATTGTGTCTAAAAAAGGAAAACTGTAGTGAGAATTACAGGGATGATTTTGGACTTGACAATTTCGGATGGTGTTGGCATTTAAATTTGTATATGAAATTAGAATGTTTTTTTGGTCTGTGATTGGGGATGGGTTTGTATTGGTCTATCTGCAAGTTATTGGAGTGCTTTCTGATAGATGCTGGTAAATTAAAAGATCCAGATCGTAAAACAGGTTTGATTTTTTTATTTTTTATTTTTTACATATTCTGGCGATTTTTAGCCGTCATAAATTGTATATAAAAATTAGAAAAAAGAATTGGCGGCTAAAACCGCCACAAATTGCAAAATGGTCTGCCATGTCGCAAGCTCAGTTAACGCCGTCTTAATGGAAGGACTGAAAAAAGCATTTCTTACATTTGAGGGACTAAAAAAGCAAAATTTGATTTGAGGGACTAAACCAAATTTGAGGGACTAAAAACATATTTAAGCGAAAAAAAACATACACTCAAGTAGACATTATACTTTTATTATGCTAATTAGCGTAATCGTTAAAATAATTTGTCTAATATAAAATTATTCAAAAAAAAAAATCAAACATTTATCATTCTCAATTTCGTGAAGTATAATATTGAAATAATAAATTAAATATTATAAATAGTACAATAGTTAAAATAAATAGTGTAATATAAAAATTGTAAAATATAATAACAAAAGTAAAATAAAACAAATACATAATAAAACCTTGTTTTATTTTAAAAGGGTAAGGAGGAAATTTAATAAATACTTTAAGGAAAAAAGGGAATAAAATATAAAAGCTAGAAGCTAGCGTTTTAAAAAACGTTACTTGAAGTAGCGTTTCAAAAAACGCTAGAAGCTACTAAAAAAAGCTTGTTTACCGAACAGTCAAACAAACTTTTCAGCTAGTAAAAAAAGTTAGAAGCAAGCTAAAATGACTTGCCGAACATAGCCTTAGTCTCCATCCTTACATAGTTTATACTTTCCACCCTTTTTGCAAGCTAACATATGTCTTCCTTGGTACGGTTTCCGACCTCTTTATAATAATAACAAATCCATGATTTCTTCTAATTTTTCGAATCCAATTCAACAAATCATCACATTCTTCAAAAACTTGAATTAATAAACATTTCTCAACTTAACAATATCCACATAATCATACAACACCCCAATATTTTAACACTTTATTATTCAATTTATCTCTCTAGTAGTGAAATATTTAATTAATTAAGAAACATAGGTTGGGGATTCACAACCAACCTCTATTGTATATTTCTTGTTTGCTTCTATCATATTCCTCCAAGAAGTTTCATTTTTTTCTATTGAATTTTGCAAACCCAAAGTGGTATGTATAGTTATAGTTTTCTTCTATTGAATTCTCTACCAAACAGTGTAACTTCCTACTATTGAATTCTCTCAAGCACTTGGATGTTCACTTCATCAGGAAAAAATGTAGCCAACTTTGATCCATAACATCAACCCTGGAAAGATTGAAAATATGTGAAAAAAAAATTGTGAAATGCAACACAATTGAAACATGTTTTCGTTGATTTTGTTCGATCGAATACAATGAAAAAACACAACAACCTACAAAGAGCGACAACGACAATGAAGAAGATGTGAGAGTTAGGTGAGACTCTATGCGAGTGTCAAATACGGGAGTGAAGGAGAACGTTGTGGAGAGTAATTAATATAAACCATGTTTTTACCTTCAACTAGTTGGTGCGAACTATTGTTGAGTAAGTGTTGAGCATTTCGGTTTCGGATTTGATGCTAGAAATCGTGACCACCTCTGTGGCGTTGGTGATTGGGCTTCATGTATTCGTATGGAAGAAATCTTCCGATTAGAGCAAGGAGTAGAAGTAGCTCATGGTGCTAAAGTTGCTGGTGAAGGAAGAAGATCACGCCAATGTTGGTTTAGGGAAGACCAAGGTTGCCATTTTCTTTGGACCTCAAATTGGTACTGCCGAGGGCTTTGCCAAGGTGTGTTTATGTATATTTATAAGCTTCAAAAGTAAAAAAAATGGTTTTGCCCTCTTACTTGAGTTGTTTTTCAATTTTGTTGAAGATGCACACAGAAAGGGCACGAGCCTGTTTCCAAGAAAGGAAATGGAAGATTGGAGTCATGCTTAATTACATTGCAGACTGTGCAATTGGTATTAACAATTATAATAATGCTTAATAAGCATCTATGAAAAATGCATGCACACGTTATAATACTTCGTAAATTACAGAGCACAGAGTACGTGGAAGCTACAATTAATTGGATGGTTGCCTCTTGTAATGGTCATTTATTGTGGGCATTGATTATGGATTATTAAGGGTTACATAGAAAGGCTTTGTGTTGCAAATTACAACTTAACCCTCAGTTTGAGCGGAAAAATAAGTTGGAGACTGTGCTGAATTTATATTTATTAAGATTACAACTTTATTTTTATTAAGATGTAGAATGACGAGTAATTTTTTATTATCGAAAAATGTAGTACAAAGAGATATTTATATACAGTGAATAAAGGCTAACTAACACTAATCAATTACAACCAATTTGTAACAGACTTTTAACAACTTTTAATTCCTAATATCCCCCTTCAAGGTGGAGAATATATGTTGATTATTCCCAGCTTGTGCATGAGAGCAGAAAACTGTGCAAATGGTAATGCCTTGGTGAGAAGATAAGCCAGTTGGTGTTGACTTTTGACATGAATTAGTTTGATGACATTGGACTGAACCAATTCTCTGATGATGTCAATATGCTTTGAACGTTCATGATGAGCTGGATTGGATGCGAGATGGATAGCCGATTGATTATCACAGAAGATCATGGCGGAGGAAATTTGAACCTCAAAATGTTGCAATAAACGTATAAGCCAAATTGGCTCACTGGCCACTGAGGATAAGGCATGGTATTCAGCTTCTGCAGAGGATTTGGAAACAATAGGTTGTTTCTTTGACTTCCATGATAACAAGGCATTTCCTAGAAAAACACAAAAGCCAGTAGTTTACTTTCTTGTGTCTAAGCAACTTCCCCAGTCAGCATCAGCATAGGCTGTAAGGTTAAGAGAACTGGATGTTGGAAAAAGCAATCCTTGACCAGGAGCTGATTTGAGATATTGAAGTAAATGATGCACTGCATGCAAATGTGGAATACGCGGGGCCTTCATGTATTGACTAAGTTTATGGACTGGAAAACTTATGTCAGGCCGTGAGATTGTCAAATACATAAAAAGTCCAATTAATCGTCGACACTGAGAAGGATCTAGAAGTAAATCCCTATTTGTATTAGTAAGTTTTAGGTTGGGATCCATGGGCAAGTTGGTGGGTTTGCATCCCAAAAAACCAGTATCTTCCAGGAGAGATAAAGTGTATTTTCGTTGAGACAAAGAAATGCCTTTAGACGATTTGGCAATTTCAAGTCCAAGAAAGTACCTTAAGTCACCAAGCACTTTTAACTTGAACAATTTTTGAAGAAGAGTTTGAACAACATTAACCTTTTGAAGGTTAGGACCAGCTAGAATAATGTCGTCTACATACACCAATAGCAGAACTAAGGATGAACCAGAACCCAAAGTGAACAATGAGTAATCATTCTTTGATTGGACAAAACCATGATTGAGCAAAGAAGAGGAGAATTTGCAAAACCATTGGCGTGATGCTTGTCTGAGTCCATAAAGGGACTTATTAAGTTTGCACACAAACTTAGCATTATCAGTTTTGTATCCCAAAGGCAAGTCCATATACACATCCTCAAAGAGATCACCATTGAGAAAAGCGTTGTTGACATCCAACTGCAAGAGATGCCATTGTTTAGCTGCATCAATAGCTAAGAGAACCCACACAGAAGTTAGTTTAGCAACTGGAGAAAAAGTATCTGAGAAGTCTATGTCAGCCTGTTGTGTAACTCTTGGCCACTAATTGGGCTTTATATCAATCAATAGATCCATCAGGTTTATACTTCACCTAATCCATCTACAACCAATACAGTGCTTGTTTGGTGGCAGAGGTATAAGGGACCAACTGTGGTTGGCTTCCAGGGCTTTGATTTCCTCATTCATAGCTTGATGCCATTCAGGACACTTAACTGCTTGATGGAAGAATTGTGGCTCATAAGTTGTCGAAATTTGACTAATAAAAGTCTTGTATGAAATTCCAAGTTTAGCATAGGAACAAAATTGGGTTATAGGATAAGGTTGATTATGAAAAACATAATCACGTGTTAGGTGGGTTAGAGGTCTGGTTGCTCTTTGAGACTTGTGGATTGGAGCAGATGTAGTGGGTTGTTCATGTTCCAGGTTATTTGTAGTAGTGATTTGTGTTTCAGGTAAAGTGATTTGTGCTATAGGTAAGTCAGTTTGGGTATCAGTAAGAGGAAGGGGAATGACAGTGTCAGTGAAAGGCTCATGTTATAAATCAGGCTGAGTTTGAAAGGGAAAAACTGATTCATGGAATGTCACATCTCTAGAAATAAAAAATTTCTTGGTGTGTAGGTCATAAAGTCTATAGCCCTTGTAACCATGTGGATAGCCAACAAAAATAGCAAGTGTAGCCCGGGGAGTGAATTTGTTTCTAACAGATCCAATGATCATGAACCGATCTTACCTGAGATCGAAAATCCCAAGATGGCAAAGTAGCAGCAAAAGCTAGACAACCAAAGGATCTTAGAGATTGGTAGTCTGGTTCAGTACCATGTAGAACTTGATATGGAGATTTATTCTTGAGAACTGGTGAAGGGATCCTATTAATCAAGTATGCAGCTGTGGCAACACATTCACCGCAGAAAGAGATAGGTAATTTGGAATGAAAATACAAAGCCCGTGCAACATTTAGCAAATGCTGGTGTTTCCTCTCCACAACCGAATTTTGCTCAGGTCTCTCTACACATGAGAATTGATGAAGAGTACCTTGAGTTTGAAGAAATTCAGTGAGGGCTAGTTCTTTTGCATTATCAGATCTCAAACACTTGATGATCACACCAAATTGTGTCTTGATCATAGCAAAGAACTTGACAATAGCAAAAACAACTTCTGACTTATGCTTGAGTAGAAATAGCCAAGTGAATCTTGAGCAATCATCCACCAATGTTAAGAAATACCTCTTTCCATCATAAGTGGGATGACCGTAGGGTCCCCATATATCACAATGCAATAATGAGAAAATCGAATTAGATATATGGTTGTAAGAATTAAAAGACAATCGTCTAAATTTAGCAAGAGGACATATTTGACAAAAAGAAGATGAGAAATTCATATCCATGTGAAAAGGAATTGTATTGCTTAAACTTCCGAGCACTTTATCAGATATGTGTCCAAAACGAGTGTGCCACATAGAGGCATTATTGACATATACAGAATTACAATTATGACAAGAAGAAAAAGAGACATTATTCAATGATTTACAACTCTGTTGACTAATAGCTAAATTGGGAATATGATTCTCAAGTGACAAGACATAAAGGCCTTCAAGAAGTTCACCCTTGCCAATCTTCTTGCAGTGTTGCATTTCCTGAATCACAAAATTATTTTTGAAAAAGGTAATAGAAAATGAAGTGTCAATTAGTAGTGCACTAACAGACAACAGATTGAAGGTAAATTGAGGAATGTATAGAACATGATGCAAGGTTAGATCAGGGGTTAATTTGACAGTACCAATAGCAGTTACAGAAACAACATTTTTGTTAGGTAAGGTAACATGCTTATTTGTAACATGATGATAAGAAGTAAAGGAATTTATAGAACAAGCTATGTGAGCACTAGCTCTAGAGTCAATTACCCAAGAATCAAGAGGAAAAGGAGACTGTGAAGGATTAATAGAAAGAACAACCATACCCTCATGTGATTCTTGAAAAGGTGCAACATTGGAGGTGTGATTCTGCAAAAGATTCATGAGCTGGCTATATTATTGAGCAGTAAGTTGAAATTGATGTGCATCTGACTCAAGTGAAACTTGATTTACAGTGGTTGATTGAGAAGGTTTGCCCTTTTTTGTAATTTGGTGGATAATCATGCAACTTATAACATTTGTCCTTGGTATGTCCCAAAAAACCACAGTGAGCACAAAGAGGTCTATCCTTCTTAGTGCCTTTAGTTCCATTATCAAGATTGTTCTTGTTTGCAAATGCATGGGCATGATCATTGGTACTGACAGATGCTCCAATTTCTCTTCTCTTTGTTTCTCATCTTGAACACAAAGAGAAAACACTTTGGTGATAGGTGGAATTCGGTCCATAGTCAAGATTTGACCTCTTATGGAAGAAAAATCATCATTTAAAGCCATCAAGAAATGCATAACATATTCCATCTGATTGTAATTGAACCAGGAATTAAGACCACCACATGTACAAGAATGAGCAGGTTTATGTTCTGCCAAAGATTCCCAAAGAGACTTGAATTTGGTATAGTAAGCACTAACCGATAAAGAACCCTGTTGTAATGACATCAATTCTCTTTTGAGTTGATATACTCTTGGCCCATTGTGTTGCTCGAACCTTTCTTTGAGATCATTCCAGATAGCAATAGTAGTAGAGCAGTGAAGAACACTTGCTTGCATTTCCTTGGAGATGGAATTCAATAACCAAGAGGCCACTATGTTGTTGTTGCGGCGCCAAATCTGGAACGTAGGATGATCAGAAGTAGGTTCAGTAATGGAGCCATCAACAAACCCAAATTTATTTTTGCCAATGATAGCCATAGTCATGGCCTTACGCCAAGAGCTATAGTTTTTGCTGGTCAATGGATGGGAGACTAACACAGTGCCTGGGTTGTCAGAAGGGTGAAGGAAAAAAAGGATTTGAGTCATCCATGGCAGGCTTGGCAGCCATGGGAGACGAGAAAAAAACAAGAAAGGCACACGAGAAAACGTGTAGCGCAGAAAAAATCTTCTACTGATACCATATTAAGATGTAGAATGACGAGTAATTTTTTAGGGTGAACTGTCACTTTGGTCCCCGAAAGTGTAATTTACTATCACTTAAGTCCCTGAAAGTATGAAACTGTCACTTTAGTCCCTGAAAGTGCAATATATCCGTCAATTTGGTCCTTTTGTTAAAAAAATTTCTTTAAAATTAACGTTTGTGTCTACATTACACGCTATCTAACTACATAAATAACATGTCACGTAGGTAAATATCATATCACGTAAGCACGAACGTTAATTTTAAATAATTTTTTTTTATCAAAAGGACTAAAGTGACAGACAAATTGCACTTTCAGGGACTAAAGTGACAGTTTCATACTTTCATGAACTTAAGTGACAATGAACTACACTTTCGAAGACCAAAAAGGTAGTTTACCCAATTTTTTATTATCGAAAAGTGTAGTACAAAGAGATATTTATATACCGTGAATAAAGGCTAACTAACACTAATCAGTTACAACCAATTTGTAACAGACTTTTAACAACTTTTAATTCCTAATAATTTTATGCCTCAACCATTTATAACAAAGTTTTACGCTTCGGTAGTTTACAGTTTTTCCTTTAGTTTACAACACTTCATTTATTGTCTTTCACATGGGAATAACACAGCATAGCTCTAATCAACCATAAACCACATTGTTACTAGAAAACTCAACAACATATTGAGGAACAAAATTTCTTCTTCAAACGAATCACTTACATCATATTTTGTCATTTCATTGAGAGATGTGAACTCAAAATAAATAATTAGATGTTTTAAATATGTTGATTACAATTTATTTCTTAATTATGTGTATAAAAATATTTTATTTGTAGATATAAAATTCACTTTACTGACCATAATGTCTCAGAAGAGAATAATTTTTTACTATCAAATAATAAATATCTTAGGTATATAAAATAAATATTTTTTATGTGTCCATGATAAATATTTTTCATGTGTAATGTACTGCAAAGTTCAATTTCTTAGTTCTAGACAATTAAATTAATGTAGTATATCAAAATTTGACGCATGTCCCATAAAATAATGGAAAAGAGAGAACTTATTAGTACAGTGACATACGAGAAAAGTCTTATTAATTTACTAAAGACTTAAATATAGGTCACTTTTATTTTTACTTCCCCAAATTTAAATTTATTTTTTTAGTTCTTCAATTTTAAAAAATGATATTTTTAATCAGTCTCCATAAAAAAAAAAAAAATTTCTAGTCATCCAAAATCAATCTAAGATTTAATTATTTTTTTTTATGGAGAGTGACTAAAAAGAATATTCATTGAAATTGAGAGATTAAAATAAATAAATTTAAATTTGAAAGATCCAAAACAAAAATAATTAAAATTAGAAACTAATAACATATTTAAACCATTATCTAATAACAAATGCCGGCAACGAGTGCTGCCACAACTAAGCAATATTCTATTGTGCTGCACTCTAGGTTCTTCACTCAATCTTAATTTGTTGTTCCAATATTAAAAATGCTCTAGTACCATGTTTCTGATGTATTGCTCCATGGTAGAATCAAAAGATCAAGTATATGTGTATGATGCATATATTAAATCAATCTGATTAATTACTAACTATCCAAAAATATTTGATTAATTATTGAGTAAATTACAGCAACACCCCCTGAGGTTTCGTGTAATTACACATGCACCCCCTGCTTTTTTAATCATTACTTTGGCACCCCTGCAGGGGGTGTTAGTGTAAGGTTTGAGGGGGTGCCACTGTAATGTTTACAAACATATCAGGGGGTGTTAGTGTAATGTTTTCAAACTTAAAGGGGTGTTAGTGTAGAAAAATAAAAAAGGGTGAGGTTATGTGTAATTATATGAAACCTCAGGGGGTGCTGCTGTAATTTACTCTTAATTATTTCATAAGCTAGTTTTTACCAGCCTATTAAAAGAGAGTGAGCAAGTGCAAACAAATAACAAAACGTTAGGAGTGAGCTCCATGTGGCGGAGAGATCCACATATCTAACACGAATCTCTCACGCTCACGCTTATTTTAATTAGCCAAGTCAGTCTCCAGAAACAAACGAGAAAATCCGATGCAAACTAGAACCAGATGCTACGACCATGTGCCATGGCAGACTGAGCCATATTTTTCCAATAAAAAAAATAATCGAAATCAATAATCGAGAATGCCAAAAACCAAAAAGAGCGTTGACTGCGACCAACCAAGTTGTTCTTTGTGGAGGTTGAAAAAACTTGGGAGAGTCTCAAATGTACAAAGGTCCTCAAACATTTATCTTTCCATTACAACTTTATTTTATTTTAGGCTTTAACCGCTTACAACTTTATTTTACAAACATTTCATTTTTTATCTTTCACATGAGAGTAGCATAGCATAGTTCTATGATAAAAAAAATAGCATATTTCTATTCAACCGTTAATCGCACGATTACCAGAAAATTCTTTGCAGTAGATTGAAAACTCATATTGAGGAATAAAATTCCTTCTTCAAGTGAATAACTTGCATCATAAGTAATTCTTAATTATATGTGTATAAAATATTTTATTAGCAAAGATAAAATTCACTTTAATGACAGTTATATCCTGGAAGTGATTAATTTCTGACTATCAAATAATATAAATATCTTAAGTATATATAAAACAAATAATTTTCACGGGTAATGTTTTAGAATATTAACTTAATTTAGCATATAAAATTTTGACACATGCCCCATATATAAAATAATAGTGACCAACCAAGTTGTTCTTTCTAATTCTGGAGGTTGCAAAAACACTTAGGTTCCATTGAAGGTTGCAAACACTAATTAAGCAGGTAGCAGCCGAAAGCCCAAAACAATAAAAAAAACAAGTTCCACTGAAGATCACCGGCGGAAGCAGTAGTAGAGAAGCAACACACTAACACCATGATGGCTTCAGACTCTACCTCGAACCCGAACCCGAACCCGAACCCGAACGTTGTTGATGAGTATGACGTAGTGATAGTGGGGGCTGGCATCATTGGGTTGACCATCGCTCGCCACTTCCTCATGTTTTCCAACCTCTCAGTTGCCATAGTAGATAAGGATGTCCCTTGTTCTGGTGCCACTGGCGCAGGTATCACTACAATAACCCTATTTTCTCATCTTTCTTCTTATATTCTTCAACGTGCCACTCCAGTGTCTTAGTTTCGATCAAGGGGTTTACCTTAGTTGGTTGAATAGAATGCGCGAGTGTTGTAAACTCTTTAGTACTGTCTTCGATTCTACAGATAAAAAAAAGTGTCTTGGTTTCAATAATGAGTTTTGGAATATTGCAGAATTAGAAAATATAGTTTTCTGCTGAATATTGATTTATTGTAGGGTCTCTCACCCTTTGTTTTGGAACTTGCAATAACTAGTGCATAGCTATCCATAACATAACAATAATCATGTTGTTTAACCTAGTACGATTATCTTTTTTTTTTTTTTTTTTTTTTTTTTTTTTTTTCTGTTTTTGGAAAATCTCTTTATACATCTTAGTTGCGATATAAGGATTTCAATTATCATTACAGATTATTATCTTCACTCCACTTCGAGATTTCACTCTAAATAACTTACAACTGTTGGTGTGATCGAGAAGTTGACTTAGGCAAGAATACTTATACACCTACCCGTGAAAAAAATTGACCTTAATTGTTGTTAATTATCATGAAGAAGCATACACATGATGAGACTACTGATAAAAAA
Source organism: Pueraria montana var. lobata (assembly GCA_026413185.1). Lineage (NCBI taxonomy): Eukaryota > Viridiplantae > Streptophyta > Magnoliopsida > Fabales > Fabaceae > Pueraria > Pueraria montana. The sequence continues at coordinate 56,716,156 of CM048650.1, read as the reverse complement.
AAATACACATGATGAGACTTGCCTTTGTTGGAATCTCAAAAGTATCAAATGGTCGGAAAAAACTAAATCCACTCAAGGAATGTAAAGAGTCTGAGATCACAATTTATTCTTTAACAGAAAATAATTACATGTTTAAGTTTTAGTTAATTATTTCTAGATGTTAATGTTAAGTTAAAAGTTTAGATGATTAAAATGAAATGTTTCTTTAAAAAATAAAACTAAATTCATTAGTTGTCCCATTTATTAAGTAATTAATTTACGTATGCGCACATGCAGTGTTTTAAAAACCGGACCGGACCGGCCGGTCCGACCGGAATCCGGTGGCTTAACCGGTTCGGTTCGATAAAAGGATCGGTTATGCATCTGACCCGGTATTTTATAATTTTTTTTGAAAAAAAAGTGCTGAAATGACGTGTTTCAATTTTTATTTTATTTTTTTTGTATATAAAACTTATTTATGGACTTGTATTGTCATGATTATTGGTTGTTATTTCTTATTTGAAATATTAGGTACTTTATAATGACAATAATTTAAAATTTGAAGTGTTAAATGATTAAGTTATGTTAGCTATATTATATTTTTTTAATTTTTTAATATATATATAGTCAAACCGGTCCGACCAGTGACCCACCGGTTCGACCAGTGACCCATTAACCCAGTACCTCAACCGGTTCGATGACCGGTCCGGTTCTTAAAACACTGCGCGCATGTGTGTATATATATATATATTATTAAGAATTTTTTTTACATATTTAATTATGTTATATAAGAAGGAGAAACTTTTTTTTTTCAGATATATGAATGATCATTTGGCTAAACAATGTAAAGAGTACTTGCATGGTTTTAACATAGAACTAATGATATTCTAAAATATATTATATAACATTTTTCAAATATATCCCTTAGGTGTAATTATTCTTGATTCTTGAATGTTATTTTGGTTATATATTTATTATTTATTTCTAGATATTTGATTATGAATGTTTTATTTAAAGATTAGAACTTATAGACGGCCTAACAATTAAATTTATGTAATAATATTCTTTAAAATTGTTTTAAAAATATTTTTTATGTAAGTTTGTTTATTTTAATTTTTTTTATATAAAATTAGTATATATATAATAATTTATCTTTGTTCTTTCAAATTTTGTAAAATAATCGATATCTTTTACCTAATATGACTCATATAACTAATCATTACGTTAAAACTATTGGATTAAATGTTCATTTTTATATATGTTAAATAAATTATATAATTGGAAAAAAATATTTTGCACTAATAAAAAATAGAACCAATTTTGAAAATACAGACTTATAGCAGTTGTATGCATTGGTAAAATAACCGTAGATGTACGGTAAGCTCACTGTGTGCATTTTACTATCTTAAATAATAGGTCTATGAAAAAAAAAATCTTAAATAATAGTCTTCACTAAAAATTAAGTATACATCTTCGCCCATAATAGGTCTTAATAATTATTGGTTTAAAAACCAATTATATCAAAACTCCCAAAATTTGTAGAGGTATGCTAAAAATTCTCTTATATATTATTCATTGTTTTGTGAATTTTTATACATATATATTCAGATATTTATTTTACAGGTATCTGATACACACATCGTATCATATGTGTGCTTCATTCTTGAGTCTTGATAAAAAAAAAAAAAAAAAAAAACTCATGAACAGTGTTCATGAACATTTCCAATTGAATAATAACAGATAGATTTTATCTGGTTCTAGGGCAGGGAAATCTGTGGATGATACACAATACCCCTGGGAGTGATACATGGGATCTTACATGGAGGAGCCATCAACTTTGGAAGATGCTGGCACAGAGCCTAGAAGAGCAAGGCTTGGATCCTACGGTGGAGTTGGGCTGGAAAAAATGTGGTATAATAGCAGTATATTTCTACAAATTTCTCATTGTTTGCACTGCAATTTTGAAGGGAGTCATACCAATGTGTCTCCCTGAATTTGAAGCTGCATATAAAATTTGCATCTTTTAATAGTGAGCCATCAGTGCAGTGTGCAGATGCTGCATTATAGGAGTTGGATGAACAAAGTGAAGTGTCTGGTTAGACTGGTCGTGTTATAATTATGAATTTTCATTCTATATGCATTTGCTTATAGAGTGTTTGGTAGAGTGAAATGAAATGGAATGAAAGTGAATTGAGATGAAAGTTTTAAATTAAAGTAGAGTGTAAAAGTGTGAATCCCACCTCATTTTACTGTTCATTTCACTCATTTTCACTGCAAACAAGCGGAGCATTAATCACAGTATGTAGAACTAGCCCTACAAACCAAAAACACAAAAGTATATTTAGTTTTGTAGAAAGTGTTTTAGATGTCTTCTTTTTGTTTGATAGCATGCATGCATGGCACCACACTTTCTGTGAAACGTATGCTGGGAACATTGTTTAAGACGATTCCCTTTTCAATCCAGAAGATCATCTGGCTATAGGGACTAGGGAGGACTTGCACCTACGTGCATCTTTAGCTTTTATCTTTTGGTGCCATGATGCTACAAATCTTAACATCTTTCTGAAAGCACTTATTTGATATCAGAGAACAACAGATAGAAAGAGAAGCACTAATTTGTATGTAAGAAGATAGATAACTTTCTGTAGATCATGCTGATTTCCAAATTTGAAATGTAGATCTGCTTGTGTATTTCTGTGTGGGCAAAAATGAAATAGAATTCATACAATTAATAATATAAGTAGCAGCAGATTGAAATTATTATATATGCTATGATTGCTATCATATCATTGTGAATTTGAGATGCTAATTGGTTGCTATGGATTATCCTGAAGCAGTTAAGGTGTGTGTGTCTGCTGAACTTTTCAGTCTTCAATAAGTGTCATGCGCAGTAATATGCAGGAGGCATTGATATTTATAATCATGAAAGTTTTAGGCCTCTTTCCCCCAATGATCAGAACTGAGTCTATGATGTGACATACTTTTGATCTACAGGGAGCCTATTAATTGGTAGAACTCATGAAGAGACAGAAATGCTAAAAGGGACGGTGAAACAACTTTGTGAAGCTGGGTTGAAAGCAGAGTACATGAGTAGCAGTGATTTGATTAAAGAGGAACCTGATCTGTTGATGGACAAAGACAGTGCAGCTGCATTTGTACCAGATGACTGTCAATTGGATGCTCGTCATACTGTTGCGTATATTGAAAAGGTTCTTTATTCTTGGTTCATTTTTCTTTGCATATCTTTTATTTGCCACAGTGCTGCTTTATGACTTCAAACTTACAGTCGCAAATTTGTTGTTGTTGTGTAGACTAACAGGAATTTTGCATCACAAGGAAGATATACAGAATTTTATAATGAACCAGTGAAATGTTTCATCAGGTTTAAATTTTTTTCCCTTTCTGTGGCACTGAAAGCAATGGTAGGGAAACAAATTTTGTTGACCAAATGCTTTGTTTCATTTTCTGATCAGGTCAGATAGCAATGGGGAGGTCAAAGCTGTTCAGACTTCCAAGAACACAATATACAGCAAGAAAGCAGTTATAGTTGCAGCTGGTTGTTGGACTGGTTCTTTGATACAAGACTTGTTTAGAAATTGGGAAATGAATTTACATGTTCCGGTGAAACCCAGAAAGGTGTGTTTATATACACATTGAAGCCTTGAACTGACCTAATCTTGCATATCTAGGAGTTCATTCACTGTTTTTCCTACTACTGTCATTTGCCATGCACTCCGGTACATTTTACTTTTTAAATTGAAGTTATGATAGTTTGTGGATTTTTCTTAGCTATACTATTTGGTTTGTGGATGGTGACAGTGGAGGGCGATAAGATAGAGAAAATTAATGTCTTTGTCTCATACTCTCTTACTCTCTTTTTAAAACAAGTTCTAAGATAACAAGAAAGGAGATTTCTAGAAATCACTTGGGTGTGTCCTTAGCAACATTGTAGTATTTCTCCCAAAGACTCAAAATTTCCTCTCTTAACAAATAGCAATCCATTCTGTTTCTTGCTTGAAAGTGTAAAGTAATGTGACATTGTTTTTGGGTTATGGTCTAATATTTCCTTTCATTTCAAGCCTAGGACCTATTCTTTACTTTAGCTTCCATTTTAGTCCTAGAATTTTTGGGAGTGCTGCTTCCATTTTAATCTTGTAAATTTTAAAATAAATTTGGTTCATTCCCCCTAACTTTGACATTTGAAATCAATTAGGAACAACCTGTATATTTTGAAGATGTTTTGTTGATTACAATACCATTGCAAACTATATTTGGGCAAGAATGATTGGACTGAGATGCTGTTGGGTTTAGTATGAATTGGTCATGTTTGTATACAATATGGTTTCTGTCGACTCTTTTATTGTGTGTGTGTGTGTGGTGAATTTTTCCCCTCCTTGCTTAGCTTCTTGAAATGGGATCATCCTGTTTGGGGAGGAACAACAAAGCTAGTTCATTATTGTTGGCCACATGCTCATGCAAATATAAAATCATATCTAGAGTAAATTCCCTTAAAATGCACAGAATGATTTAAGCTGATCAAGTTATTTTGTTGTTTGATTGATTCCTAATTTCCTATATTCCTTCTATACTTTCTTCTGCTTGGTGTGAAGGGCCACCTACTTGTGCTTGAGAATTTCAATTTCCTTCGATTGAATCATGGATTGATGGAGGCAGGTTATCTCCACCATCCAACAATTTCTGGTTTAGAATCGTCCAATCCTGAACAAAACTTATCTGTTTCAACGGTAGCAAATATAGATGCAGCAGGGAATCTTCTTCTTGGTAAGCTTCTTTTACATTCCCATGTAGATAGTATCTACAATGGGGAAGCTTATATTGCTAATCTATTTGTGTCAGATGATTTCACGTGTTGCTTTTAAGTTCTGACTATTATGTATATTGAATAATCATTTATTTTTGAAAGGATTTCCTATCAAACAAGTGTGTGTGGTGGCTGTTATTCAACGACTTGTTTTCCTCTTTATTAGACGCTCATAGTTTCATTTGCACATACAAGATGGTATTTGTTGTTTTTTGGGGAACAATGTATTGGCGCTATTAAATTGTACAGGCGTGCATTTGGATTGCCCTGCTATGATTTCCTTCACAAATTATTTTCTAATTTTCATGAAATAGATCAATTTTTTCTATTGATGCAAATGCTTCTATATTGTTGGAGAGTTTTAACATTTTTTTGCTTCTTCTTGTGGTGAAAATCCAAAATGTTATCTACTATAAAGGGAGTAGCCGTGAATTTGTTGGTTTCAACACCGATTTGGATGAGTCTGTTGTCAGTTACATATGGAAGAGAGCTGGAGAATTCTTTCCCAAATTGAAAACGCTTTCCCTTTCTGATTTAAGTGCAAGTAGAAAAGTCAGAACAGGATTACGACCTTACAGTGAGTCACAATATCTCTTTGCTATCTTAAGCACTTAAATTATTTATATTTTATTTGCATTTCCTAAATCTATATACATAACATATAACATATATATATTTGATTTGCATAATGTTTTACTTTGTCAGTGCCTGATGGGAAGCCAGTGATTGGGCCTGTGCCTGGCTTGTCAAATGTGTACCTTGCAGCTGGACATGAAGGGAATGGGCTTGCAATGGTGAGTTCTCAGATACTCCTAATTTTTTATTATAAAAAAAATAGCATTATAACATTGCCTATTATACACTAGGACAATAGTTAGCACTTACCATGCACTCTGATTGAATATTCAGAGAAGTTTTCTAATTTTGGAGAAATTTCCAGGCTTTGGGGACTGCTGAAATGATCGTTGAGATGGTGTTGGGACATCCAGGAAAAGTTGATAGTGCACCTTTCGCTGTGCACCAAGTTCTTGATTAAAATTTACACAACTCATGAAAATTATAAGTGATGGCATAGAATGTGAAGGCATAAGGCCACTTGAAATTCTTATGCATGATATCTGAGTGAATTATGTTCCTGGTGAAGTTTCCTATTTGTAGCGAGTGGCGACTCTTTTCGTTAGATTTGTCATGTTACACCTCTATTAACTATTATGAGTTTCTGTACAAAAAATAAAAAAAAAACTATTATGAATAACAAATTATATTCATTTACTTTATTATTAGTCTTGATATAGAATAAGAACAAATATGAACTCTTAAAATTAGAAAAACTATACAAAGAGTTTAATGCGAAAGCTTACCTCCACTTATAGCCATTATTATCACAAGGAAAAACGAACACTTAAAACTCACAACAAAACTCACAAAACAGAGAAAGACAAAGAGGACTCTTCCAGCCTTAAACCTTTTCTAAAGTGTGTAAATCAATTGAGCAGCTTTTTATAGGTAAGGCAAAGGTCCCCTCGTGAATTGCAAAAATGTAACTGCTCTTGTATTGACTCTTAGGGTTCGTTTGATTTGCAAGAAACTGTAGTACTGGACAACACAAATACAATTGTTCCTTATTTGTTTTAAAATATGATCATGGGGCAACATAAATAAACTAAAGATGGACAACACAAAATTACAATGGGACAACTTTTTGTCCCTACAAAGCATGGAAAAGACAAAAATACCCACCTTTCCCTCCCTACTCTCTCGTTTTCCTACCTCTCTCTCCCCCACTCTCTATTTTCTCTCTCCCCACCTCTCCTTTTTTTTCTCTCTTTCCCCCACTCTCTTGTTTTAGAAGGCCAGAGTGATACACAAAATTGAATTTTCATGATTTTGCGGATGCACTTTGCACTACCTACAGCTATTCATTCATCTTGCCCTTCCTGTTGATGGTTGCCATTTGATGGTTATGGATTTTCTTCAAAGTTCAAACCCAGATTACCGTAAAGGAAAACAAATATATAATATTTATAATATATATTATTTTATAAAATTTAATTATAAAAATAATGTAAATTGTATTAGGATAGTTAATATTAAAAAGGCTATTACAGTAATTTTTATATTATTTTGTTTGTGTTGTACATTATCCATCAAACAATATATGAGACAAAAAGTTGTTTGTAACTAAAACATTTGTTTTGTGTTGTTCTCCTTGTACTATACCATGATGGGTACCAAACACATCCTTAATGGAAGAGTCAATAATACAAAAAATGTTATAGCTACTCATTTTATTCATATTTTGAATATTGAAATTAATTGAGCCACTTTTAATGTTATATTCTAACATTCTCTCACTTGGCTCAATTATTATTAATGATAATCTCTATTTCGATAATCAAAATATGGTCATAACTTGTCAACTTAAACTTGATATTATCACTAAAAAAATATTACACATGGATCATGGCAGTGTTATTTAGATCAAACATTTTCTTCCATGTATTTCAATGTGCAATCTTTTCTAAGTGAAATATAGGGTCCTAACTTTATTGATTCAATTTGAATCCTTTCATGACAAACTTTAATGTGCACAATGTCATATAAAAGAAAAGACAAATATTAATATAAACCATTAAGACCTATTAGAAAATAAACGCTAATGAGAAATAGCAAAAAGAGAAAACACCAAGATTTACATGGAAAACCCAAATTGGGAAAAACCACGAGCAGAGGAGCTGTGAATCCACTATATCAAAGGATGGTACAAGAGAGAGAGAGACTAAGAGCAATATGTGTGGTTGCAAAAGCATCTCATAATGCAAAACCCCCCAAACATAATACACACACACATACACACACAAATAACCCTAGTCTATGAACAGAAAATAGCCTAATAATAAGGGTGGGATGCACCACGAGCTTTTGGGTCAGGCCAAGAATTTGGGTCACCAACACTAACAATCTCCACCTTGACACGAATTCCACAAAGGGAAAGCAAAGCGCAAATACCAATCTTCGACAATAAGAATAACCATCCTCTACCAAAATGCCCCAAAGGGCGAGCACCAAACAAGTTTAGCAATGCTTAAACTTGGTAATTGGAGTGTCTTGGTCATCATATCAGCAAGATTATCATGAGTGCTGATCTTGCTCACAACAATATCACCATGAGCAATGACCTCACGAACAAAATGATAATGAATATCAATGTGTTTGGTCCGTTCATCAAACATTTGATCCTTTGTGAGAAAAATGGCACTCTAACTATCATAAAGGACTTTGGTAATCTGCAAATCATGACTAAGTTCACCAAACAAGCCTTTGAACCAAATAGCTTTTTTAAAAGCTTATGTGATAGCCATATACTTTGCTTTAGTTGTAGACAATGCAACTGTAGTATGCAAAGTAGCTTTCCAACTAATAGCACAACCACCAATAGTAAACACATATCCAGTGAGAGATATTCTTTTATCAAGATCTCCAGCAAAATTAGAGTCAACGTACCCAATAACTCTATCTCTGTGTCCTTCCAAAATGTAAACAAACATTAGAAGAACCACACAAGTACTTGAATATCCACTTAATCGCCTTCCAATGTTCTTTGTCAAGGTTTGCCATATATATGCTAATAATGCTAACAACATATAATAAATTTGGACGGGAACACATCACAACATACATAAGAGACCCCACTGCACTGGAATATGGAACTCGAGAAGTGTAAGCAACATCATCATCTGATTGAGGAGATAAAGCATATGAAAACTTGAAATGAGTTGCTAATGGTGTAGTAACAGGCTTGGTATTTTGCATGTTGAATCTATGAAGAACTTTCTCAATGTATCCTTTCTGACTTCGATACAGCTGCCCTGCCTGTTTATCTTTGAGAATTTCCATACCAAGAATCTTCTTTACAGCTCCTAAATCTTTCATCTCAAACTCTGTACTAAATTGAGCTTTGACCTTTTGAATCTCTCCCTTATCCTTTGCTGCAATCAACAAGTCATGCACATAAAAGAGTAGATATACGAACGACCCATCATCACATCTCCTAAAGTAGACACAACTATCATAAGTGCATCTCCTAAAATTATAGGAGATCATAAATGAGTCAAATCTCTTGTACCGTTGCCTAGGAGATTGTTTCAGGCCATAAAGGGACTTTTTCAACAAGCACACATAGTCATTTTTACCTAAAATCACAAAGCCCTTAGGCTGCTGCATGTAGATGCTATCCTCAAGCTCTCCATGTAAAAAAGCAGTTTTAACATCTAATTGCTCAAGCTCAAAATCATGCATCGCCACAATACCAAGCAAAGCTTTAATAGAACTGTGCTTTACAATCGGAAAGAACACATATATAAAATCAACACCTAGAATCTGAATGTAACCCTTGGCAACTAGTATTGCTTTATATCTAGTTTCTTCAACTCTTGGTATCCCTTCCTTTCTTTTGAAGACCCATTTACAACGAATTGCTTTCTTGTCCTTGGGGAGTTTCACCAAGTCCCATGTACCATTCTTATAAAGAGACTCAATCTCTTCCTGCATATCAATCATTCACCTACTAGATTTCTCAAAACTTACTCCTTCTTCATAAGTAGAGGGTTCTTCACAAGAATCAATACCTTCTGCTACATTTAAAACATATGCAATCGAATCAACTTCAGCACATCTCTTTGGTGGAACAATTTGTCTTCTATCTCTATCTCTAGCAATGTTGTATTGTGGTGCATGTGGTGGTGGTGATGAAGATTGAGGAGAAGTAACACCATCTTGTTCATCCGTTAAAGGTTGAGAAGTAGACTCTGATGCAGGCTCTGTTCTAATTTGTAGCTTCACCTGCTTTTGTGATTTCTATTAACTTGTGTCACAAGAGTCATTAGTAGGCAAATCTTACAACATGGCAGTTTCATCTAAAATAACATCTCTGCTAATAATGATCTTATGAGTCACGGGACACCACAACTTATATCCTTTAACACCATTCTTATAGCCAAGAAACACACATTTAACATATCTAAGTTCCAATTTTTCATTATCAACACGAGCATAAGCAGGACAACAAAAAATTTTCAAATCAGAGTAGGCTGTAGGGGAACCAAACCATGCCTTTATTGGAGTCTTCTTGTCAATGGCAATTGAGGGAGACCAGTTAATGAGAAAACAAGTTGTTGAAGCCGCTTTAGCCTATAATGACTTTGATACTTTAGCATTAGAAAACATGCAATGAACCTTCTCCATAATAGTTTTGTTTATCTATTGCACAACACGGTTTTGTTATGGGTACTAACAACTGTTTGGTGTCTAACAATTCCTTCTGACTTGCATAAGGAATCAAACTCATCTGAACAAAACTCTAAACCACTATCAGTGCGGAGACGCTTTATTTGCTTCCTTGTTTGCTTCTCAATCATAACCTTCCATTCTTTGAATGTTGCCAAAACATCACTCTTGTGCTTTAAAAGAAAGGCCAAACTCTCCTAGAGAAGTCATCAATAATAGTCAACATATAACTAGCGCCTCCATTAGAAGGCACTCTAGATGGTCCCCAAAGATCAAAGTGTAAGTAGTCAAGAGTTCCCTTCGTGTTGTGAATACCTTTAGAGAACTTAACTCGCTTTTGCTTCCCAAAGACGCAATATGCACAAAAATTTAATTTGCTAATACTCTAACCATCAAGAAGTCATCTTCTACTCAATTTTATCATGCCATTCTCACTCATATACCCAAGACACATATGCCATAATTTAGTAACATCAGTATTTGACATGGACTTAGTAATAACAACAACATCACCTATAATAGTTGTGCCTTGCAAAACATATAAATTAGTAGTTTTTCATACTCTTTTCATCACAACAAGAGCACCTTTGCTAACCTTCAATACTCCATCTTCACTAGTGTACTTGTACCTTTTTGAATCAAGAGTACTCAATGAGATGAGATTTCTCTTCAAATATGGGACGTGCTTCACATCTCCTAACATTCTAATCACTCTATCAACCATCTTGATTCTAATTGTACCGACACTTGCAATTTTACAAGATGCATCATTACCCATCATAACAACACCTTTTAACACAGTTTCATATGTAGTAAACCAATTTCGATTGGGACACATATGGAACGTGCAACCAGAATCAAGGATCCATTCTTTAGAATGTCTAGAATCGTCATCAAGAACAACAAGGAGTTCCCAATCATTGTAGTCGTCTTCTGCTACACTAACTTGGCCGGAGTTCGTAAGTTGTTTTCCTTTTTGATTTGTAGCTCTATTATTCTTGTTTTGCAGTTTATAATAATCTTCAATAACATGACCCTTTCTCTTACAATACTTGCAAGATTTGTTTTTGTTTTTAGACTTTGATCTATCTCTGTCCTTATTCCCAGAACCTCTCTCCTAAGATCTTCCTCTAGCAACATAACCATCTGCCTTTGGCTTAGATCCATTAACAAGTTACTTCATTGTTTCTTTAGAACGTAAGGCTTCATAGACCTCTTCCAAAGTGAAAGTATCATGACTAAACAAAATACTATCTTTAAAAGTCGTGTACGAATAGGGTAATGAGCACAATAAAATCAACCTAAATCCTCTTCATCGTATTTGACCTCCATGGTTTCCAAATCAATAACAATTTCTTTAAAGGTTGAAATATGATTGATCACAGACGTGCCTTCTGCCAAACTGTGAGAGTAAAGTTGTTATTTCAGATGCAATTTTCTAGGCAAACTTTTCATCATACACAATTGCTCCAACTTCAACCACAACGCAACGGCGGTTTTCTCCCTCAAAACATCCTGCAAAATACCATTCGAAAGGTGGAGATGAATTTGTGACATAGCCTTGCTATCTTTTCTCCATTTTTATTTTGTTGTCCAAGAAGATGGCATCTTATCAAATCCCAACCATGCTTCTTCCAAATCCATATGCGTGAGAACAACCTGCATCTTGACCTACCATAAAGTAAATATGGTGTTGCATCCAGCAGCAAAATATCATATCTCATTGATGCCATTATTAGGGCAAATAAAGCAAACCAAACCTAGCTACTCTGATACTAGTTTGTTAGAAAATAAATGCTAATGAGAAAAAGCTAAAAGAGAGAACACCAAGGTTTACGTGGAAAACCCAAATTGGAAAAAAAAAACACGGGCAGAGGAGTTGTGAATCCATTATATCAAGAGAGAAAGACAGAGCAAGAGCAATATGTGTGGTTACAAAAGCATCTCATAATGCAAAACCCTTCAAACATAATATATATATATATATATATATATATATATATATATATATATATATATATATATGTGTGTGTGTGTGTGTGTGTGTGTGTGTGTACAAATAACCCTGGCCCAGGAACAAAAAATGGCCCAATAATAAAGGTGGGATGCACTGCAAGCTTTTGGGTCAGGCCAAGAATTCGTGTCACCAACACTAACAACCCATATGAATTACATGATTCTGAAACACCTTAGTCGACAATCCTTTCGTTAATGGAGCACCAATAATGGATTGTATGTCTATGTACACTATAGAGACTAATTCTTTCTTGATGTCTTCTCTAACAACTAGAAATTTAATATCTATATGCTTATTTTGGCTTCCACTCTTATTATTCTTCTAAAAGAATACTGTAGCCCAATTATCACAAAATATTTTTAATGGATTAATGGTCTTTCAAAAGAGTTTCTAAAATACAGAGAAACACACTAGAAGGGGGGTTGAATAGTGTGTTTATATTTTCTTTCGTAAATATGAAGATAGTGTATCTCAAGTCTTCCAAGAACCTTGTTAAACAGAAGACTATGCTATCGTCCAGTGATACAACAGTTCAATGAAACTGCATTTTTCGTCAGAACACATGTAAAATATTTTTGTAAGTAAAATTAGTAAAGAAACTCTTTCGTGGTATGTGAAAAGATAACTTAAGAGATTTACGAGTAAGCTAGAAAGCGGAAGAGTAGAACACTTAGTTTTATACTTGTTCACTCAAACTGAGCTACGTCCAATTCTCATTCAAAAACCTTTGAAGGGTTCTACTAATCAGAATCTGATTACAAGCAAGTATTTTAACCTGCCACTTCTGGCTACAAGTATTCTCTAGGCCACTCCTGGCACACCTTTAATCTCCCCCTGAGATTAAAGCAACCCCAAGTATTCTTTAACACTAAGCCACTCTTGGCTTTCCAAACAGAAATTGTTTGAGTATAGAAAGAAGGAATAACTCTCACAGAGAGGATATTACAATAAAAAATGAATACACAGAATCGTTTAGCAAGGCTAAGTAGAGAGCTCTTTATCGCTTAAGAATGGATCGTCCAGTCGTTTTGACAGAGTTTTGGCTCTTAATCAATCTTCTTGTTTTTTGATGCATGAGCTTGGTCCTCTATTTATAGGCAGCTTTGTGTAAAGTATCTGTTGTGGGATCTATACTTTTTCCAAAAATGACTTCTCAAATATGTGACCATTTTCCATGTGTCGACTTGGGTTGGAGAGAGAAGACAATCATTACACTCAGCGCCTCCCTACTTGTACTACTTCTGCAGAGAAATGCTTTTCTTTCCCTATACAGTACATTCTGAAAACCCAAATGAAATGACATGTTAGAATGAGAGGGTATATTCGAACATTCCAGAGAATCATTGAAAACGTATTGTTGCATTATATAACTTTTAAGATAGAAGATAAAGTGTAGGTTATATAGGCTTTGGATGCTTGTTTCGTCAGAAACATTGGACGCTGGATGTTGTAGTTTACAAAACATATTTGGACACTTTGCTTATTGAAATATAAGGTCTAAGTTTGAGGGATACTATACCATTGCGGCATTGGACGATTGTAGATCCTATAACACTCAAACAAGACCATTAGATACTTCAAAATTTATCCTTTATTTGTTATCATCAAAACCGAAATTTGAGGGATTGGACATCGTCCAAAGTCTTAGAACTTAACAATCTCCCCCTTTTTGATGATGACAAATAATGTTAAATTTTGATGTTAACAGTCACATAATCATATATGAATACAATAAAGCATATAAGAGATGATTATGTTATGCCAGTGTATGTTGACAGGGTTAATATATGTGAAATGAAGTACTCCCCCTGAATTCAACATTTCTTATGCATCTAATAATAGTGTGTACTAAACAGCAAGAATATATCAGATATAACAAATATCAGAGTGTGAAAGAAAACATATCAAGGATATGAGTGCGGAATATGTGATATCAACACCTCGTGTATTAAAAACATTTTGATAAAACAACCAAAATATTCACAGAGTGTAAGCCATATACTTCTATGACATCAAAATTCCAATTTCTCCCCTTTTGTCATTAACAAAAATGGGTTTGAAAGATGGAAGAATGACTTGACCATCATGGTCACCTATTGCTGTGAAGGTGGTTCTTGTGGTGATTGTGGTGGTTGTTCTGGTGGTGCTTGGGTAGGTGGTGCTGGTTGATGAGGCTGTAGTTGGACGGGCGGTACTAGTTGTTGGAGTGGTTGTGGTTGGACGGGTGGAATGGCATGAGCAACTTGTCCAAGCAGGTTGGCTGCAGTATTTTAAATTTGATTCACAAGCGTTTGAGAGAGGCTCATGAACTGTTCAGTGATAGCATTCTGCAACAGCACACGATGTTGAGCAGCCTCAGCCTGTTGCCTTTGCTGAAATGCTTGAAGAGCTGCGTCGATTTCCAGCTGTTGTTGCCTCAGAGCCTATTGCACGATTTCGTGAACACGATCTTCTGAGACCCCTTGAGGTTCAGCAAATCGCAAGGGATGGATGCCCCTTGGACTTAAAGATCCTGTGGGAACCAGTTGACGTGTACCCGAGTGAGCTTCAGTTGATGCATCAACAATGGGGAAACTGGTGATTTCTTCAGCAAGAGGCTTTTCTGCAGTTGATTCCATAGGCATGGATGTTTTAACAATAGGCTCTCCATCATTCTTGGACTTTCTAGATTGGACGGTGGTTTCTTCATGTGAAGCGACAAAGTGTTCCACGTATACTTGTACAGATGGGTCCAAGTCAAGATGAGCTAGCACCTTTGTTACCTTGGCAGATGCTTCATCCAATTTTGCTTGTGTAGCTTTCGGCTTGGCAACCTGATCTTCCTTTTTTGTGGTTGCAGCCTCAGCTTGCTCAAGAGCCAGCTGCTCTGGACGAGCTTGTTCTGCTGCTCTGGCCTCTTCTGCCTTGTACTCCTCATGCAGAGTTTGGAGTTCCTCCATAAACTCTGTGCGATCCAGTGTCTGAAGATCAAACACTTTGTTGCTTATGATGATAGGCAATGTCTTCATTAAATCCAGGTAGTCATCTGAATCTGTCAGAAAGCAAGCAAAGGTGTCTGTGAAGTGATGAGTCTTCACTGGACGCAACACCTCAAGACCATGAGGGGGGTGAACGAAATCATTCTTGGAGTTGCCGGAGGCGGAGGCCTTTTGCGAGTCGTTCCATAAAATCTGGCACCAAAAGGTCATGGAATCAAAAGTTCCAAGTGAACGTGTAAGCTTACCAGTCTTGTCAAACATGTGACCCCAGGTATGAGAGGATTGTTGCAGGATTTCAACTTTTTCTTCCCTACTTGGCATCTCAATGCCATAGAACTTATAACCTTTCTTTCGACCAGCATCATGTAAGGGTAGTCTAAGACACACCCTGTCTGGTACAAACTTGATTTTCGTGGTGCGGCTGATGTGAAGGTTTGGTGGGTAGGCAATGGCTTGGTTTGGTATATACATCTGTTGAAAAAGTTTGCCAAGATCATCATATTCACTTGGCTGGAAACTAAGCACTGGAGTTTGAGCAGGTAGAGATAGGAACTTTGTAATGGGAGTCCAGATGTGAACATCCTTGACCCATTGTACATCTGGACGCTGCTTCGACTTGGAAGGGTGCAGGCTTTCTTTAATGGCCAACTTCAATTCTATGGCCAGTTCAGTATCCCTGCTAACAGGGGATTTCTTGAACGGTGCCTTCTTCTTTCTTGGAGCCTTCCCTTTCTGCTCCGCAACCGTCTTTGTGAATCTAAAAGGAACCTCCACCTCTGGTTCAGGTAGTTCTGCTGCTGCTGGACGCACCCTTTGTTGGGTTCCAGTTGGACAAGAGTAAGGATGAGTCATTCGGATCAAGTGTGGATACACTTCTCTCGTCCAAGTGGGCAAAGGGTTGCTGATTATTACTCCTTCTAGCATTGCAGCATAGTCAGCTGAAGGATTATGAGCATAATCATACCTCGTCCACTCTAGTGCTGAGGCAGTAGTCAGATGCCTCTCCAAAGGTTCTTGTATAGGCCTCCAGATCACATCGCGCCTTTTACAGTAATTCTGTTCATTCCGTGTAAGGAATGCAATAGGGAGGCGTTCTCTGTCTTATTCTTCTTTGGTTTTCTGCTTGGGGGGTATGGTCCATGGGGACCAGGCATTCCTCCATGCATCCCTTGGGCGCACAAACTTGGACAGGTCCAAGTGAAGAGGTGGATGCTGGGTTGTTGATGTGGATGGGGCACTGGATGGAGCTGGTAGTGGGGCACTGGTGGATATGTTGTCAGTGTCTTGGGAGAAAAGTGGTGGAACTGCAACTCTCCTTGGCCTAACTGCCTGAGTCCTAACTCATCGAGGCACGTTAGAAAGAAAAGAAGTTGGTTCAGCAGGTACCTTCTGCTTCTTTTACTAAGGAGCCTCCTTCACCTCTGCTTTCTTCTTGATTTGACCAATTGAGATCTGGTCATCATCATCAGTGTCGTCTAGTATTTGAAGCTTCCGAATCTTTGGCTTTTCTGGAACAGGCTTCACTGAAGCAGCCTTTGGACGCTGTTCAGCTTGAGCAGGTCTGGACGCTTCAGTCCTTGGACGCTTCTCTGCCCGGGTCTGAGCAATGGAGGTGTCAGCATGTCTTTTCTTGGTTCTTCTCTCCTTTTCAACATCTTCCTCATGCTTCTGAGACATGTGACGTGTTATCTTTCTGCTCCCCTGTTCCTGCATCAACCTTTTGATCTTCTTGCCAATACCAAGAAGATCAATCTCCTCATCATCATCATTGGAGATAATCTTGCTTTGTTCATGTCGTTGCTTGATGATGCTATCTTCGTCCAAGTCCCTTAGGACCTTGGCTGTCAGCTTAATCTTCATAGGCTTTATGTTGGACTCGCCAAATAGTTGTTGTGTTGCCACCATTTTCCCTTTCTTCACTATAGCTTCGTGATCAGCTTCGATTAGTTCATCAAAGAAGCATTGATAGACCTTCTGGTCCCAGAAGATCTTGTTCAGCAGAGCGGCTTAGAAGATGTCATCATTGCCACCAACAGTCTTCATCATTCTCACAATATTGATGTAAGTGGTGTGAGGAAGGTTGAAGGGGATACCTTTCATAATGTGAAATATCACGAACTTGTGTAAATCCGTGACTAAGTCCTTAGACCCAGCTTTGTGCAGGATACTCTTGTTACACACCTGCTGCCAAATTTTTGCTTCCTTACACAGGTTCTTGTACTCAATCTTCATTGAGTATGTGGATTTGGTCTTGCAAAGTACATTTGCAATGTGATTGCCGTACTGCTTGGCCCAGTCTGCTCTGTACTGGTTCTTCTCCCTGATGCAACCAGTTACCTTTGTAATGGACTCAAAGGACAGAGTCACCTCTCATCCAAGAATAGTGGCCACGAGCTCCCTTGTGCTCTGGAATGTGGCATTCCTCCAGAACATCCTGATCAACTCAGGGAATATCTTCTGGTTTTCGTTAAAGTAGCCTCTTATTCCACACCTCAGAAGGCCCTCGTTCAGGTTCAGGCCCATTTTCTCCAGCTTTTCAATGTTGAAGTAATGCTCAATGTGCACTGTAGCAGCACCTTGACATACAACTGTGGTCTCAATGTAGGTGTGGACGTCGAGTTCAGAGTTGCTTAAGCTTGTAGAGTTCGTCATGGTAGAAAAATTGGGATTTTATGTTTTCTGAGAAGGATTTTGGGTTTTTGAGAGAGAGAGAATGCTTAAGGATGAAGATAATCTTTGAGAAGATAGATACAATAATGATTTTCTGAGATAATTTGATGGTTTACATATATGGGCTTTGTTCTGAGAATGTGAAGCGGTTTTGGGCCTTTTTTTTTTTTTGAATTTTTGAATTTTGGGAGTTATGCCATAAAACCCGCCATGATGAGGCGTGTGAAGAATGTGGGTAACTGTGTACGGTTATCAACGTTTAGGTGACTCAGCATAGAGCTTTAACTCATACTCATTCTGAAACGAACCGTTTTGGCCATTTGAACAATGAGAAAAAAAAATGCTTAAGTTAAAAGAAAACATCGTCCAGATGTTTGACTTAAGTGTAACATATGCAATGCAAGTGCATGACTTAGTGATCTTTGGACGACATGTCCATTGGACGCTAAGGTTTTATTGGACGCACCATGTAGATGTTAATCATTCCTTTACAGAGTCCATGCCAAGTTTGTTCCTAAGAAGGATTAACTTGTCTTCAGTAAGGGGTTTAGTAAATATATCAGCAAGTTGATTATCTGTGGTTACAAGGTGTAGTTCCACAGTACCCTTCTGAACATGGTCTCTTATAAAGTGATGTTTAATCTCTATATGTTTAGCCCTTGAATGTAATATGGGATTCTTAGAGAGATCTATGGCAGCTTTACTATCACAGAGGATAGGAATGTTACTCTCATATATGTTGTAGTCCTCAAGTTGATGTTTGATCCATAAGGTTTGAGAACAACATTTTGCAGCTGAAATATACTCTGCTTCGGCAGTGGACAGTGCAATGGTTCCTTACTTCTTGCATATCCAGGAGACTAAATTTCCACCAATGAAGTGACATCCTCCACTAGTGCTTTTTCTTTCAATTTTGTCTCCAGCATAATCAGCATCACAGTATCCAACTAACCTGAAATCTTTCTGCCTTTTGAAATATAGACTAAGATTAGTGGTTCCAATAAGATATCGAAAGATTCTCTTAACAGCAGTTAAATGAACTTTCCTTGGGTCAGATTGAAATCTGCCACATAAGCATACACTGAACATGATGTCAGGTCTGGATGCTGTGAGGTATAGAAGTGATCCTATCATTCCTCTGTATAGAGTGTTATCCACCTTCTTTGAGTTGTCGTCCAGTCCAAGTACTATTGTGGGATGCATAGGAGTTTTCATGGGTTTTGCATCGTCCATCTTGTACTTCTTCAGTAGCTCCTTGACATACTTGGTTTGATGTATGTATATGCCCTTTTTAGTTTGTTTGATTTGAAGTTCAAGGAAGAATTATAGCTCACCCATCATTCTCATCTCAAACTCTGTTTGCATTAATTTGGCGAATTCTTCACAGAGAGACTCATTAGTGGCACTAAATATGATATCATCAACATATATTTGTGCAATAATAAAATCAGAAGAGTAGTCTTTGTGAAACAATGTAGTGTCTACTTTTCCTCTTGAAAAACCATTTTCTGACAGAAATGAGCTAAGTTTCTCATACCAAGCTCTAGGTGCTTGTTTCAACCTATATAAAGCTTTGTTAAGTTTGAAAACATGATTTGGAAAAGCATCACTTTCAAAACCTGGGGGTTGTTCCACATATACTTCTTCCTTTATGAGTCCATTGAGGAATGTGCTTTTTACGTCCATTTGATATAGCTTCATATTGCTATGAGCTACAAATGATAGTAAAATGCGAATTGCCTCTAGACGTGCAACTGGAGCATAAGTTTCAGTATAATCTATACCTTCTTGTTGTGAGTAACCTTTTGCTACCAACCTCGCTTTGTTTCTCACAACATTACCTGCTTTGTCCAACTTGTTTCTGAAGACCCACTTTGCTCCTACAGCTTCTTTGTCGTTGGGGAGTTCTACTAGCTTCCAGACATTGTTCTTTTGAAACTGGTCAAGTTCTTCCTGCAATGCTTTGACCCAGCTTTCATCTTCTAAGGCATCGTCCACAGTCTTAGGTTCCATTTGTGATATGAGTTCTGTGTGACCTTGCTATTGTTGAAGTGAAGATCTGGTTTTGACTCTATCTTTTGGATCTCCAATGATTTGCTCCTCAGGATTATGTTTCTTCATTTGCCAGTTACGTCTAGTTGGTTCTCTTTGTTCTGCTACTGAACCGTCCAGTGGTAAATTGGATTCTTCAACTGAGATATCATGGTTGGAAGTATCAGATGATTTACTTGCATCGTCCAATCTGAGATTTGCAAATGATTCGTCCAACTCTGATAATTTCTTATCAAGCTTGTTGTCATTGAACTTCACATGGATAGCTTCTTCAACAACTAAGGTTCTAGAGTTATAAACTCTGTATGCCTTTGAAGTTTCTGAATATCCAAGCAATATTCCTTCATCACACTTAGAATCAAATTTTCCTAAGTTATCCTTAGTGTTCATAATGAAATATTGACATCCAAATGGATGGAAGTAGGATATGTTGGGTCTTCTTCCCTTCCACAATTCATATGGAGTCTTTTTCAATATTGGCCTTATATAGATTCTATTTTGTAAATAACAGACATATTCACTGCTTTAGCCCAGAAGTGTTTAGGGGTTGAATTATCATTCAACATGGTTCTGGCGATCTCCTAGAGTGACCTATTTTTCCTCTCAACAACACCATTCTGTTGTGGTGTTCTGGGTGTTGAGAAGTTGTGAAGGATACCATTATCCTCACAGAACCTTTGAAAACTTTCGTTTTCGAATTCTCCCCCATGATCACTTCGGATAGAAGTAATGCATACTCCTTTTTCATTTTGAACTCTTTTGCCTAAGTTATAGAAGGCCTTGAAGGACTCATCTTTGTGGGATAGGAACATGACCCATGTCCATCTAGTATAGTCGTCCACTATAACCAATCCGTGTCTCTTACCACTTACTGATGTTGTTCTTATGGGTCCAAACAGATCAATATGTAACAACTCAAGATATCTAGAAGTGGAAACAATGTTTTTACTTTGAAAAGAACTTTTCACTTGTTTCCCTTTCTGACAAGCTTCACAATGAAGATCATCTTTATATGACATACTTGGTAGTCCTCTTACGAGGTTGTGCCTATTCAGCTTTGAGATTAACCTCAAGCTTGCATGGCCAAGTCTTTTATGCCATAGCCAATGATTTTCTTGTACTGAAACTAGGCATGATACATTTTGACTTGATAGTTCCCCAAGTTTAATCTTGTACAGATTACCTTGCCTCTTTGCAGTAAAGAGAAGGGATCTATCAGAGTTCCTGACTGTACATTCACTTTTGTTAAAGGCAACATCATATCCACTGTCACATAACTGGCTTATGCTAAGTAGATTGTGTTTAAGACCTTTAACATAAAGTACTTTATCAATACAAGGATAGGGTGGTATACCAATCTTACCCACGCCAGCTATCATCCCTTTCTGATTCCCTCCGAAAGTGACTTTCCCACCAGCTTTGGGAACGAGGCTTTGGAACATACACCTTTCTCCTGTCATGTGATGTGAGCACCCACTGTCCAAGTTCCATGATTGGAGTTTCTTTCCTGGTGTTAAACATGTCTGCAATAGGAACAATTTTATCCTTAGGTACCCAAATTGACTTGGGTCCTTTTTTGTTAGTTTGAAGGGCATTGGACGCTCCCTTCTTAGGCAGGTGTCTGCATTTGGACGTTATATGTCCAGGTTTCCCACAGAAGTAGCAAACATCTGTTTCCTTGTCAAGAATATATTTCTTTCCCTTATATCCATGTCCTGACCTGTCATTTGGTCTCTTACAACCTTCATATTTTAAAAGCATTTTAAGATTGTCAGAGCCTTTTACAAAGTTTGACAGATCCTTCTTTAGGCCGTCAATCTCTTCTTGAAGTTTTACAACATCATGTGGTTGACCTCTTAAGGAAGTATCTGCTTTAACTTTCAGAAGCTTCTCAACTAGCCTTTTATTTTCTGCTTTGAGATTTCAAATCTCTATGGAAAGATTCATTTCTCTAGTCCTTGAATCCTCATAGGATTTATAGGCTCGAGCAGCATCATTCCAGAGAGTTCGCCTCTCCGCATTTGTAATTTCATGTTGCTTTGAGAGCTCTGTAAACTTTTCCTGTAAATCCTCCTTTTCACTTTCAAGTTGTTTGAAACTTTTCTCTAAAACTTCTTTTTCTTTTGAAAGTGATTTGGACAATTTCTTTAAAGTTCTATAGGCCTTTGACAGAATAGAAGAGTTTGAAAGTAATTCATGATAAGCTTCTTAAAGTGAATCTAAGTTATTAAGGTCTACCTCATCTTCTTCTTCTGGTTTAGAAGAATATGTTGAAGTGTCTGTCATCAGGCATATGTGTGCTTCCTCTTCTTCTTCATCGTCCGATGATGAGCCATCGTCCAGGTCTTACCATGTGGACATCAGAACTTTCTTGCCCTTCTTTTTGCTGAAGAATTTCTTCTTCTTGTCCTTGCTCTTGTCGAGATCTGGGCATTCTGATTTGAAGTGTCCTGACTTTTTGTATTCGTAACATACGATTGGACTCTTCTCCTTCTTTTCTTTGAGGCCTTTTCCATTTAGGTTTCTCCATTTGGATCCACCTTTCTTCTTCCACATAGCGAGTATCCTCTTGGATATGAGGGATAGCTCATCATTCTCGTCTGGGTCATCATCTTCAGATTGCTCGTCTGATGATGTTTCAGCTTGCATGGCTTTGGACGATGGTGCTTTCCTTGGCTTCTGGACGCTGAGCGCCAGAGACTTATTTTTCTTACTATCACCATCTTGATGCAGTTCTAGTTCATGTACCTTGAGAATTCCCACAAGTTCTTTTAGGGACATATCGTCCAGTCCTTTTGTTGCTCTCAAGGCTGTAACCTGTGGTCTCCATTGCCTAGGCAAACTTCTCAAAATTTTGTCAATATGTTCATAGTTATTGTAATTTTTACCATGTGCTCTAAGTTCATTTGGTATGGTTTGAAACTGTCTAAACATACCTTGTATATCCTCATCAATTCATATTGACGAGTAAGGAGACTGAGTTTGTTACGTTTTACCTGGGTGGAACCCTCATATGATAACGCAAGAGTGTCCCACATTTGTTTCGTGCTTTTGAGACTGTTCACCTTGTTGTATTCTTGTTTGCTCAGTGCACACATGATGATGTTTCTAGCTCTGGAGTTGAGATGAAATCTTTGTTTCTGCTCCTTCGTCCATCTAGTCTTTGGGATTTCGTTGAGATTCTCATCAAGTGGAATGTAGTCGCCCATCTCCACAACGTCCCACATGTCAATATGACTAGATTCAAAGAATGTTATCATTCTTTGTTTCCAGTAATCATATTTGACACCCTTGAAGAGTGGTGGTCTGTTCACAGCTTGTCCCTCATTTTCTATCTTTCTTAGGATCTTTCCTCTGTAGTGCTAAGTACTCAACCCAAGAGGCCAAGCTCTGATGCCAATTGAAATACAGAGAAACACACTAGAAGGGGGGGTTGAATAGTGTGTTTATATTTTATTTTGTAAATATGAAGATAGTGTATCTTAAGTTTTACAAGATCCTTGTTAAACAGAAGACTATGCTATCATCCAGTGATACAACAGTTCAATGAAACTGCGTTTTTCATCAGAACACACGTAAAATATTTTCGTAAGTAAAATGAGTAAAGAAAGTCTTTCGTGGTATGTGATAAGATAACTTAAGAGATTTATGAGTAAGCTAGAAAGCGAAAGAGCATAACACTTAGTTTTATAATGGTTCACTCAAACTGAGCTACGTCCAGTTCTCCTTCAAAAACGTTTGAAGGGTTCTACTAATCAGAATCTGATTACAAGCAAGTATTTTAACCTGCCACTTCTGGCTACAAGTATTCTCTAGGCCACTCCTGGCACATCTTTAATCTCCCCCTGAGATTAAAGCAACCCCAAGTATTCTTTAACACTAAGCCACTCCTGGCTTTCCAAACAGAAATTGTTTGAGTATAGAAAGAAGGAATAACTCTCACAAAGAGGATATTACAATAAAAAATGAATACACAGAATCGTTTAGCAAGGCTAAGTAGAGAGCTCTTTATCG
This sequence comes from Pueraria montana var. lobata, assembly GCA_026413185.1. NCBI lineage: Eukaryota > Viridiplantae > Streptophyta > Magnoliopsida > Fabales > Fabaceae > Pueraria > Pueraria montana. The sequence goes on along the minus strand of CM048650.1, from coordinate 56,692,338 downwards.
CTTAAGAATGGATTGTCCAGTCGTTTTGACAGAGTTTTGGCTCTTAATCAATCTTCGTGTTTTTTGATGCATGAGCTTGGTCCTCTATTTATAGGCAGCTTTGTGTAAAGTATCCGTTGTGGGATCTATACTTTTGCCAAAAATGACTTCTCAAATATGTGATCGTTTTCCATGTGTCGGCTTGGGTTGGAGAGAGAAGACAATCATTACACTTAGCACCTCCCTACTTGTACTACTTCTGCAGAGAAATGCTTTTCTTTCCCTGTACAGTACTTTCCGAAAACCCAAATGAAATGACATGTTAGAATGAGAGGGTATATTCGAACATTCCAGAGAATCATCAAAAAACGTATTGTTGCATTATATAACTTTTAAGATAGAAGATAGAGTGTAGGTTATATAGGCTTTGGATGCTTGTTTCGTCAGAAACATTGGGCGCTGGATGTTGTAGTTTACAAAACATATGTGGACACTTTGCTTATTGAAATATAAGGTCTAAGTTTGAGGGATACTATACCATTGCGGCATTGGACGATTGTAGATCCTATAACACTCAAACAAGACCATTAGATACTTCAAAATTTATCCTTTATTTGTTATCATCAAAACCAAAATTTGAGGGATTGGACATCGTCCAAAGTCTTAGAACTTAACAGTTTCCAACTTTAAGACTGGAAATAAAGTTCTTCAACCATTTAGTCTGTGATGTAGCTTCACAGTAACTAATGAATTTTGCTTCCATAGTGGATGATGCAACAATTGTTTGCCTTTTGCTTCTCCAAGAGATAACACCTTCGACTAAAATTAAGATATAGTATGAAGTGGACTTTTTAGAGTCCATGCATCTAGCAAAATCTAAATCTACACATCCTTTTATTTCCAAACCATCAAAATGCTTGTATGTCAACTTGTAATCCTTGGTTCCTTAAAGGTATCTCAACCCTTTTTTCTGCCTTCCAATGTTCCATGCCTGAATTCTTTTGATATCTTCCCAGCATTCCTATCGCAAAGACAATATCAGGCATAGTGCTTACTTGAGCATACATGAGACGTCCTACTTCTAAAGCATAAGGAATACTTTTCATCTCTTCTTGTTCCAATGTTGTTTGGGGACTTTGATCGAGACTGGATTTTTCCCCTTTAACTATAGGTGCTGCAATTGATGAACAATTATGCATATTAAATCTTTTCAAAACTTTTTTTATGTAGGCCTTTTGAGATAATCCCAATGTCCTTAGAGATCTGTCTCTATGAATTTCTATGCCAATGACATAGGAGGCTTCACATATATCCTTCATATTAAAGTTTTGTGAGAGAAAAAAATTGGTATCATGCAAAAGACCTAAGTCACTACTTACAATTAGTGAAATGTCATTTACAAGAAAATAAACTTACCTCCACTAACTTGAAGGACGAAGAAAATAAACTTCCACTAACTTTAGGTTATATCTATTGGTCTATAACATTTTCCTTAAATCCATATTTGGAAACAACATTGTGAAACTTTATATACTATCAACGGGATGCTTGTTTTAGCTCATATATAGATCTTCTAAGCTTGCAAACTAAGTGACTATCTTTTTCGCTTTCAAACCCCATAAGTTGAGTCATGTACACTTCTTCTTCAAGATCCCCATTTATGAATGTCATTTTCACATCCATTTGATGTAGTTCTAGATCAGAATGAGTTACTAAGACCATGATTATCCTAAATGAATCTTTCTTAGAAACCAGAGAGAAGGTTTCATGATAATCAATACCTTCTTTTCGAATAAAGCCTTAGACAACAAGTCTTGCTTTATATCTTTCCACATTACCCATTAAGTCTCTTTTAGTTTTAAAGACCCATTTACAACCTACCTAACAGACTCCTTTTGGTAATTCTACTAGATCTGAAACTTGATTTTTAGCCACAGATTACTTTTCTTCTTTCATGTCTTTATACCATAGTTTAGAATCATCTATTGGCTTGTGAAAACGTAGTAGGATCATCCTTAGGCCCGACATCAAAGTTCGATTCTTAAAGGTACACACTATAGTCACCAGAAATTGTTGTCTTTCTATTTCTTGTAGATCTCCTTATTTCTATTGGTTCTTGATCAATATGCTTTATGCTAGTAGGTTCTGTTGAATCCAAAACAATTAGTGTTTTAATTATGACAAACCATTAGTGTTTGCAAATTGAAGAATGAAGCTCTGCAAGCTAACAATCTGCCAAGTGTTTCAGATAATGATAAGAGCAGATTGAAAACAAGCATTATGGTGAGTTCAGAACAAGCTCAGAATGGATGTCTCAACTATGCATCACATGAAGTCTTAGAAAGATGATTGAAGCCCCATCTCCATGATGAAGACAATGCTTCCTCTGAAGACCTTTGAGTTAGCAAGTTGAAGAAACATCAAGACAGTCTCATTCAAAGAAAGATCTGAGACTACACCATCAGAATGACGCTACAGAAGAAGAAGAATCAGAATGATGCTATGAAGAAAATCCAGAATCATGACAGAATGATTATGAGATGATCACATCTGCACGATGTGTCAAAGGCAAGACCCTGAAGACTCTGTGCATCAAAATTGATTGAAGAACAACATCATGTTTTTCATATGCAGCCATAATCACATAGGGTTCATCAGAAGACTGAGGTTGACATTAGATTGGAATGAAGTGTAACTCCATGTCTTCAATATGCAGTCACATACACAGAGGACTCATCAAAAGACTGAAGTTAACAACATAACATCTTCCATATGAACCATAATCACTAAGGGTTCATCAGAAGGTTGATGTTAACAGAAGATTAAATATGCAAAAGGATTGATAGCTGAGAAATGTCCTTGGAATCTGATGTGGAACATCAGAATGAACCTAAGAAGATCTTCCAGAAATTCTACATCAAGGACATAATGTTTTCAATACCAACAACAATCTTCATATTTCATATGCTAAAGCAAGATGTTTCAAAATGGTCAGTACTGTGAAGAGTTGATCATTGGGATGAAAATGTATCCTTTCAAAGCCTTATCATGAAGTCTTCACCAAAAGGAACTTACATCAAAATAGGTTCCTTCTCAACAAGCATTATAATGCATTTCTAATGTACCTTTAGAAGCTCATCAGAATGGTTTTCTCATAACATATTCAAAATGATGACAGGTCACATACAACCGACAAATTTCAAATTTCTGTTAGAGAACAACTATGCAAAGAGTCCAACGGCTAAGAGTTTAAACATTGTAAAAGGGACCTCTTGGAAGCCTTTCAAAGCACCTTAAAGCAAGCAAGAAAGAGAGCTACTCGAGCCTTTCTTCCTCAGTGAGGATTTCATATTTCCTGCTTCAAGCCTATCTGATTAAGAGTGACCCACTTCTACATTAGTCTTAGTGAGCTACTCCTTGTAAACAAGAAAGAAGTGTGACTGTATTTCCTGAGTGGAACTCCCCTGTTAGGGAGAATCTGTAGTATGTGCAGTGATTCACAGATACCCTTTGTTATGTTGAGTGAAATCACCAAGCCAAGACCAAGGTGTGGTGCTGTGGTGAGGAAATGACTGTGTAACAGTGTGGTGACACTGCTATTGCTGTGTAAGCCAGTGGTGACTGATTGTGGTGTTGTTTTAGTGAAAATCTCACTAGAGAGTGAGGACTAGATGTAGCCCTAGGTTTTGGGTGAATCAATATAAAAATTCCCTGTGTGATTTCTCTTTACTCTTCCCTTTACTATTTATTTGGTAGAGCTTTATAATTTATGTTTTACATATTTCAATGAACCTTTTTTAAACAGTGTTTTAAATAGAAAATATGTTTTGGGAAAGATCTCTTAACACACAGAGAACTTAAAGTTTTGTTCTAAGGAAACATTTTCTGGAAACTGCTAAAGAACCCTTTCTGAGCTCAGAACGAATATTCATTCTAAACTCTTTACATTCTGAGTTATTGCAGAATCAATAAAAAGCAAGCAAAGTTTGTGAAAACACAATTCAACCCCCTCTTCTTGTGTTATTTTATTCACTTCAAGTTCCTCCTATGGTATATGCTCAACATGTGGTTCTTGATGAGTTGGTTGATGTTCAATAATATCATGTTGATTATTTTGATTACCAATCATCTCTATTGCTTTCAAAGGTATCATAGGTTATTCCTTTATTTCTTCAAATTTAACTTGTTGAGTGTTTCCACTCCTACTAACTTCTTGATCTTCAAGAAACTTTGCATTTCTTGCTTTAACTATTTTAGGAGTGTGAGAAGGACAATAGACCTTATAGCCTTTTGAGTTATTTGGATATCCAATAAAATACTTGCTAGTAGTTCTTGAGTCCAATTTCCCAATGGTTGGATTATAAATTCTAACTTCAACTAGACAACCCTTTATGTGTAAATGTCTTAAATTAGGTTTCCATCCATTCTAAATTTCAAAAGGTGTTTTTTGAACAACCTTAGATGGTACCTTATTTAATATATATACATTCATTTTTAAAGCTTCACTTCATAAGGACATAGGTAATACCTTTGAGTTGCTAATCATGCTTTTAACCAATTCCATAAGTATGTGGTTTCTTCTTTCGGCAACATGATTATGTTGTGGTGTACCTGCCATAGTATATTGGACAACAATACTTTCCTCTATAAGAAACTTTGAAAATGAACCGGTTTGTTGTCCTTTTTTTATGTATCTACCATAATTTTTCTCACCTTTATCAGATCATACGATCTTTATTTTCTTTTCCTTTTGTTTCTCTACTTCAGCTTTGAAAACTTTAAAAGCATCAAATGCTTTAGATTTTTCATATAGAAGATACAGATACATAAATCTTGAGTGGTCATCAATAAATGAAATAAAATATGTTTTACAATTTAAACAATGTGTGGGAAAAGGTCCATAGATATCTGTATGGATAATTTCAAGAAGCTTACTACTTCTTCTAGTACCTTTGATAGTCTTGTTAGTAGGAATTCCTAAGAATTCCTTCCTTTACTAATCTTTTAAGTCTTTCACGGGAAATTGCCTCAAACGTTTATGCCAAAGCATAGACATATTTTCATTTACAATACTTTATTTAACACCTGTTGAAGTAGAACCCTTTCTGAACTAAGTGTTTTAATGACAACAAACTTTTAAGAAGTAAATTCTAAGTCCTTTAGACTTGTGCTAGTAATGGTTTATGTTGAGTGCTTTCAAAGAAACATGGCTTAATCAAGAAGCATGGGGAAAAGGTGTGAAGCATTGGCCTAAGGTGAATGTTTCTTAAATTTGAAGACTATCCAACTTTAGAAGCAAGAAAATAGAAGCAGAAGGGTAATCATGAATTCTATGTCAAAGTGTAGATATCAGAAGCTGCATATGACTAGAAGCATGATTCTGGAGGTAATTTTTTTTATTAATTTTCTAGAGGCAATTTAAGTCAAGGGATAGATATCAGAAGCTACACATGACTTAAGGATCATCAGAGGATGCAATGCAGAAGACAACAATGCAAACATACATGTCTACACAGTCGAGAAGCACACACCAGAAGCTGTGAAGAACAACGCCATACAACAGTGTAGTGAGGTAATGTCACGACGAGCTCTCCTGATGTAACGAATGTCCGTTACATTAGGAGAGCTCGTCGTGACAGTGCCTCCTGATGTAACGGATCGAATTGAAAAGAAGAGAGCTAGTCAACAAACAACAAGTCCTACATCTACAAGGCAACCAGACAAAAAGGAAAGGAGTTCAAACATCTGCAATGGTAGCAAATGGAACAACACTAACCTGCAGAAGACTCGCTTTTCTAAGAGTAGTAGAACTCGTGACTATGCTGGAGAAAGAAGAAGTCATGAGCCACTAACAAATAATAAGCACTAATGGTACAATTTTAAATTTAAAAGTGTACAAGTTGTTCTAGTAAGGAAGAAGGAGAAACCAATTGTGTGATGGAGACAACTCACAACAGATCTCCTTAGCCTCCAAACCTCTCAAGACAAGGAACAACGGTCATCTTCAAAGCTCTATTTAAGGATGATGAAGTACAACTGAAGTTCTTTGCTAGGAAGGAAAATAAGATAGAAAGTGTATAGATCAGAAGCCAAATTGTACATATATATCTTTAGCTTTTGATACTAATCTTCCTTAGCCCAGACTCTTTAGGACTTTAGAGCCAAATCTATCTAGCCATAGAGAGTTTGTAAACATCTTCTCAGTGGGAGCTTATTGATGAGTTTTCCCTGTGGGATGTATTAGGTACCTGTCCCTAAACAAAACCTATTTAGGATAGGGAACCTCAAAAGAGAAATCAGAGGATTGATGCTTCTGAAGGTATGTGGGCGAGCACAGCAGGTTACTGTGTGAGTCTAGTAGTAGGTGATACTTTGGGTTCGAAGCCTGGAGAGAATTTTTGAAACAATACTTGGGTAAAGCTTGCAGAAGCATAGAGAATACTAGAGTGAAGCCTAAAGAAGCTTAGAGAATACTAGTGTAGGAGCCTATGGAGGCTTCAGAAAAGATAGAATACCACGGTTGGTGCTTGCATTAGTGGAAATCCTACAGGTGCAGGGACTGGACATAGCCCAAGGTTGTGATGAACCAGTATAAATTTTGTGTGTGCTTTATCCTTTCTTATTGTTTTTGATCCGTTGTTTCTATATCTTTATTTAGTGAAACATGTTTTACAGTGTTATATCTTTGATATAAGATCATTAAAAGTTTTAACCAACTAATTGTAAAAGTTCAAAACAACTACTACTCAAATGCTTGAAAGATGAAAATAGAACCTACACTACCCTAAGTGTGATATTTTTAAGTAGCTTCTAAGGCAGTATACGATAATATTTTGTGTGATTTTTACTAGAAAAATATTTCTATACAAAATACTATCAAAGGATAAATATTACTCCTAACAAAGCTTCTAGAAATTTATCTTCGATATATCTAAAGAAACTTCAGAAGCTGCATGTTCTTTTGCAGAAAAAGCCATAGTTGGTTAAGTGTCACTATTCAACCCCCCTTCTAGTGACCTTCTGATCCACTTCAATACCAATGTTGGTATGTAAGGCTATGAAACTTGTTTAAAAAACAAGATATAATGAAAGCTTAAATAAGTTTTCAACTAAAAAACCACAACCAACAACTTTATTATCTTTAAGCAATTCAAAAGAAACATCACAAAAATGAAAAGAAAAACCAATACGCATAAGTCTAGAAACAAAAACAAAGTTTCAAGAAAAAGACAAAACATGAAAAGTGTTTTCCAATAACAAACAAAAACCAGAATTCAAAAAAAGTTTAACAGTTCCAATAGCCTCCTCATGTGAACTTATATGATTTCCCACATAGATGCTTTGTTCACTTCTAACTGGATTTCATAGGTTTAGAAAGCCTTGTACATTATTAGTGTTAGATCCAAAGACTTTGTTCACTCATAGGGCTACCTCAAGTGTCTAAGTTTCACAAATACTACCTCAAGCTTAAGCCTAAACACAATCCCAACATCAAACTTCCTGGTGAAGAAGGCTTTGAATTGTCTAAGTTCACTATCATCTTTACACCCTTTTCCCCTAAATGATAAGCCTACACCCTTCCAGCAACAAAGTAAATGGGATGATCTCAACTTTGTGCCTTCAGTTACATGCACCCCACACCGTCGACTTCCAGTCATTCCAGAAGTAGTTGAAGAAGAGTTGGCAAGTCTTATACAAAAATGGAGGAAGTTTCCACTATTGTTTGCTAAGGAGCCTACCTCAAATATTACTTTTGAAGAAGACCTGGTGCCTAGAGCTGAACAAGAACCATAATATCCACCTATTGAGATAGCACGTCCATTACCTATAAAGCCTTATGACTATGTTCACGAACCATCTGAGGAGTACAAGAAGCTGCCTGAGGATGTTATCCAGAGCCTCGATGTACAATGGTTAAGGAAACTTGATCCAACAGATGACAAGGGCAAAAGTCTTGTTGTGAGATTACCTTGGACTCAACATCCAGAAATCATCCAACACAAAATCCCTTTAACTCCAGAAGAAGCTGAAAGCATGAAGGCTACTATTGATGAGAGAATCACAGCAAGAGTAGCGTCTAAGGCTACCAAGACAAAAAGAAAAGGGAAGAAAAAGGCTACAAAGAAGTAGCAAGAAGCTGAAGAGACTAAAGAGGAAGCTGATATGCTTGAACAAGCATTGATGCAAAGCGTAGAAGAACCGTCCAATCCTCAGGAGAAGAAAGTTCTTATAAGGCTTGCAAAATTAAGGTTTAGGCCCTTATACTCTCAAGAAGAAGGCTTATTTCCTCATGGCCAAGCACTTGCATTAGCTGGAATGGTGAAACAACAACTAGAATGCAAAAGGCAATGGCACCCTCCTGGCATCCACATCCGTGAAACAACTGTGTTCAAATACTATCCTAATAGGATATGTAACAGGTTGCCAACTATGGATGTCAATAGGAAGAAGATCCCCAAACCATCAGCACTTACTCTCCCACACAAAGCCAAGATTAAATTCTAAGAGATCCCCAATATGGGAATAGATACATGGCATAGAGACTGTCTCATAAGAGAGTTTGATGAACATGAGGTCAGACAGTTTTGGCAACAATATCTCTGGAGTACTCAGTATGGAGCTGGATGCTCAAACTCTAAGTCTGAGAATAATGAAGATGCCATCATAGTGGGTAGAGGAAAGCTCAGTGAATGCAGTTGATATCATTTCAATGATGTCACTGTATGCCTCATCAGACGCAATGAATCAACCATCATTGGACTAAAGACCAATGTTGTGATTGCCATAGCAAGAATTGCATACAGACTCTACAACATGGCTTATGATCAGTTTGCTGACCATGTTTTTGGGACGGTGATGTGATATTGAAGTTGTTATTCAAGATGAAGAAGTTACTAAGAAGGCTAAGGCAGAAGCTGATAAAGCTAGGGCAGTGACAGAATTGAAAGCTAAGGCAGATGCTGAAGCTGCCAAGCTAGCTAAGGAAGTTGAAAAGAAGGAGAAGGTTGCACTTGCTAAGCAAGCAAATGAAGAGTTGATTAGACGCGCCAAAGCAGACGCTGCTGATAAGGAGTTGGATGTTGCTAAGGTAGCTTAGGCATCCAAAGCAGTAGAAGAAGTTGAAGCTGCCCCACATACTCAATTGGTGGTTTCCTCACAGTCAACACCAATTGTACCTGCGTCCAATGACTCTCACATTAGAGCTGCACCTCTCAATGTTGCACCACCTGCACCTGCTTTGACAATTAAGAATGTTCAATCCATGATCGATGCATCAATTCAAGCTCAACTTCAACAACATCAGCAGATGATGAACCAACAGGTAGCTGGACAACTCTCATTATTAAGCTCAGCTTTCTCTGCTTAACTTACATCATCCATTGGTCCTATCATGAATGCTCTGCAACAAGTCCTACCCTTGCTGCTTGCACCACCTCAACCACCACAACAGCCATAGCTTGAACAACCACTACCACCACCAGAAGATCCACTTCAACAGCCCTGAGTGACAATGATGTTCATCATTATTCTGTCTTCAAACCCATATTTTGTTGATGACTAAAGGGGGAGAAGAAGAATTTTGATTTGTTTAATTTAGATATTCATGTACTTATCTATTTTTGGTTGTCTTCTAAATATATGAGGTGTTGATCCTTTCTACGTTTTTATAATTATACTCTGATACCTATATGCTTTTACATTAATTGCTCACTCATTACTCTGATACCATTTGTTAAGCATAAAGCATATAAAAATGTTGGACTCAGGGGGAGTACTTACATTTTCCATCTTTTTAATACCCTGTCAACATATTCTGGCATTACATAATCATTATACATATCTCGCTCTGATATCTTCTATATGATTATGTTTATGTCTTGATCAAAATTTACGTTTGTTTGTCATCATCAAAAAGGGGGAGATTGTTAGATCCAAAGACTTTGGACGATGTCCAACCCCTCAAACTTTGGTTTTGATGATAACAAATAAGATTAAATTTTGAAGTATCTAATGGATATTGTTTGAGTATTACATGAAGCACACCATCCAATGCCATTGTGGAATTGTATTCTTCATGATCAACCTTATATATTTTGTTATATATATCGTCCAAACAAAGATATGGAACTTGTTTTTATAATGCATCAACCAACGTCCAACACGTTGTTAACTGACAAGCGTCCAAATGCTTTGTGAAAACCAGTGTACATACACTATGTTCTTTTGAGCTTCCAGATGAAGCTAAATAACTTACACAATATTTTCTATCTAAGTTGTACAATGTCCACTATCTCAGTTTGTACACTTAACCTTTTCGAGGATGATTGCATATGTAAAGTTATATTCCTTTATCCCCTCATCTTTTTGAATTGACATATCATTTGAAAATTCAAAAAGTGTACCACAGGAGACAGAAAAGCACATTCCAAAAGGAAGAATCTTTTTCGTAGAAGTAGTGGAAGCGCGCTCAGACAAGGATAATACTATTGTCCCCTTTCTCTCTCCACCCCAAGCTGACACGTGGTAACGGTCAAATGATTGTGAGAGAATGGATAATTCCCAAGGCTCAAATCCCAAAATGGATACATTTTCCCTATGCTTATAAATAGAGGAGCAAACACTCTAAAGAAAATGATGAGATTGAACGAAGTTATCAAAAGTTTCTAAATGTTGAAGCGCTGCCAAAATTGTTGGACGATCTACATTTAAGCTAAAAGAGTCATTTTCTTAGTTTTGCTATGTCGAGTTGTAATATGTTGTTAAACATTGTAATATCCTCTCTATGAGAGTTATTTGATTTCATAGTATTCAAACTGTTGTTTGGAAAGCCAGGAGTGTCTTAGTGATCAAAGAATACTTGGGTGTTCTTTAATCTCAGGGGGAGATTAAAGGTGTGCCAGAAGTGGCCTTGAGAATACTTGTTGTAGCCAGAAGTGGCAGGGTAGAATACTTGTTTGTAATCAGTGGTTGATTAGTGGAACCCTTCAAAAGATTTTGAAGGAGAACTAGACGTAGCTCAGGTTGAGTGAACCGGTATAAACGAAGTGTTTTACTCTATTGCTTTCAGCTTAACTTGTTATCTCTTGTGTTTATTTTTTGTACATTGGACACACAAGTCTAGCTTTAGAAAAACTATTTGTGAAAATTGTTTTTAAGTTATTGGACGATCTGTTAAAAACACAGTTTCAACACAACTGTGATTTTGAACCATTGGACGATCTCACGATCTCTGCATTTTGCAAGTCGCTTGTAAAATATGATTTAAGAAACCTCCATATTTGCGAAAAAAGTCTTAAAGATTTATCTAACATACTATTCTACCCCCCTTCTAGTGTGTTCCTTGCATTTCAATTAGCAATGTGAATTGTAGAACCTAGATCAATCCACCATGTATTACTAGGAGCTCAATAAAATTTAATTCAAAACAAGTAAAGGCAAAATTACCTTCTTTTTTTTTCGAGCCACTTCTTGTATTTGAGACAATCCTACTTCATATGTCTCATTTACTTGTAGAAAAAGCAATTAATCTTTTTCCTATTTCGCTTCATTTAGACACCCTTGTGACTTTGGGAACACCATTGCCTTTTTCTCCCATTTCCTTTATTATGAGTCACTATATGAGCACTTTTAGGTGCCTCATGCTTCAATCTCTTTTCCTCTTGAACGCACATGGTCAATAATTCATTGATAGACCACTTATCATTATGTGATATGTGTTGTAAGAAATTTTAAAAGGACCATATTCCATAAAAAGTTTAAGAATGAAATAAACAAGAAATTATTCAAAATTTTAAACTTATAAGAATTTAAGTTTAGCAGCAGTATCCATCATTTCCATGATGTGTTCATGCACACTTTTACTCTTGTAATACTTCATGCTTGAAAGCTTCTTCATAAGGGTGTTGACCTTGGACTTATAGGAGCTAACAAATTGCTTATCAATAACGCCTTTATAATGTAATTGTTGGCCATGGACTTATGTGAATGTTGTTAAGGGAATGAATCCCCTTATACTTTTGCTTATATGAGACTATATGAGCATCAAACTTAAGCAATTTGATCACTTCCACCGCTCATAGTTAGCCTTTTATAATTATTGAGCACTATCTTTTATGGGGATGGGTGGTTCATCCACACAAAGTGCTAAGTTATAATACACAAAGTGATAAGTTATAATTGCTATAATTATTTATATTTGCAATCATAATTTACAACAGTTATCTTTTCTTTTCTTTATTTATTGCCATGTTTGTTCTTATTTTAGTTAGATTGTTCATAGGTTTAGGAGTAATGATACATAGTTTAAATTCTAAGAAATTTATTAGTTTTATGGTTATTGTAGAAGCGAAGCATCTGGAAGAGGAGCTTTTGAAGCAAGCTCTTGCTTAGCGAAGAGATTGGAGTCGCTCAGCGAGCTGAAGCCCTCATTGGAAGCCACGTGGCACAGGAATCACTAAGTGAGGAACTTTGTTCACTTAGCGAATAACAATTGAAGTGACACATCAGCGAAGTGCATTTTGCTTAGTGAGAACTTTTGTTCGCTAGATGAAAATGCCACTTGAGTCCTTGTTAAGCCAAGCTGGAAGTCACTTAGCGAATTACCCAAATCACTAAGCAAATTGCACTTTATAGAGAAGCGACAAAATAGAGATTTTTGGGCATTTTGAGGTGGTAATCATTTAGGGAACATTCCAACATCCATGTAGGGTTCTATGTTGTGCCTCCGCACTCTCCAAGATTCACCTTCTTCCATTTTTGTAATCTCCTTTGAGTTTTAGGATGCCTCTCATGACAATGAGAGATTAGTTTCATTCTTGCTGGGGGATTTGGTGTACTAAGCTCTTCTCATGTAATTATTTTCACTATTTATTCAGTATTTGATTTAATGTTAATACCTTTCTTCTGTGTTAATGCATGTTGTTAGATTGATCACCCTTATGCATGATTTTATAGTTTGAATGTCATTGGAAAATGCTTTTAAAATTAAGAACTGAAGATGGTATCTAATGAATGTTATGTCTAGGGATAAAGTAATGTTTATTAGTCTTGTGTAACCTCTAGTCTTATATTCAAGTTATTTAGCTTGACTTGCTAAGGGATTAGGAGTTTAGTTAAATAACTTAGACTCTTTTAGTTGAGGAATCATGGTTAGGGAATTATAGTGGGTTAAGGTAACATTATAATCAATATTGAGTAAAGAAATATCCTTAAAATTATTGGAGATGTTAGCTTAGTGGTACCAAACTCCCCAACACTTTTATTATTTTGCATAAAACCCTTTTGCACACCAACTGTTTGCTGTTTTGTTTCATTGATTGTTTGCTTACTTAAATCTTTCATTTTACTATCTTGAACTGAAATCTATTTTTTGCACTTATAATCTTCAAATTATTTTACCATTGTCTAAGTAGAAACTTGCACAAAATCCTAATATGCGCTTGTCCCTATGGAGAAACCTTATACTTTATCGAAAATACTACACCGATTAGTACGCTTGCCAATGATGTAACCCTAAGTCCAATTCCATATACCCCATGGTCAAGAGAATGTGTTCTTTCCAATCAACATAATTGTCACCAATAAACAAAGGAATGCAAGACTCAAGCAAATTACTAGGTACAATTGCATTATAAAGATTACATATATATCAACATTATACAAAATAACAAGGGTTAATTATGGTTTTTTACCCTTAACATTTTATAAATATCACTTTTAGTTCCTAAACAAATTTTTTTTAGCATTTTTGGTCCTTATACTTTTACTTTGTTAACAATTTTAGTCTCTGTTGTCAAGTAACAACACTAACTGATGACATAACAATCACATTGGCAGCCCAATGACTTGCCACGTCATTAAGGATTTTGATAGGAAAGCTACATGTAATTTTTTTTTTTTGGTAAATTTTGTTTAGACTAGTTGATAATATCATACTAGTTGATGAGAGATTAAAAACATAATTTACCAAAATAAAGTTACACGAGGCTGCCCTCATCATACTTCTTGATGATATGGCAAGTCATTTGGCTATTAATGTGGCTATCATGTCATCAGTTAACATTGTTACTTGATAACAAGTACTAAAACTATTAACAAATGAAAAGTATAAGGACTAAAAACGCTAAAAAAAATTGTTTAGGGACTAAAAGTGAAATTTAAAAAAAGTTTAGGAACCAAAAACATAATTAATCCACAAGTAAATCCAAACCTTTTTATGGTAGAGGTGCAAATCATGCATAGAATTTGTAGACTTTATGTACAAACACCATAATAAATCATGCTTATAGGTATAGAAATCATGATATTTGATCTTGATTAATTATTACTTTCTTATGCGCAAGCAGTAATTCCTTTATCAGATTGCTTAAGATGTCATGGGTACTCCTAAACATTTAATCCATAAAACAATTCTAAGAAATTAGATTATGCTAAATTATCTAATTTAATTATTTACCATATGCATAATTATTAAGGGAATCTTCAATGCGGGTGTTTATATGAGTTGCTTAAATTTAAACAATGTTGCTTAACAAATTTTTCCATTGGAGCATATGACTTGACAATGCGTTGCTTAAGTAAGTTGCTTAATTAACTGATTCATACCAATAAAAAAATCATTTTTTTAGTCACAAAATTTAATGTGGCTCAAGTTAAGCATTCACCTAGCAACTTTAGCATTGAAGTAAATTTTTGTGTAAAGTTCTTAAATCTATATGGCATTGTAGAGCTCACAAATTGAAGATAATTAACTCATTTAAGCAATTATGCATTGTAGATGCTCTAACAAAATTATGCAAGAACATTTGTTCAATTACATTAGTCTAAGCCCATAAAAAAAAAATCATGTACAACATAAATATATAATACTCCCTCCATTCCTTTTTAATTGTTGGATTTTTGGAAAATATTTGTTTCTATTTATCTGTCATTTGCAAAGTTCAAGATCACATTCATTACTCATTACTCTTTGATCAATTATACCCTTACTTGTCTCCTAATCTTTAATTAATTTACACATACATTTATTGTGGAGTGGAAAGGAAAAGGGGTAAAATAGGAAACCACATAACTATTTTATTAGAATCAAGAAAATTTGTTGCATTTCTTGATTTCTAAATAAAAACTTCAAAATACTAATAAAAAGGAACAGAAGGAGTAATAAAATCACAAAGATGCATAACATTTTTTTTTTGTGAATACAAAGATGCATAACATTTATCACAAAAAACCTTAATAGCAATTAACATAATAATTGTAGGTGCATAATACCCATTCAATGATAATTAAATGGAAATAATTTAACATTAAAATTAATATTAATAACCATTACTTTCTCCGTTCCAAAATAAGCGTCGTCCTAGGTTTTTTTGCACAAAGTTAATAAATAGATGAAAGAGAATAATAATTTTAATTTTACAAAACTAACCTTATTATTCATATTACATTGAAAAGCTAAAGTGACACTTATTAGGAGTATTAGTGGAAAAAAGTAATTAATATTACATTAAAAAACTAATATGACACTTATTTAGTTATTTTGGGACAATTTTTTTTCTCCAAATGTAACATTTATTTTGGGACGGAGGGAGTAAAAAATAGCAAGCAGCAGAATTGCTCATACACATAAACCTCTCCTTTGTGAATTGAATGGATAATTAAATTGCCATTATGAATTCAAGACATCGAAAATACCATTCAACGTACTTAAATCATTGCAAGCTCTATTTAATGACAAATAGAATTAATTAAAATTGATTGTAATTGAATAACATCAATATAACATTTACAATTAATCTAAAATTGAAATTAATAGCCATAAAAAAATATTCCTTCCATACCAAAATAAGTGTCACATTTAGAAAAAAATGTCCTAAAATAAGTGTGATGCTAGTTTTTTAATGTAATATTAATTACTTTTTTTTCACTAATACTCCTAGAGAAATGCTAACAACACACTCTCTATCACACTCTTTTGAACACACTCTTTATGATTGGTTAAAATTTTTTGGAAATCACAAATTTTTATGGGT
Source organism: Pueraria montana var. lobata (assembly GCA_026413185.1). Classification (NCBI taxonomy): domain Eukaryota; kingdom Viridiplantae; phylum Streptophyta; class Magnoliopsida; order Fabales; family Fabaceae; genus Pueraria; species Pueraria montana. Next base: position 56,676,328 of record CM048650.1, on the reverse strand, counting down.
CTCGTTATTTAATGACTCTCTCTCTCTTGATTTTATAGTTTTCAATAAATTCCAACTAATGATAGAGTATGTGTTGGGATGAGTGTGTTAGAGAGTGTGTTGTTAGCACTCATCAATACCCCTAATAAGTGTCACTTTAGCTTTTCAATGCAATATTAATAATAAGGTTAATTTTGTAAAATTACTATTATCTTTCATTTATTTATTAGTTTTTTTTTGCTATGTGTAAAAAAAACTTCACCAATGATATACCAAAATATATTTTATTTTCTTTTAATAAAATAAATTGTGTAACCTTACATATTCATCTTATTGAATTGAAAGAAATAAAATACATAATTCTCATAAAACCTTATGGGGGCGTTTGTTTCACAGATTATTTGTTTATTCCTGAGAATATGGAGTTGAGAAAATTTATTCTCATCTTTGTTATGAGGTAATAAAATAATTATTACTAGATATATCACATATTTCTTTAAAATACCCGCGAATAACATTCCCTTGTTATATTCCCAAGAAAAAATACTTCCAGAATTAAATAAATAATCCATGAAACAAACGCCCTATGTTATGTAATATTTGTATTTTATTTCTCATTGCATAAAAAAATGGCTATCTTTCCTTTATTAGTTAATTGCAATAATTGTTATTTGATTCAAAATATGAATTCTAATACATATATTTTAACTTTTGAATTAACTCATAGTCCTTTAAAAATGGCTATCTCTAAAAATCTTGTAACTTGATTTCAAAAATGGCTATCTTTCCTTTATTAGCATCTAACTTTCTTTCTTCTATGACTCAATGAAACAAGAGCAAGTGATCTATATTAACTCATAGTCTAAGTTGCTTTTTACTAGTTTTGCTTTTCAATTTCTAAAATAAGGATACATACACTAAATCTCCTAATTTATTAACTTCAGACTAACTTTTAACACTATCTACGATATACCCTTCCTAAAATTAACATTAATCATGATCATATAACATAATATCTTAATTAATCTAACAAGCTTAATAATCCTATCAAGTAACTAGTGAGTTTATGTTACCTCTTAACTCCTTTCTAAAAAATGTTACCTCTTAACTCATTCAAACATCTTAACTAAACCTCAACTCATCAATCTCCCTTTTTCTTCCATTTTTTTTTGTCATCATGATATTGGTGTGGATCCACCAGCTTCACTGATAACTAATCTCCGTTAGAGAACCTGTTGGCCACCTTTAGTGGGGTCTCCCCTCCCAACCACGTTTTTTCATCCACAAGCTCAAACCCAAAACCTTAATGGCCTATTTGGTGGTCAGGATAGGACAAGATAGTACATGACATGAACTATCTTGTCCTGTTATAATTCGTTGTTTGTTGTGCCAATAGAATATGATAGCGTTATGCTGTCGCTTATTCTATCTTGTTACTCTAGTGTATTTCTTATCCTGGTAGGGGTTGGGTTAGGATCAACAGGATAGGATAAGCTCTCTCTCTCTCTCTCTCTCTCTATATATATATATATATATATATATAATGCAAAAAAATAAGATTCATAATATAATATATATAATAAATATAATATATGGTAATATATTAATTTATATAACAATTATATTTTTTTTATTCAATAAAATTATATAATATATTTTGTTATTAACTTATTTGATGTAAAAACATTGATTATAAATTTGTAATTGAATGAAAATGTTTAAGTATTGTAATTAAAATAGTTTTGACTAAATTTTGAAACATACAATCTAATTTTAAATTATAACAAAGCTTGAATTATAATAATAACAATGTTTTTAAAAGTTATATCTATATATATAAATATTTGTGATGCATTAGCATACTTCTCTTTCACTTAAAAAAGAAACTATATATATAAATATATCCATATAGAGCACGACTCCTGTGAGAACACTTTCGTATGTGAGAACATAAGAACAACTAATAACAGCCATCAGATCAAGATTAAAAATAATAAACGGATGAGATTAAAATATTTAAAATTCAAATTATGATCTAATATATAATCTAATAAAAAATAAATCTATAAAAGACAATGTTTTTAAAACCAGACTGGTCATTGAACCGATCAAGGCACTGGTTCAAGGTTCAATGGTTCAACTGTGATTGAACCGGTATTAATAAAATAATAATAATTAAATAATTTGTATAATAATATTAAATAAATATAATATCACATAACTTTAAAACATTAAAAACTAACTTAAAACCTAAAAAATCATTTTACAAGTTTTGAACATTCAAAATATATAAAAAAGTCTAATCAAATATACCATAATACTTAAGTTCAAATTTTAATAAAATACAATAATTTTTCATTAACAATAACAAGTTTATATTTAGAATAAACAAAAAAAATGAAAAATTAATAAAATATAAAATTATCAAAAATCAAGATATAATTTTTTTAAAATAAATATAAATGAGCAAATTATATGTTTTACAAGAAAAAAATTAATAATAATTGATAAAACAATTTGTATCTATTTAAAATATTTATTAAATATGTGTTTTTATTTATTTTTAAAATATTTTATATTAAATTTAAAATCAAAGAAAAAAAATACCAGTTCAAACCAATTTTTAGCACCGGTTCTTGACCGGTTTTATATAAGTTTGACCAGTTCTCACCGGTTCTTAAATCCTTCAGTTTTATAGAGTATTTGGACCGGTCACCAGACCGGTTCCCGGTTGAACTAGTCAAACCGGCCGGTCCGGTTTTGATAACATTGATAAAAGATCTTAATTATCACTTTCTAAAATATAATTTGAATTTTAAATATTTTAATCTCAACCATTTATTATTTTTAATCTTTATCTGATGGTTGTTATTAGTTGTTCTCATGTTCTCACATAAGAAAGTGTTCTCACAGGAGTAAGTTGTACTCTATCCATATATATATACATATATATATATATATTATTTTTCTAACCACGCATAATTTTGACAATATGTTGTTATATACATATTAAAATAATTAGTCCACTCATTCCAAAAATTTCTCCCGTGCACAGCACGGGACCAACACACTAGTTACTTTATATATTGTAATATAAATTCACAGCAAAATAATATACAACGTATTTATATATTGACTTTATACACATTACTATATAATTTATATATTACTTTTAATTTATATATGTACAACGTATTTATATATTTTAATCAACGTATTATCTTTACTATTTATATATTAATCAACGCATTTCTATTAACTTTATGCCAAGAATCATATAAAATCACAAGGAAAGAGGACTTAGGGATTTTCCCTCTACCCATTTGCTTATTTCATGAACAAATATAAGATTAAATCTCCCTCCCTTTACCACAAAGAAAACTGTGAGATTGAAGAGGAGAAGGGAAGAGAATGACTTGCTCCTAGCCTTCTAAGAAGCCTACACATAAAAATGAGTGAAAATGGCACCAAGTGTGCTTGAGAGGTGATGAAGATCAAGAGAGATTTAGAGAAGGAAAATGAGGGAAAAAATGAAGAAGGTGGGCGAGAGAAAGATGTCAACTAACTTAAAGAGAAGTATCTCCTAATCTTAAAAAGGTTGACACTTGTCCCAATTATAAATTTCACATGGTAATTTAATTCCATTTATTCATAATTATCCTTATCTTATGGGATCTATCTATAACTAATTGGAGAATTAAACTAAGTTTAGAATTAAGGGAGAGAGTGAGAGTGGAAGAAATGTTGATTTTTATTGTGCACGGTAATTATGAGTTATTTATGTACTTAATTTTAAATAATCCCTCAAGAGTTTTCTCTTTTTCTAAAATAACAATTTAGGATTTATCTATTAATCATAAACTAGCTTCCCTATTTTATTTTATTTTTAATTTTTTGGGTTCATTTAGTGTTATGTTTGAGTTTTATAAGTTACTCATGAGTAAATTTTGAGGAAATTACAAAAAAAAAATCTAGAAAATTTTCAAAATTATAAAATAATACTCTAAATACATTCTATGCTTAAAATAACATTATGTTAAAATTTTAAGTTATTTACTATTTATTTCACAATTCTACTCTTTTAATCCAATTTACATATTATATTTAAATTCATTTTTAGCCAGAAAATTACAAAAAAATATATATTTTTATCTTCCAAAAACCTTTTTAGTATTATTTTATGCCTAAAATATATTTTTCATATAATTTAAAACTATTTTTTACTATTTATTCTATCCTATATGAGCAACAATATTTATTATTCTATTTTCTGGTTTATTCCAAAAATTAGTAAAATTCTAAACCATATGTTATTGATTGTTCTAAGTCAAATTGAGCCTCTCAAAAATTTCATATCAATGTCTAGAATTTTAATCATATTTACAAGATAAATAAAAAATAATTAATAATAAGAATTAATATACACAAACAAAGAGTGTTACATAAATCGACTTGATACTGCTTAGCATCATCGAGATCAAAGGAGTCTATTTTTGAATGATAAAGTCAAGGGTGACTATATGTATTGAGAAAAGGAATTGATATGGTACCTTGTGAGTAAGGAATATGAGCTCCTGATCACTTTCCAAGTACAATGATAACTTGACAAGGTGCATCTATTAAAGTAAGGGCCCACATGAGTAACATACAACGTAGGTCAAACCTATAGGAATCCCCTACATATTATTCTATAGATGATCACTAACTATGATTATTTTGTGTTTTGTGAATCCTGAGAATTTATTTTGTGACTAATTATTTATTGATTAAATCATCTTATTCCTTTCTTTTTGTATTTATGTTTGCATGCTACAATGATGCAAATAGTATATGGTTTTGATGGCAAACATTCCTATCATGGGGAGGCTCTCTTTATAGTTTAGCTATGATGGATGCTAGACTTATGATGACTATTTTGATGAAGACACCTTTTGCATATTAGTCATTTTTCGCTTTTTGTTGGTTGATCCTTTAGTTTGGTTAAAGCCTGTTACACTTACTATTCCTTTAGTTTGAAAAACCAATTTTAAAAGGATTTCCTTAAACAAGATATGAATTAGGAAGATAAAGAAAGATAGAGTAATGAACACAAAAATTTATACTGATTCAGTCTAAATTGGACTTACATCCAGTTGATCTAACAACCCTAATTAGACCTTCCACTATGAATTTCATATTACAAACACTACGCACAATCAGAAATTCAAATACCCTTTTCTTAGCTTGTACCCCACAAGAAAGAAAATACAATTCCCTATAGAACCCTACTATAAGGACTTGAAAAACCCTATTTGAGAACAATCTATCCTTTAGAAAATACAAATGATCAAGGAATGAAATCACCTAATCAGTGAGTATATATGTAGCACACGTTGATCAAAAGTGATGTCATGATCATGATCTTCATATGAAAGATTTTGAATCTTGTAAGAACAAAGATAACTACTAGCTTAACCCTCTTCTTAGCTCCCTTTACTTGAGTCTTGAAGATTTAAAATGTTTGGAAGCCTTAAAAGAATCAAAATACTCAAAGGTACTTATAAACTTCTCAAGATATAACAGCTTTAATATATTAAAACGAGATGTAATCGATTAAATCGTTCATATGAGCTCTGGGTTGTGCCTGGGTAACATGGTAATCGATTAAAATCCATTGTAATCGATTATCCCGATATTGAGTTCCTTATTGCTTTGTTTTTTTCCTTTTCATTTGCTCGTTGTAATCAATTATCTTAACTGGTTATCGATTAAAATAGCAGAACTTATTTTTATCCAACACATATACACCTGGTCTTAAGGTCTTCAAGCTTTTATCCAACACGTATACACCTGGTCTTAAGTACCATCGTTTGGATGATAACTCAAATATTGGATATGATGTTGATGGGAGAGGATGTTGCTACATATTAAGATTTAGAGGAGGATCCCTTTTAGGGATCCTAATTAGTGCATGGGGTCTGTGTATAACAGTAGGATAGGGGAGGGGATGGATGTATAGTTGGCTGCTCTAACATAGGACCTATTTTATTTTGGTGTATATATTGGGAGGGTAAATTACGATATTTCTTATTCAACTATATCCCTAATGTAAATTTAGCATGGAAGCATTTTGACAAACTCTACTTCTAATGTTGGGTTATATCTATAACTTATATGACCATGTGTATATGTGATGATTCAATGTAAGATATTGTGTTTAGGCTATCTACATTGTAATAGTTTGGATTTATAATTATGTAATTCAATTTGAATTAAATATTATTTTCTTAATGGATGGAACCACCTAGTGGTAATCAAGTATAAGTAAAAAAATCTCACCAATTTTTACTAATAATATAATTAATCACTTCTTAATAACCCAAAAAATTATTAATTTAAATACGTGGAAGTCGTAATTTGATAAATGTGATTAGGGTGTCACACACTTAATCATAGGTTATTGATCCAACCAATGAATAGTTCGTTGAACAATATAAAATACAATAATTTATAAATATGTTTTATTATTTTTTTTGTCTAATGAAAGCTAACAAAAGCAACAAAGGAAAGCATAGCAAACCAAACTAAGCCCACACAAAAATATAGTGAGGTAGATCACAAGATAGATTTAAGTACCAATTTGAATATTAAGTTTTTATTTATTTTTTAATGTCTTTTGTATTAGCCCAAAGAAATTAGTTTAACTGATTAAGCCATAGTTGCTTAGTGGCCAAATTAAATTCTAATACCATCTAAAATATTTGTTAGTTTTCATATCCTTTCTTCAATTGCGACAAGTGTGTCACTTCCTTCTTATTGCATGCCTTTCACTCCTACTTGTTCTATCATATTTCTAGCTTTCCATGTACGTGTGCTCCCTCTTTCTCTTCTATTTTTATCTTGTCACACTCCTCGTTCCTTTGTTCTTGTTTGTGTGTCTCATTCCTCTTGATTTTTCTCTTTATTTATGCTTTTTATATTTTTCTCTTTTCTACTTTAATGGGTTGTCATCCTAGTCAAGTTAAAAAACTAGTCAAATTAATTAATTTTTGTGGTCTAAATGTTGAATTTATCCAAAAGTTAGTTCAAACTAGCCAACTGATTGGTTCACAAATCGAACAAACTAATATGAATTTATCAGCATTATATATGACATATATATTTGTTTATCTAGTGCCCCCAACAGATTTATGATCTATTGTTTCAAGATATCTTTTAATTGAGCATTGAATGTAACAAGAGAAGAAGAAATTATCAAAATGAAAATGTTTATAAAGAGAACATGGAGAGTGGAAGACAAAATTAAAATTATAAAAGTATTATAAAATTCATATTAACTTCAAATGGAATCCCTTGCCTCTTTCTCTTTTATTTTTCCCTGCTTCCCCTTTCTCAGTCAAATATGAGAATGTTTTAGTTGCAAATTACATGTCTCAAGAATCTCTTGTACCATTTAGCAGCAGCTGTTGGTTGACGCTTAAGATGATATTTAAAATTAACATGAATAAGTCCCCAATTTTGAGAAAAACCCGCTCGAAATTCAAAGGTGTCAAATGCAGCCCACACGAAGTAACCACGAACTCTTACGCCATTGCTATCAATAAAAACATTTCAAAACATGAACACTAGTTTCTACATATGAGAATAAGTTATAGCACACTCTTTCATTTTAGGAGTACTTTGGCACTCAATTTCTTTTTAAAGTAAAATCATCTTAACTGGAACATTAAGTTGTTGGTGGTTATAATATTAGATTGGCTTTAGATATTTATTTTCAATGTCCATTGCTAATAAATATTTAATGGACTTGGCTTCTTGAAGGTAAACAATGCACTTCAAAATAAAAAGTAGAGAATTATAATTATTAATTAAAAAAATGAACAATATATAGTCATCAAAAGTTGTTAAATTTCACTCAATTAACTTTTCAACTTATAATTATAATTTTATATTCTTAAAAATGCACCATAAGTCAAGTACATATTTAACAACTTGTCAAATATACCTAAGAATACTTAAGTTTCCTACTAATTTTCCTCTTATAGAATAAAAATGAAATAACCATAGAGACACCATAGCATAAAGAAAAATATAAACAAAATTAATAGACCTCATGCAAAAAGGAGTAAGTCTTATAGTAAATATGTAGTAAGTCTTACAATAATAAAATATTTATATATTTTTCTAAATATAATATACTATATATATATATATATATATATATATATATATATATATTAGCAAGAAAAAGAAGGTTCTATTCCTAAAAATATAATTGCTATCGTTTCATATATCTCTATAATATTAAGCAGTTATGCATTCATAGAAAGCTAAGATAGACTACTTACTCAATTGCTGCTTTGGTGTAGTTTAAATGTGTGGCTAAATATTTGATTCGGTGTATGTCTTTCAATGGATTTGTGATGTTAAATGAAGCAATACCTATACGAAGGAAGGTTCCAACAAAGGTAGATTAATATTTTTTTAGTGAAAATTATAGATATAATTATACTAGTTATAAATGTGAAAACTAATGAAGCATGATTTTACCAACCATTCTCAGTGATGTAGATGTTGGGATTTTGGTACTTTTTCTTAATGTGTTGTAAAACATTATATAATCCTTCGGGATAGACAAAATTTCCACCATATTTATCCTACAAAATATGAACATTGAAAAAATTAAAAAAAAATAGTTATACAATTAACTTACAGCGTTCTTTTAATGATTGTCTTACCAAGTAACCTAGGGTTTTTCCTTCTGCATTAAAATCTACAATAATGAAAAAAAGAAGAAGCAAGAATTAGTGATATGATTGATCATTGTATCTTCTTATCCAATTAGTAGAATGTAGTTTAAAGAAAAACTTACCTACTGATCTTCCTAAGGCATCATAATTGTCTGATAAATTCAAATTTGTTTTGTTTGTTTCATGTTTAGCAAAATGAGAAGTATAATAATTGATCCCAATGAAGTCTGTGCTTCCTGTGACAAATTTTTTCTCCTCTTCTGTGAAATTTGGTAGCCTATTCCCTACTAACTCTCTCATGATTTTTGGATAATCTCCATAGACCACTGGATTTAAAATCCTGTTTGTTGAAATGTACCAAAAGGTCCAAACACAATTTTACTTTATACATTAACAATTAAAACAAATAGAACTAAGATATTAATCAAGACAAACACAAAAAGGGTATTATATAAAGGCTTAATTAATTGAACTAACCATCCGATAAAGAAATCCATAAGTCTTTCAGCAGCAGCCACATCTTCTGATTTTGAACTGTAAGGTTCAAAACTTTGAGATCCAAGAACAAGTCCAATTTCTCCCCCTTGAGTTGCCTTTACCATAGTAGCAAATGCTTAATAGAACTTATACATAAAACTTAGACTAATTTTAAATGTTGTTAATGCCAATTTTTTACAACCTTTACATATTTGATAATTAATTTTTATTAGGCTTAAATATGTTTTTAGTCCTTGTAATATACTATTTTTTTTATTTTGGTCCTTATAATTTTGTTTTCAAAATGATCGTTGTAAAATTACTTTTATTGGTTTTGGTCCTTGTTATTTTATTTTTGTCCTTGTAATATATAGTTTTTTTTAGTTCCTATAACATTTTGTTCATTTTCAATTAGTCCTTTTTGAAAAATATTTGATAGGGGCTAAAAGCAAATGATATACATAGACAAAAACAAACAAAAATCAATATATTACAAAGACTAAAATAAAATAACGATAGAAAAAAAAAAGGAATTTAACAACAACCATTTTTTTTAAAAAAAATATATAAGGACCAAAACCAAAAGGCAGGATATTACATGGGTCAAAAATATATTTAAGCATTTTTATTATCGTTAGAAGAATTTGATTTGACATTACATGTGAACTTGGTTAAAGTATTTATAAAGCATTGACATATGATTGAATGTAATCATAAAAAAGACTTGAAATTAAACTATGCATATATTTGCAACCAATGTAACACACAAAACTAAAAACAAAAGATACCCTACTTGGAATTTTTCTCTGTATAGCTTCACTGCTGTAGCATGGCAAATGATGTAATTATGAACTACAGTATATGCTTGTTTGCAGAGCTTGGTAGTTTGGCATGGTTCAGGATCATCATTATCATAGCCATGCATGTAAGTAAATAAACCTACAACTTGTGGCTCATTTATTGTAGTCCAATGCTTGACTCGATCTCCATATGTTTTAAAAAGGAGTTCACAATAATCCTTGTAATAATTCCTGAAATTTCATTTATTTAATAATCATAATTAGCATGATATGAAATTCTATATCGTTTGGTGTGGATTAATTCAAGTTAACTCAATTTCATGAAAACAAAATATCTAGAAGAGATCATGTAGAAAGTTCCTTACACAATGGAGCTATTCAAGAAGCCACCAAGATTAGTTTGAATGGCAAGAGGATAGTCAAAGTGCAGGATTGTCACAAAAGGTGTAATGCCTACATTTAAATATATCATGTTAAACAAATTAAAAACAAAGTAATTTTCTATGTAATTTTAATAAAGCTCTCTCTAAATCTAATCATTTTAAAAAAATATTCATTACATCGTACCATTTGCAAGTAATTCATCGATCAAATGGTTGTAGAAGTCAATACCCTCTTGATTTACACCTCCTTTTATGGTTCCATCTATATTTTATAGTTGAAAATGAAGAGAAAGATATGTAAGTATTATTACTATCATCGCGCTCTCTCTCTCTATGTACTATTCATATATATATATATATATATATAATTATTTTATTTTAAAAATTTACCAGGCAAAACTCTACTCCATGAGATGGACATTCTATAAGAATTTATTCCGAGATTCTTCAAATGTTTCACGTCTTCCTACAAGATCATTAAAATTAAATTAAGTAAAATGTAAAAATAAAACACTATCCAACACCTACTTGTAAAAAAACTTATCTTTGTGTAACTTGTCCCTACTCACCTTGTATCGCCTATAATGTTGAATCATTGTAGGAAACTTATCACCGTCAATAAATGCTCCTGATTGTTATGGAAGAAAACAAAAGTAATTAAAAAGGGGTTATAAAAAAATGATGATAAAATAAAATAACATATCTTGAGAGTTTAATATATTTCCATTAATTATAACATAAAAGCATATATAAGTTATAAGCATATATTGCAAACCTTTATTACGGTTAACTCTATCATCCCAGACACTTGGTCCTCTTCCTCCTTCATGAGCTGCTCCTTCAACCTTTATTAAGATAGTAATAACTTGTTAATAATAAATTACCTTAATACTAATATATTATCTTAGCCTAAAACTTTTGAGTACCTGTAGAGCTGAAGTGCCTGCTCCAAACAAAAAGTCAGGTGGAAATGATCCTCGTTTTGGAAAGTGAGAAAATTTTTGTAAATCTACCAAAGAAGAATCATATGGAGTTGTAGTTGCTTCTCCTATCTATATTTAGCAATATCATGTTAATAATATGTTGATGTTATTTTTTCAGTTTCTAAAATATCATGAGTATTTATATTTTTATACTTTAATTTTTCATACTATTTATACATATGTTTACTTTTTATGATAAAATGTAAGAGAAAATAATTTTACATTTAAACTTTGGTTTCTTTCTTCTTTCTATGAAGGTGAATAATGTAAAAGTAAACTAAAAAGAAAATTATACTATGAAATAAACATTTTATTACAATATGAGTACCTGTGCAGTAGATAATCCAGAATCAGATGAAAACTCAAATAATGAAGATTTGGGAAAGTGTGAGGAATTTTGTGAATCTGCAAACATATCATCATACAAGTTTTAAACAATATGGCAATAGGTGACATCAATTACATATTGGAAAACAAAAATTTCACTTTACTAGAAATTGGAGAGTACCCTTGCATTAAAAATAGTTACTTCATTCTAAAACTATTAATTTTTAATGTTAATGTATGTAAATTATTCCTCATAAAAATCAAATCTAGCTATTTTAAACAAATGTATATGTAGAAAAAAAAATTAATAAGACTTAAAATTTGTAAAACATCAATGACTATGAAATAAAAACAAAATTCAATAGTTTTAAAATCGATATAGTAATACAAATATAGTTAAATAAAAACAAGCAATGTAAATTGAATTTCAATAATTCATGAATGCATAAAATAAATAGATTTATAGTAAAATAGTGTTTGTACATCTATAGTACAATTCATAAATTTTTTCATGAAACAGAGTACTAAAAATTTGATGCAATGCTCAAACCTTGGGCCTTAGTTGATACGTTTGACAACAAAACAACTGACAAGATTGTCAGAATAGTTTTGCAAACTTTAGAATATGACACAATCTCCATTTTTGGTATCCAAAATGAACTCTTGAATTCCAAAGGAAAACCACAATTAGGTAGAAGGAAAAAACACATTTCCTATGGTATATATAGGGGAAGATGAAACCACCCTTGTTATGCTAATGACAACCTATAATGAGATGTTTTTCTATTTTTTTCATGTGATTTAATGTTCCAACGAAAATCTACAATTTTGTTGTTTGAGATTTATTTGAATTTAGATAGGTACAATTCAATCTAGTATTTATAGTATGAGTTTTTCCATTTAAATAACGGTGTCAGCATCTTCATCACATTTAAAATACAGTTATTTATAAAACGCTTATTAGTATAAAAAAATGTTTTAAAAAAAGTAAGTTTATGGCAAAAATTTAAAGCCAAGAGTAAGTTGTTTATTTCACTATGTTAAAAGACAAAAAAAAATATAGTTGCAATATGAGATATGATATTATATAATATAAATATCATATCAAAATTTTAATTTCCTATCATAAAAGTTTTATTTGTATGCTTCATCTGCATTGGTTACATGGAGACCATTTCTCCTGTATGAGAGGTTAGCAATATAAAATTCTTTGTGATATGCCATTTTTTGATCACTTTAATTATTGCCCAATGGAGTTATTTTAAACAATGGGTCAGTTGATTTTTTTTTTTTTACAATAAAAACTCACTATTTCATTCATAATGAGAGAGTGAATACATGTTGTAATGAAATCAAAAACATGTTGACTAGCATGAAATCGAGACACTCTAGCTAAGGCATGAACAACTTGATTAGCTTGCCTATGAACAAACTCAAACAAAAAAGTTTTGAACACGAATAACATCTTCATTGTATTTCTTCAAAATTGAACCAAATTCATTGTTTATAAAACTCTTAAAGTTGATACCATCCACTACTTGCTTGCAATCAAATTCAAAAATGACATGAGTTAAGTTCAAATTGATCACCCATGTGACTGCAGCATACAATGCCACAGCTTCAACTTCCATAGGAGAGATTGAACCTTGAAACCAACCTATCTTTGCAATAATGAATTGTCCGTGATGATTTCGAATACAAGTTGCATAACCATATTGCCCATTTTCAGCGAAAACAACAACATCTAAATTTTATTAGGTTGTTTGGTTTAATAAATAGTAAATTATGGTCTTAGTTTTTTAAATATCATAATAGAACCATTTTTTATATTAATAAAAGTTTTATTAAGTGTGCTGGATATACGTCAGTTACAAGGAAGCCTTATTTCTAGGTATAAAAACGAGACTAGGTGTAGATAAATCTAACTCTCATCACCATCTCTATAAAAGATGAGGTTGGTTTGAGGTCAAATTTCATAAAGGAGAGAATGAAAAAAATTAAATTCAACTTTATCTTGGTTGGGGTTAGGGAAGAACTCGCCTCACCTTTTTTTTAAAAATTATTTTGCTTACATATTTTTAAATAAATAATATATTAAATTGTTAATTTTCTTTCAAATAATATATAAAAATAATAAAAAAATGAGAACCTTAAAATAAAAAAACTTAATAACTAAATTATAACTTTAGTAAAGTGTATAATTTTAACTTTATTATTTAATTTTTTATCCGTAGGAATCAAAGACAGGTACCATGAGATTTACAACAACTCACGCACCATGCTCAACCAACTAAGTTAGACCCCTTGGTAACTTTATTATTTATTTTTTCTTATAATTTAAACTATTTAACTATTATAAGAATTAATTTATCTTTTCAATAACAATAAAAACGAGTAACAAAATAAAATTTCTAGGTCATACACACACATAGACACGATCAATTAACACTAAGTGTTAAACATTTACACTTACATTACTTAATAACTTTTTGTAGAATATGAATTTAACTAATCAAATTGTTAAATTATTATTATGATTTTGATACTGTAGATCAATTTTTTTCATAATTTTGACATTCATTTATATGTTATCTAGGAATGGCCATTTACTTGCATTTTAAATAATATATTATCTATTAAAATAAAACAATCCAGTGAAGTATTACTAATTTTTTATTTGCATGAAATTTCATAAATTTAATTCCTGCAAAATTTACTCTGACGCTTAAGTTAGAAGAGATTACCAATGTGAAGGTATGTACTAAATACTTAGTTGCTATAGTGATGTTAGTTATATTTATGTCTGTGTGAGGCTGAATTGTCTAACACTAGGCCAAAGGCCTCATAGGGGTAATATTTCCCTATGTTAATGTACCAACAAGGTAATATTACTCTAAATTGGGTTACAATTCATTGTTCACAATCTCATCTTAGAAGTCTTGTACCTAGGAATTAATTTCATCACCTTACACAATTTGGGCCTAAGGGACCCATTTTAACATATTGGGTCCGAGCCCAATCTAGAATAGTTTTTTTTTTCCCAACTTAGTATGCATGTAGGTCAAGCATGTTGAGTTATATGTGATGACCAAGATGAAGACAAATTGAAGAATTGTAAATTTGTATTTAGTGTTTAGTTTTGATGATGCCAAAAATATTGTAATAGTTTAGACATTGCTTGCTTACCCTTTAGTTCTTATGTGTGTGATTGTGTGTGTTCATGCATTTGGGTAGATATCTCCTAGTATTAAGGCAACTTAAGCTCCTAAAGAGATCCATACATAATAAAATTGGAATAGAAATTAACTTAGGTTTAAAATTGGATTGAAATAAGCTTTAGAAATGAAAAAATTGTTTCAAAGAATAAAATAATTGATTAGTGGAACAAAATAATCGATTATCTTTGTGCTCTATTTTCAAAAAAGTATCACAAGTACGTAGATAATCAGTTATCTACTTAAGATAATCGATTATCTTGAATGGGAAGACTCGTGATGCACAAATAATCGACTAACATGACATATAATTGATTATTATGTTCTTGTTTGTGCTTGAGGAATTAATTTATTATATCTATTTTAGGCTATAAATAATGAACTTGAGATATTTTTCTAAGGATTCCCATTTGAGATCAATTTTCATATTTCATTTTAAGAGAAAGAGTGGGTTATTTTCATGGAACTTTGAAGATTTATTACTCTTAACAAGAATTCAACATTGGATTGTTTTCATGGACCTTTCAAAGGATGCTTAGGGAGTCTACCTAGAAGAAATTAGGATAAGTATCCATCACACTCAGGCGATATCTTTCCTTTTCTTACATTTTCTCTTGTTTGTGTGACATCCCTAATTTATGGACATTGGTCATAAATGTTAAAGAGACCTCTTTTATGGAATGACCCTTTATATTTAATGGTTTAAAGATAGCCTTAGGTATTATAAAAAAAATAGTTACCTTATGGAATTGACAGGAATAGGATAACAGGACCTAGATGGGCAGCCAAGGCCTACCAAGCCCACACACTCCTCACAATTTAGATAGGTATAGGGAGGGAGAGTTAGAAAGAGAAAAGAGAAAAGAAAGAAAGATAAAGAGAAAAGAAGAAGAGGAAGAGAAAAGGAGTGGAGAAAATATCAAAGACCCAATGCAATGGAGCTCATCTTCATGCGCCAAAGTGAGTGCTTTCCCCTATCCTTTCCTTCCTTCCCCTTTGCCAAGAATCTATTTGTTTATCTTCCCCTTTGAAAAGAGAACTTATAGCATTATTCATAGGTTTGAGAGTTATAATGATTTTGTGTCGTTTTGCATAGATATGGAGTTTTTATGTTGAGGTTTAGTGTTAGGAAGCATAAAGGGTGATCATTGATATGTTTATTGTGAGTTTGAAAGGCTGGGTAGCCATTATTGGCATTGGAAGCTCGGATTCACAAAGACATCGCATTGCAGAAATTCGCAAATTGGCTTAAGCGAAAATATTTTGGCTTAAGCAAATTTTGGACATAATGTAAGGCCTGGAAGTCTAGAAGGAAGTGGCTTAAGCAAAATTTTATTGGCTTAAGCGAAATATGGGTAGAATTTAAGGTCTAGAAGTCTGGACAGAATTGGCTTAAGCAAAATTTTATTGGCTTAAGAGAATTTAATAGAAATAGATAGACTAGCTAGATATTATTGAAGGCTAGGTTTTGTTTAAATGTTTCTCATCTTATCTTCCCTTGTATATTTGATATTGTTGGCATCGTATGATGTTGATTGTAGTTAATGATGGTAATCTTGTATGTAATTGCATTCTTATGATTGTTGTATCTACCTGGAATTGTATGTTGCAACAAACTCTCTAATAAAAGATACCTAAGACTCTAGAAGACTATACCTATGCCTCTTTATATAGCAAATAGATGGGGAGTTTCCCTAAAGTTTCAAAAAATGTTTTTAATAAAGAATGTAAGTTTCAAAGAGATATTTTTAGAAAGGATATCCTTTCAGTGACGTAGGGTAGAACCTTTCTCAATACCAATCATGTCTGAGAGTCGCACGCTTGACGTCTATGATGTGCAAAAGGCTAAGGATCACCTACGTCACCAAGGTGTGATGAGTTTTCAAAAGGTTTACGAAAAGGTGTTTATAAAGAGGTTTTTAAAAAAGAAAAGAGAAAAGAGAAAGTCATGCTTTCAAGAGAAAGAAAACATTATACAACTCTAAAAGAGTTGTAAGAGATAGAGCTAAGAGACCCCCTTGTATATAGGGAAGGGACCGTCATCTTTAGATCAAGGGGAAAAACAACCTTCTTCATAGGGGAGAAGTGGTCCTTCTTAGAAGAAGAATGAGTTATTCATAAAGAAGGACAAAGTCAGGTGATTCTTCCGTATAACGGAGTTGATAGTACGTATACTTGGACCGGTGAATTTAATAAAAGGTCATAGCAAGAGGGACGCCTCTTGATGGCTAGAACTTAGCCAAATAAAAGAAGGAATCAAGTGAAAGATATAACTAAAATTAAAGATAATACAAACCACATAGATATGTTGAAACCAATTAGGGAATGTATGATGTGCATGATGTATATGTGTTCCCTATGATAAAGTATTAGAGTAATAGTGAGCCTAATTGCTAGGTGAGCAATGTAATGCAAACCAACACATTAGATGAGAATATGTGCATGATGTAAGCTACCCAAAAGGGTATGCAAGATGTTCTCCAACATTTGATATTTGAATTGTTCTCCAACAAGAATATTGTAAATGGATATTAAAGTAGAATGAGAAAAATGTAAAGCTTAAACCTCATATTATTTAATTAAAGTAGACTATTGTATTTATAGATATTAATAATTAATAATGAATAGATCTATCTATCTATCTATCTATCTATCTATAAAACACAGTTGCTGACTAGGACTGGTTGTCCACGTGTCACATTCTGGTGACATTTTATATAATATATTGATTGATTAATTAATTGATTGATATTCCATTATTAAATTTAGTATCATTAATCAATTAATTAATTATTGATTAGCACAATCACAATCTTAATATTTATTATATTTGATATTTGATTTTATATTTTATTCTATTATATAGTATTATATAATATACAATAATTGGATTTCATGTCCTGACATAGTTTATTTATACCCTTCACCTTATCAATTATATACTTTTATATTTTAAATAAAATATTATAATATTAATAGACATCAATTAATATACAATTAGTTTTTATCTGGTCTAGGATTCCTCTAGGTTTGAGGTTGCCTGCTAGAGCACAGAGTGTATTCTGCCTATTACGAGTTTTGTCTTCTATATATATAGGCTTTCAAATATATCTTATTTCCTTAATCATAGGGATAAGATATGACATACATATTATGATTAAGATATAATCGAGATATAGCTAAAATATGTGGTTAAGATATGATAAATTATTCAAGGATATGGTTGAGATATGCAACTTAAGATATGATAAATGGATATTATTGATTTCCCTAAAGATATAATAGTGGGTCGGTTATTTATCGGGTCGGTCGACCCTGGAAAGATCGGAGGGTACAATTTTCTATAAAATAAATACAATTGCTATAGATGGTAATTTGAACATGCAAAAATGAGATAATATATATTCCGTGTATCTCATTATATAATAATTAATTGATTTAATAAATTTAATAATTATTTTATTTTAAAATCATACTAATTATAATGATTTAAAAATTGATATTTCTCTTTCAATATTTAAATAAACAATTTTTAAATTAATATATCCTGATTAACTTTATATTTTAAATAATATTGTGAGAATCAAAGCTTCCAATACGGTGAGATTGAACATTGGAAAAAGGAATTGCCCGATATACCTGAAAGAGTGCAAGAAGAAGAAGGGAAGTGAGACTTCTCCTTCAGACATTTATGTTATTGAGGTCAATTTGTGTACTTCAACATCATGGGTATTGGATACCGGATGTGGTTCTCACATTTAATGTGGAGGGACTACAGTATAGTAGGAAATTAACCAAAGGCAAAGTGGACCTACAAGTGGGAAATGAAGCAAAAGTTGCCACATTAGCTATAGGGTCTTTTGTTTCTGACTTTGCCATTTGGACTTATTTTGGAACTAAATAATTGTTATTATGTTCCAGCGATTAGCAGAAACATCATTTTTCTTGTTTGGACAAAAAGTGTTTTCATAATTTTAAATGTTGTTCCATGATGTTTTCTATGCTAGTGCACCTATGAGTAATAGACTATATGTTCTAGATCTCGATATGCACGTCTTTAACATAAATGTGAAAAGGGTCAAACCAAATGATTTGAACCCTACATACCTTTGGCACTGTCGTTTAGGCCATATAGGCGAGAAACGCATTTCCAAGCTCCATAAAGATGGACTCTTAGACTCATTTGATTATGAATCATTCGAGGCATGTGAATCTTGTCTGTTGGGAAATATGACTAAGACCCCATTCATCGGTCAAGGTGAGAGGGCTAGTGGTCTTTTGGAACTAATACATAGTGATGTATGTGGGCACCTGAATCAACCTGCTAGCGGCGATTTTCCTTACGTCACCATATTTACTAATGATTTCAGTAGATATGGATTTGTGTATCTTATAAAACACAAGTCAGAGACCTTTGAAAAGTTCAAGGAGTTCAAGAGCGAGGTAGAAAACCAACTAGGCAAAAGTATTAAAGCCGTACAATCAGATCGTGGTGGTGAATACTTAAGCCAGGAGTTTGATGACTATCTAAGAGAGTGTGGGATTATATCTCAACTCACTCCACCTGGAACACCGCAATGGAATGGTGTGTTTGAGAGGAGGAATCAGACCTTGTTAGACATGGTACGATCTATGATGAGTTACTCAGACCTCCACGACTCTTTCTGGGGATATGTGTTACTTTCAACTACTTTCACACTTAACCGTGTTCCGTTTAAGGCAGTTGAAAAGACACCATATGAGATATGGACGGGCCAAAGGCCCAGTATGTCTTTTCTAAGGATATAGGGTTGTCATGTTTATATGAAACATATGATTTCGAATAAACTTGAACCCAAATCGGACAAATGTGTCTTTATGGGATACCCTAAGGAAACTAAGGGATACTACTTCTACAACATCTCTGAGGACAAAGTGTTTGTTGCTAGAACTAGAGTGTTTCTTGAGAATGAATACATCTCTAATAGAGCCAGTGGGAGGAATGTAGAGCTTGGAGAAATCCAAGCGACACAGAGTACCAATGGACTTGCAATGGAACAAGAACTGACACCATAAAGTGTTGTGGGTGAGTCCTCGGTTCAATTAGCACAAGAACTGCGTAGGTCAAGCAAGACACGTCACCAACCTAAGAGGTATGGGCTTTTGTTCACCCAAGAAGGTGATGTGTTGCTCATGGATCAAGATGAGCCTGTGACTTACCAGGAGGCCATTATTGGGCCTAAATCTGAGAAGTGGCTTGAAGCCATGGGATCTAAGATGGAATCCATGTACACTAACTAGGTTTGGACCTTGGTTGATCCACCTGAAGGGGTAAAACCCATAGGGTGTAAGTGGGTCTTCAAGAAGAAGACTAACATGGATGGTAAGGTGAGTACCTTTAAGGCACGACTAGTGGCGAAAGGTTTCAAGGAAGTTCATGGTATAAACTATTATGAGACCTTCTCACCAGTTGTGATGCTTAAATCCATCCGAATTCTACTTGTTATTGTTGCGTACCATGATTACGAGATCTAGCAGATGGATGTCAATACCACATTCCTTGATGAGAATCTTCTTGAGGATGTGTACATGACACAGCCTGAGGGCTTTGTTGATCCAAAGGAAGCTGGGGAGGTATGCAAGTTGCAAAGATCCATTTATGAATTAAAGCAAGCTTCTAGAAGTTGGAATCTTCACTTTGATGAGACTGTGAGACAGTTTGGATTCATCAAGAATGAAGACAAGCCTTGTGTCTACAAGAAGGTTAGTAGGAGTGCAATCAATTTTTTGGTCTTGTATGTGGATGACATACTACTCATCAGAAATGACATCCCAACACTGCAACATGTTAAGACATGGTTAGGGAGTTGTTTCTCGATGAAAGACTTAAGCAAAGCATCCTATGTGCTAGGAATCAGGATCTATAGAGATAGATCATTGAGACTGCTTGGCCTTAGTTAGAGTACATATATTTACAAAGTGCTTAGGCGCTTTAGTATGCATGATTCCAAGAAGGGTTTCTTGCCCATGTCACATGGCGTGTACCTGTCCAAGGGACAGTGCCCTGCTACATCATATGAGAGGGGATGCATGAGTAAGAATCTATATGCTTCGGCAATAGATCTATCATGTACGCCATGATGTGTGCTCGACCATATGTCTCGTACGCTCAGAGCATGACGAGCAGATACCAATATGATCCCGATGAAGGTCACTGGACCACTGTAAAGAATATCCTAAAGTACTTGCGAAGAACTAAGGATTTATTCTTGACATATGAAGGTGTGGAAGTGCTTGTTGTAAAGAGTTACACCGTCGCTAGCTTCCAAACCAACAGGGATGACTTTCGATCGCAGTCAAAGTTTGTGGTTTGCTTGAATGGCGACGTTGTAAGCTGGAAGAATTCCAAGCAAGGGACAGTCGTCGATTCTACTACAAAGACTAAGTATATAGCTGCCTTTGGTACAGTTGAGAAAGTTGTTTGGATAAGGAAGTTCATTGACGAACTTGGCATCGTTCCTAGCATCGCAGACCCGATTAACCTTTATTGTGATAACAAGGGAGTAATCGCGTAGGCTAAGGAACCTAGATCTCACCAGCGATCCAAGCCTATATACTTAGATGTTTCCATCTCATTCGAGAGATATGCAGAGAGCCAATATTAGATAATGTTGTTGACCCACTTATAGAGCACCTTGCTTAGCAGAAACATAATGCTTACACTAGATCAATGGGTATTAGGTTTATACTCAATTGGCACTAATGCTAGTGGGAGATTGTTGGAGTTAGCCCTAGTGGCCAATCCATTTTAGACTAAATTTGTATTACAACTTTGATTTATATATTTTATATATGAGGCATTTCAGTTACTATATTATTTGTTATATAACATGGTAACGTCCTTAGAATATGCGGGCTATTCGATGAGGTGAGATTCATTGAATAATAGAACGCGATTCTTAAAGTGTCTGTAGTATAGCATCATTGTTAACTAGGATGACAATGATACATCAAGACTATTGTGTGAGTAGCATGATGATCACATCTCACGGGTCATGGATATGAGATATTAGGCTGGCACACAGGTATAAATATTAGGAGTAATATTTATACTAGACAGACCCACTATGAGAAGGCTTCATAATAGTTATGTAAGTGTCATAAGCACTTCTCATGGCAACCATAAGGTGATGGTAGTCCTTCGACTTAAAGTCACTACAATTCCTACATGTAGAAGTTGTATGTTTTAATGCTATCAAACATCATCCATAACAGGGTGATTATAAAGGTAGACTTAGGCATGCAATGAATCATGTTGAGGAATGTGAGTGATGTAGATAGGTTTCGCCCCTCCTACATAACAGGAGTTATGTCTATAGGCCTCTCGATAGAGTGAGACGTGCAATATGCATGGCCACGCGCAAATGGACTGATATGAGATATTAGGTCCATTTGTAATTAAACGTCTACTTGGGTATCGAGAAATAAATGATTGGACTTAATGAGGATGACACTCTTATGCCTCGTGTTCAATCGAGACATTCGGACGAAGGAACAAAGGCTACACAGTGGAAATGATTGTCGTAAAGGTTGAAATCGGATCACCGATTATCTCATAGGCTGGGTGGCAGTGATGCATTGCTAGATGCCAATCACTAACTATAATATTATAGAGATAATGTTATTGCTAGTTTAGTGGGAGCCTATAGGGTCACACGCATAGAGTAATTAATTGGAGCATATGAATAAATTAAATGTGATTTAATTTAGTTCGTGATTAATTAATAAAATGTGATTTAATTAATTAATCAACATGTGTAATTAAATAAGATTTAATTAAATAAGATGCAAGAGGATAAGATAATTAATTAGATATGATTTAATTAATTATCTAAATCAAATAAGACCGCTCATGGTCTTTATTATGCCAACATATGTTAACAGACTGATTCAATGAATATAACAATACTATTATGCATAATAAAGGAATTGGTACAATTACTGGCAGAGGACATTCATGGTACTATGGCTTACGAGGGTCCAGATAAAATAGAAAGACATGAATAGGTAGACCAATAGAAAAGGCATGAAAGGTTTAATTTGTCGCTTTAAATATTTGAAAGAAATGGGAAGTAGAATGATCGCACACTAGCTTATTCATTGGTATATGTTTATTTAATACCTTTTTTTTTTCCTAGGTTAGAGATTATGGATATTTCCCAACACTTGTGTCAAAGACTAATCTCGCTCGCGGCTGCCACTAGCCAAAGAGAATTTTGCACATGGAGGGAATTAAACATGGGTTCTCCCACTAAATAGATTGTTCCCCACATGTAAACGTAGTGGGATCTTACACCACTGCGCCAACCCTATTGGTTATATATTTCTGTAACATCTAATTGGATTGAATTAATTACTTTCTACTTAATCAAATATAATGTATAGGGTCTAAGTTAAATTTGATTTAATGAGCCTCATACTATCTATTGATGACGACAACTTTTAATTTATTGGTATGGTTGATATAAAGTCGTTTCATTTAGAATACTTTAAAAATCTTTTAAATTTTATATGTTAAATATTACACATTATAATCTTTAATTACTCTAATACATATTATTTTATTTCAATTATGTGATATTCATATATAATTAATTTATTCATATTTAGTAATATTTAAATTCATATAATTTTGTTACAATGCACTCTTATTAAATATTTTTTGAGTAATATAATGATATATATATATATATATATATATATATATATATGACTTTTAGTTAATCCAAAAATGACTCCAAATATCTCTCAACATTTGCCCATGCATTACATTACATGGGCACGCGTTCTAATTATATATATTGCTAGCATTTCTCATACCAACAATTATATACTTGAATTGTGTTAAGTCTTAAATGGGGATTGTTATTTTCATCCCCCAGGTCACCCCTAAACATTTAATGAAGTCTTTTTTTTTTTTTTATCAAAATACTCTTGACGAAAACATGTTTCTGTTATGTATTTTGACAAGATCTTGTTGAGACACATAACAAAAATATGATTTCTTTATATATCGTGAAATCACATCCCCTAATAACATAATGAAAATACATTTTTGTTGCGTATCTTGACAAGATCGGGTTGAGATAAACAACAAAACTATGTTTCTGTCAAGGGTATTTTTGTCAAAAGAAAGTTTATCAGAAGTTTGGTAGCAAACTTAGAAAAAGAGGAGGTGAGGCTAACAATTCCCGTCTTAGATCCGTGGCAACTGGTCCATCTTAAAGCGGGCAGGCCCAACCTAAGAAGAGAGGCCCGTAACATCATCATCGCCATTTCCATTCCATTCCATTGTTCCGTTTTCCGAACCAAAAGAGAAGAAAACCACTCTCCACAAGCTCTCCCCAGCAACCAACAATGGCAGTGGCGAATCTGCAGAGACTCTCCTCGCAAGTGCACCGCCTCCCCTCCCTCTCGTTCTTCTCCAAATCCCTAATCTCCCGCACCTCCTCCACGAAGAAGGTCGCGGACCGCATCGTGCGCCTCTCGGCGATCGACTTCGAGGGGAAAAAGCACGAGGTGCTGGGCCTGACGGGCCAGACCCTGCTGAAGGCCCTGATCAACACGGGCCTGATCGACCCGGAGTCGCACCGTCTCGAAGAGATCGACGCCTGCTCGGCCCACTGCGAGGTGAACATCGCCCAAGAGTGGCTCGAAAAGCTCCCCCCTCGCTCCTACGACGAGGAGTACGTCCTCGTCCGCAATTCCCGAGCCAGGGTCCTCAACAAGCACTCCAGGCTCGGATGCCAGGTCCTCCTCGACCACGACCTTGAAGGTATGGTCGTTGCCCTTGCCGAACCTAGGCCCTGGGACACTTCCTAAGTATAAATATCCGAACCTCATCTTTTTTTTTTTTTTTTTCAATAATGTGATCCTTGAACCTTTCGAGAGCAGAGCAGAAGAACTCGTTGAACATTGTATTGGTTTCTTCTTGTTATATTTTGGGTGGTTTGGACTCCCGTGCCTATGATTGGCTCGCTATGGATAACTATTTGCAATCTTGTGTTTTATTATTATGTTGATGATGATGAATAGCATTGTTACATTAAGGTCTTGCTTTTATTTATGATGTCGTTTGTGGCTTTTGTTGATTCTCTTCTTCTCCTGAATTTTTTGATGTCGTGATTAAAAGGAAAGAATATGGAAAATGTGGAATCATTTTGCTGGTGGAGGAGTTTGCAAATGGGTGTGATTAGGGTTTTTCTTTCTTGGGGAATTATGGTTTAGGGTTTTGTCATGAACCTGTTTGCAATGGATTGTGATTGTTTGCGAGTGTGGTTGATCGAGCAAGTGTGTTGGCTACCTTTGAGTGTTGTCAACTTAACCACTCTCTAGGTCAGTGTTATCAATGGAGGATGGCGGAATACGGCGGAAGGCCAAAATTCTGCCATATAAACACGCTATTGCAGCCTATGGCTCAACCATAGCAGGCCTCCCTTCACAAATTGCCTATGGCAGTTGGCAAAAAAATCTGCCATGCCATTCTGCCATGGCACCACCATTTATCTTTCGTGTGAGGAAAACTGATTATCTTTCGTAAGATGATATACACTAGCTAACAGTCCTCCTGGTGCTACATCATAAGCACCCAATGTAGATAATTATAACCATATACATATAAAATAACAGCAATGAAATTCCCCTATAACTAATAACATTGCGGTTACTAGAGAGAAACAGTGGCAAAAGAGTGTATACATATTTGAGCACAGATTCAAATCCTAAGTGAGTTTAAGAGAAGCATCCAAATAGTTTCAAATCAATTTTGGAAGATTAACATTGCAAATAGTTTTTAGATACTAATGTGTTAGCCAAGTGTATGTTTGGTTCAGCTTATTTTAGCGCGCTTATTTCTACAAATTTATGTTGAACCAAACATGCTATAAGTCTTGACTTAAATAAAATTGTGCGTATTTTTCACTGGGACTTGCGCGTAAAAATGAAATGGCTTTGAGGTCAGATCATAGTAGTTACTAGCGGCGCTTTCGCGCGCTATAGCGGCGGCGCGGAGCGGAGCGGCCGGCTGCCGCTCCGATAGGGTGCGTCGCGTTGCACCTGCCTCTCGCGGCGGTCGCGCCGCTGTTCGCGGCCTTCTTCGCGCAGAATCGCGGAGTTTTGCGGCGAAGAACGGTGCGACAGTGAGCTAGGGCGAGGGGAAGGAGATGCATCCAAACGTCGACGTTTTGCTTCTTTTTTTTTTTTTTTTTTTAAATTAACTGTGAAACGCACCGTTTCACTTAAGGCTTTTGTTTTTTTTTAAAACAAAGCTGCAGTGCTTCCTCCCTTGAAATGCACCGTTTCACTTTAGCTTTTTTTTTTAAAAAAAAAAATCTGTAAGTAAAACGGTGTGTTTTACTTAGTCCCTTTTTCTACATAAAAACTGCCCCACCCCTCCAGCCTTCGACAAGCCTTCGACCTTCAGCCTTTTTTTGCCGCGCAATGCTCCCGCGCTATCCACCCTAGGCGCAAGCTTCACCCCTTTTCCGGCCACTGGTTCCGGCGACGATTCCGGCCACTGGTTCCGGCGACGATTCCGGCCACTGGTTCCGGCGAGTAAACTTGAACCCTTTGCTTCTTCCTTTTCTTTCAACTTTCTTATTTTTTTTAAACTTCAGCAACTATGGCTTCACCCACTGAAAATGTTCAGCCACCACAACCACCACCAGCAACCACGAGATTGGTGAAGCCAACTGGTCCTAACTTGGACATGGCTTGGCAGTGGAACAGCCTCCGAGATATCAATAATAGGAAGGCTGTAACTTGTGATTTTTGTTTGAATACCAGCACTGGTGGTATTACCCGGGCAAAGAGACATCAGATGGGGATGAAGGGTGATGTTAACAGTTGTAAGAAAATTACCCCTGATGTGCAAGCATTGCTCAAGGAAGCATTTGCAAAGAAAAAGGCTGAGAAGGAGGCATATGCAGTTGAGATAGATGCAAAAGATGGGGAGGAGGAAGAGGTGGAAGAAATCCACAATATTGTAACTGGAAAAAGGCCTGCAGCAACAACAAATGTAGCCTCAACTGCTGCCAAGAAAGGAAAAACTGCAAAAGGTCCCATTGATTTACTGTTTTTCAGGAAGCCAGAGGAAACTATTAAATTAGGCAAGGACATGAGGCAAACAAACGTGATCAATGTTGTTGATAAAGATGCAAGAGAAAGAACCATACAGTACATAGAGCGTTTTCTTGTTAGAAACAGCATTCCTTTTAATGTTGTGCGGTCAAAAAGCTTCAAGTTAATGATTGAAGCAATTGGTAATTATGGCAAGTACCTAAAGCCCCCCTCCTACCATGAATGTAGAGTTCCCCTTCTCAAGAAAGAGATGGAGTACACAAAGAATTTAATGAAAGAGCATTTGATTGAAAGAGAAAATTTTGGTTGCACAATTATGTCGGATGGATGGACCGATAAGAAGAATAGAACCTTGATCAACTTCTTAGTAAATTGTCCATCCGGTTCTATGTTTGTCAAGAGTGTTGATGCATCCTCTTACATGAAGACCGGAGAAAAAGTGTTTGAGTTGTTAGATAATTTTGTTGAAGAGATTGGAGAGAGCAATGTTGTTCAAGAGGTCACTGACAATGGAAGCAACTTTAAATTGGCTGGTAAGAATCTTGAATATTACTAATGCTTCAAATTCTGAATTGTTAAGATTATTTCTGATTTTAGTTTATTAAATTTGGAATTTTAGGTAAGTTGTTGGAAGCCAAGAGACCACATTTATTTTGGACACCATGTGCAGCCCATTGTCTTGATTTAATGTTAGAAGACATTGGGAAGATTGCAAGAGTGAAGAAAACTATACAAAGGGGGATTAGTCTTGTGGGCTACATTTATAACCACTTATTGGCATTGAATACTATGAGGAGGTTCACCAACAAAACCGAATTGGTTAGGTATGGAGTGACAAGATTTGCTACAACCTTCCTCACGTTACAAAGGTTGCATAATCAAAAAAACAACCTTAGAAGGATGTTTACTTCTGATGATTGGTTGAAGTCAAAGGCAGCCAAGGAAACTAAAGGAAAAAGAGCAACCGACACAGTGCTCATGCCTACCTTTTGGGCTGATGTGATTTATACCCTCAAGGCTATGGGACCAATTGTTCAAGTTTTGAGGCTAGTGGATAATGAAAAGAAACCTGCTATGGGCTATATTTATGAGGCTATGGATAGGGCGAAAGAAGCTATCCAATATGGATTCAATGGAAACAAAGAGAAGTACAAGGAGGTGCTTGATATAATTGATAGAAGATGGGAGAGCCAACTTCATCACCCATTGCATGCAGCAGGTCATTATCTCAATCCTGAATACTTTTATGGCAATCCAAGACTTGAAAATGATCCAGAAGTGATGGATGGGTTGTTTAAGTGTATTCAAAGGCTAGCTGCAACTCCAAAGGAGGAAGATGCTGCAAATACTGAGCTGTCAATTTATAGAAGAGCTGGTTTCCACATGGGCTATCCCGTGGCAATAAGACAAAGGTCTAACTTGCATCCTGGTATGAGAATTTTGGATCAAAGGTTGCTGTATAATTGTTTTTGCAGCTGTATAATGGATTAAATTTTAATTAGCTGCTGTATAATTGTGTTTGCAGCTGAATGGTGGAAGAATTTTGGATCACAAGCTCCCAATCTACAAAGGATTGCCATTAAAGTGTTAAGCTTAACATGTAGTTCATCAGGATGTGAGAGGAACTGGAGCATCTTTGAGCATGTAAGTAATTTATGAAATTACTTCATTTAAAATAGTTTAGTGTAAGAATGTGAAAGTGAAACTATTTTTTTTTTTATGTTTGTATATAAAATAGGTTCATTCTAAAAAGAGAAGTAGGCTTGAGCATCAAAGGTTGCAAGATTTGGTATATATCAAATATAACCAATCACTCAATGAGCGTTTTGATTGTAAAGATGTGAAAGATTCCATTGTCTTGAATGAGGTTGATGAGAGTAATGAATGGTTGTTGGGAGAAATGGGCAATGAAGATGAAGAAGCTGTCCAAGAAGATGAATTAGTGTTTGATGATTTAACTTGGGGAGATGTGGCAGCTGCAACTGGGGTTAAGGAGCCTATTACATACACTAGACAGCATACAAGAGCTAAAAATGCAGCTGCAGCTTGTAGTTCTAGGCCTATTGGTCATGAAATTGGAAGTGAAGAGGAGGAGGAACAAATCTACAACAGTGGAAGTGATGAAGATGATGATGCAATGCTTGACCTTGCAGCTGAAGATGATGACATTTAAATGCTTTTAATGTTCTGTACAGAATTTGCTAATTGGTTTTAGCCTTTAAGCCTTAGAAACTTAAACTTTTTTTATTTGATTTCCTTAATTGTTTGCTGTTTTGGAGATGCAAACAATGACTATTTTTTTGGACATAGTGATATGTTGTTATGCAGCTTTTGCTGTTTTGGAACTCTTGGTTATGAATCTTAATTAGAAATTTAGAATGTGTTTAATTTTAGGTGATTTTCTTTAATTTTCAGCACATATATATTATATACATCTTGTAATATAAATGCACTTAGGGATCAAAATAGCGGTCATCCCGCTACCGCTATCCCGCTAGAGCGTTTTTGGAGGGCGGCCGCTACGCGCCGCTATCCGCTATTAACTACTATGGGTCAGATACAAAAGGCCCTAAATCACAAGGACTCGGGGAGCCATACTGAAGTTATCACTTTTTGGTTAATTAGATAGATGGTTTGTTATTTGGTGTGATGATTGATGAACGTGTTATTTATAATCCGTCTATTGGAAGTAGTTTTGACTTTTAAGGCTTGGATGATCAAGTAGACTTGGGACAGTGTGAAGCTATGATGCAGGAACCTATCGTTAAAGAAAATTGGACTCTACAAGTGCTTTCACAGTTAATTAAAAAAGTTTTGTTATTTGCAACAGCAAGAAATCTTTAATCTGGGAATATTATGATATTTGAGCCTTGTGCGTATCTCAACCAAATAGGAATTTCCCCCTCTTGACTGACTCAGTGTTCTTTTAGCTACATGAAAGAACTAGTTTTGAATTTTGGATTTTGATGAAGCAGTTGCTGCTTTTGAAAATACATTTGCCCTTTCAGGTGTAGGAATCTAGGAATGTTATACTAGCACCTTAAGAATGTGTAAGATCAACTAAATATATTACCGGAAGAACAATATTATTGTGTGATGGATTTTATCAAGGGAAAAACTTATATGCAGTTCCTTTGGTGCTTTTGGTGGTGTTCTCCAATCCAAATTAGAGTTTTACCTTGGTAATCTACATAATTAAGGTTTGCATTGAAGATCAACGTTAACGACGTCAAAGTTCAATTTTGATTGGAGAACACCACTAAAAACACCTAAGGAACTGCATGTATGTTTTGTCCTATTATTAACTCAATCCTTCATGCTTGGTTTATCCTTTAGAGTATAATGATAATTTAATTTAGAGATGGTTTATTAAGCTACAATTGATGTTATTTGGTAGCAGGATGCTAAATTAACTGTAATTGTATATCCTATCTGTAGCTAGTTGAATGCACTTTTGGTTTCCTCTTAAGTCTTATTTGATTAGTGTAGTAATAATAGATTGTTGATTAAGAGGGTGACATTGCAGATCATTCTGCGAAGTGCTCAAGAGTTAGTCATTGCATGGTGGTTAAATAGAGAAAGACAGTGATAATTTGTAATGTGGAGCTTGGACCTGAATTTGCTACTATTTCCCTACCCATGCTTGATTGTGGCCCATCATTCTCTTCCCCTATGAAGTCACTACTCCAAAAATGGCAATATATCAATGTTGTACCTGTATTTGATACCAATACGAGTACAATATGCCTAGATACATATACATATCCAAGGAATATATTCCATTTTTTAAATAAAATTTGCCTCATACATTTAAGCTACAACTCCAATATTTTGAATAGGAATAAAATTACATACAGCTCTATCTTTTCCTATTTATCTATCAAGCTATAGTAAATAGTAGGCAATTGTATAGAGCCAAGACATCTTTTGAGCATAGTAGTCAATTGCACAAAATAGTGGTGCTTTAGCAGGATAGTGACCTGGAGCAGCAGTTGAGCACTACAAAAAATGAATAGCATATTAGCATTGTAGTTTTGGATAGCAGCTGTTTTTGTCGTGATAGCACAGGAAGTTGCAACATTCTGGGACTGTAGTGGGTGCTAGACAATGCTGCTGCAAAAACACTATGTTGTCCTCTGCAACAATGTCATCTAGGGCTGTTTATGGGGCACCAATGGTGTGATTTCACCCCCACCACCCCCTCCTTCAATGGATGTGAGGCTTTAAATAAAACCCTATTTTCCCACCCACATTTGTGTGCAGTACCAGTGACCAACACCCACCCTTCACATCTTTGACAGACACCCATGACCCACCATTCTCCGGCATCATTGGATTTCAAATTCAGGTCCAATTGTCTAGTTTTTTTTCCTATCTCTACTAGTCTACCTCCTCTACATGCTAATGAATATTTAGCAGAGTGATTGCTCTCACCTTTTTAGGTTCAGTGGTTGGTTTGATATATGAGAATCTTTATCATTTAAAGTTGGTATAATTAATTTATTCCATCATTTGGCATCAGTTTCCAAAAATTTCTGTACATAGATTATGAATAGTTTAAACTTCATTTGTCTGGAGATTACTATTTTTTCAGATAGAGAATCCCTTGTTCAAATCCTGTATGCAAAACAAGATACTAGAGTTAATAACTAGATATGAGAAATTGATGATTTAGGGTGCCTACAGAAGATTTTGATTTGGGTCTTGGGACCATGATTTGGTTTCCTACTTGTCATTAACCCAGTATTTGTTATGGGGGATTTCTATTCGCACCTACAACCCTTTTTTTTCTCTTCACAGTTCACACCCCCTGGACCCTTTTCTTTATATTCTGAAAATTAGTTCTCGAAATATATTTTTTGTATTCCGGAAACTAATGTCTGAAATAAAAGGGGTATGAAGAGGAAAAAAAAAAAAAGAGTTACTAATAGAATAAATAATTGAAAGTCTTGTCGTGAGTACTTAAGTGATGACTTACTCTTGTTACGGCTGGTGATCAATTGGCGCCAAGTATAAAACTCTAATCACATACCTTGCTTAGCAAAGATCTTGTAGAAGACAGTTTCTGGATTCTTGTTTATAGATATGTGGATATGTGCCGGATCTTTGAATAATTATCATATAAAAATTGATGTCAAGATTTAAATTTCTAGTAATTGGGCTCTCGTTCAGGCGTTCACCAAGTGAATCATGGTATGAGTTTTTGATATATTACCAGTCTAAAGATTTACTGTAAACTTATTAATTAACACTGTATGTATGATTTTTAAAATAGTTATCAAATGAGCCAAATGATTTTCAATGACATGACAATCCTTTGTATTATGTCAGAATGAAAATCTATAGTTTAGATAAATACTAAGCTCTTATTGAACTAGTGTTTATTACGTAAGTATAATGGTCATGTGATCACTAATTAATTTATATAATCTTGATTTTTTATTAATGATTGTATGATTCAGATTTTTTTTTCTCCCAAGAACCAATCAATCAAATATTTTTAGAGAAATTGCCCTCTATTTTGTAAATCAAAGAAAATTCAAATTCGAACTTAATCAAAATCAAGTTGGTGTTAGACGGACATTTGTGGGCTCAAATTAATTTGCCGTAGACCACTTGTAAAAGCAGAGTCGTAACATTGGCACGAGCAAATGCACATATGGCTTGACAGGTTGCCAAGTTATCCATCCACTTGAGAAATGGTAGCAAGATACTTTGTGAAGGGTGTCAAGCTCTTATTCTAGTTACCATGTGTTTTATTTCATTCCAATTTGTATTCAATTTTTTTTATCATGAATGAATTGATATAAGTTTTCTTGTTGTAAAAAAAAAGACCAAATTAAATCTAAACGAAAACATAAAAGCTTATTAAATATAAAGAGTCTATTATCACTGAGTGTATGAAATTACTAATGGGTGAATATTATTACTTAAAATGAATGATGATAAACATTCACTTTATTTTGAAGTATATTGAATGGAAGAGGAAGAAGATAAGAAGAAAAGGAAAAAAATAACGAGAAAGAAAAAGAAAAATATAATAAGTAATGTGATAAAAAAAATGAAAAGAAAGAAGAAATGACTGTATGTTTATAATTTTTCATTTACTTAAAATGAATGATGATAAGAAGAAAAAAGAAAAATAATGAGAAAGAAAATGAAAAACATAATAAGTAATGTGATAAAAAAAATAAAGAAAATAGATAAAAAAATGAAAAAGAAAGAATAAATGACTGTATGTTTATAATTTTTCATTTAAAATATAGTGCTCTCATCGAGAACCAGCAGTAAAAAAGTATTGTTGGGTTATCATTGAGAACCAGTAGATGTCAATTATGATAAAAATAGTTATTTTTTTATAATCTTTAGAACACAACGTGTCTTATTGGTTGAAATCTATTGGAAATTGCAATATTTATTAACACTCATAATTTTATAGTTTTCAATAAATTTTAACTAATAATAAAGTGTATGTTAGGAAAAGTGTATTGTTAGGACTCCTCTATCCACTTCTACCTAATGTCATCCTTTCAAGAAAATTACTTTTTTTTTTCTTCTTATTGTACTATTGTTTTTAATGGCTTTTTTTTTTTTTTTAAAGCATTCTACTATCTTATTTTCATTCAACTATTTTTACCTATTTCTTTCTCTCCTTCCAAACGGGGCGTTAGTGAGGCTTTAACTATTAGTTAAACGGCAGTTTATTGCAATTGGTCTTCATATTTCTGAACAGAAAAGTAGATTAATCATCATGCATCAGGACGACTAAACGACTAAAACATGAGAAAAATAGAACGAGATTTCAATGCTAATAAATAAGAAAATACGTAAGCGGAGACAATACACAATTTGCTTACAACTCGACTCGAAGAACACGCTATTGATCCTATTACTCTCAGCCTTGCAAATTCGTATGACAAAAGCTTTACATTGAGTAACGCATCCATCAACACTAAATATAAGCAATCAAGCAAATGCTTCAACAATAATTCATTCCTACTAGTCAAGAATGACATATGAAAAGCTTCATCAAAACATTGTTGTGTAGACATAACAAGCATCAAACAAACGTCAATGGTTCTCCATAATTTTGTCAACCCATTTTTGCTCACTTTCACGCGCCTGCTTTTCAACCAATTGTTCAGAGTTTTGAACTTATTTGCTTCTAGGTTTGCCTTGAATTGCCCTTGGACCAAACTTAGTGGCGGATCCGAGACCTAAGTTAAAGGGGACAATTTATTTAAATAATAATAATAATAATAATAATAATCATAAAAGGGAATGAAAATATGAAATGTAAAATATAATAAAATGTCCAACTGAATAAAGTAAAAATACTCAAAGAGTTGAAAATGTAATATG
This sequence comes from Pueraria montana var. lobata, assembly GCA_026413185.1. Lineage (NCBI taxonomy): Eukaryota > Viridiplantae > Streptophyta > Magnoliopsida > Fabales > Fabaceae > Pueraria > Pueraria montana. The sequence continues at coordinate 56,641,956 of CM048650.1, read as the reverse complement.
TATAAAAGAAATTAGTCAATAAAAAATAAAATTTGACAACAAAGTGAGAAATTGGGGATAAAGTGGGTTCAAATATATCAAAGTAGGGGAACAAAGTGCAAAAATTTTACATATACTTTTATAATTTTCTCAAAGTGAAGGGGTGCATTTGCACACCCTCAATTGAACATGAGTCCGTCATTGATCACACTTGATTTAATAGAGTTGAGTTGATAGCTTTTGATTTAAATTAGACTCGTGAACGCTTGGTTGAACAACTTAATTAACTCTTTATTTTATAAGTTCTTGTTGTAAGAGGGTTTATGTCATAAATTTGACCATAAAATTTATTACAATAAACTAAAAAAACTTATTTTGATAAGCTTCAATAAAACCTTAATAAGTTCAAAAGAATTTAGTCGAGAATTATTTTTATTAGTTTAAATAAGCTTCTTATAAACTCTTCTAAATTTCATAAAAAAAAGTTCTTCAAAATGCCTCTTAAGTTGCAAAAACTCAATGTTTTTTAATTTTTGTCATTGTGATATTGGTGCAGCTTTACTAATGATTAATCTTTATCAAAAAACTTAACTGGTCATCTTTAGTAGAGTTTTCCCTCTCAATCACGTGTTTTTCATCCATAACGCCCTAACCCAAAACCTTACTTACAGGGACCAAGTCCAGTTCTACTTGCACTAATCACATATTGGTTGAAAAAACAAAATGTTATAGTTAATTAGTTACATATACCCACACTATTGAATGATGTTCATGGGCCCTGCTTTTGTTTTTGTTTATTAAATTTACGAAAAAAAATGTTTTAAATTAAAAATATATCTTTTATATCATATTGATTCAGTCTTCTGAATTTTAACTCGTACGTAGAGGCAGGTTTCACCCTACCCAATCTTGTCCTACTGGAAACAAGGGAAATGAACCTTTCCCCACGCCCTTCCAAGTAAATTATGCATTAAACTCAATTTAAATGAACTAATATATATATAAAAAAATAAGACCCTTAAAAGACTAAGGAATTTAAGAATTCAATTATATTGTTAGTATAATTATATAAGTTCAACTTTATAACCTCACTTTTATTACAACTTAATTATTATAGGGCGAATATCTATATCCACAAATTTGTCCTTGTCCTACCTTTGATAGATAGACTTTAAATTTGGTCAAATCAAATTTTCCTTGTCAATTATGGGGTAAGACAAGTAAGTCTAAGTATGACTTTTTGGTCATGTCTATTATTAAGTAGTCGGCGTCTACCGTGGACCACTTTCACAAGTGGTCCATGATGAACCATTTTTTTTTGTAACCATTAGATTAATCTTATACTCAAGTTATTATCGTGCACTTTCTGTACCATATAATTTTCGAACCTCTTCTTCCCCTCCCTGTCGTCTACTTTCTCGTTGCCGACGAATCCCTTGCCTGTCGGAGAACTCCTTGTCGTCATCACCGACACCTCGCCATCCTCCTCAACACCAACCATCAACAATAATCCCCAACTACCACCACATCTTCCTCCTTCCGTCGCCGCAACAACGTTGTTTGCGGAGCCCAATCCTACAACAACATCTTCGTGTGTGGTTCGACCACCATGAGTTGTTGGTCTTTGCATCCAATGCGGTGCTCGTCGACGACACCACCCTCCCCGCCACAGTTGGAAACAACACTATCTTTATGGCTACCCCATGTCTGATCTCAAGACCGCCATGGAAACTGTCGGCGACTCGACCCAGATGCAAGTTCAGATCAACCTCGTCGGCACTGTGTTCGAGGTGGTGCCGCCTATGCCAAAATTCATCAACCTCGCCAATGATGGATTCCTCTATTGCAAATCCACTACTCAAGGCAACTTTATTCTCCGATATGTGAATGTGATTGTAGCTTAGGTGTTTGTGAAAATGATTATTTGAAAAAAAAAATTTAACTACAATGAAGTTAGATTATTGGGTTAGTTTTGTTTGATCCGTGAATTGTTTAATTGGATTTAGTGAAATACCGTGATTAATGAAATGGGGGTGGAGTTATGTTTTAGTTTTCAGGGAAGAATGTGAGTAATGTGTGTTGCACGAGAGATCCCAAGTTCAAAACTAACATTACTACGGATGAATATCGGTGGGAGTGTGTCGCCTTGCAGTTGGGGATTACTGGTGGTGGTGTAGAGGAGGATGGCGAGGTGTTGCCGGCGACAGCGAGGAGTTTGCCAGCAGCGGCAATTGGTTCACCGGTGGCAAGAGTATAGACAACAGTGAGGGAAAGAAGAAGTCTAGAAATTATATGGTGTAGATGGTGCACTGTAATAATTTAAGTACAAGATTAATCTAACGGTTATAAAATATGGTTCATCATGGACCACTTTTACAAGTGGTCCATGGTAGAAGCTGTCTATTAAGTAACTAATATAAATTTGTATCTTTCTAATTTTCAAATCAACTTTGGCTAGGATATGATTGCTCCATTGACTTTATTATTGAAATTTAGCTGTAATGATTCAAATTCTACAAAATTACATTGAAAAATACAGAAAAAAAATATACGATATAAAAGAAAGATAAAGTATTAAAATTAAAAATCTAAATAAATATAGAAAAGACTTTATTAAGAAGGGTTGGTGATTTTCCAACATGGTTTATTCCATACCCAAAGTGAAATCATCAGGATTCGAACCCTGAACCACTTGGTTAAAGGACACAAGCCACTATTACTTGTGTCAATCAGTGTTGGTTGGGGATTTCTGGGCTTTAACCATAAAAAGGTATAAGAAAAAGAAAATATTAAAAATCTTAATATTTCTAATCTTGCCTGAAAAAAAAAACTTTTTTTAGAGAGAGAAAGCCTACTTTTATAATTTTATGCTTTAAAAAAGATTAACTGGTTTTATGCTCCATAATAGTCTATGTACATTGAAACGTAAGTAACATATCAAATAAAAAAAGTCAATTGATATATCTCCATTTCCTTTATGTTTTATCTTTACTTAAAGCTTTTCTGACTTTATTTATAGCTTTTTAAGTCTTTAATTTAAGGCCTTTATTTTCATTTATCGCTTTTATCAGCACTTCTACTGGTTGAGCTCTAAAATAGGCACTTTATTTAATAGGCTAAGGATCCAATGTAGACGACTAAAGTTCGTTCCTTAGCTAATCACTTTTTTATTTTTTATTTTTACAAACCTTAGCTAATCACTTGAGCGTGAGAATTAAAGTTGGAAGTTAATTAATATGCTCGAGTAATCAACGAAAAATCGCAAACAAGGAGTGAATTGGAATCCGTAAATTGGCCACCAAAAAGAACAAATAGGAAGAAATGAAAGCTACTGTCCTTGTCGTTTTAACTGTGTAATTATTCATATAAAAGAATACTTGAAAAAAATCAAAGCCTAATGGCCCCACCAAATATAAAGAATTTGACGCAAGGTTTTTCCAATACAAAGACCTAGGAAATTTAGGCAAGAGATATTCATTTCCTTTATGCTTTGTTTGTTGCGCATGAAAACTGATGGACAGATAGAGAATGATGGAAAAAAGGCATAAGTTTCAATAGTTCTCTCATTTGATATCGACATGAGAGGGAAGGATAAAAGAAAACACGTGATCAGACCCATTATTGTAGTAATCTCTTCATTTTGGAAGAGAAAGGAGACATAAAGTTGTTTTAGTACAGTAAAAGACTAAAATAACCTTATTTTCATATATTTATTTTTCTATTAAAGATATTTATATCTTTTTATATACATATTTTTTTTTTCTACATAACCAAATAAGGGGAAAGAAAATTTTCTTACTAAATAACTTACAAAATCATCTTACTTTCCATTAAAATTCATTTTATTTTCTTTTCTTTTTTTTAATCTAAACTAAACATACCACTGCTCTGCTCTTTTCATTCTAAGTGTTACCTAATAACATCATATTGGACCCACTTAATCAACACTTGTTCATAATTATTAAAATCTTACAGAATTCTTAGCATGTATCTTGAAATACCAAGTTGAGTTCAATGGTGTTTCTTATAATATTTATGACTTCTTTGTTTTGAGTTTTAGTTACCACCAAGTATCTAATTCGGCCTTTGAATCCTCACTTAGTGGGCACCAAGCAAATTAGAAGCAGAGTAACTTTTTCGAGCACTTTATGCTCACTAATAGTCATTTTGTAGACAAATGCTACTGTGGACCACCCATAACGAGGCACCATTTTTACTTACCGTTAGATTTATCTAATGTTCACAATTATATCCTACACCCACCACACCGACTTATACCTCTTTAGCCCCCTCTTCTAATTTGTCTCCATCACTGATGTTGTGCAATGCCCTCCCTCCCACGAGGGAAAAAAAACACATACCCTAATTTTTAATCAGAATGCACCTTATTAGTGATCCCTCAGCACCAACCAACCTAAGAGGTAAGCGATGGACTGAATATAATCTTGTTGGAACATCATCAAGCATCAAGGCTTCCATAAGAATGATTTCTTGAAGCATTTGCAGTTATTAATTCATGTCACATTGATTATGAGGCTTATCCAAGCAACAAATGAAGCATATTCAATTTGGTTTATATAAAGAAATCTGAAGGCACAACTACCAATTTCATTTCAAAATACATCTCATACCATCTAATTGGCAATTTTCTTCCAAACTAAAAAGTTAGAAAGTTAAATATTTTTTTCAGAAGAATAAGCTCCAAATTGATCTCCACTTCGTCACTCCCTTCCACTTCTCCAATTTTGACTCCGACGACTGGATGGACACCCAAAACCCAACATGCCCAACCCTATTACCCACCACGATGATCTTGGCACCACTCAAAGGGAAGAGATGAAACTTATAGGGCATCGATGTCATTGTCGAAAGCGAAGCGAAGGGAACAAACCTGACAAATCGTAGAGAGGGAACAATAGAGAATTGTAGGGAAGGAAAGGAGTGAGGGTTTTCTCTTGCAAGTAGTGCTTTTGTTTGAACATTGCAATAATGACACATGAGGGTTTCAATGACTTGGCAGCGCACAATGGAGGCAATGAATTAAAGGTTGGGGTTTTGAAAATAGTGGCCATTGGGAAAGGGAAGAGGCGGAGGAGAGAAGAAAGAGGAGAGGAAAAGGAAATAAGAGAAGAAAAAACAAAAAAGAAAAAGAAAACTATACTTACTACTACTGGCCAACGAAGGCAACCATGACCTCCTAGCGACCACTTTGTTCCTCTGATGGATCTTGTCATCGCCATGGGTAGAGGGGAAGAGGTTGAGGAAGGAGTTGAGGAGATATAATTGTGAGCATTAGATAAATCTAACTATAGATAAAGATAGTGCACCGTAAACCACCTATAAAGGTGGTCCATGGTAGCATTCGTCCATGTTGTATATAAAAATTTGAGGGATACGTCAATCTAACATATTAGTGGTTCTTTTATGTTTTTTACCTTTAAACTTGTCACATTATTTATAAATTTTAGTCTTTAATTTTAAGTCTTTATTTTCATTTACAGTTTTTATCAACATTAGTATAAGTTGCTCTCTAAAATAGGCACTTTATTTAATAGGATTCAAAATTCACTATCAAAGTCCCTTCCTTATCTACCAACAAGTTGTTGGTCCGAGTGGAACTGGACTCAGTCCCCTTAAGTAAGGTCTTGGATTTAAGTCTTGTGGATGGAAAAAACGTGATTGCCTGGTTGGGAAGGGAGACCCCACTAAATGTGACTAACCAGATTCCTCAACAAAAATTAGTTATCGACAAAATTGGTGGATACTTCGCACCAATAACATGGTTACTAAACAAATTCCCTTCCTTATCTAATCACCTGAACATGAGAATTAGTTTCGCAATTCGCGAATTAACCAATATACTCCGCTAATCAAAGAAAAATAGCAAAGTGAATTGAAACCCATTAAATCATCCAATAAAAAAAATAGAAGTTTCTATCTTTGTTTTTAACTGCATTTTTATTAGTTAACAAATCAAAGCCTTAAGCCCCCATCAAACACAATCTGTGGAAATTTAGACCGGAATCTTCAAGCATTATAGGCTTGAACCTTGAAATATACCAAGTTGAGTTCAGTGGCATCTCTGATAAATCATTTATGTTATTCATGACTTCTTTGCTTTGAGTTTCAGCTTACACAGTGGAACTTAGTTGACCATAAAATTAGAAGCAACTTTCTCTAGCACTTTATTGTAGCCACTGGGATGTGCTAGTGACTTTAAATAGTAGAATTTTGATTGATATGAATTTGTTAGAAATATACCATAATATAAAATATACCATAATTGCCTTATGGTACAATCCAATATACTTATAGTTTAGCAGGCCTCTGTATAATGTAGCGTTAAAAATATAAATAAGTGGAAGTGTATCCTTTTGGTTGCTTTTTCGGCTACTGCTCGAAGCTGTGAACCAAGCTAGGTTTTTTTTTTTTTTTTTTTTTTTTTTTTTCTGGTATGAACTGGATCGCAAGCAAATTTAAGTATATTTAATATCTAATCAACATACAATTGACAAACATTTTAAATCAGCCAACCAGTCAAAAGCTAAAAAAGATGTCAAGAAGGAACCAGGACCAAGTTTGTAAATTCTATAAACCAATCTACTGAGTATGAAATATCCACATCAATTGAACTTTGATTGCTCAGCCATCAAGCTATTAAAAGAATAGTAATGGAAAACCAGAACTAAACTTCCTTCAAACGCAAAAAGGACTGTTTCTCAATTGCAGATTTAATAACTTCAATGAAGTCCACAACTGCAGTTCTGACCAGATCCTCAATTCAGTCAAACTCCCATTTAGGATTTATTAATTTTCCATCTTGTGGCTTCCTCAAGAAAACCATTTCACCACCCGCAGTACGAAGTCTAAACTTCTCATGTATCCTTAACTAACACAATACTTAGATGTTTAGGTACACCGTACACCAGATGTAACAATTAAGGCAATGTTGAATGCTTTTATACGAATGTGTGCACTAACTTAATTTAGAGAAATCAATTGACCAAACAACATGGCAATAGACTAGGTTTGACCAATAAAAAGCAAGCAAATCAATATCATATCACCTAAGTATTTGATCATTAACCCAATCCATTTCCTACAAATCACAATACAACCACATTGAGGTGGACTACATTACAAGCAAGCAGTGAACTACTCACAAAACACTGAAGCAAAAGAAATTATTTCATCCGACAAAAAACTAATCCACATCCATAGAACTTCAAATCCTTTGTCATTAAGCTATTTAAAATGTTCATTAACAGAAACCGAGAACCAATTTCTAATCACACAAAGAACCACCACTCAATTGCTGATTCAGCATGCAAAACCAATCTTGTAACCAGAGAAAAACTTTGATCAAATCCTGCAACCGCTGTTTAGACCAGAAGTTCAATTCAGTAAAAATAAGTTCCATCCATATATATGATCATCAATTTTTCCTCTTGCATCTTCCACAAGAAAACTATAACACCAATTACACCAGAATCAAAAATCTTCACATGCCACATTAACTAATATGAAAAAAAAAAAAAAAACTAAACAAACCCACCATCTAAACCAAACCACACCACACCACACCACATTGGAATTCATTTTACCAACAAAACACAACCTAACTAAATAACATGTCATCTAAGCAATTATTATAGACAAATGCTAACCAGTGTTCAGGAAATAAAAGGAAAAAGGTTTTTATTAAAATGCTTGATTTCCAATAAAACATTTCCTCTTTTAATTCATTAATCAGTGTCCCGGAACACTCATTAACAAGACCCTTAATTATAACCCAAACACTTCTCAATTCTCACCAGCAAAATCTCATTTCAGCGAAATTGAAGTAAATCCCTCGCAACACCAACAACTAAACACAAAAGCAAAACAAAATAAAATTTTCCGCAAATATTTCATTCTTTCTTCTTCTTCTTTTTTTTTTTTTTCAATAAAAAGAAACACAAACAAGAGAGAAAGCACTAAATTATTTCTCTCCAGTCTCCACTTGCTCGCTCCAGCACCAATTCGAGCAATCACAAAACCACCGATAAAACAAGAACCATTTCACATAAAACACAAATATAACAAATCCATCCCTTTTTTTTTTTTAGTGAGTAAAAGCATAGATAGCAGTGGAAATATAAAGCACGAGAGCGGAGGAGACCAGCACGACCATCACGGCCACAGCGTGCGCAGCAGCCTTGCTCCCACACGACAGCATCCCCAGGCGGATCTCGATGACGTTGACCATGGAAAGAACCAAGAATAGGCAGCCCATGACGGACCCAATGGCGGAGCCCAGCATGCCGAGCCTGAGGGCCTTGAGGTTGATGTGGGCCCGGAAGGCCTCATCCACGTCCTTGCTGTTGAGGAGGTTGAGGGCGAGCTTGAGGCCCTGCGCGACGAGGGAGGAGAAGAGGAAGAAGCTGAAGGAGACGACCTCGAAGACGAGGAGCTTCTTGGCCACGTCGACGCCGGCGTCGCAGGCGGAGCGGTTCTCGAGGCTGCGCTGGCCCGGCGTGGTCAGGGAGAGGCCCACGAAGACCGCGATCGTGAAGAGCGAGTTCACGTTCACCAGGCCGTCTAGGGCGGTCACGTGGACGCTCGTCGTGGAGGAGGAGGACGACGAGGACGAGACTCTTCGGGTGATGGTTGGATCGGTCGGGTAGTACTCCTTTGGATACTGCTCTGATCTGTGTCAAAAAAAATAAATAAAGAGTTATTTTTTTTTTTGGGATTAGGATTTGGAAATAGAAAATGAAGGTTGCTGATGTGTAAAATGTGTGAGAGAGAGGAGAGAGATACTCGTCCATGGAGAATCAATGCCGGTGAGAGAGAGGCAAAAGATTTCAGGGTTGAATTGAAGTGGAGGGGTTTGTTTCCATGGCTTGTTTTTGAGGGTTAATGGCAATTGTTTTGCTTAGGGGAGAGGGAGATGCTTTCGTTTTCGGTCGTGGTTGGTTGCTTTTTTGCTGGTTTCTACTTTCTTTGCTTTGCTTTGCTTTGCTTTTCGGATCGTTTCGAAGTTGAAAGGGAAGGTATCTATATGTAAGGAAAGGACATTAAAAATTTATGAAGTAGAAACTGATGACATACATCACTTCACCACCCTCCTAACAATTATTGATTTACGCGTGTAATCCGAATAATTATTGATTTAAGCGTTACACGCGTAATTCGTAAACAACCTTGACACCATGAGTATTTTTTATTATTTTTTTCCACCTTGAATATCACCCTTTCTCTGTGAAACAAAATATAAAATTAACTTTCTAGAACAAAATATTGGCTTAATTGTCCAAATGGTCCCTTAATTATTTACGAATGTTTAATTAAATACCTCAATTTTTAAAAAGTTCAATCAGGTCTTCTAATTTTTAAAAACGTCTTAATTAGGTCTTTTTCGTCTAATTGAATTTAACGCATGTTCAATTTAACCCTCTATTTATTTATTTGGTTCAATTTGGTCACTCAATTATTAAAAAGTTTAATTTGGTTCGTCTATTATTAAAAAGTTCAATTTTGGTTCCCCATTTTTTCAAAATCGTCCCAATCTTACCCTTTTTTATCCATTTGAAATTAATGTTGTTTTTGACAAATTAATGTCGTTACTGTTACAAATATCAGTGATTCAGATTTGTGAATATTGATAGTTTTGAACCGTCACTATTTAAATTTTAAATTATTAAATTTTAACCATTTATAATATTAAATTGTTAAAAAATTATTAAAATATTAAATTGTTATATAAGTAAATATTATTATAATTTTAAATTATATTTTTTTATTATTGTGGCAGTCAAAAATCGACATTATATTTAAATTACATTTTTTATTATTTTATATCTTTTTACCACTGTGGTGGTTTATATCCACCACTATATTTATTTAGTAAAATTTGAACAATTTATAAAATATAAAATAATATTTTTTTAATTATTTTATAATTTTATAAATTTTTGAAATTTAATGATTTAAAATTTAAATAGTGTCACTTCAAAATTGTTTATATTCCCAAAGTTGAATCATTAGTATTTATAACAATAATGACCTTAAATTCAAGTGGATAAAAAGGACATGATTGGGATGATTTTGAAAACGAGAGACCAAAATTAAATTTTTTTAATAATAAACAAACCAAATTAAACTTTCTAATAATTGAGGGACCAAATTGAATAAGATAAATAAATAGAGGGTCAAATTGAATCAAATAAATAAATAGATGACCAAATTGAACATTTGGATTTGCATTAGTAATGACGTCAAATTCAATTGGACGGAAATGATCTCATTGAGATGTTTTTAAAATTAGAAGACCTTATTGAACTTTTTAAAAATTGAGGGACCTATTTGAACATTTGTAAATAATTAAGGGACCATTTGAATAATTAAGCCCAAAATATTATTAAAGATAGGGGGTGTAAGTGCCCGTGTAAGTGCCTAGTTGGATATGTATTTTTTTTAAATAGGTTGGATATGTGTTTGTAGAATTTAGAATGAGTAAATTATATTATTTATTTTTGAAGTTTTTGTTCTCGGTAAGGTTTTTTTTTCTCAATTGTAGTCTCAATAAGTTTGCGCTTTTTCATTTTTAGTATATGCTATTAGTCATTGTTACAAAAAAAAAAAACATTAATGATCGTCATGCTAACATCATCGTGCGCCACATCAGCAAAAGATGACATCATCACATGCATGTCCGCATAATGTCACATCATCAATGCCACGCCAGCAGTAACATCATTGGGACTAAAAAAACTTATAGAGACTAAAATGAAAAGAAAAAAAACAAACAAACAAACTTACAAAGATAAAAAATGAAAAAAAAAACTTACAAGGACAAAAAATGAAAAAAAAAATACATGGACTAAAATATAAAAAAAAAGTGAATATTACATAAACAAATATTTAAGCCATAAATATCATGTAAAAATTTAATTTAAAATTAATATAAAATAAAAAAATAAGAAGGAATTAATTAACAGATTTACATATGGTAAAGTATCCTTAAAGTTATGCATAATATAACCACTATCGCAAAATTGACTTATGCTCAGCAGGTTATACTTAAGTCCTTTAACACACAAGATATTGTCTATGGTGGATAGAGAAGACTTACCAATTTTACCTATACCAGCAATGCGTCCTTTACCCATGCCTTCAAATAAAGGTGGCAAAACAGGCTACCCGGCCCATTGCGGACGGGCCGATGCAGGTTGCAGGCTATAGTGGGCCGAGCCAAAAAAGCCCAGATTTAATTTCGGCCTCTAAAATGAAGCCCAAACCTTTGTAAAAGCCCTTTTTTTAGGGCTTTTAATGGGTTTTACGGGCTAAGCCCGCATTAGGCCATGATCGGATCGGGCTAAAAAGGCCCGCGTTTTATTTAGGCTTAAAATTTAAATCCCAAGCCCTATATTTTATCGGGCGGGTTTGGGCCAATCTGGCTAGCCCGGCCTATTTTGCCACCTCTACCTCCAAAGGCAATAGATCCGTCATGTGGCTTTAGGTCTAGGAACATAAACCTTTTTCTTGTCATGTGTCTAAGTAGTCATTATCCAGGTACCAACTCAAACCTTGGCCTTCCTACCAAGGATATCTACAATAGGAATAATTTGAGACTTCGGTACCCAAATCTTTTTGGGCCCTTTCACATTAGTACCCTTAGTCTTACTGACTCATTGTTTCTTCTTGTGCATGAATATGAACTCTAAATGTCCAGTTTTGCCACAAAAGTTACATTAAGTTATGCCAGACTCGAATGCAAATGAAGATGATGCCTCTTTACCATAGCCTAAGCCAGGTTTATCAAAAGGATGTTGATGACTTTTTAAAAGCATTTTCTACATGCTAGAACCCTATAGAAATTTGGCTAAATCTCTTTAAGACAAGATATCTCATCTCTTAATTTTGCAACTTAAGACGATTCATCTGTCTTATCAAAGATCTTGGCTTGCTCTAGACTCTCTTCTAGAGTTTTGATTTTTCTTTTCAAGAATCTCATTTGATTTCTTTAAGCAAACATTTTCATAAACAACTTCGTTGTATTTTTCTTTATAATTTTGATATCATAAAGAAATCATATGAGAATTTTGAAGCAGAACATCATAAGGCATCTCTTCTTTGTCTAAAGAAGAATTAGATGAACTATCATACTTAGAGCAAGTTTTTACCTATACTTTATCGTCAGTATCAGCCATCAAACAAATGTTGCCTTGTTCATCGTCTGAGCTACTGCTGCTACTATCTAGATCTTCCCACGTAGCCATAAGACTTTTCTTCTTCTTCTTCTTCTTCTTCTTCTTCTTCTTCTTTAAGTGCCATCTCTTTTGAAGTTTAGGACACTCAACCTTTATGTGTCTTAGCCTTTTGCACTCAAAGCAAATAATGTCATTGCTATCCTTATTATTCTTCTTTCTGAACTTGTCTTTCTTTCTAAGGAGTGCTTGTACTTCCATTTCTTTTTCGTATCTACTTGAACCTTTTGAACATCAGGGATACCTCATCATTTGTTGACCCATTTGAGCTTTTGTCTTAGCTTTCAGACTCAACTATTTTGACTTTAAGGGCATTAGATGAGATCTTTTTTTCTTCCTTCTTGGAGCTTATCTCTCTAGTCTTTAGGGTTGTGGATGAAATACAGGGAACACACTAGAAGGGGGTTGAATAATGTGTTAGATAAACTTTGAAAAGTTTTTCACAAATATGGAGATTCCTTAGCTTAGATTTTGCACAAATCTTGCAGAACCAAAGTTGTAGAGACAACCATGAACAAATACATGAGTGTAGCAGAAACAAAAAGTAAATCAAAATCCCTCTTTCTCCCCCCTTTTCACATCATCAACGATTGGGTTTAAATTCAGAATGATGAACGCCATCATTGTCACTCAAGGCTGTTGAGGTGGATCTTCAAGTGGTGGTGGTGGTTGTTCAGGGTGTGGTTGTTGTGGTGGTTGTGGTTGATGAATAATAGGAGCAGGTAGAGGTGCAGGTGGTAGTAGCTGAGTAAGAACAGTCATAATGGGACTTAAATTTGCAAGTTGTGCCGAGAAGACTGAACTCATGTGAGTGAGTTGTCCTGATACTTGTTGAGCAACCTGCTGTTGATGTTGTTGAAGATGAGTCTGAATGGATGCATCAATCATTGCTTGGACTTGTTCAACAGTTAAAGCAGGTGCAGGGGGCAGCATTGAGAGGTGTTGCTTGAATAGGAGACTCAGTGAACGTTGAGACAAGTGGTGTTGGTTGAGAGGAAACCACCATTTGTGACTCAGGTGTAGCTTGATCTTCTTCCACTATATTGGACGCTCCAGCTGCCTTAATAGCTTCCAATTCCTTTGCAGCAGCTTCAGCTTTAGCACGTTTGATAAATTCATCATTGGCTTGCTTTGCTAGTGCAACTTTCTCCTATTCTTGTTTCTCCTTTGCTATCTTAGCAGCTTCAGTAGCTGCCTTCTTTCTTCTCAAGGCTTCCAGTTTGGCTTTCTTTACTGCCTCTGCATCAGCAAGTGCAACAGTAGCCTCATCCTTCTTCATGAGAGCTTCTAGGTTGGCCAAAACAAGGTTGGGTACCTTTGTGGCAACTGGATTATGTGCCATACTGTATAGAGTGGAAACAAAGCGTGCAATGGCAGTCATCAAGAAGGTTTCAGGGCCAATAATAACATCTTCATTGCGTTTGATAGGACAGACAGTGATGTCATCAAAGTGATACCAATGACATTCACTTAGTTCACCTCTACCAACAGTTTGAGCATCTTCATCATCCTCTTTCTTAGAGTTTGAACATTCAGCTCCATGTCTGTTATCCCAGTGGTGTTGTTGCCAAAATTGGCGTGCTTCATGTTCATCAAACTCTTTGGTCAGACGATCCCTTTTCTAAGTATTTAATCTCATGTTGGGAAAATTCTGGAACAGAATCTTTGCAGGTTGGGGAGAAGTTGGAGAGTTAGGTTTGTGGATCTTCTTCCTGTTGACATCTATGATGGGTAACCTGTTGCATATCCTGTCAGGACAATACTTGAATTTAGTGGTTTCTCTAACATGGACGCTTGGAGGGTGCCATTGCCTCTTGCACTTCACTTGTTGCTTTAGCACACCAGCTAGGGCCATTGCTTGCCTATGTGGAAAGAATCCTTCCTCTTGAGAATATAGAGGCCTCAATCTCAGAATGGAGGGCCTTATCAACATCTTCTTCTCTTGAGGATTGGACGGTTCTTCTAAACTTAGCAGCAATGCTTGTTCAAGCATATCTGTGTCATCCTCAGACTCTTCTGCTTCTTATTGTTTCTTTGTTGGCTTATTCTTCTTGCCTTTCCCTTTTGATTTAGCAGCCTTAGACATTGCTCTTGCAGAAATGCTTTCATCTATAGCATATTTCATCCTTGCTGCTTCTTCAAGTGTTAGGGGAATTCTATGTTGGATAATCCCTGGATGTTGAGTCCAAGGGAGTCTCACAACAAGACTATTACCTTTGTCATCTTCTGGTTCCAGCTTCCTCACCCATTGCATATCAAGGCTTTTGATGACATCTTCTGGTAACTTCTTGTATGCTGTAGATGGTTCTTGGACATAATTAGATGTCTTCTGAGAGGGTGGACGAACAATCTGGATGGGTGGATAGAAACCCTCCTATTGAGCTCTTGGCACAATATCCTCCTCAAAGGATATATTTGAGGCATGCTCTTCTACAAACAGAAGAGGAAACTTCCTCCATTTCTTTATAAGACTTGCCAAATCTTCTTCCACTTGTTCTAGAATGACTGGAGGTGGACGGTTTGAGGAGCAGGTAAAGTTGGGATCATCCCATTTACTTTGTTGTTGGAAAAGTATGGGTTTGTCATTCAAAGCAAGGGGAGCGAAAAGAACTTTGAACTTGGATGGTTCAAATCCTTCTTCACCATGAAGTTTAATGTTGGGCTTGTATTTAGGCTTAAGGGTAAGGTAGTATTTGGTAACTTGGATAGAGTAGGTGGTCCTCTGATAACATTACCCTCAGAGTCTAGGATTTCATTCCTTTCCTTATTGAGCAATGGTTGTCCAAGAGTAATGATTTGATAGTTATTTAGGAAAGGGTATTCTGGTTGGGTAGGTTGGGCTTGCCTTATGGACGGTTGTTCTTGTAGTTGGGTGAAGGGTTCAGGTTCTATTTGATTAAGTGTTTGGATTCCAAGAATGGTTTCTATTTGGGTTTGGATGGTGGTTTTAGACTTAGGCTTGGGTTTAGAGTGAGGGATAAAAGATGAGGGTTTAGGTTGAGAAGGTTTGGTACTTACTGGTTTGGTTGGTTCCTTGGGTGGTGATGGAGGTGTCCAGTCATCCTCAATGTCTTCAATAATGGCTCTCCTTGTAGGTCTTTCTCTTTCAGCAACATGCTTAATCCTACCTATAACAACAATAGGATTAGAGGCATGTGTTCCTTTTGCCTTTTGCTTCTTGGTGACAGCAACATCTTCTACTTTCCCTTCTCTTCTTCTTTTCCTCTGTATAAGAGGCATATCATCATCATCATCAGACGATGATGAGTCTTGTTTTGAGCTCTTCTTCCTCTTCTCTTCTTCTTCCTTTTCTTCTTTTCCTACTTCTCTTCATCTTTAGCCAACTTCCTTCTCTTTTCCTCATTCATTTTCTTTAAGGCCTCAGCCTTCTGCTTTGTTTGGTTCTCCCCCTGTCTCATTAGACCCTTGGTTCTGGTCTTAGTGGGAACAGGTTTGGACTGTGTAGCATCAACATCATTTTTCTTCTTGGTCGTTCTCTCTTGAGATATAGCTTCCTCCTCAGAGTTTAAGTCTAACTTAGTGAACTCAAACTCCTTCTCAAGCTCCACATCTTTCCTGGTACTTCTTCTCATTTGTTGATCTTTTATGAGCTTGTCAATTTTGTGGTTGATCTTCATAATGTTGAGTGGCTCAAATGCAACTGCATTCTTGGGCTTCAGACACCTCCTCATTTCCCTTCTGATAGCGTCTAAGTCCAATGGCTCTATTTGTCTTTCACATAAATCAAAGCCAAGTTGCATATGCTTGATAATATGATCACCAAACTCTTGTTGTACAACCTAAAATCTACCTTTGTTCACAATTTCATGCTTGAGGAAGGTGTCAATCATGTGCATGAATCTGTAATACACCTTTTGATCCCAGAACAACTTGTTCAGAAGAGCTGCATAGTTGATGTCTTCAGATTTTTCAAGAACTTTCAACTGTCTCACAATGTTGATGTAGATGGTGTGAGGCAAATTGAATGGTATGCCTTCCATTAGGTGAAACAGGACGAACCTGTGCAGATAAAAAATAGAGTCCTTGGACCCTGCCTTGTGAAGGATAAGAATCTGTTGCCAGAACTTTGCTTCTTTACACATGGCACTTTAGACGATCCTTTTTCCTTTCTTGTCTTCAGTGTAGTTTTCTCCATATAGAGTTCTTTCAACAGCACCTTCAGTATCAAACTCTTTTGACCGACCTTCATAGAAGTAGTTGTCAAAATGTTCACAGCCTATTGAGAAGGCTATGGACGGTATGCCAATGGTAACCTTCTTCTTCAGCACTAACCCAATAAGGGTTCTGTCAGTAGTGAATCTTGCATTCCTCTAGAACATTCTAATAAGCTTTAGGAAGATATGTTGTCGGTTGTTGAAATAGCCACGAATGCCATAAAGCTCCAGTTTCCTTTCCAAGTTGAGACCTTTCTTCTCAAGGTTTGGAATGTCAAAGAAGTACTCCACATTGATCTTAGCAGAGTTAGCATCCTCTCTCATGATAGTGTTGAGAGTGACTTCTTCAATGAGTGCTTCTACCGCCATTGTTGAGGAAAAGTTTCAAGCTTTTAGGGTTTGGGGATTTTAGGTGAGAGAAATAAGAGATTTGGGGTTTCTGAAAAAGTAATGATGAAGTTTTAGAGAAGTTTTCTTTTTAGGTTGAAGGAACTGAAACAGTTTTGGGAATTTTTGAAAAGGGTGTAAGGAACGCGCCACTATGAGTCATAGGCTTGGGCTTTTCAAGAGCAGTGACTTAGCAACACACACTTATATATTTGTATCAAAACGAAATCATTCATACAAGATATATTCAAACTTAAAAAAAAAAAAGATAATTGTGTAACTGTCCTTAAGTTGGACACGATACAGTCACATGCTATACACATGCTGTGACTAAGTATCCTTTGGACAGTGTGTCCATTGGACGCTACATATAGATATTGATCAGTCATTTACAAAGTCCATGCCAAGTCTACTCCTAAGAAGGATTAGCTTATCTTCAGTAAGGGGTTTTGTGAAAATGTCAGCAAGCTGATCTTCAGTGGATACAAATTGTAATTCCACTGTCCCTTTTCTGAACATGGTCTCTTATAAAGTGATGTTTAATTTCTATGTGTTTTTCCCTTGAATGCAGTTTGGGATTTTTTGAAAGATCAATTGTAGCAGTGTTATCATAAAAGATAGGAATGTTACTTTCATATATACTGTAATTTCAAGTTGATGTTTGATCCATAGGATTTGGGAGCAGCAACTTGCAGCTAAGATATACTTTGCTTCTGCAGTGGACAGTGCAATAGTGCCTTGCTTCTTGCATATCCAAGAGACTAGGTTTCCACCAATGAAGTGACATCCTCCACTAGTGGTTTTTCTTTCAATTTTGTCCCCAGCATAATCAGCATCACAGTATCCAACTAATCTAATCTTTCTGCCTTTTGAAACATAGACCAAGATTAGTTGTTCCAATGTAATATCTGAAAATTCCTTTTACAGCAGTTAAGTGTACTTCACTTGGATCAGATTGGAATCTTGCACATAGACATACACTGAACATTATGTTAGGTCTGGACGTTGTAAGGTATAGGAGTGATCCTATCATTCCTCTGTATGTGTTGTCTACCTTCTTTGATTCCTCATCCAGTCCAAGTGCTGCTGTTGGATGCATAGGTGTTTTCATTTCTTTAGCATTGTCCATCTTGAATATCTTCAAGAGTTCTTTAATATACTTGGTTTGATGTATGTATATGCCTTTGTCAGTTTGCTTGATTTTGCAATCCAAGGAAGAATTTCAGTTCTCCCACCATGCTCATCTCAAACTTTGTCTGCATTAACTTAGAAAAATCCTCACATAGAGTTTCATTAGTAGCACCAAATATAATATCATCCACATACATTTGAACAATGATAAACTGAGAGTCATAATTTTTGCGAAACAAAGTAGTGCCTACTTTTCCTCTTGAAAAACCATTTTCTATAAGAAATGAACTGAGTTTTTCATACCAAGCTCTTAGTGCTTGTTTCAATCCATACAATGCTTTATTTAGTTTAAAAATATGATGAGAAAAGGAATCACTTTCAAACCCAGGGGGTTGGTCCACATAAACTTCCTCTTTTATCAAGTCATTGAGGAATGCATTTTTTACATCCATTTGATATAGTCTCATATTGCTATGAGCAGCAAAAGATAGTAAAATATGAATAGCCTCAATGCGTGCAACAGAAGCATAAGTTTCAGTATAATCTATACCTTCCTGTTGTGAGTAACCTTTGGCTATAAGCCTAGCTTTGTTTCTCACAACCTTACCTGTTTCGCCAGCTTGTTTCTGAATATCCATTTGGCTCCAACAACTACTTTATCTTTGGGTAGTTCAACAAGCTTCTAGACATCATTCTTCTGAAATTGATCAAGTTCTTCTTGCATTGCTTTGACCCAGCTTTCGTCTTCTAGTGCATCGTCCACAGTCTTAGGTTCTACTTCTAATATGAGAGTTGTGTGACTTTGTTGTTGATATGAGGATCTTGTTCTGACTTTGTCACTTGGATCTCCAAGGATTTGGTTCTCTGGATGATGCTTCTTCATTTGTCAGTTTCTTCCAGTTGGTTCCCTTTGTTCTTCTACTGGACCGTCCAGGGGAGTGTTGGACGCTTCAATTGTAAAGTCATCATTGGACACTTCTTTATCTGATGTTTTCTGTCCATCGTCCAACCTATCTTACCCACACCAGCTATCGTCTCTTTCTGATTCCCTCCAAAAGTGTCTATCCTACTAGTCTTGGCTTGGAGGTCTTGGAACATAGACCTTTCTCCTGTCATATGTCATGAGCACCCACTGTCCAGGTACCATGACTAGAGTTTCCTTCATGTTGTTAAGCATGTCTCATCTTCCTCTTCTGGTTTAGAAGCGTCTGATATGGTATCTGCAATCAAACAGATGTTAGCTTCTTCGTCATCATCATCTTCTTCTAAGGTGTCATCAACCAGATCTTCCTAGGTAGACATGAGTCCTTTCTTGCTCTTCTTTTTGCTGAAGAACTTCTTCTTCTTGTCCTTGCTCTTCTCAAGATCTGGGCATTCTGACTTGAAGTGTCCAGGCTTTTTGCAATCGTAGCATATGACAAGGCTCTTCTCCTTGTCCTTCTTTTCCTTAAAGCCTTTCTTGTTCAGGTTTCTCTATTTGGATCCACCTTTCTTTTTCCACATAGCATGAATCTTCTTGGATATGAAGGACAACTCACCATCTTCATCATAATCTTCATCTTCAGATTGCTTTTCTGATGACTCTTCTGCCTACATGGCTTTTGACGATGATGATGAAGCTTTTTTTGGCTTCTGAATGCTAAGAGCCAATGACTTGCCTTTTCTTGTGTCACCATCTTATTGGAGTTCCAACTCATGAACTTTGAGAATTCCCACAAGTTCTTCTAGAGACATGTCGTCTTAGACGCTCTTAAAGTTGTAACCTGTTGTCTCCATGGTCTAGGCAAACTTCTCAAGATTTTGTCAATATGATCATAGTTATCATAATTTTTACCATAGGATCTAGTATGGTTTGAAATTGTCCAAACATACTTTGTATGTTTTCATTTTCCTCTATACTAAATAATTCATATTGACGAGTAAGAAGACTGAATTTGTTCCTTTTTACCTGGGTGGAACCCTTATACGTTAACGTAAGAGTGTCCCACATCTGTTTGGCACTTTTGAAGCTATGCACCTTGGTGTATTCTTGTTTAGACAGCACACACATCATGGAGTTTCTGGCTTTGGAGTTCAACAAATATCTCTATTTTTGCTCATCAGTCCATCTAGCCCTGGGGATCTCGTTGAGGTTCTCATCATAAGGAATGTAGTCTCCATTCTCCACAACATCCCACATATCAATATGACAGGATTCAAAGAATGCTAACATTATTTGTTTCCAATAATCATATTTCACTCCCTTTAAGAGAGGTGGTCTATTCACAGCTTGTCCCTCGTTCTCCATCAGGTTCAGGATCTTGTTTCCTCTGTACTTCAAAGTAATCAACCCAAGAAGTCAAGCTCTGATGCCAACTAAAATACAGGAACACACTAGAAAAGGGGTTGAATAGTGTGTTAGATAAACTTTGAAAACTTTTTCGCAAATATGGAGATTCCTTAACATAGATTTTGCACAAACCTTGCAGAACCAAAGTTGCAGAGACCATCTAGTGGTTCAAAATGACAGTCATAATGAAACTGATTTTTTATCTAAGCTGTCCAACAGTTACAAAAGGATTTTCACAAATGATTTTGTAAAACAAAACTTGTGTGAGATTTTGCAGTAAGCAAACACAAGAGATAACAATATAAGCTAAAAGCAATAGAATAAAAACACTTGGTTTATACTGGTTCACTCAAACTGAGCTACGTCCAGTTCTCCTTCAAAAACCTTTTGAAGGGTTCCACTAATCAAAACTTTGATTACAAACAAGTATTTTAACCCTGCCACTCCTGGCTTACAAGTATTCTCAAGGCCACTTTTGGCACACCTTTTGTAACACCCTAGAGGATATTACCTTTGTCTCCTTATATTGCTAAATTAATAGAAATTAGCATATAAGAATATCAGAGTTACTACGCGGAAACTAAAACTTAACATATATATTACATGAAATAAGTCTAGTACAAAGTTATTGGCACTTATGTGCTGTACAAGGCATAAGCAGGATACATAAAACATGAACTAAATTCCCTTACATTGCGGATTATACTAAACTATACTACTGACATCTCCCTCCTGGGAAGCAACTCCATGCTCCGAGCTCCTCTCACAAGGTGTCCACCTGCTAACCTGTAAAAACATGGAAACTAAAGGGATGAGACATAATGTCTCAGTGAGTGCTCTGAGGACTCTAGGCTAACTCTCTATTCTAGAAACCTCTTACTTAACTCTCATGACTTCTCTTTTCTTTTCTTGATACTCGCACTCACAGCTTTTACCTTATCACCTCTATGTTACTGTTTCTTAGGATCATACCTTGACCCTTGCTAAGGCACATAAAGTTGGCCTCCTATGCCAAATCTAGGGTCACCAGTGCACTAAGGCACCTAAACATCATTCTTTTACTCTTGACCACTCACTAGGGTCTCACTTTTCTATAACATTGGATGGGAACATGTGTAACCTTTCCTTTCTCTACCCTGCCCAACTTGGGCTTACATCACCTCTCTCTATGAGGCATAATATCTAACATACCTCTCTGGGTAGTTTACCTTAGCTTTTTAGGGTTTAACTGTAACCCCTTCCTACCTCTAAGGGTAGTATACAGCTACACACGTCCTCATGTAATGTATAGACTTATCTTATATCACTCACCTAGTAACTAGGCTTATGACTCCTCTCATGTTCTAACATAGAACATACATACATCAAGCACATCAACATATCATAGCTTGTTTCTACAATTGTGTGGTTGGTATTATTCTTTGATTTAAGTTATATCTTGACTTCCGTCATTACTTTAATTGGCTGAGCTCTCGCCAATAAGAGGCGTCCTTCTTGATACAACCTTTAATTAAACCCCACCGGTCCAAGTGGGTGAACCACCTTCCGTTGTCCGAAGGCATGTTCCTCTAAAACATTCTTCCCTTACCGAAGAATGAGTTGTTCTTCCCTACGAAGAACCCCTTCTTCTTGTGAAGAAGGTAGCTTTCCCCCATGGGTGTCTGGGTAACGGTCCCTTCACTCACCACTAGGGGGCCTCTTAGCCCTTTAACATAACTTATCCCCTTTATTGGGATCATAACTTCCTTTGAAAACTCTTTCATAAAACCTTTTCATAAAGAATCCTTTCTAAAACTCATCACTCCTTGGTGACATAGAGGATCCTTAGCCCTTTGCACACCATTGTACGCCGAGCGTATGACTCTCGGACGTGACTGGTACCGGGGAAGGTTCCACCCTATGTCACTGAGGGGATATCTTTTCTAAAAACCTTTCATGAAACTATAAACTTTGCTTAAAAGCCTTTTCTAAAACTTAGGGGAAACTCCCCACCTTTTTCTAAGAGGCATAGGTATAGTCTTAAGTATTTTAGGTGTCTTTTATTAAAATGGTTTATCGTTACATACAAACAATCCTAAACATAAGCCTCAACCACATGAATACAACTACCATTATCATCCACAATCAACATCACATAGCATCAAACAATCATACATAAACATGGGTAAAAGCTTAGGAAGGAATCATATATCTATAGCCTTTATACTCCTCCAAAGGTCCCCTTAAAAGGGTTCCCAAACTGCTCTCTTATCATACCTACGCTTAAGCTAGAACCGGATCTCGCTTAAGCTAGACTGACAATCCTATTCCCTGGAGTCTCACACTTAAGCGACAGAGTGCCTTGCTTAAGCATCAGAACTCTACGCTTAAGCGCCAGGGTTTCGGCTCAAGCCAATTTAGCCCACTTCATATTCGGTCCAAAATTCGCTTAGGCCATAATTTTCGGCTCAAGCCAACTATCCGCTTAAGCCCAAAATTTTCGACTGAAGCCAATTTTTGCCCACTTTACATTCGACCAAAAATCCGCTTAAGCCATAATTTTCGGCTCAAGCCAATTTTTGTCCAAAATGCTAAATCTAGCATACGATCCCAAATCCGTTTAAGCCTAGATTTTTGGCTTAAGCCAATTTACGATTTTTTGCACATGGCTTCTTCGAAATTCCCAATTACAGGCCGATCAATGGCTACCCAAGCATCCAAACTCACAATAATCTACCCTTAAACACTTCTATTACACTTCCAACTGATTGATTTTCCAGATAAACCCCTTAATCAAACATAATCACTAAAAAACCAAAATCTCTAATCCTAAGGTTTAAAAGAGAAAAAAGGGAAAACATGCAAACAAAAGGGATAGGAAAGGACTAGGGGGAAGCACTCACACTGTGGGTCTCGGATCTTGAGCTCCGGGGCATTGGGTCTCAGATCTCTGCTCCGCTCTTCTTCTCTTCCTCTTCTCCCTTCTTCTCCTCCTTCTCTCTAACTTCTTTTCTTTCTTTCACTTTCTCTCCCTAACTCTCCCTCTCCCTTTCTATTTAAACCGTGTGTGTGTGCGGGCTTAGTGGGCCTTGGCCCATCTTGGGCCTTGGCTCCCCATCAGGGTCCTGTTATCTTATTCCTATCAACTCTTAATATAAGATAACTATTATTAATAATGCCTAAGAGTATCCTTTAACCATTAAATATATAGACTATTCCATAAAAGATATCTCTTTATTATTTATTTCTAATGTCTGTAAATTGGGGATGTTACATTTCTCCCCACCTTAAAAGATTTTTGCCCTAAAAAATTGAAACTCCACTATATCCTCATATCCCCATACATCTCTACCTCCAACATCCTAATGAAATCTTATTCTTAGGGCTTTTCTAACTAAGACTATTGTCAAACTAACCATCCATTTTGAATTCTAAGCTTTCCTAGAAACTCATTCCTAGAATCACTATAGGTTCCTTATGATCTAACACCACACTAGCTTAGGTTCTATCTTAAGAGACACCTACTACCTTCTCTTGGTTATAAGGCCTTCTTATGTCTTATAATACTTATGGGCAACTACTTTTCTCCCTTGACCCATCCTAGGTCAATATTCTTAGGTACTAGGCCAAAACATTCTAGTTCCATAACTATATATCTTAACTCTTAGAATCTCTAAACTCTCGTAAACCACATCTCATCCTTAAAAAGGTTCTATGGTCTTTTCTCTTATTCTTAAGCTATGACTAGGCTGGTATTGGGTAGGCACTTACCATCATCACTATACTCTATCACTAATCATACCTCTTAGATACTCACTTGAGCTAACAAGGTTTCCACTCATTTCTAGTTCTCTTGGTTTCTCTAAGTTTACCTTAACTATGGTTCTCTAGCTTAACTTTAAATATATAAGGTTTAGGTAACTTCCTTTTAAATCCACTTTGGTGAATTCTACTCTTAAGGCGTCTAAGGACTCCTCTAATTCTTACACTAAAGTTAACCATAAAGATAGACTAGTTCTATCTACTAGGCATCCATCATAACTTTCTTCTTCTACTCCAGGTTTAACCCTTGAACATAACTTCCTATAAAGGTGGTCCACTTAACTTAAGTGTCTACCTAAGAGATATGCGTCACTAGGGGATTCTACTACTATGGGCTTTTACTCTTTGTGACTCCCTCAGGTTCATCTCTTCTAAGCTGCTCTACCTTTTCCCATTCCAAACACTACTTAGGTTGGATATTCTGTCTGTATTTCTATTGTCCTTGTCTTAAGGTGTTGGTAGGGATTTCTAATATGTAGGGTTCGCTATTACACTGAGCTATCTAGGACGATACTCTTACCTTATGAGGTTTGGCTACCTAAAAACTAGGTTGCTACTAACTCGTCTTATGTCAACTATATTCTACTTCCTATTCCCAGGGTAAAAGTTTAGCTAACTCTATGTCCTCTTCCTGACAAGCTCATCTAAAACTCAGAAAACTCACTAGGTAAACAAAAAAATAAAACTATCTATCACATCTTAAACTTAACTTGGTTGGTCTTGAAACAAGTCATACCAAGTATAACAACAATATCACATCAAACATGAACATGTATTGCAAAACATAGAGAAACTTGCTACACATTCAAGGGAACACAAACACTGTATTCCTCGGATGCTCAAACAACCAAAGAAAACATACCAATCCAAAAACATAAGGCAAACAAAAGGTTTGTTAGGAAACACATACCTAGGGTAGGTCCATCATCTTGGTTTGTCCTCCTAACAAATAGGGTAGAAGGCCAAACTGTGGCTAAAGGTGTCAATTCAATTGGTTTCTTCATCTTTAGGTTAGGGCATTTTCTCGAAAAGTGTCCTGGTGTTTTACACAGATAACACACATTTTGTCCTACCAAACAAACTCCCTTGTGGCTCTTACCACATTTGGGACATCCCTCAACTCTTGGGTTTCTAAAAGGTTATGCTTCCTTACCCTTAAACTTATTTTTCTTTGGTCTCTCAGGTCGATTAGGTCTTAAACCATCTCTTTCATCAGAAGTACGCTTTCGCTGCGTACTCTGAACTTCCTCTTGTGATCTCTCTCTACCTATGATGTACTTTTCCAAAAATACTACCTTGAAGCTCTCCCACTCCAAGGGTATTCCGGAGAAAGCCATCTTGTCCTTCACACCTCTCCACCAAAGCTCAGCCTCATCCTCTAACTTGAATGAGGCATAAGCCACCCTTTACTCAGAGGAGCAAGGAACTCCCTCAAGGACCCTCTCTATCTCCCTCAACCATAATCTCGCCTCTACGGGATTATAGCCCCTATAGGATGGTGGTCTCCTACTATGGAATTCCACAAATCCTGAACTTTGGTTTCCTACAGTTGGCCTACTATTGGCACTCTCTACTCTCCCAAAGGTTACCCATCTCAAGTTGGCTTGGTTTGGTGGGTTGGTCCTAAGGGATTCAAGAACGGTTGTCCTAGGCTTCGGTTTCTACCTGCCATAATTCCTACCTGCACTGCACAAAGTATTGAGGTGATTAGTCTCAATATTCCATGTTAAAGCAAATAAGGACTTATAGCATGGCAGACAACCAACACACTTAAACAAATTTGACTATCTTGTTAGAACATACAATCTAATCTAACGATACTAACCACAGTCCGATTTGAATCGAACCGCTTTGATACCAAAATGTAACACCCTAGAGGATATTACCTTTGTCGCCTTATATTGATAAATTAATAGAAATTAGCATATAAGAATATCAGAGTTACTATGCGGAAACTAAAACTTAACATATATATTACATGAAATAAGTCTAGTACAAAGTTATTGGCACTTATGTGTCGTACAAGGCATAAGCAGGATACATAAAACATGAACTAAATTCCCTTACATTGCGGATTATACTAAACTATACTACTGACATCTCCCTCCTGGGAAGCAGCTCCATGCTCCGAGCTCCTCTCATAAGGTGTCCACCTGCTAACCTGTAAAAACATGGAAACTAAAGGGATGAGACATAATGTCTCAGTGAGTGCTCTGAGGACTCTAAGCTGACTCTCTATTCTAGAAACCTCTTACTTAACTCTCATGACTTCTCTTTTCTTTTCTTGATACTCGCACTCACAGCTTTTACCTTATCACCTCTATGTTACTGTTTCTTAGGATCATACCTTGACCCTTGCTAAGGCACATAAAGTTGGCCTCCTATGCCAAATCTAGGGTCACCAGTGCACTAAGGCACCTAAACATCATTCTTTTACTCTTGACCACTCACTAAGGTCTCACTTTTCTATAACATTGGATGGGAACATGTGTAACCTTTCCTTTCTCTGCCCTGCCCAACTTGGGCTTACATCACCTCTCTCTGTGAGGCATAGTATCTAACATACCTCTCTGGGTAGTTTACCTTAGCTTTCTAGGATTTAACTGTAACCCCTTCCTACCTCTAAGGGTAGTATACAGCTATACACGTCCTTATCTAATGTATAGACTTATCTTACATCACTCACCTAGTAACTAGGCTTATGACTCCTCTCATGTTCTAACATAGAACATACATACATCAAGCACATCAACATATCATAGCTTGTTTCTACAATTGTGTGGTTGGTATTATTCTTTGATTTAAGTTATATCTTGACTTTCGTCATTACTTTAATTGGCTGAGCTCTCACCAACAAGAGGCGTCCTTCTTGATACAACCTTTAATTAAACCCCACCAGTCCAAGTGGGTGAACCACCTTCCATTGTCCGAAGGCATATTCCTCTAAAACATTCTTCCCTTACCGAAGAATGAGTTATTCTTCCCTACGAAGAACCCCTTCTCCTTGTGAAGAAGGTAGCTTTCCCCCATGGGTGTCTGGGTGACGGTCCCTTCACTCACCACTAGGGGGCCTCTTAGCCCTTTAACATAACTTATCCCCTTTATTGGGATCATAACTTCCTTTGAAAACTCTTTCATAAAACCTTTTCATAAAGAATCCTGTCTAAAACTCATCACTCCTTGGTGACATATAGGATCCTTAGCCCTTTGCACACCGTTGTACGCCGAGCATACGGCTCTCGGACGTGACTGGTACCGGGAAAGGTTCCACCCTATGTCACTAAGGGGATATCTTTTCTAAAAACCTTTCATGAAACTATAAACTTTGCTTAAAAGCCTTTTCTAAAACTTAGGGGAAACTCCCCACCTTTTTCTAAGAGGCATAGGTATAGTCTTAAGTATTTTAGGTGTCTTTTATTAAAATGGTTTATCGTTACATACAAACAATCCTAAACATAAGCCTCAACCACATGAATACAACTACCATTATCATCCACAATCAACATCACATAGCATCAAACAATCATACATAAACATGGGTAAAAGCTTAGGAAGGAATCATATATCTATAGCCTTTATACTCCTCTAAAGGTCCCCTTAAAAAGGGTTCCCAAACTGCTCTCTTATCATACCTACGCTTAAGCTAGAACAGGATCTCGCTTAAGCTAGACTGACAATCCTATTCCCTGGAGTCTCACACTTAAGCGACAGAGTGCCTTGCTTAAGCATCAGAACTCTGCGCTTAAGCGCCAGGGTTTTGGCTCAAGCCAATTTAGCCCACTTCATATTCGGTCCAAAATTCGCTTAGGCCATAATTTTCGGCTCAAGCCAACTATCCGCTTAAGCCCAAAATTTTCGACTCAAGCCAATTTTCACCCACTTCACATTCGACCAAAAATTCGCTTAAGCCATAATTTTCGGCTCAGGCCAATTTTTGTCTAGAATGCTAAATGTAGCATACAATCCCAAATCCGCTTAAGCCTAGATTTTTTGCTTAAGCCAATTTGCGATTTTTTGCACATGGCTTCTTCGAAATTCCCAATTACAGGCCGATCAATGGCTACCCAAGCATCCAAACTCACAATAATCAACCCTTAAACACTTCTATTACACTTCCAACCTATTGATTTTCTCGATAAACCCCTTAATCAAACATAATCACTAAAAAACCAAAATCTCCAATCCTAAGGTTTAAAAGAGAAAAAAAGGGGAAAACATGCAAACAAAAGGGATAGGAAAGGACTAGGGGGGAAGCACTCACACTGTGGGTCTCGGATCTTGAGCTCCGGGACGTTGGGTTTCATATCTTTGCTCCGCTCCTCTTTTCTTCCTCTTCTCCCTTCTTCTCCTCATTCTCTCTAACTTCTTTTCTTTCTTTCACTTTCTCTCCCTAACTCTCCCTCTCCCTTTCTATTTAAACCGTGTGTGTGTGCGGGCTTAGTGGGCCTTGGCTCCCCATCAGGGTCCTGTTATCTTATTCCTATCAACTCTTAATATAAGGTAACTATTATTAATAATGCCTAAGAGTATCCTTTAACCATTAAATATATAGACTATTCCATAAAAGATATCTCTTTATTATTTATTTCTAATGTCTGTAAATTGGGGATGTTACACCTTTAATCTCCCCTTGAGATTAAAGAACACCCAAGTATTCTTTGTCACTAAGCCACTCCTGGCTTTCCAAACAACAGTTTGATTATAGAGTATCAAATTGACTTTCAGAGAAGGGATATTACAATATGAAATAGATTACACAGAATAACTTAGCAAAGCTAAGAAATAAACTCTATTTGCTCAAAAGTGAATCGTTCAAAGATTTTGGTAGCATTTCAACACTTAGAAAATTTTACTTCGTTCAAGTTCTCCTCTTTTTTTAGTGTGCATGGTCCTCTATTTATAGGCCTCTGAGCATATGTATTCGTTGTGGGATCTGAGCCTTTGGAAGAAATCCATTCTCTCACAATCATTTAACCGTTACCACGTGTCAATTTGGGGTAGAGAAAGAAAGGGGACAACAGGACAAAACGTGCCTCCACTACTTGTACGAAATATTCCTTTTTGCATAGAGGAACTTTTCTGTCTCCTTTGGTACACTTTTTGAATATTCAAATGAAATGTCAATATGAAAAGAGAGGGAATAACATAATGTTACTTTTCAAATGAAATCATCCTCGAAGTAAGCAAGTGTACTTTCAAGCATAGTGGAGGCTTATATAACTTAGGATAAAAACCAGTGTGTAAGTTATATAGCTCTGTTGGACGCATAAAAAGAACTCAGTGTATATACACTGGTTTTCATAAAACATGTGGACGCTTGTTAGTTACAGCACGTTGGACGTTGGTTTGCTAATGTAAAAACAAGTTCCATTTTCATGTTTGGACGCTATGTATGAGTAAAGATACGATGCTTGAGCTTAAAAGATACAATACCATACTGGCATTGGATGGTGTAATACCTGTAATACTCAAATGTGAATCATTAGATACTTTAAAATTTAATCTCATTTGTTATCTTCAAAACCAAAGTTTTAGGGGTTGGACATCGTCCAAAGTCTTAGACTCTAACAGTGGAGTCCTTCCGTGGGAGCTTGTCACGGTTTTGAAGATGCACTTCATGAATGCGCAGGGCTCCCAACAACTCATCCAGAGTGAGAGCCTTCATGTTGTGTGCTTCTTGAATGGTTGTTGTTTTAGGTTCCCACACCTTGGGAAGACTGTCCAAGATCTTAAGGTTATTTTGAGCTCTAGTGAACTCGTGACCCAGACCTTGTAGACCATTCAAGATAGTTTGGAATTGTCCAAACATCTCATCTATATTCTTTCCCTCTTTCATGGTCAAGTTCTCCTAATGCCTAGTCAAAGTTGCAGCTTTCTTGAGTCTTACATCCTTAGTGCCTTCATAGTTAACACGAAGAATGTCCCACGTCTCTTTGGTTGTCTTTAGGTTGCAAAACTTGTAGAATTCTACTCTTGTCAAAGCATAGGTAAAAGTATACCTAGTCTTATTGTTGAGGTGTAAAATGTTGTAGTCTTCTTGAGTCCACTCAGCTTTTGGCCTGGTGATAGGAATATCTCCATGTATGGTAATATTCCAGATTTGGTATTGAGTAGATTTTATGTACATCTCTATACGTTCTCTCCAATATGGATAGTCTTCTCCCAAAAAGGCAGGAAGTCTAGAGATAAGGGTGGACCCAAGATTAGAAGACTGGGGAGCCAATTTTAAAAATTAAAATTTACTTAATAAATATATAAGTCTTAAATTTTATATAAATTTATAGTTATTTGTTCTTTTTAAAAAAATCAAGAGCATATAATGAAAATATATTGATATAGATGATAAACTAAACATCCTTTTATGAAAGACTTAAAATTGTTAGAAAGTAAGAAAAAAATAAAGTTGTGTTGTGACAATGGCCATTATGCTAAGAGCACAAATTACAATGAACCTCTAGTGCACTCAAAACTAGAAGCTCTTAGAGCCTAAAAAGCAATGACAATAATAACAAAGATGAGAGGAAAAAAAAACAAAAGAAGATTATAAGAAGAATAATAGAAAGAGGAAACATTTGTTGGTGTGTATCAAAGTTTAATATGTCAATCTCTTATATTTTTTTTGTTACCATGTTATTGGTACAGAGTATCCACCGGCTTTGCCGATAACTAATCTCCGTCGGGGGACTTGACTGGCCACCTTTAGTGGGGTTCTCCCCTCCCAACCACGTTTTTTTCATCCACAAGACTCGAACCTAAGGCCTTGCTTAAGGGGACTGAGTCCAACACCACTTGGACCAATGACTTGTTGGTTGTCAATCTCTTATATAATGGTGGTAAGTTTGTCTTATTTGCAAATGTTAATAATAAATAGTTTTTAATTCCCAAATAATTATAATAAAATATAGAAGAGAAACTAATAAAGTCATTTGATTACAAATGTAATTATTATAAACTTTTTTTCTGTACATAATTATTTATAACCTTTAAAATACTAACAACAAAAAATTATAAAAGAAAAAGTCTATTAAAAAAAGAAAATAAATTATACTTAAATATTTTATCTAATAGAAGCGATGTAATTATCCCCATAATAGAGATTATAAAAAAGGAAATAAAATATTTATTTTAAAAAATAAATATCAATATCTTCATAATAAATATTAAAAATAACCTTTAAAAAAATTATAAATAAGAATAAAATATTTTATAAAAAAATATAAATAAAGATAAATAAAACTTAAATATCTTTATAGTAAAAATCTCAAATATAAACAATTATTCTAATTATTTTAATATTAAAAATATAATATATATTAAAAAAAATAAGTAACAAAAATTTGGGGGGAGGGGGGGAAGCCCCCTATGGGCTCAAGTAGTTATGCCCTTGTAGGATCGAGGTAGCAGATCTAGAGGGGGGTGAATAGATCTTTCAAACTTTTTACTACCAAAATCTCTTTTCTTTTTTCAAAATCTTCTAATTCACCTTCCTTCTTTTATAAAGAATCCAAATATCCAAAAGAAAAGATTTTAGAAAAGATTTGAATAGAGATTTTATTAATCAGAGTAATTCCTTTTTAAAGGATGTTGATTGGAAAGACTTAAGCAAATAACCTTGATATCTTGAATGGGCAAGAATGTAAATATTAAAGAAAGAATGCTCAAGAATTTTATATTGGTTCAGTCATAAAGACCTACATCCAGGTGATCCAACACCCTGTTAGATCTTTCACTATATCAAATTTCAAGTTACATGCACATCACACACACAAGAAATCTGAAATACACACTTTCTAAACTTAAACCCTACAAGAAAAGAAAGAACACCATCTAATAGAACCCTACTATTAGATTCTGAAAAACCCTATTTTAGAGAACAACAATCTTTCTAAAAGATCAAAGACATGGAATGATTTCACCTTTAGTGAATGATAGAACATTTTCACTCTTCATGATCCAATCATCTCTTCAAGAAAAATGATCTTCCTTTTAGATTCTTCCATTTTGAAAATGAAGAAGATCAAATAGCTTTAGAACCTTCTTGATGCTCTTCTCCCAAAGTATGTTTAAAATTGATTTT
The DNA here is from genome assembly GCA_026413185.1 of Pueraria montana var. lobata. Classification (NCBI taxonomy): domain Eukaryota; kingdom Viridiplantae; phylum Streptophyta; class Magnoliopsida; order Fabales; family Fabaceae; genus Pueraria; species Pueraria montana. The sequence continues at coordinate 56,609,826 of CM048650.1, read as the reverse complement.
AAGAAAAAACATGTTTTTAGAGAGAGAGAGGTGCTAGTATTTATAAAATTTTAAAGATAAAACTGATTTAATCTATTACGTAGACAACGTAATCTATTAAATCGTTCTTCAGTGCACCTAGGTTCTATTCAAGAATCATTTTAACCCGTTACATCAATTTGTAACCTGTTAAATTGCTCTTGATGATCTTCATAAGTGATATGGGTTCGTTTTAATCTGTTACATGTCCATGTAAAGAAAATGTGGTAATCTGTTACATCTATTATGTAATCGATTACTGCTGTGGAATTATCTAAAGATCAATTAAAAAACTTTCCAAGACTTCTTGGTCTAACTCTATGCATAATCTAAGACTAAAATCTAATCACATAGATGCCTAAGTCTATAACAAACAATACAATGCCACATCCTTACATGTTTGGCATATTTAAAAATTAAAACCAAAACATAAAAGAGAAAACTAAGGAGATAAACTATCTATCTAGTCTTCATGTCAACAACCCCTGCCTATAGAGGGAGGCTCCTTCAGAAATGAACTGGCCGTATAAGTCTTGGTTTGTCGTCTCAGATCTTTTCCTCTAGACACTGTCAGGTGCTCAACCCTTAGAGGCTGAGCTTTGATACCAAATTGTAGAAAACATGGAAACACAAGAAGGGGGGGTTAAATTCTTTTTCTTAAAATTTTTTCGCAAACCTTATCAAAAAACTTTTGTCGTCTTATCAAAAATTCATTTCTTCTTATTTTATGCTTTTTGTTTTTGTTGTTATGGTGCATGTTTGGAGCAATGTTTGTTGTTATGGAGTGATGCCAAAACAAATCCTTATTGTCTCCTTTGCTCTTATGAAATTGGCATGAAGGAGTCACAGACAAAGGTGCAGTGCCATGGTGGAACTAGAAGCAAAGCTGGTCTGCTTGGGTTTGAAAAAGGGAGATGCAGGGAACAAAGAAAAAATGGGCTTGGAAGCACACTGAAAATAGCTCAAATCTGAACATAGTGTATGCATTGTGATTTCTTTCTTTTTTTATTTATTTCAAAATTGAATTGTTTTGTATTTCTTTTATGTATTTTTGTTCATTTGTCTTTGCATTTATGCACTATGAATGTTAATTTAGATCATTTTTTATCTTTTGTTTTTTTTTTTGGCTTAAATATGTTTGAAGTTCTTGATAAATGACTAATTTTTGTTTTGGATCCCTAATATTTTTTTTGTTGCGTTGGATCCCTAATATATTTGTTTTTAGCCCATGTTGTCAGTTAAGTGATGCTGTGGCACCTTGTGAACAAATCTTCCCAATATATATCTGTCTTTGAGATAGTGTCACGTCATCACTTAATTGACAGTAGGGACTTAAAACAAAAGTTTTAATATATCAGGGATCCAATGTAATAAAAAAATTTATTAGGGACCCAAAACAAAAAATGATCATTTATCATGAATCTCAAACATATTTAAGCCTTTTTTTAATCAATTTTATATAAGATGGAATAAAAAAAAAGGTGGACAAAATTGGGTATTCACACTCGGCTAGAAGGAATTCACATGAAGGTATATGAGGGAAAAGGAAATCCATATCTAAATAGGCTAGAAAATCGACCCTAATAAGAACTAGCAATAGTTCTTCATAAGGAGGAACTAGCCTGGTTTCAAAGATCCAGATCCAAATGGATACATGATGGTGATAGAAACACCAAATATTACCATCTCAAAACAGTAACCAGACACAGAAGAAATAAGATAAATATGCTCTGTGATACTAAAGGACGATGCGTAGAGGAGGAAGTAAATATAAAGGAAATGGTCAACTGCTACTATCATGTATTTTTTGAGAAGTCAACATTGAAGATAAATGGTTTCTCACCCCTTATTCCTTTCCAAACATTCAAGAGTCTGACCTAGAGAGTATAGGCACTCCCTTGCATGTTGATGAAGTTAAGAGAGCCTTATTTGACATGGGCCCTTGGAAGGCTCCAGGGCCAGATGGGCTCCCAATGGGTTTCTACCATAACACTTGGGATATCATTGGCTTAGATGTTTACCATGCCATACTCCACTAGTGGAACCATCCTATGGAGATTGGGAATGTCAATCAAACAGACATCTATTTAATTCCAAAAGTAGACAAACTAGAATTTGTTAGTTAGTTTTATCTTATATCTCACATCATTTTTCCACAACAAATTGGATTCATCCCTTCCCGAAGCATACATGAAAACATAATTGTTGCTCAAGAAATGCTACACAATATGCACAAGATGTGAGGAAAAATAAGTTATTCTGTGTAGGATATAGGCAGTGAGTGAATCTAGAGGTGGTGAATAGATTCTTTAAAATTTTTAAAAGATATTTCACTTCTTTGAAAACAACTATTCACTTTCCTTCTATAGAATCCAATTATTTCAAAAGATGTATCATTCAAAAGATGTATCAGAGTTAATTCCAAACAGTGATGTATGTTGAAAAACTGAAATTCAAATGATTTCTTAAACAAGATAAAGAAAGAAAGAAAGATGAACACATAAATTTATATTGGTTTAGTCCAAATTGGACCTACATCCAGTTGATCTAACAACCTTAATTAGACCTTCCACTATGAATTTCAAGTTACAAGCACACTACACACATAAGAAATTAAAAAATAACTGCGTTCTAATATTGAATCCTTCAAGTGGAAATACAAACCCTTGTAGAACCCTACTACAAGAAAACTAAAAAACCCTATTTTAGTAAACAATACAACTCTAAAAATAATCAAAGATTAAAGAACGAATTCACTAGAAGTGATGATCTATTCTTTGAGGTACAAAGAAAAACAAACACTTAGCCTTGCCATTGATCTCTTGAAAGATTTGAATCATTTGTATATGAAGATCAATGCATGTTGGAACCCTTCAAAAACTCTTCTCTCAATATTTAAAAAATTTTCAGAAAAACTCACTCTATGTTGAGAGAGAGGTGCTTCTATTTATAAAGTTTTAAAGATGTAACAGAAATAATCTATTACATGGGTCATGTAATCCGTTAAAATGCTCTTAACGCACCTGGGTTCTAATTTAAGATCAATTTAATATGTTACATTTGCATGTAATATGTCAAATTGCTCTTAAAGATCTCATATCATGTTCTGAGTTCGATTTAATCTGTTACACGTCTGTGTAATATGTTAAATCGAGCTTTACTCCTTTCTGTAAGAACTTCTAGTGCCTGATGTAATATGTTAATCCATGATGTAACAGATTAAAATAGAACCAATGAAATTCTTTTAGAAACAAGAAATACACTACGTAATCGATTAACCTATGAGGTAATTGATTACTCAAGGTATTTTAACACTTCCCAGATATTCATAAAACGTGGTAATCTGTTACATAATATATGTAACTTGTTACACACTTACATCTTTCAAAATAGAGATTAAAATGACCAAGTTATGTGTTTATCGTCCTAAGGCATAAACTAAAGAAATTAAAAACTAAAAACACATTCAAGCCTAGAACTAGAACAATACAATGCCACATCCATTCCATGTTTGGCATATAAGAATTAAAAACCAAAACTATAAGTAGAGGACTTTCATCTTCAAGTCAACATTTTGTCATAAAGGTAGACCTAGCCAAGGCATATTACCAATTGAGATGGACCTTTGTGCAACATATCATGGAAGAAATTGGACTACCGACACATATGATAAATATTATCATGCAATGCATTACCACTGTTCAGACAAATGTCATGTGGAACAACCAACAATCCCTTTTTTTTTCTCCCAAGAGGGGAATTCGACAAGGCGATCCACTATCGCCATATCTCTTTGTTATGTGGATGGACAAATTGCCCTAGTTGATTTCTTTAGTGGCATATGCAGGTAAATGGAAACCACTAAAAATGGGAAGGAATGGACTCCATATATCACACCTTATGTTCATGGATGACTTGCTCTTGTGTGGTGAAGCAACAATAAACCAGGTGCAATGTATCCAGGAAACAATGCAAAAGTTCTATGACATGTCAGGCCGATTGGTAAGCAAAGAGAAAACCTACATATACTTTTCCAGAAACGTGGATTCTAGCACAAAACAGATGTTGACTGTGGCAGCTGGATTCATAGAGGCTACATCCCTAGGGTGCTACCTTGGCATACCTTTATTGGGGAAGACTTCTTGGAAAAGAGACTTCCAACATCTAATAGATAAAGTAGCTTCCAAATTGGAAGGATGGAAGGCATAACCACTCTCTCTTGTTGATAGAATCATCCTAACAAAATCAGTCATTCAGGTAATTCCAATTTATCCCATGATGACTACACAAGTCCCTACAGGTATGCTAAGCGAAATCCAAAAGATACAAAGAGCTTTCATATGGGGGGATATAAGTACACTGAAAAGATTCCATGTTGGTGGTTGACAAATCATGACTATGCCTAAATAGTGTGGAGGACTAATAATTCGAAATCCATCTGCTATGAATAAAGCATGCCTAATGAAATTAGGATGGGCACTCAGATAAGGAGATGGCATCCTCTGGTGTAAGGTTTTAGAAAGCAAATATAGAAAGGGCACTATCTACATTAATGCTCTAGAAGCAAAAGTGTGTATGATTTCAACCTTTGGAAAGCCATTCTTAAGCTTTGGCCGATCATACTAGAAGAAGAAAACTAGACTGTTAATAATGGACAAACAATTAATGCATGGTCTGACAAGTGGATATTGACCAGAATATGAAGTTAATGAACCACTTTCAGGAAATTCTTGATGAATGGAGAGACTTAAAAGTGCATGAGTTAATCACAGATGACGACAACTGGAATATAAGTATGTTGGCAACCTATCTTCCTACTGAGATTATTCAAAAAAATCACTTGCATATTGCAGTTAAGTAATCAAGCGGGTGAAGATAAACGACTATGGCCTGGTGACAGACTAGGAAATTTCTTTGTTGTCAGTGCTTATCAGCGAATCACCAACTTCCATCATTTACCACCACAGAATGATTGGAAGCTGATTGGGAAAATCCAGGCCCTTGAGAGAGTCAAAATTTTCATTTGGCAAATGACGCATGATCGCCTCTTTATAAATCAGCGCACAACCTAGTGGGAAATGGGATCCCTCTACTGTAACCATTGTCATATGGTAGAAGAATCCATTATCCATGCTATTAGAGATTAGCCTCTAACATCCCAAATCTGGATACACTTATCAAAAGGTGAACAGTGAGTTAGTTTTTTTACTTGTAACCTGAGAAGCTAGATTACTCTTGATCTCATAATCAATATAGGCACAACTGATCAAAATGCATGGAAGGATATTTGTGCATTCACTTATTACAACTTGTAGTTTTGGAGAAATAAACAGGTCCATGACCTTTCCTTCTTAAGACCTTTTAAACCTTGGGAAGTTGTTCGAAGTCAATGGCTAAATTATAAAGAAGCTCCTCGGCATCCTCTTGCTATGCTAGCTCCATCTCGGGAAGTTATGATCAAATGGAACGCTCCATCTCAAGGTTGGTACAGTATAAACACGGATGGTTCAAGTTAGAGTGGCATTGCACGGTGTGTAGGAATAATTAGAGACTCAAGTGGGAAATGGATTTTTGGATTTGTGAAAAAGATAGGACAATGCTCAGCCTTTATTCCGAGCTTTGGGCCTTCAGATAGCACGCAACAGAGGCTTACTAGCAGTGGAACTACAATTAGATGCCCAAGCAGTAGTCAAGTGTTTACAAGGATCAAAGGAAGGATGCTCCGCTGGATGGGGCCTGAGTCAAGCTATCCGTAGACTTCTACATGAAAATTGGCAAGTTATAATCAATAACATATATTGGGAAGGAAACCAATGCGCTGATGCTCTAGCTAATTACAGGTGCTCCATGGTGCAAGAGTTCATGATGTTTGAGCAACGCCCATTTCTGAAACAATTGCTTATAGCTAATAGTTTAGGAGTTGAGACTCCACGTCTTATTTCCATGAAATTTCCTTTTGGGCTTTTGCCCCATTCCGTATGGAAAAACAAAAAAGCATAAGAGTTTATACATGTAAGGACTAAAACACAAAGTTAGTGTTAGGAACCAAATGATTAATTAAATATTTATTTATTTTTTATCTAATATTATTCATGTTGTTTTTTATTTATTTCAAATAGATTTAAATAACTTTTTCATATCTGTAAAATAGTTTATTTTGATTTTACTATCTAAATTTTACTTTTTTATTTTATTTTAGTACCTGACATTTTTTTATGTTCAATTTTAATATTCACCGTTAGTCAGGATTCGTTAAGTGATGACGTGACAGACGGAATGCGATTACACATCATGATGGGGTTGTCTGAGTTGTAGTCCCTTGTTTTTCTACATCATTTACCATTTATTTTTAATTTAAAAATCTATTTTTAAAATTAAATATTTCTCCAGCTTCTGTTCGAAGAGCTCCACTGTGACCCTCTTTCAATTTCAGACGATGACGCGCTTTTCCTGCCATGGGAAAACGACAACTCGACGGAACAAAACGACGACGATTTCGAGTTCGCATTCGTTTCGTGAGACTTGGCTTCCCTAGTATCCGCCGATGACATTTTTTATAATGGCCACATTGTTAAAGCAGGGGAAGAAGTAAAGAGGTGCGGGAACAACTCAGCCACCGAATGCATTGTCGCTACATTGTCGGTACCTGGAGCCAAGAAGAGAAGAGAATGAAAGACAGAGGTAAAGGAAGCGTCGCCGTCGAGAATCGCCTCCGACAGCGGAGCACGGCGGAGCTCGTGGAGCCCAGCCAATATAATATTTTTTTCCTCTTTTTCTGCGGCCTTTCTCCCCCAATGCTCTCTGCTTTTTAATTTGAACTTTGTTTGGGAAATAAAGTCTAGTATATGGAGGAGGAAGGAGATGGAGGGGAGCGTCGCGCGACAGTGACGGTAAAGGAGGACATGTTTTTTTTAATTTTTAATTTAACAACAGTGTTTTAAAATTAAAAAGAAAAAGATAAATGACATGGAATAACATGGGAGAACAACTAAGCCAATTTCAAGATGATGTGTACCGATGATGTGGCACTCTGTCTGCCACATCATCATTTAACAGATTCAAAATGAATTACTAAAATCAAACATAAAAAAATGTCAGGTACTAAAATAAAAAAAAATAAAATTTAGATAGTAAAATCAAAATGAATTATTTTATAGGTATGAAAAAGTTATTTAAGTCTTTAAAATATATTAAAATAATAAAAAAAAAGTTTCTTAACATTATGAAAGTTTTCTAGTAAAAAAACATTACAAAAGTTTAAATTAGTATTTTAACCTGTATACCATATAAGATAAATATTTATTTTATTATTATTAGAATTCATAATAAATAAATATTTTAAATATATAAATTATATTTTTAAGTTATAATAAACTATTTAAAATTTTAAATTAGGTTGATAAACTTTTTTGACAAATATGTAATCAGTCATATCTTCCATGTCTCATTCATTGTTATTGTTCTGTTTGATAAAGAGGAGGAAAATAGGATAAATGAAAATAAAGTGAGAAATAAAGTGAAAAAGGGTGAGATGAACATGAGACGAATAGACGAAGGACCGTGTAACAAATTAACATAAATAAACACCTATAATGTAAAAACCAAAATATGGTGAACTGGTGGTCCAAAACTCAAACTGGACCACCCTATAAAAACCCTGCATGACGAGGATTACCCGAGAAAACACCTAAACAGTAAAACAGAACACACAAAACCTCGTTTCATTCTTCCACAACACACATACAAAACAACACAGAAGATCGTTCCCTCTTCGTAGTTACTCCGATTTCTTCAATTTCTTACTTAACTCTAAAGACAAAACGTGACACGGTGAAAAGATCTTAGTTTTGCACCCTCTGCAGTTTCACAGTAAGTTACGCCATGTTTGTTTTTAAGTTTTTGTTTTTTCTCAGCACAGTTTTTCTTTTTGAAGAGCGCAAACAAGTACTTATTCAGATCTTTCTATTGCACTTTCTGCACTTTACCAACCACCGTCTGTGTGTGTGTGTGAGAGAGAAAGAGTTTTATTTAAGTTTTCTTATTTCTTAGTCAAAATGATTTTTTTTTCAGGGTCTCTTGAGATTTTAGAATTGGGTTTTGAAAAAAAATTGTCTTTTCTCTTTTCTCTCTAATTTTATGTTTGTAGAGAAAATAAGATTGTTGTATGTCTTTTAATAGAGGCAGAGTGTGAGTGCATCTTAGAAGATGATGAGTATGAGTGTGGCGGGCTTTAGATGTTAAGGTCCATACTTGAACAAAATGACTATGGGGTTTATGGATTTGGTAATTGGTGGTAATACAAGTTCTAGATGGTGAAATGTGGCAGATTATGAAGAACAAGTGTTGTTGAATAGTTTCTGACAGAGCCAATCCAAGCAATTTAATTATTAAGTTGGGCTTGGTTATTGTATGAAGATGAAGTTGAAGTTTAGGGTTTTGGTCATTGCCTTAAGCCTTTTCCAGTGCAGAGGGATTGGACAGCTTTGCTCCATTGATGTTTTCTCTTCTTCCTTATTTTTTAGTAGCTTTTTCTCTGCTGTGGAAGATCCCTTATCCTCCAATTTCCTTGTATGTTATCTTTGTTTTAATGAATTTATTCTTTTATAAAAATGTATACAATAAAATATATCCTCGACATCAATTTTTCTTGTTCCATAGCTATTCTTTCGGGGCTTATCTCAAAATACAGGACTGTAACTTTGGACTTTCTTTTTGTTACAATCCAGTATAAGATTTAAACACATAAATGCATAATAAATTCGGCTCATCGGGTAAAACTTTCAACCTTAGCCTGCACAAATACAGTTATAGACACTGTTTTCTCAACTTTCTTTAGTTTAAGTGATGATCTACAAGTGATGTTTTCTGGGATAACCATGTTGTATGTTTTTCAAAAGGAAAGAGTATTGAGTATTGACATCATCCACTTGGCACAAATATACTATGCACAAATATACTTTGAAGTATTCCAAGTTCATCCACCTTACCATTACCCGTATCATTTCAATGTCAACTCCATGAAGGTGCAAACACAGAGTGATCTCTGCCCTTTTCATTTACTCACTTTTAAGAAAGAGTGGGATACTGAATCAAACATTTTGAATTGGATAAATCCACATGCATGAGAAGTATTAAAACTGTTCCTAATTAGATCTACAAGTTCAATCTCCCATAATTTGGCTGGTATGAATCTACAAAAGTGAGTAACATATTTGTTGGTATATGGTTATAAGGTTTGCAGAATATGTTGCTATTTTTTGGGGCATATTGATCCAGAATCAATTATGTCTTTAAGTTTTTCAAATAATAGTATCCTTTTTGTAGGTGCATTGGGTCGAAAAGAATCATAACTTAAGTTGAATGGAAGAGAAGAAATATGTTATTCCCTTCCAATTCATAGCTGTTAATCATGACTGAGATGGCAAATACAGGGCTTCTAATCTATAGATTCTTGGGTGTTGTAGGAATATAGACAGGCGTGTGATCTTGTCTAACCTTGATGTGAGCCCATGACTACCCATGAGTAACCCTGATTCAACTGGACAAGTGGGATGCCAACCGAGGGCTTAGCTGGCAGCATTTATGTTGGAATAGTTTGCCCACTGACTAGTTAATAATACAATCAACTCCTGGTTTTTCGAAGCTGAGGCAGGAGTATCAATTGAATGAAAAGCTTGTAAGCTGAAACATATCAGTTGCTTGTAAAAAATTCTATGGTCTTTTTGTCATCCCCGTAGGGAAATGGAGCGATGGATGGGCAGGGATAGGAGTTGACAACATTGGATAAATTATTATGATACAATAGTTTTATCCATTTAATCTTGCTGTGGCATAATTGTTCTCTAGTGCTTGTTCGGTTTATTTTATAGAAATAATCATTTTTCTTTTTTTATCTTTTCCATCTTCTTGAGAGATTTTTTGAAAAACAAAGCGATTATTTTCCCAAAATAATCCAAATTCCTAGCCAAAGACATGGCTATATAATACACTAGTCATATTATGTATGGATTTGACTCAATTTCCTTAAAATGTAATTTTACTGTTCCTCCCTTCCCTTTCTCATTTGCTTTGGTCCTTCAAAGCAAGATGTCACTCAGGTTCTGTTTCCTGTGGTCTAGCTGAAAGTAAATTTCTCAAAAGCCAGGAGACACTTCAGTTGTATGTTTTCTAAAGTCAATAAACATGAAATATATCTACGCTGAGGCTTATTTGTATTTTTCTCTGAACTTGTTGGACACACTTTGGGGGAATTGATAATGCATCTGCTAATTCAAAAGCACTGAATATTTATATATCAAATACCATGAATATTTGAAATTGTTTATCTTAATGACACAATGGGCAGACTTTTATGGATTTTGTGGTAGTGGATTCGGACAAGGGAAATGAAGCAGAACATAGCTGTCTAGAAGAGAGTACAAGTATATTTGAAGGAGTTGAAGTTCAAGAGCCATATGTGGGCATGGAATTTGATTCTGAAGAAGCTGCTAGGAAGTTTTATGTTGATTATGCCAGACAGGTAGGATTTGTTGTACGCATAATGCAACGGCGACGTTCTGGAATCGATGGGAGGACTCTTGCTCGCCGACTTGGATGTAACAAACAAGGATTCTCACCAAATAACAAGGGAACATTAGGACCAGAGAAAAAGCCAAGACCGAGCGCCCGAGAAGGTTGCAAGGCAACAATTTTGGTGAAGTTGGAAAAATCAGGAAAATGGGTTGTCACAAGATTTGAAAAGGATCACAACCATCCTCTAATTGCTACAGCTAATGGGTTCAGCACAGCGGTGAGTTTTCTGCTTGTTTACATAATTCTGCGTAGTTCATTGTGCATTATGTATAAACTTATTTCATACAAGTTGTAAGTGATAATAGCTGTTTCTTTTTTTACTTTCTGGGATCTGCTTTGCTGCTGAGTCTGTGAATTGTGCATATAAGACCTATGGTTTTATCTGCTGATAACATTATAACCTGAGACATCACTGATTTGTAAGATTCTGTTTATTTCGATTTTGTGTAACTAGAGTCTCAGCAAATGTTTTGCAGAATTGCTAAATTCTATAAATGTTATTTTGTATTAGAAAAAATGAGAGTACGAGAGAAAGAAGAATAACATTTATTGGGAGTATTTTTTTCCTGGTGTCTTTTGTTCATAACTACCGCTGATTTTATATTACATAATAAGTGTGGAGTATTTATGAATTTTTTTATTAATAGTCAGATTTAGGGAATATTTAGTCAATTTTTTCTTCTAATGCATTAGAAAGAGCAGGTAGCATCTATTGTAGGTAGAACTAGATAGAGGGTAGTCCTATCACTAGAGGTAGAGGGAGACTGTCAAAAACTATAGGTGAAACCATTAAGAAGGATTTAGAGGTTAATAGTTTGCCTACACACATGATTTACTATAGAACATTATGGGTCATTTGATCCATAATCATATAGCTTCCGCCTGACCCAACCTAATGGGAAAAAGCTTAGCTGTTGTAATCAAATATAGGGAATGATATTATGGTAGTTGTCTGTTCTTCCAAAATCTAAAGTAGTTTACGCCACTTGAAAAGGAAATTATGTTTGAATAACAATTGTTTTAGGGACCAAATCTTTTAATTAATAATTTAAGATGCAATGTTTAAGTCTGAGGCTTTGAATTGAAATCAAGCTTGAGATGCCAGCAAAAGAATAAGAGATTAACCCATGTTCGAATTTTGGGGTAGCAACGGTGCTGGGCCTTCCTAATATGATTGAATTTCATATTTCAATGGCAATATAAAATTTATAAGAAAAAAAAAAGAAAATTACACTTGGTGCCTGCCCTAACTGAAGCCCTGTAGTGTGACCCCACTAGGATTTTCCACAAAGATCAGCAGTGGAAATCTTACCAATGATGTGCTTCAACCTAATAATTTAAGTTTTAATGTTGAATTGGTTCTTGATATGGTTATAGCCTCCTTGTCCAAGTGATTATACGTTTAATTTAGGTTGCATTGGTTCTTGACTGTTACCAATTGATTCCTAGGAAATCTACACCAGCAATGAGGTTGTTGTTCTTGAACTATAGTGCTATCTTACCTTCCGCTCTTCTATAGTATTTTTCTTTTTTTCCTTCTCAAGATCATACATTTGAGTACTGTTCCCTTCCTCCCTCTCTAAAAATTCAGTTTGTTGAGTGTATGGGAGGACATTGGAGGAATTGGTAAAGATAGATCTCATGGTAAATAATATTTCTGAATTTTAGTCTTTAACCAAGCAAATTGCATCGTGTAATCCATGTAGCCGACCTCATCTAGTGGGATAAGGCTGTTGTTGTTGAGTGTAACTTCATTCATGATTCACCATGAAGTTTTCCATTACTGGATACTTGGTAGTGGGTAAATTATGGACATGTGTAGCTTTTAATTGTCAGGGTTGAACACTAATACTGCCTAGGCTATAAAAGATGACCATTTGAAACAGAGGTCTGTTATCTATCAGATTTTTGGATTTTTCTGGTACATTTCTTGGAGGACAGGATAATGAAGAGTTGATGCCTAGATCTGCATGCTTCCTCTTCACATTTTGGTGTTTGTTTTCAGGTTATTTTTTTGTTGTTCATTTGGGCAAATAGGAGTATAGAACATGAGCAAGATGATGATAGAGCAGATCACTTATTAACAGGGTCTAATGGTCTATGTTAGGAGCTATAAGAAAAGTGTAAATGGGGGAAATGATACTGATGTAACTAATAACTGAATAACTGTTTGTACAGTGGCGGATAGCTACCTAACAGAACAAGTAGTATAAATAAGAGGAGAGAGGGAGTCAGGATTTTTCAGACTTGTACTTGGGAGAGTGAGGTACTCTCGAATATGCCTCTGAAGTGTAATTCTTTCACTCTAGTCACATTGGCTAGGGTTAGCAATAACAGATTTTTCTTCAATCCTTTCTTGAGTTCTTGCCCTAATCTGAGTTGGGTCTAACAAATGATTTTGCCTCTTAAGTTGTGAGCAAGATAACTGGTTGTTCTCAGTTGAAGCTAGGCTGCCAGTAGCAAATTTGAGCTATAAGATAATTTTAGAATGGTGTTGTTCCTTTTGTTTTTATCGAGTTGAAAAATTCATATTTGTTCTTGGTGTTACATGTGCAAAGAGGCTGAAATTTCTTATCTTTCTAGTGAACAGAAAATAATAATAATGAAAGGTAAATAGTCAAATAAGAAAGTTCACAAACCCAAACTGTAGCTCTACGCCAAATTTCCCTATATAAAATGCCGAGGATTGAATAATTCAATTGGGAAGTGACGGATGTAGTTATGGAGTTATAGGTGGCTTTTGATGCTTTATTGCATTACATTAGATGCTAAGTACATACAGTTATCAAACATCTCCATGTATTTGTGTGAAAAAGACAGCTGAGCATATGAACTCAACTTTGTGTTCCCTCTGTAATTAATTCTTGTGAAGAGGAAACTTTTGTGACTTTTTGTTTCTCTGTGGGTTTCTCTTTTGGTATTATCTTCCATGTTCTGTTCCAATTCTACTAGATCTTTGTATCAAATACGATTTCAAAATATATATTTTTTTCCTCTGCTTGTAGGGTGATAAAGATAAGAAAATTGCAGAACTTACCATGGAGTTAGAGCGCCAAGATCAACTATGTGCTGCATATCGAGAAAAACTGCTCAGCTTCATGAGCAATGTTGAGGAGGAAACAGAGGAACTGTCCACAAAAATTCAACTCATTATTGAAAATGTAAGGAGAGCTGAGTCAGAAATGAAAAAATGTTCACAGAACAGAAAGCCTTGGTGCTTATCCTGAGTGTATAAATGAATGAGTATAGTAAATAATTTCACTATATATAGTACCCCTTTACACAGTGAAATCTGTTCTTTGCACCTCCTTTTTCCTTCTCAAGAGGACAGGGAAAGATGTGTGGTACCTGAAAGTACCATACAACTGTTGAGTTATGCAAGGATTATTGAGGGAATGAAACCCGTAAGGCACCAAACTTTTGCAGAAGGAATGGAGTACTAGCTACCTACTTATCACTGGATCCTTAAAAAAGGTTCAAAATTTTCCAACTTTAGTGCAGTGACTGTATATTTTGTTAGACAACAATCTCTTTCCTTTGTGGTTTCTTAGGAATCAAGAGCTTCAGTTCAAGTCCTTTTTGGGTCTTGTGGGACTTACTACTCAAATTACAATAAACTTTGCTACCTTTACTCCCAGACCTATAATTTATAAAACTATAGAAGTTGTGAATTTCATTCTATCAGGTAATGAGTCAAAACACAAATTAAGGATATTGTCGATCCCAATTGGTCCCCGTAATTCACAACATAATACAATTGTACTTCATTCTTTTTTACCATTTTGTTAAAATTTCTGGTAGTTGGTTCAGATTTTGCTGACATGGCAAATAATTAGTCTATTAGTTGTAAGGCCTAACAGAATAATTCGGTCTACGTCGATGTATAAATAACACTAGATATAAACCCACGTGATATGTGGGAGCTTACCCAAAAATATTTTAGCTAATTAATAAGACAATTAAACATTTTGAAACAGTGAGCAGTAAATAATGAGCTAGATACAGATAATAAATTATTTGGCTATACCAAGAATACTAAGCTCTCTGGTAAAAAAAAAAAAAAAGAAGTAAATAGTGAGCGGTAATCAATTATTATGCACGCTTTGAAATAATTTTAACAATAATTATCTTTTATTTACAAAATTTGCAATTTCTAAAACATTTTCTAATACAAAAAAGTTTTTACATTGTCATTCAATCATAATTTCTCATGTGATAAGTTTGTTATTTTTTACAATAATTATTTTAAAAGTTATACTTATCAGAATTTTTAGTTGGTTAATAGTATAAAAAATTTTACACTAACAATGCATAGAAATTAAACTCATAAGCGTAAATATTTCATACACCGATAATGTAAAGAGTTTTTACATGGTCATTCAATCACAAATTGTTATGTGTGGTAAGTTTATTGATTTTTACACTAGTTATATTAAAAGTCATACTTATCATAATTTTTAGTTGATTATTTTTATAGTATAATTTTTAGTTGATTAACAATGTAAAAACTTTTACACTGACAATACATAGAAATTAAACTCATAAGAGTAAATATTTCATACACAAATAGTGTAAAGAGTTTTTATATTGTCATACAATCACACAAATTATTATGTGATAAATTTGTTGATATTTATAATAACTTCCTTAAAGTCATACTTGTCATGATTGTTGATTGATTAACAATGTAAAACTTTTTACACTAACACAAGAATTAAACTCCATAAATAAACCATTCTCATTTTGCAACAATCAATTATTGAACTTTTCATTAGCCAGTTAACATAGTCTCTATTTTGAAAAAAATAATTAATGATTAGATCCAAACCAATGTTTTTAAAATTGCATTGGTGATTCAACTGGTAAAGGCATTTTTTTTTTATTTGTTGGGAAAATAATAAAAAGCTCACCCTAAGTAATCCTTAAGAAAGAGGGTGCTTAGGTGAGGGGAAGGATCATTCCAAATACATACATGTTGGGATTAAGGCACTCTAGAATTAGCAAGAAAAAGAGCAACACTGTTAGCTTCCCTACTAACATAAGATAAGGATAAAACCCAATTACAATTCATATACTTAAGAATCATGCACACAAGAGCATCATGCTGGTGATGAGGAGGGCAAGCCCCAGACTTCAAAATATCTAGAATATTATAACTATTCATCTCACAACAAACATTACGAAGTCCCTTCTCTTAAGCAATACGCAACCCATCTAGGTATGGGTGAGCAAACGGGTCCGACTTGACCCAAAATCGCTTTACTTGAATTGAAAAATTGCATTTGGGTGGATTTGGGTAGGTCCACGAGTTTATTGGGTTTCAAAATCAGTTTAGGATGGGTTTAATCGGATGGGTTTGGGTTTGGCCTTTTCAAACAGTCGACACTCAAACTTGTTCGACTTAGTGTGCTTACAAACAAGAGAATTGAGATTATGCCCAACCAAGCCCAACGCTTCCCTCCTAGTCCCATGTACACTACACTTAAATAGCCTATACCCAAACAACTTACACCGTGTTTGGGTTACCGCTCATCCGAACGTAACCAGCGTTTTTTAAAAAGCTTCAAGAGTATTGCTTCTGTGTTAGGTGCCTGGGAATGCGTGAAACTCCGTTTGAAGCATTTACAACGCTAAACCAAACATACACTTAGTAGTAAACCTAAATTTGAACATTCATTATTCATTTCTTTAAAATCAAAACCCTAAAAAAAATTGTTACGCCACTCTCACCTCTTGGTTTGTCTAAGACTCTGAGTCACCTTCCCTTTGTAATCAAAATCCTAAAAAAATCCTTGTGTGACTCTCGCTTCATTTGTGAGTTTGAGTCTCCTTCCCTTTCGCTGCTTTCAACTCATGCTATTTGCAATCTCTGGCGAAGTTTTGGAACAGAGGAGCTCATCATATCCAAGAACCCCAATCTCTTCTTCAAGAAGCATTTGATTGAGCTACGATACATCTCAATAGCCTTTCTATATATATATGTGTGTGTGTGTGTGTGTGTGTGTGTGTGTGTGTGTGTTTGTGTGTGTGTTAACCATTTTTATTGGTGTTATAATTGTCTAGTAGAATTTTCCTTTGAGATTTGAGAGACACTTTTGTTTACTTTTGTAGTGGTTGAAGTTTACGCTACTCACTAACATTATGTAACTTGTGTAGGACACTCAACTAATGATACCTTTTGGCTCATGCATTTAGGTGTTAGGATGACTCAATGAAGTTGATGGATTTAAGTAAAGAATTTCCTTCTTTGGTTAACCAATAAATTTTCTTGCTTGCATGAATCTACTTTCTTGTTTTCCATATCAAAAGTTAAAATTATTTCCTTATTTTCTCTATAAGAAATTTCCTTATTTTCTATAATTTTTACATCTAAATGTACATTAAAAATGCCACTCAAACATATGCTCATTCTGATTGCGTAGAGAACATAGAAAGCTTTTAAGGCATTTTTTTATAAGCCTTTTCAAGACATTAATATGGAGATTACACTCTTTTTTAGCTGGGTTGTTGATATAACTTTAGCCTTGGTATTCAACTTGTATGGATGATTGTAATTTGGTTTCAAGTTTTTATTTATGGTATTTTCAATTTAATTTTTGTTCTTAATGCTTTGTTGAGTTGGTTAATTGATTTTGTGTTTTGTAAGTTGATTAGAAAATTAATTGATGTTGAGATAGTTTTTTAAATTTCATTTCTTTAAGAATATTGTGATGGGTCTTAACAATTTATTTGGATTTGTGGTGTTTCAACCTTTTGATAAGAAATTAAGAATTTTATTATTTGTTTGGATTTCAACAAATTCTAGTGAATTAAGAAATTAAGGATTTTATGAACTTTTTAGATCTCAAGAGACTATCTCATTTATGAAATTCAACAAAAGATGTAAGTCAAGTCAATATTTCAATGTTGTCATTCGTTGATTGTGTTGAAAGTGCTTGCCACTTCTATTTTCTTGCTTATATCTTAGTTATGTTTCAATTTAACAACTTTTAATCCAAATTTAATTTTTTTTCTTAAAATTTCTTTAATCCTAATTTTATAATTGCTCAAATATAATTGAAATAGCAAACTAGTATTAATTTTGTCAATTAAACTTTTGTTTTAGACATAAAATAAAGCCATCAACTTATAGTTATACCTAATAATACTTTAGTTAAATTTAATTTTTGACTCACCAAAATAATTAGTTGTAAAATTTTACTGGACTCAACTTTTATAACTATCAATTTCTGAGATTCTGTCTACATAGTGATATTATAAGGATTGATGTATAGAGACTCCAAATTCATAGAGAATACTCCCACTTATTTTGTTCTTGGTTTGTCTCTTTTCTTTTTCTCCACCTTTTCTTTCAGTTTATCATCACATAGACACACATA
Source organism: Pueraria montana var. lobata (assembly GCA_026413185.1). Lineage (NCBI taxonomy): Eukaryota > Viridiplantae > Streptophyta > Magnoliopsida > Fabales > Fabaceae > Pueraria > Pueraria montana. The sequence goes on along the minus strand of CM048650.1, from coordinate 56,591,857 downwards.
ATCACTTTTTGGATTCTAACTTCTAAGCCTTGTGTATCAATCATGCCACCCAAATTATATACTATATATATGTGGTTTAAGTTTCTAATTACTTGATTAGCTCTCTCTCTCTCTCTCTCCACACACACACACACACACACACACACACACACCTGAATTTGCTGTGTAGCCTCTCTAAACATTGGATAATTTGGATCAACATTGTAAGTATTTGAGATGCACTTCTCTTTGTCCAAGGTTGCCAACATAGTTACTCATTCAAATTTAATGAATGAGATTCATTCAAAACTAACTAAATTTTTATTTGATTGAGATATATAGTTGTTTAAGTTTGTCGAATTGATTGTTTCTTCCTCTTTTCTATGATTACCAGAATTTGGATTCAATAGAATAGCATACTTGCAAAGGTAATTTTCTTTTCTTGTCATGAATTTGTAAATGCAATTATTATAAAAATTGTATCAAGTAATGAATGCAATTTATTTTTGTTACCCTCGATGATTTGCTCTCAATATATTTTTCTTGTTGTTTAATATTGATGAGTATCTTGTTGTTTAATTATATTACTATTAGAGTATCATGAAAAGAGCAAAGGAAATTAGCGGATAACAAAGTTGCATGAAAAGAAAGAAGGAAATTTATATTACTGTTATTATCTTGTTGTTTCTTGTTACATTAATTTGCCTATATTATTATTAGTTACTTAATCATTTTAGTTTTTGGTGTGATATCTAATTTATTTATGACTTGCCAAATGGACTAGTTTGATATCTTCTAATTATTTTGAATAGAATTAATAATAATGATTAGTTATTATATATTATTTATTTGAGATTGAGGAGCATAAATAAGATCTAAGTGCCCTAAGTGCCTTATAGATATAAATTGAGGTGCAACATAAAAGAGCATTAAGTACCTCCATCATAAAAGACTTAAAATAGGTTGAACACTTAATAAAAAAAACTTTAAACAAGTTGTACATGATTCACTCATATAGTTGATAGTTATTGACTAAGACATTTTCATTAATAAATGATGGAGCAATTTGGTTAGTACCTACCTACTACACAACCTGTAAATGATAAATGAAGGCCCAATAAGAAATACAACCAATCTTGCACCTGCAGCAAAAGAGGGTGGAAATACTCAAACTAATAACACTCAAGTAGCAACTACTCTTAAAGCTATAGTACCTAATCCCATTAAAACTCAAGTAGTAGCTACTCTTGAAGTTGCATGACCTAATCTCACTCCTCCTTTTCCACTAAAAACAAAGAAGAGGAAATCCAATGCCGATGGCCCACGCAGAACATCAGCAACATAGGAGCACTTCACAAGATCGCTTGAATATGAAATAATAGAGCCTACTACAACTTGTAATTACTGTAACAAGAAGTAAATGTATGATCCTAAGAAACACAACACCTCTAGTATGTTGACCCATCTTCTTAATTGTCCAAAATTTCTTGGGTCTTTTGCCAATGATCCTAATTAAGCAATTCTTACTTTTTAGTCTGGTAGTAGAGATAATTCTAATTTAGTGTTCGCCAACCATAGGTTCAATGTTGAGGCTTATAGAAAGGCTTTAGCTACCTTTGTCATCTTATATGAACAACCATTTAAGAAAGTTGAAGGAAAGGGTTGTAAACATCTATGTAGATAGTTGCAACTATAATTTACTATTCTTTCAAGGCATACTGTGGAATGAGACTAGTTTTAGCTGTATCTAGATAAAAAAAAAATAAGGTTGAAGGCATGCTTTAAAGCTAACAATAAGGTTACATTGACTAGTGATTGTTGGACTTTCATTCAAAATCTTAACTATTTGACCATCATTACTCTTTTTATAGATAATGATTGGAAGTACCAAAAAAGGAATCATAAGTTTTTCTATAATGCCAAACCATAAAGAAGAGACCATTGAGAGATAGATTAAGAAAGCTTGAGGGAGTGGGGTCTAAGAAGTTTATGTACAGTCATACTTGATAATATAATATCAAATGATGTGGTTGTTACATACTTGAAAAAGAGAATTAAAAACATGGATTGGTTAGTTCTTGATAGAGAGTTTTTTCCATATGAGATGTTGTGCACACATTTTGAATCTTGTAGTAAATGAAGTTTTGAGAGAGTTGAATGATTCCATTTCAAGAATTTGCAATGCAGTGACTTTTGTGAGGTCTTCACCTCAAAGGCTAGCCAAGTTTAGAGTGTGCATTGAAATTGCAAGAATTTCGTCTAATAAGCTAGTGTGTCTAGAAGTTCCTACGAGATGGAATTCAACATACATAATGCTAGAAGTTGCAAACAAATTTTAGGATGCTTTTAAACAAATTGAGTTTGGGGACTTAGGATATTTGGATTATTTTGGGGTTGCTGGACCTTCTGCATTTGGACATTGGGATAATGCAAGAGTCTTTCTTAAATTTAGGAAAATATCTTATGAGGTAACTATGATTTTTTCACCATCTTTACATGTGACAATCCACACAACTTTCTATCAATTAGCTTCAATCTTTTATAAGATTCAAATGTCTTAGATGAAAATGCTACTTTTAGGACCATGGGTTGTGAGATAAAAAAAAAATGACAAATATTGTGGTAATGTATTGAATATTAATCAACTAGTTTTTTTTTTTTTGAGTCATCTTGGATTCTCGATATAAAATGAAATACATAAAATGATCATTTAGTGACATGTATCCATATGACCAAATGTTTTTAAATAATTTCTCCATTGTTGTGAAAGTTATTCTAACAATAATGTATAATTAGTATGTTGCTACCCATGAGTAACAACATAAGCAAACCAAATAAGGTGATGTACAACAAATTGGTAATTTAGGTGTAAAAACAATAGTTCCTACTGAAATTTCTATAGGAGATGCCTTTAAGGCACATTTGAAGAAGAAGAGTTATATTGACCAAAAAAATGAGCTTAAGAAATATTTGACAAAAGCAATTATTGATGTAGATGATAAATTTGAGTTGCTTTCAAGATGGAAACAAAATTCCTCTTAGTTTCCAATATCGTCATTCATAGTGAAGGATGTTTTGGCCACACCTGTGTCGATGGTGGCATGTGAAAGTGAATTTAACATTGTTGGGAGAGTTTTAGACATATTTTGAAGTTTCTTTAACCTACAAATGACTGAGGCATTAATTTGTGCCCAAAATTGGTTAAAGCGTTCTTTGCTGCAATTTAGAGATGTCAATCCAAGTGAAGAATTAGAGAACACAAAAATATTGTGATAGGTACTAATTATACCTTTCTTAATATGTTATTGTTAAGTTGTTTATGTTTTTATTGTTAAATTAAGTAAGATATTTATTTTTTCTTATCATGTTCCCAAGGATTTCAAAATGGGAGTACAACATCTCAAGGAGCTAGAGTTGTAGCAACAAGAGCTCGAATTGGAGATGGTGGAGTTGGATCAACAATAACATCATCTCAGTCATAGACAATAGCTGCCTGAAACTATAGTTTTTCCCCCCATTTTTTGCTATCATATGCTTGTTATATTATTTTATTTGAGTTTAATTACAATATGTAAATACTTATTATTATGTTTTCCTTCACAAGTCAACTTTGACACTTTTTTACTTTTTTGGATGTGCATCCACTCGGTTATAATTTTTTGGATGGCTTTTATGTACTTCCTCCGTCCTTATTTATAAGATCTTTTTTAGAAAATTGTTTGTCCCTTTTAATAAGACTTTTTTCTAATTTCTAGATGCATTAATTATTTTTTCCTATAGTATCCTTAATTAATTATTCTCTCTTCTAACATTAATTAATTAGATTAGAAGCAATTAAGTGAAGAGAGATGATTAATTTCAAAAGAAGTTAAGGACACTTTTCGAAGAACGGTACACATTATTGACAAATTTAATGTGATTAATTAAATTAACTACTTTTCTTAAGGGGTGTGAAGTAGTTGAAAGGGTTTTTATAAATATGGACGGAGAGGGTATTGTTTTGCAAGGTCTATTATGCAATTTTATGACATTTTTAATATGCATTAAATTGGTTTCATGGTGATGTTTTGCACATTGTAGGTCCTAACAAATTGTTGTTGATGAACCACTTTTACTTTTTTGCAATCTCTTTCTACTAAAAGTATTAGCATTTAAAAGGAAATGTGCTTCTTTTACATGTTGTGCAAGATTTAGTATCAAAGGATATGAATGAACTTCTTAGAATTGTTGTATTAAACAAGAGGTAAATGTTGGATGAAATTAAATTATTAAGCTTGACTTCTTTACTATGTATAAGCTAACTATTTTATTGTTTTGCATTACTACGACTATATATATTTTTTTGAATTATGTTGACCAGGTGATTCGTTTTGGAAATCATTCAAAAAATCCTCATTGGCACAACTTAGGCCATTAATTTGAGAAGTAATATAAATTGCACTCATTCAATTTGACTAGCCTTTCATCAATCTTTATAAAAATATTTAGCCTTTCTTATATTTATTCTGAGTTGTATTTTGATCGTAAATTTTAGGATTATTAGAGAATTAAATGCTTAAAGACTGTCAATTTATAGCTATGAGTGTATTCCTTGTGTCACTAAAGAAAATGCTTATTATTGCTTAAGGATTGATACTATCTGGGCATTTAGGTATTTGAGGTTGTATTCTTAATTTTTCTTTGTTTGATTTTTGTACTGTTGGGTATTTAGAATTGTTATTTACTTATTTTAATTGAACCTCTTGCATGGGTTAAATTGTTATGTTGGAACTTTGGAATAGCCTTTCTAGTTTATATTCTTAATGTTTAACATACAAGACCATCATAAGGCACTAATGCAATGAGAAACACCTTTGGTTGCATAAGTGCGTAGCTTCATGGATGGTCCTTAAATTTATGGCTTGTTTAACTATTTTGCAAATGTGGTCAGGTCATTAACATATGACAACATAATAAGATTGATATCTAACCAGGATTTCTTTCTTAAAGTATTCAATTATTAAACCTTAATTTGAATCCATGGATTTATAATTTCATATAATTTACTATTAAGATAAAATTAATGGAATAACATAAATTTGTCATACCATCCCCCTTTTTTTCATTTCATTAAATATTCTTTACTGGGACCATTGTATTGTTTTTCTTTTTTCCCTTAGCTAGACATATGTTAATAATGGTTGAGGAATCTCCTTGGATTATACTTAAGCTAACTAGTTTAGTGCACTCCCTGTCAGATGCTTGTGGATTGGATCCAAAGTCAAGTCAAGTAAAGAGAGATTATTCAATACATAAATCATGTAGGCCTTTTCAAGCATTCTTTTTTGAAACCAAAGTTTTTTTATTAGATTTATATGATTGTACCATTTGAAAAGTGTATTGTTTTTTGCCACTTGATCATTGGCACTTGGCAGGTGTGCAATAGTTGTGTATTGTAGCAGAAGTTGGAGTGTTGACACAAATTAGGCAAAGTAGAAATGACATTTGGTGATGTTGGGATGCTATTCTTTGAAGACAAAACATATCTTAGTGTATTACTGTCTTATTGACAATTGTGTAATTTGTAATTACTTCATATATTTGACTTGGAGGAGACATGTTGGATCCTTAAATTTGTAATTAGCAACTAATAGTTATGGTGGATGCCTTTATAAAGATTTTTTTCTTCATTTTTTTTGAATTGTTAAAAGAATTACAGTAATTAAATTGCCTTAACTTGATTTCTTTCTAGGGCCTAAAAATTTAAATGGGCTCAAACTAACTTGCCTCAAAATGGTTTAAAAAGATGCAAAAAGAATGGGTTTAAAACCAAAAGTTTTTTTTAAAGGGTTCAAAAAACTGATCTGGGCTAAAAATGAATGTGGCCCAATTTTGGCCCATCACCACATTTCAACATATCCGACCAGCACCCGCCCAATTCAGAACTCACTCAACTTGATGACCTATTTAGGCAGAAACAAATTAGCTTGACATAGCTCATGAGTTGTTGCAGTTTGGGCTTTTTGTGCTCGAACCTCCAGCTGATCACCACTTCATTTAGGATAGCCATAAGCTATGCCTTATCTGCATCCTCGACACCATAAGAAGATGAGAGTTAGTAAAGGCATTAATTCAAAGTTTAATAGTCTAATCGTTATTTAATTGTGATTGAATTGATAATTAATCTATATTTTAATATTATATAATATTTTAAGTAATAAAATAATATAAAATTATAAAAAATCAGGATCTAAACAATTTTAAGTTAATACAAATGACTAAATTATATGTTTTGTACGATAAAAATAAATAATAATTGTGAAAATAATTTATACTTATATGAAATTTTTAAATATGTTTTTATTTTTTTTTAAAATGTTTTAGATTAAATTAAAAAATTAAAAAATGAAAGAAATGAAAAATACTAGTTCAAACAAGTTTTTTGGTACTGTTTTTCGCCGATTTTGAACTAGATGACCAATTCTCACTTATTCTGAGCTGCTTCAGATTGTTCCAGGTTAGTTCCTAGGTGGAATGCTTGAATCGACTACTTTAGTCTGTTTTTTAAAACAATGATCCAAACAAAGAGCAAATCACAAATATTAGCCTATTTCCTTTTTTTTTTACAGTTACATTTTATTGGGAAATAATTAACACATACTTTAACATACTCTTTTTAGCATTATTTTTTTTATTGGTATATTTTTTTTAAATTTACAAAACTATGTGTGAGGTTTATTAAAGAAGGAGTAAGACCTATATAATTACATATTTTTTTAATAAATTTTAACTAATAATAAAGAGTATGTTAGACAAAGTGTATTAGAGAATCTATTGAGGTAATTTCTCATATTTCTTACTAAACCAGAATTTTAAAAAGAAAGACCCCAGTTGAAAAATGCCAGATATACCTGTTCATAAAAGGTGTGGTATAGTATGTCAGCAGAAAGATTTTGAGATAATTGTAATTTGGGACTGTCACAATTAAAAGAAGCCTTTTTTTGGGTGCATAACTAAAGGGAATAGTAAGTCACTGGTGTCACTTAGCATTAAAGGAAGTTGCTTTATTTATTTAGTATAAAAGTTTGAAAGAAGGTGGTGGGGTTATGCTGTTTTTAAGGTCATGGTGTAAAAGGAAGAGTAAGAATCGAATCTAAAACTTTTGTATCCAGCAGTTCTATTCTATTAAGTCAATATCATTCACTTGAAAAAAGTTGCTTTTTTTTATAAGAGATGTTCCATCCGCTAACACTACAGCAAAATATGTTGTTTGAGCATGGAATCGTTCTTTTGAAACATATTATTCCCAATATCTTTGTGTTTTAGGTTTGTGGATGAATGTTCATCGTTTTATTTTAAGTCCATCAATATTTCTGTTTGTGCTCCTAAAAAGCTGAATTATTGGATTTTATTCTTTACTTATTTTTAAGTAAGATTATTGAGACGTATCATTCATATAGTTTGATAAGATATAATTTTTTATTGTTTTAGTTTTTTATTTGTAAAATTATTCCATAAAATGATATTGAAGAATTGTTTTTTAAGCAAGAGAAAAAAAATCCTTTTTTTTTTTGTTACAGAGAAAAAAATCGTTTGATAATTATTAATTTGAAAACGATTTTAGAGATGTGAAAAAAAAAAAAAAAACTGTTTGGTAAGTTTATTAAGAACATGTTTCCTTATTTCATTCCTTGTTTTCTTATTCTCATATTTTCTTGTTTTCAAAATTAAAAAACGAAAGTGAAAATGGAAACAACCTATAATTGTTTCTGTTTTTCAATTTTAATATTCAATTGAAAATTATTTTGAAAAATAGATTTTTTTTTTTAAATTTGTTAAACATATTTTTATTTTTAAATGCATTTTTTTTATTTTAAAAAAAGGTTATGAAACCTGACCGGACCTTAGAACCATCTATTCATTTTGATGTGAATAAAAATGAATTTCATTGTTGATAGCTAGATTTTAGTAGCAAAATTAATCAAGCTGAAATATCTTTAAAGATCGAGACATCAGTGCTTGAGATTCCTTCACGAATGAAACTAATGCTTAAGGTATAGGAATATGTCTTTCAAGTTTCAACACAAGATAATACAACAGGGAAAAAATTGGCTAACTTTTTAAATTCTATTACCCTAAATAGAAAATAGAATAATTTAAATGTTTCCATTAATAAAGTATATTAATATAATGAAAAATATTATTCCACTGCTACTTGATTAGGATAATATTCTTGAACATTTGCTTCACATCGTTGCATTTAAATTTTAAGGTTTATTACAGCTAATAATTAGTAAGTATTTCATGTGTGAGTATTTTTAAATTTAAGTAAAATTTAATATACTTACATACATACATATACATATATATATATATATATATATATATATATATAAGATTTTTATTTTTATATAATGTAAAATCATGGATTTTAACAAAAAATAAAGTATAATAAAAATGTCTTTACTGTTGTAATTGAGAATTTTATTTTATTATATAATCAAAATATATTAAAGGAATAAAAAATTTGAAATTGAAAATAAATTATAAAATTATATTATGTAAATAACCTATTAATTTGATATGATGTGTTAAAATCTAAATTTACAAACATAAAATTTAGGGATCCAACTTCTCTAAAGTGAATAACTCGTTTTAGAGGGTAAAATAATAAATATCAATCGTTGATGAAAAATCAACCGTCAATATTAAATACACATAGATAACAAATTATGGATTTGTTGAAATATCGATTGTTGATTTTCTCATAAATGATTAAAATTTATTACTTTATACATGAAAAAAAATGTTATTAATAATATTGGATAGATTGAGATTAATTAAACTCAATTAATAGTATTTAAAAATTAAAAAAAATAAAAAGGACAATCGTATACTGTTTGAGGATTTTGATTACCCGACACATTATATAAGAGGAAGAATATATTACTCTCACAAGTTAGAATTCGAATTTAGTAAATGAATAAAGCTATTATATGATGAAAATAATATGCCAATCATATACTGTTCGAGGATTTTTCAATTATGATATTATATTTTGAAATTTGTAAATGGAAAGCTTATGATTTTACATTTTAAATAAGTCCATTTCATAATATAACATTGTTAATAAACTTTTAGGGTAGGGTGGGTTTAATAACCTCGTTAAAGTCTTAATAATTTTATGAACATAAGAAATTTGTAATTGGGTTCTATATTTAAAAATTTCGAAGTACACTCTTACAGAAAGAATACTGTTTTAAATTTTTGAGCGGCATAAATAACCTTTTCTTTTTTGCTGAGATAAATAAATTACCTTCTTTTGTTCTTATAAAAAAGGGGTTAATTTTAGTCCTTTAGAGATTTTTGTTTTGATTTTAATTCTTGTACTTTTTTTTATCGATTTTAGTATCTGCTGTCAAGTAACAATGACGTTAGTAGGTCATTGACTTGTCACATCATCAACTAGCGTACCCTAGTGCTTGGAGGCTCCTCGCTAAGTGAAGGTATGAGGGAAGGTCATTGTACGCACCCTTACCCTTACATATGCAAAGAGACTGTTTTCGGATTTGAACCTATCACCAACCGGTCACTAATGCACAACTTTACCGCTATGTTAGGGCTCGCACTTAGGGACTAAACAAAAAAAAAAAATTAAAGACTAAAATAAAAAAAATCCTATTTTATAGGGACCAAAAGGTTATTTAAGCCTTTTTGAGTAGTGTTTTCACACTAGTGGCTTAATTATAATTTTTCCAAACCTCAAAAAGCTAAGGATCCGTTTGGGATGGTTGTTAGTTTTTGGTTTTTGATTTTTAAATGCAATTTTCAAAACAAAACATGTTTGGCAAGGAATAACTTTTTAACTTAGCACCCGTTCGGAGTGGTTGCGAGTTTTTGATTTTTGATTTTCAAATGCAATTTTTAAAACAAAATGCACTTGACAAAAATGGAGTTGAAATGGTTTTTAACTCAATTTTGATACACTTTTATATTCATTTTCAAAACAAAGAAAAAAAGTTTTGTGAATTTGGATTTTAATTTTAAAAAACACTCTCACCACTACCATCACCATTTCACCACCGCCACCATCATCATTGCCGCCACCACCGTTGCCGCCACCACCGTTGCCGCCACATGTTTAATTATTTTTTATTTTTTATTTTTTTATGTGTCGATAATTTTTTTTATATTGCAATATTTCATAGTGAAGTAAGATAAGATAAAACAGTTAACTCGTTTATCCATCTTCAATTTGCAACAACTTTTTAAAAACTAAAAACAAAAAAGAACTAAAACTAAAAACTCAAAACTGGTTTTGATTTTTAAAAATTTCAAAACTAAAAACTAAAAATCACCCAGAACAGTGCCTAAAAAAACTAAAAACTAATTGTTGTTTTTAAATTTTTTAAAACTTTCCTACACATTATTTATTACATGTAATAGTAATAGAGAAAGATAAAAAAAAAAAAAATGATGTTATTCAAAAGGACCAAGTATTCCTTTAGTCTAATAATAACTAAGTTAATAATCATTTCAACCTTAGAAGTATTCTTGAAATCTGCACACCATTTGCCAAAAGTATTCTATTTGATATCATAGAGACAAATATATACATACATTATTTAAACATGTAGCTTGAGATTCCTTCACGAATGAAACTAATGCTTAAGGTATAGGAATATGTCTTTCAAGTTTCAACACAAGATAATACAACAGGGAAAAAATTGGCTAATTTTTTAAATTCTATTACCCTAAATAGAAAATAGAATAATTTAAATGTTTCCATTAATAAAGTATATTAATATAATGAAAGATATTATTCCACTGCGACTTGATTAGGATAATATTCTTGAACATTTGCTTCACATCGTTGCATTTAAATTTTAAGGTTTATTACAGCTAATAATTAGTAAGTATTTCATGTGTGAGTATTTTTAAATTTAAGTAAAATTTAATATATATATATATATATATATATATATATATATATAATATTTTTATTTTTATATAATGTAAAATCATGGATTTTAACAAAAAATAAAGTATAATAAAAATGTCTTTATTGTTGTAATTGAGAATTTTATTTTATTATATAATTAAATTATATTAAAGGAATAAAACATTTGAAATTGAAAATAAATTATAAAATTATATTATGTAAATAACCTATTAATTTTATATGATGTGTTAAAATCTAAATTTACAAACATAAAATTTAGGGATCCAACTTCTCTAAAGTGAATAACTCATTTTAGAGGGTAAAATAACAAATATCAATCGTTGATAAAAAATCATCCGTCAATTAATAGTATTTAAAAATTAAAAAAAAGGACAATCGTATACTGTTTGAGGATTTTCAATTTTTCATTACTCGACACATTATATAAGAGGAAGAATATATTACTCTCACAAGTTAGAATTCGAATTTAATAAATGAATAAAGCTATTATATGATGAAAATAATATGCCAATCATATACTGTTCGAGGAATTTTCAATTATGATATTATATTTTGAAATTTGTAAATGGAAAGTTTATGATTTTAAATTTTAAATAAGTCATTTCATAATATAACATTGTTAATAAACTTTTAGGGTAGGGTGGGTTTAATAATCTCGTGAAAGTCTTAAAATTTTTATGAACATAAGAAATTTGTAATTGGGTTCTATATTTAAAAATTTCGAAGTACAGCCTTATTGAAAGAATACTGTTTAAAACTTTTGAGCGGCATAAATAACCTTTTGATTCTTATAAAAAAAGGATTGATTTTAGTCCTTTAAAGATTTTTGTTTTGATTTTAGTTTCTATAAATTTTTTATAACAACGACGTTGGCAGATCATTGACTTACCACATCATCAACTAGCGTATCCCATTGCCTGGAGGCTCCTCATTAAGTGAAGGTATGGAGGAAGGTTATTGTACGCATGCTTACCCTTACATATACAAAGAGACTGTTTCTGGATTTGAACCCATCACCAACCGGTTACTAATGCACAACTTTACCGCTGTGTCAGGGCTTGCACTTAGGGACTAAACTAAAAAAAATAATAATTAAAAGACTAAAATAAAAAATCCTATTTTATAGAGACCAAAAGGTTATTTAAGCCTTTTTGAGTAGTGTTTTCACACCAGTGGCTTATTTATAATATTTTCCAAACCTCAAAAAGCTAAGGACCTGTTTGGGGGTGGTTGTTAGTTTTTTATTTTTGATTTTCAAATACAATTTTCTAAACAAAGCATGTTCGGCAAAAATTAAGATGAAATAATTTTTTAAAACTAACAATTAAAAATCACCCTAAATGGACTCTAATATTGTATAATCTTTAAAGAGAAATGTTACTTTTACAACAATTTATATTACAGTTCATATAATAACAATTTTTTTTGTGTCTATCTTTTTCCTACACATTATTTATTACATGTCATAATAATAGAGAAAGATAAAAAAAAAAAAAATGATGTTATTCAAAAGGACTAAGTATTCCTTTAGTCTAATAATAACTAAGTTAATAATCATTTCAACCTTATTTGCCAAAAGTATTCTACTTGATATCATCGAGACAAATATATACATACATTATTTAAACATGGATCGATGTTGATGGGAATACATGAGAAAGTGCAAAATAAGAAAGGTGACACACAATTTGAAAGTTCCTTCTCCATCTCGTCCACTTCTTTAAGTTGTCTTCACCTATCACAAACCCATCTCATCTTTATAACTAGCTATTATCTCCTATCAACCTCAAAAAGGAGGCCTAGTAGCTAGCAGTCCCAAGTAGACAAGGACAGCATGGTACTTTGACAAGGTCAATTGATAGAGTGGGTACTACTACTAGCTTTAGTACAATTAGTGTTATTGGGTGTTGTTGCATGTCTCGTCTGAAGGCTCACCAAGGAGTAATAAGCTCCACATGGTCCTTTGGCCAACAAGGACGAGTGGGTTCCAATCTCCACCACCCTCCCTTTTTCTAACACAGCAATAACATCACAATTGTGAATGGTGCTCAACCTATGTGCCACCACCACGCTGGTCCTCCCTATCATTACCCTCATCAACGTATCTTGCACCACCTTCTCTGATTGACCATCTAATGCGCTTGTGGCCTCGTCCAACAGCAACACCTTGGGATTTCTCAATATTGCCCTCGCTATTGCTATCCTCTGCTTTTGACCCCCTGAAAGTTGCACCCCTTTTTCCCCACACCACGTCTCGTACCCCTCCTTCATGCTAGCTATGAAATCATGAGCGTTCGCTGCTCGTGCTGCCTCTATGATCTCACTCTCATCAACCTTATTCTCACTTCTTCCATATGCAATGTTCTCCCTTATGGTCCCACCAAACAACGTTGGCTCTTGACTCACAAGTGCTATGTGCTTCCTTAGTGACTTTAGGTTATACGATTTTATGTCTATGCCATCTATTGTCACCATCCCCTTAAGTGGATCATAAAACCTCTCTATTAGTCCTATGATGGTCGATTTCCCGGACCCACTTTGCCCCACCAATGCCGTTGATTTCCCTGCCTCGATTTTAATAGAGAAGCCTTGGAAGATAGCCACGTTAGGCCTAGTAGGGTACGCAAAATGCACATCATGAAGCTCTATTTGACCTACTAAATTCTCCGACTTGCACCCATTTGGGTCATCGGGCTCAATTTTTGTACACCGGTCAATGATCCCAAAAATATCGCCAACAACATCAGCACCTCTAACAAGATCCGTGGTCATGCTTCCCGCATCAGCAATGATCCTCCCCGTGCTCACCAAAACCATGAAGCTCTCAAAGAATGTCTTTCTTGTTATGTACCCATACGAGATAAGCTTCCCACCATACCAAAAATCCAAGGCCCAAATGCAAGACGCAAGGCCCTGGGAGCATCCAAGCCCAATTCCTGCAAACCACGATTGCCGAATGTTCTCGCGACTTGGGCCTTGTTGGGCCGCTTCAAGCATCTTGAGAATCCGGTCCTGGGAAGAAAAGGCTGTGACCGTTCTAAGGTTCGAAACTGCTTCGGAAGCTATGTTGCTGCTTTGCTGTTGGGCCTTGACGGACTTGTTGGACATGCTCTTGAGAAGGACACGCCTTGTGTAAAAGCATGCTATGATAATGGGTTGCACTGCTATCATAACAATGGAAAGCCTCCAAGAGATGATAAGACCCATCGTGTAGGCTGTTATTACTGCTGAAAATGTTTGTACTAGCAATGCCATTCTATCCCCCACTAGAGACCTCACCTACACAGACACCACAAAAAGCAAAACATGAAACATCAACAACAAACAATTGTCACAAAGCGAATCACGTTCACACAAACACTCACTAACCACTAGACAGATCTTGTAGCTAGAAATTAACGTACGAAAAAGCTAAAGACACACGCTGATAACATAACAAGCATGCGTGCTTTAAAGCCGGTTTAGACGGCAAGTAACGACGAGGAAATTATCTGGCGTACCGAAATAAAGTACATTACTTTCTCCCAGTTATGACGGGAGCCACAATGCCACGTTTTCACGTGTTCATCAACAAGTTTTGATATTTGATATTTTTAATTTTAATTTACAGTTAGTTTAAAAAAATATATATTATTATACAACCATTAAATTATATACGTTGATAGACATTTTAAAACATTTTAACTTGCTCAGTGGTATGTTATTATAATTATCAATAATGAAAATATCTAATTAAATGGTAACATAATCCCACTTGGACAAATAGAAAAGTAATTTCTTCAATTATTTTCACTAGCAGTACTGAAACAAATAAAAGTTTATATAAAAGAGTAATTTCTTCAAATAAAATATTTTTATGTTATTTAATGTTTGTATTGTAATATACTAATAATAATTGTTCTTCATTTTACATTTTCACTATTAGCTAAAAAATATATTAAAATAAGAGAAAAAATACAACCAAATGAGAATTATGTTTTCTTTAGCATATTATGATAACGAAGATGCTTTCTTTAGAATATTACGATAATTATATGTTCTGTTAATAGCTAAAAAATATATTAAAATAATAGAAAAAATACAACCAAATGAGAATTATGTTTTCTTTAGAATATTATGATAACGAAAAGATGCTTTCTTTAGAATATTACGATAATTATATGTTCTGTTAATGATTAGTAGATAAATTAAAATTTATTTCATTAAGTAAATTGGAATATTTAGTATTTATTCTTAAGTTATTCTTTTTGAGTGGCTTGAAATAAATATTACTATATTCTTAAATTTTATAATTTTGATTTCCTCACATTTCTTTTCTCTTACATTCAATTTACTCTCTCTCTCTCTCTCTCTAATATATTATATTTCTTTTTATTTTTCTTACTTTTTTTTCCTTTCTTCTGTCTCTAGTGTCTTCTCTGTCCACATCCATTTCCACCCTTGGGTGTGGAAAATAATATAATTTTAAACCACTCTAATTTTCTAGCATGTTTTTCTCTTACATCCTTTTTTTTTATTATCATATTTTACATATCTTATTTTCTTTTTATCTCTCTCTTCTCTGCACCCAAGTCATACGTCCATAAATTCTTGAGAAAATCTCAGTATCCTATTCTAAACTTTATGTATTCAATGAATGAGTGCATAGTTGAACTAATTCATCTGTAAGAGAAACGTTACGCAATGAATAAAAAATATACTTCGAGTATATATATTAATGACTTTATAAGTACCTTTCTCTTTGAAAAATTAAGAAAAGAAACGAAAATAAGGGAAACGGAAAGCGAGGTGGAGCCGCCTCCACCCTTTTTCTCAAAAAAGAAAAAGCGTACGGAAAGGATGTAACCACAACTGAAGATATATGATTAGTGTTTCGCTAACTTAAATCCACAAAATTTACCTTTTCTGAACCACACAGAAAAATTCTTACCGACAACCATGGCCGTTGCATGTAGATACCATGCATTATAGCCCTTATAACTAAGAATTTAACGTACAAAATAATAAAAAAACCTTAAATAGTAACGATACCATCACACCTTTTTCCTTATGTTACTCCTCTCACTTTCCCTTTCACCGTAAAATAAGAAAAAGAACTCCTTAAATTTTTATATACCATCACACCTTTTTCTTTACATTAGATCCTCACACTATCCCTTTCACCGTAAAATAAGAAAAAAGGTCACCTTAAATTTTAATTTCTTTCTCTTTCCTAACCTAGAAAGAGGGTGTAGGAAAATAATTATATAATTTTTTAAGAGTTTAATTTTTATATATTATTAGTATAAAATCTTTTACGCAATCAACTAATTTGAAATCAATTTAAGAATTACAAGATTGACGATTTTGTAGTTGAAGAGAAAAGAGGATAGGAAGAGATCATGGATTAGAATCCTACCCACTAACAAAATTTAATAAATTAATAACTAACAAAAAAAAAATTGAAACCAGGTTAAGTATAACTTACCAACCATCTATTATTAAATAATAATATAAAAATCTTTTATAATATGTATTTTTTTTCCTTTTCTAATCATTCATATTAAAATATAGATATATTTTCCATCTTTTCTTATCTTGTTTCCTTTCCCACGTCAAATAATTGATATAATTATTCAAAAAGAAAAAAAAATATACTTAAAAATGTTTTAAGAAATTGAGGAAATGGAAACATACCACATTAGCATCTTTGGCGAGTCTGGAGCAGATGGCGGCACTGGAGTTCTGGTCCAAATCAAACCACCCAACTTCGAAAGTGAGGATTTTGGAAAGCACGGTCTCTCTGACCCGTTTGGTCAAGTATTCCCCCATGTAACCGAAGCAATAGTGCTGCCCAATATTCGCAAGCAGAGACACCACAAAGAGGCCCAGAAAGGCCAACGAGTAGATCCTCGTCCTCCTCGCTATCTCCTCATGATCCGTGTGAAAATACAAAAGTATCGTGGACCCCATCGTGAACGCGTACACCGGCTGAACGGCACCGAACACGGTGGCGTTCAGACACCCCAAAACGACGTGCTTCCACTCGGGGACGCTCAGCGCCACCAATCTCCAAAACGATGGCGCTGTTGCCTTCTTCTTCTTCTTCTTTCCTTCCACCACGTCATTATTATTATCACCGAGTATCGTGGGGCCTACTGAAATAGTAGATCCCACGTTTTCGGTGAATGATGACGACGTGGTGCATAAAACACTCCCGGGAGTACCGGTTTGTTTTTCTGCGCTTTCTTCAATTTTTTGTTGCTGGAGGCGGAATGCGGAGGCGTAAGCGCCGGTGTCGTTTTGGATGAGCTCGTCGTGCGAGCCCATCTCGATGATTTTGCCGCCTCCGACGACGGCGATGAGGTCTGCGTTTTGGATGGTGGATAAGCGGTGCGCGATGATGATGGCGGTGCAACCCGCGGCTGCGTTGTCCAACGCTTCTTGGACGAGTCGCTCGGACTCTGAGTCCAGCGCGCTTGTTGCTTCGTCCAGAAGGAGAATTCGGGGTTTCTTAATTATTGCCCTCGCAATTGCTATCCTCTGTTTTTGTCCCCCTGACATCTGAATCCCTCTCTCTCCCACCTGCAAGGGAAACCAAAATCATTTATTAACTTCATGTGATTTTGCATTACCCTTTTCAAAATAAAAAATAAAAAATTATTCGTTATGTTTCATATCTACGTAATTAGGCATCATGTAAACAATTATTTAGTAAATATTTGGATTAAAGTTTACAAACGTAAATTTGAATTAAAAATATGTTACAAACTTAAATTTAATAAAATTGAGTTTACTATAACATGATTTATGTTTGGGTATTTTTTGTTCAAAATTATGTTGATAAAATGAAACTTGCTTTGACAATAACAATGAAAAATACTTTTACTTTATGTTTCTATTGTACAAATCAAAAGTATTTTTACTTTAAAAGCATCAAAATTGTTACTTCTGATCCAAATCCGGATTTGGTCCAAACGTAAATTGCAGAATTAATTTAAGGAACTCCCAAACATGATGTCAAACTGAATTTGGAATTTCAAACCTAAATTTGAGACACCCAAACTGTAATCCAAACATAGCCTTGATGTGCATATGAGCATATCTACGTTTTCTAGTTTCTATAACAAAATTTAGGCGCAATTCTTTAGAAATTTATACTGTTATTTTTTTTTAACCAAAGTTATAATTTTATCATTATAATCTAGCTAATATATGAGTTTGCATTAAAAATCAGTATAAAATACTGAAATCAAACTTAATTTTAATTTAACAGTATGAAAAATAATTATTTAATACACTTTTCTTGTACATTCTTTATCATGTGTTAAAATTAAAAATTATAAAATTACAAGAAACTAATTAAATAACAAGAGAAAATGATGCATGTATATTATCATGGTAGTTGACTGAGAAGAAAAGAGTTACAAATATAAAAAATGATATAATATCAGAAAAAGAATGATACATAGAAATATATAAGTCAATAAAGTCAATAATAAGTGAAATCTACACAATTTTATTATTTTTACTCAATTTTAGTCAACAACCAAAATATATATATATATATATATATATATATATATATATATATATATATATATATATATATATATATATATATACTCCATATTTGAAGTTAGAGAGTGTGCTGAATTTGAGTCTTGAAGAACTCCAAATGAACTAAATAGCTTATATTAAAAAATCATTGTATGTATGGCTATATAATTGACATTTATCGTTGACGTAAGAATCACTTGATATGCATTGACTAACTTGAAAAAAAGGAAATAATTAAATAGTAATGCAGTAGAGTAGATATGAACAGTGTGTGTGACCTGTGTATGGTAACCGTGAGGCAGAAGCGAAACGAAATTATGAGCATGGGCAGCTTTTGCAGCCTCCACCACTTGATCCTCCGTGGCATCCTCTTTGCCGAAAAGTATGTTCTCTTTAATGCTGGTCGCGAACAGAGCAGGCTCCTGGCTCACCAACCCCATCTGCGACCGAAGCCACTTGACCTGCAGCTTCTGAATCCCCACCCCATCCAAACGCACCTCTCCCCCAACAGGGTCATAAAAACGTTGCAATAATGCTATCACTGTGGATTTTCCTGAACCACTTTCTCCCACCAACGCCACTCTCTTCCCTGCAGGAATCTTCAGGCTCAACCCGTTTAGGATGCCACTTTCTGGCCTTGATGGGTATGCGAATTCTACACGGTCAAATTCCACTTCCCCGTAAACTGTCTCCAGAATTTCCCCATCCTTGTTGTCAGAATCTATCTTCGGAACCCTCTTTATCACTTCCTTTATACGCTCCGCTGCCGCCCCCGCCTCCGAAAAGTACTTCATGTTGGATAAACCCGCTCCTAATGCCCTATTTCACAAGCCATACTTAATTACCATACAATTAACTTCACATAAAATTGATTAAATGATAAAAGAAATCATTAATCCGAGTGGAATTGAGTTGAGTTGGTTATTTTAAATAAGGTTTTGAATTCGAATTTGTGAATAAAATAAATATGATTAAAAGAAAAAATTCAGTGAAAGTGATCAGTCAGATTCTTTGATAGAGATTAGAATAGCTAATTCAAATAGAATTGAGTTGAGTTTGGTTATTTTAAATAAAATTTTGAATTCGAATTTTGTCAATAGAAAAAATATTATTAGAAAGAAAAATCTATTAAAAGTGATCATTCTCTATTAGATAATTGGTTATCAATAAAGCTACCGAATACTAGATTTTTGGGAGACAAAATTAATTGACTAAATGGAAAGAATGAGATAATAATGATTACTTACAGTCCACCAACGGCGATTGCTGCTCCGACTGCAAAAACTGTCCCTCCTTTAGCTCCATGATAAATGACGAGTCTGCTACCGTAATAACACATGAAAGACCAAATGCCGAAAACGACGCCGTTGCTTCCAATGGCCAGGCCTTTAGCCCAGCCTTGTTTCAGGCCCAACTTAACCGTTCCTTGAAGCGCGTTTGAGAAAGCGTTCATGGTCTTGCTTTCCCCCACAAACGAATAAACGGTTCTGATGGAAGAAATTGTTTGTTCTACCACTGTCCCAGCTTGATTATACTCTTCTCTGATTTTACTAGACAACCCCATCAAAGTCTTGCCGTAAATAAAACCCGGGATCACCAGAAGAACCACGAAAGGAAACCCCACAATGGCCAGCCTCCACAACATTGCAAAAGCAGCTATGTAGCTCCCAACGAACAATGAAATGTTCATCAAGAAATTCGGAACCTGGTTAATTTCCATTCATATAATTTATTATAAACAATTCATTCATGTAATTCATTATAAGCAAAATTATGAGCTAGCACTGAGAATTTTTTTCTTTATTAACTGATAACGTAACGGCAACGTACTTTTTCGCTGAGAACATCTTGAATTACGAGGCTGTCGCTGGAGACGCTAGTGATGATCTCTGTAATACTTGTGATATGCAAATCAAAGTACGCGACATCTTGTCTGAGCACTGCTTTCAGATACCTGCATCTCATTCTCGCTGCTTGTCTTTCGCTTGTTCTTGTCCAACAATAACCCTCTGAAAACCGTACCAAAATATAATATAATATAATATAATAATAATTAAATAAAGAAAAAGAGGATACAACAATATCATTACTTTAATTTGCGTGGCGTGAATTGAAAGAGAAAAAGGAAAAGCAAAAATCATTGCATAACCGAAACGCACCGATGAAGCAAACCGCAAAAGAGGCACCAGCCAAATATAACCAAGCCACCGCATTCTGCATCACCAATAAAGCCAAAACAAGTTGTTAGTAAGCTTCTCTTTCATGTCATATATGTTCTTTCCATGTGAGTAGAGAAATTATTAGATAGCTTCATATCATCATGTATCTATGATTTCAATTAATTTTCGTATGACACTTAATTAGTTGTCATGTGAAGATTAATTGAGATTACGATATAGTTCATGATTATAGTGATATGAGACCATATAATAATTTTGTGTGTGTATAGAGAAAGAGAGATGGAATTGAACCTTATTGATGTTTTGGATGAAAGTGTTTCCATCCATGGTAGAGGAACTCCCAATGTTATTCATCATGCGGCTACTGATATACAGCACTAAAGGGGTGGCCAAGCCTTCCCCAACTGCCCCAATGGTACCTAAAATCATAAGAAACAAATCTTTGCCATCGGCATGCATGAAAATGGACCCAAACCCAATAGACCCATTTTTCTTCTTCTTTTTTCTCTCCTGGCTAACCATAGCCACCACACTTTTCTGATCCCTACCCATTTTAAGACACCCCCCCTTTTCTTGAGAAACAAACAACAGTGAGATTCGCAGACCCACAATTCTCTAACTAATAGAGCATGGTTTAATTTCTCTGCCTTCTTGGCTTGCTTCCAAAACCAGCTTTTGTTTCATGGCCTTGAGCTATATTGTTGCGACATTCTGATGAATTTATAGGAATCAGTGTGGGCTGAAGTGTGGTGGGGCAAAACTTATAGGGACCAGAATAGCTAGGGTCAGGGTTATTGGGGAATTCTTAATAGCATGTGGAGAGGTTTATTGTGTTGTTGAGGGTGGAGGAACATGTGATGTGTGAGGAGGGGAATTTGCTCCTGTTTGACTTTATAATCATCACACTGGTAAAGCATCAGGACTTTTTTCATAGCCATATATATATACTGCTACTTTTATAAAAGCATTTTCTCATCTTATACCACTTTCAAAATTATTTCCCAAGATATGCCACTTTTACTGCTTTTGCTGACACGATTCTTTCTTTTTTAATAAAGGATCAGTGAATTTTGGGCCCTTCTTTTTTCTTATACTGAATGAATACGTTATTTTTATTTTTTTTTATTAAACAACAGTTGATCTGACATTTGTTATCGAAAGAATCCTTTAAGACTAAGCTTAAGATGAACCCATCTGGGGTTGCCTAGAGAAAATTGGCATTTTAAAGCAATTTTTTTAATACACTTTCTTTAAATTATTCATAAAGTATAAATATAATTTCTCTAAAACAATTATCAAATTTTTATTGAGACTTTTTTAATTTTGCTTTTTGAGATGTGAAGTTATCAATTAAGTTAGTGTAGTCAGTCTTTCGATATATATTTTTTATTTTAAATAATTTATTTTAAGGATAAGATAGTAATTTAATACTTAATTTTTTAAAAATAAAAACATATCTTTTCTCTCCCCTCTCTCATAATTATCATATATTTTCCTATTATATGACATATCTTCCATTTTTTTTTTGCTGAATTCTTTTTTTACCTTCCTTTTCTCATTGTCCGGAGATACGTATTTTCTTTTTCTCATTTTTTTCCTGTCATGTCATTTCTTGTGTATATATGAAGAGAAAGAGGGACAGAGAAGAAAACTTTTCCTGAGAGAAGAGAGAGAAGTGGGAAGAGGAGAGAGAAAAATGACTTTTATTATTTATTTTTAATTCAATGAGGAGAGAGAACATGGGAAAAAAATTGTAACTGATAGACGAGAGATAAGAGAGAAAAATGTGGAAAAAAAATATAGGAGATAGAAAAAAGATTTTTTATTATTTAAATTAGATGGTAGAGTACAATAATATCACTAAATTAAAAGTTGAGAATCAAAATAATTGATTGGCTTTTTTGTCCAAATTTTTTGGTGTTGAACGCTAATGTTGAGAGTAGGGTGGATATTAGCAATCCCCTATATATATATATATATATATATATATATATATATATAGAGAGAGAGAGAGAGAGAGAGAGAGAGAGAGAGAGAGAGAGAGAGAGAGAGAGAGAGAGAGAGAGAGAGAGAGAAGGGATCCACTTACTCCAAGAGTAAGTATAAGAGACTTACTCTTTATCCTTACCATTCATTTTCTTGAAATCTAATGGTTGTAATGAGTAACTAATCTTAACCATTAGATTTCAAGAAAATGAATGGTGAGGATGAAGAGTAAGTCTCTTATACTTACTCTTGGAGTAAATGGATCCCTCCTCATATATATATATATATATATTCCAAATATCAGTTTACTTAACTTATTTAATCATCTTAATTTCCTTATTTGTCATATAATATTTATTTAATAAGATTTAACAAAAATTCTCTTTTTAAGTTAATACTAAAGTTCTAATCATTCTCTCCCTGCGTAAAAGAAAAAAAAATCTATTTACAATATATAATTTCTAAAGTATGTAATGGTGTGGATGTGGGTACGAGGGGCTGAACCATGTTAAATAAAGTTGTGTTGTAGATGTAGACATGAGGAGCCGAATCACGTTAAATAAATTTGTGATTTTTTTCCTATTTTCTTTATGGTGTTGTTCTTTTAATTTTATGGTGTGTTCTCTCATTATTGTGTGCGAAGAGAAGTATGTTTTTACCCAATAGTAGTATCAAAGCAAATAGTTCTTGGCCTGGTGACCAGAGAGGTGATGAGAAGCTTGAGGAAGCTGATGGTGGATCCGTGTAGGATGCTTGTATTGAAAATCTTCTTAGCGATGTGGAAGTCAAGTGACGTGTTCCAATGACGGTAGCTAACAACGATACAAGTCAAGAAAGTCACCATCCAATACTCACCGAGCAAATCGGGAAACATACCAAAGTTTGTGGAGCGGAAGCGTGATTGTGACGAGCATCTATGATGGTGGGAGTTGAAGATGAAGTTTAGAATTTTTAATTGAGGGAGGGATTGTTGAGAAAACAATTCAAATTTCTAATTTCAAATCTATAGGATATT
This sequence comes from Pueraria montana var. lobata, assembly GCA_026413185.1. NCBI lineage: Eukaryota > Viridiplantae > Streptophyta > Magnoliopsida > Fabales > Fabaceae > Pueraria > Pueraria montana. The sequence continues at coordinate 56,568,216 of CM048650.1, read as the reverse complement.
ATTTAGATTTAAAAGGATATTTTCTTATTTTTAGGATATTGTTTAGATTTAAAGATGTAAAGGCAAAAATCACAAGAAGAGGGGTTGAATTGTGATTTATAAAATTTTTGCAAACTTTTCGCAAAGAGCTATCGCCTATAGCAACTAAGAAACAACGTTTTAGAAAAAGACTAGAACAGACAATGTTTGACAGAGATAATAGACAAAACCTATTTCAAAACGACTAAATCACGAGACAAGGTCAGTTCAAGCAGTTAAGAGATAAATAGCAGAGAAAAGAACACAAAGATTTATATTGGTTCGTCTCACCCCGAGACTACGTCCAGTTCTTGGCAACCCACCAAGTTCCACTAACTTTCACAAAGTTACAAGTATTGTTCACTGCCACGTTTGGCTCACCCAAGTAGTTTTACACTAGCATCTCCAAGCTAAAAATCCAAGTATTTTTTCTTACCAAGCCACTTCTGGCTCTTGCAACAAATCAGAAGATTTGTTGAAGGTTGGGGCACACACACTATATGTATCGTCTTACAGACGGATATACAAATGAAGAACAAAGTCTTTTCCTCTCAGGATACTCAAGGTGTTTTGAGAGCTTTTTGCAACTTAGAGAATTTTACAAGAAAAGAATGAAGGCTTGAAAGAATGCTTTAAAGATTTGAATTAAGTTCCGTAACTTCAGCACTTCAATTCTTCTGCTATATATAGACTTGCTAAGGAAGTTACCATTGTCACTAAATGGCCTTCTTGCATGCGTCGACCAGCGTCTGAGGAAGGGTGTCCGATGGAGTATTAAATGCGAGCATTAAATTATTGTCACCGACTAGTCACTTTGAGGTGATAAAGCACACTACTTATCTTCCTTGAAGGGCACTCTATATCCTTCTACTGCAGTGGTCACATCGCTTGCTCAGATAAGTACTCATTGCTAGCTGTAGTGCGTCTTTTGAGGTGAGGGAAAACTTAGATACCTTGACTCTTCTTTTTGTTCCCATTGTGCACTTTGGCAGATCTTAGGAAGGATGTTCTACGAACATTCCCTGCAACACAGATTAAAACGATAGTGCATTTACTATGCCTTTTAAATGCTTTTTAGACTTAAGCGTCTGTCTGCGTATCGTCTATATCTTACAGATGCAAATACAACTTTTTCGTCTGTTGGCATTTTAAGACGCAATCGTTTTAGCTTAATATTTATTTGCATTAAATCAAAATTATTGATTGATTCGTCTTATGACTTAACAAAAGATATTATCTGTAAATTAGGAATTTGTTTTCTCTTTTAAGATTAGGATGCTTGGTCTATTAATAGAGGCTCTTGAGATGAGAAGAATCACACTCAACTTAAAGAGGGGGTCACCACCCTAAGTGAGAGAGTGGGGTCATGTGAAGGGAGTGTTTGTCAAGTTTGTCGAGAAAACTTGTAGTAAGGTTGTGGATTTAGGGATCCCGAATCACGTTAAAATAAATTTGTGTTATGGATGTGGGCATAAAGGGCTGAACCACATTAAATAAAGTTGTGTTGTGGGCGTAGGATTGAGGGGTCAAACCATGTTAAATAAATATGTGATCTTTTCCTATTTTCTTTATGGTGTTGCCTTTTTAATTTTATGGTGTGTTCTCTCATTATTGTGCATAAAGAGATGTGCGTGTTTTTACCCAACATGTAATATGGAGACACTATTTTAGTACACAAGTTAATATTATTTTTGTCACTATCTCTTCATCTTAAGAACAACTATATTCTAACTCCCGTTCCTAGGCAAAAATAACACTCAACCCTCCCATACAAAACCACAGAAAATAATACAAGATATAGAAAAACAACTAGCATAACTTCCTAACATATCATAACATAATTCTTGGTTGGTTTAGAAACAAACCAAGCCAAGTACAACACATTCACATTTAAGAGCCATCACAACATGTAGAGAAAGCATGCACTAAAACCATCTATCTTTATTCATGCAAGCATCAAGTAAGGACAAAGAATTTAGCAATAACCCCCTATCATTTTTATAAGAAGAAAAAGGAATAGGATACTCCTAGGACATGCAAACAACCAAAAGGCTTATCAGTTGGGAAACATATACCTGGGATAAACTCGTCATCCTTGTTGATCTCTTTTAACACTAAGAACAAAAGGCAAACTACAACTAAAGGTTTGAGGTTAACTGTTTATTTCCTCCTCCTGTTGGGACATCCCTTCATTATAGGACTCTCCGCCATCTAAGTTTTCTTATTTTTCTTTTATCTCCTGGGTTGGTGAGGTCCTAAACTCTTTCTCTTCCTATTGTCATGCTTTCGCTGCACACTCCTAACTTCTTCTTGTGATCTCACTCCACTTAAGAGGTATCTTGCTGAAAACACTACCATAAAAATTTTCCCACTCTAAAGGTATCCCCAAAAATCATCTTATCTCATACCTCTCCACTAGCACTCAACCTTTTTCACTAACATGAAAGTGGCATAAGCCATCCATTGCTCCTTGGAGCAAGGTACTCTATCAAAGATTCTCTATATCTCTCTCAACCATAACCCACCTCAGTGGGGTTATAGCCTTTATAGGATGGTGGTTAATTGGCTCATTCAGAATGCAACAAACTCCGAATTTTGGCTCTCTACAATCAACTTTGTTTAGGTACTCTATACCCATTCTAAGGGTTCTCACTCAAAGTTAAATTGGCTAGGTGGGGTTTCTATTAGGGGATTCAAGGGTGATTGTCTTTGGACGCAATTTTCACTTGTCATATTTCTTACCTACATTGCACGAAGTATTGAGGTGGTTGGTCTCAATATTCCATGACAAGGAAACTAGGACTTATGGCATAGCAAACAACTAGAAACACTCAACCTAATGTTATCTACACTAGCCACAGTCTGATTTGAATCGAACAACATTAATACCACTAATGTAACACTCTAGAAGGCATTATCATAACTATAATTAGATGTTTAGGAACATGAACATTTTTAAAACTAAAACCAATATGAGTTTATTAAGTGGAAAAATATAAACATGATTAGAGGTTCCTAAACTGATAGATTTAAAATATTAACATGATGATTACAAAACTTTTGGCTTATAAAGGTGTTATAGAGAAAAACATTAATATCACTAAACTCCCATGAAGGGATGAATACATAAAACTAGACTATATCCTTCTAGCTTGTGACCTTTGGCTCCATCAACAAGTACCTCCATTGTATCCTGAAAAAAAAATGATTTCAAATGAATGAGACATAATATCTTAGTGAGTGCTCTAAGGAATCTATGGAAAGGTTTGACTCTACTAATCGAGCAACCATTTTATTTATCTCCCATGGTTACCCTTACTAGGTCTTTAACAAATCCTTCATACCTATAGTTAGATCTACCTCTTTCCTTTGTGAACATCCCCATCGACTCCTCAACCATTATTGTAACTGTCATACTAATCACTCTTATATCATCCTAAGCTCTTGTTCTTATTGTTAATACCTTTTTACCACAACCCTCTCTCTAGTTGGCTAAACCATTCTTGCTTAGACTTTACTTTTCTTTCCTCTAATACTTAGAGTTGTCCATCATAGTCAAGTCTGTAAGACTTGTTTTTCTACTAATATGTGATTAAGTGATTGAATAATTTAATAGAAGAAAAATAAAATTTAATTTCATTATTAATAAATAATTAAAAATATGTGCTTGTTTATGCGAATTTCTGTAGAGAAAATTTACATAAATACAATTTGTAAGTAATTCCGTAATGTAGAAATAAACCAAGATAGCTTAAAATAGTGAGATAACTTGAGAATTTATTTATAATTAATTAAATTTAATTATAATTAGGTTCAAAAGACGCTCTATGAATTTTGTGAGTTTTGTGGGTGCCAATGAAATTTTATCAGGATTTCATCTGCAATTGAGGCACAAAGTATGAGGCAAGAAGTTGAGAAGCCTGATCTTTTTACCAAAGTCATCAGAGATATTTAAAACTATTCAAATATTCATTTTATGAATCTTTGTTAAAATTTAGAATTTTATTCAATCTCTATTTCATAAAATTTGTGAATTTTGCTAAATTTTAACATAAACTTTTATGCAGTGTCTGTGAACTATATGTCAATGCACCAATCATGATTTTATCAGTATAGAGACCAAAATATGCATGTCATATTTATTTTCAAACCTTTAGAGCTTATTTTTGTCAGTAACTCATTTTATTTCCAAATGTACACTTTAATTATTAACATTGAAAGAGGCAACATAAAATCACAATTTCAAGATTTTATTGCTCTCTGCTAACACGTTCTAAGTATAGCTTTACCACAGAATAATTAGTACAAGAATAAATATGGAATTTGTTTATTGGAAAAAGTTTGAAGCTTTATTCAATCTCGTGAACTTACGTTACATCTATTTTCTATAACGTATACATTTGTTAATAATTTGCTTTATGTTGATAATTTGTTCCTATGGATCACGACAACAAGATTGTATAATATAAATATAAAATATATAACATTAACTATATCACATATGTATGTAAACAAGCCAACCTATCATGCCTAATAGGCATTTTTAATTTCAAAGCCTAAAGCCTAACCTTTTAACTTAAAAATGCTTTTTTAAAAAGTCTAAACCTGGCCTTTTTAATAAATAGGCCATGCTAGGCCAGACCTTATGCTGCCTAGGTCGTAGGGCCCCAACAAGCTGGTTGGCCTATTTCTACCCCTATGCGTGATATTTATGATATATTTTTGGTTTGGCATAAAAATGTATATATCTTGATGTATTGTGATCAAAACATGAACTTGTATATTTGTTGCAGTTGTTGTCTAGATGTTTCTGTGTGAACACGTCTCACTATTTCATTGATATCTTGAGTTGTGGTTATCGCTTCAAGATGAGACCAGTTGCAAATTAAAATAGACAACCTACAAAATGGACACAAGAATCGCTTAAAAAGCTTAAGAAATGACCAAGTTAGATACCAAACAATTTAGACCACTTTTTCTCAACACAATAATGAGTATTATAGCTTCATATGCATTTATGAAAAAAAATCTATTTTTGGTTTCTTCAATGTTCTCGAATGATTGAAAAGAAGACATTTCAAGATTTCAGATGTTATATTAAATGAAAATTTTTAAATAACATTTACTATTTGAAAAAATCCGTAAAGACGAAGTTATTGCTCTGACTGACACTGACGAATGTTGTAACATCTCCAATTTATGGACATTAGTCATAAATGTTAAAGATACCTCTTTTGTGGGATGACCCTTATATTTAATGGTTAAAGGATAGCCTTAGGTATTATTAATAATAGTTACCTTATATTAGGAGTTGACAAGAACAGGATAATAAGACTAAAATGGGGAGCCAAGGCCCAAGGTGGGCCGAGGCCCACTAAGCCCACACATGTAGGATTGAAGCAGCAGATCTAGAAGGGGGAGGGTGAATAGATCTTTCAACTTGTAATACTAAAATCTCTTTCCTTTTTCAAAACTTCTATTTCACCATCCTTCTTCTTGCAAAGAATCCAATTATTCAAAGAAAGATTTATGAAACAAGTTGAACAGAGATTTTTAAGATCAGGTTAAGAAATCAGAGTTTTATTTCAATTAAAGAATGTTGATTAGGAAAACTTAACCAATTAACCTTGATATCTTGGATGAACAAGAAAGTGAAAATTAAAGAAAGAATGCTCAAGAAAGAATGCTCAAGAGTTTTATACTGGTTCAGTCATAAAGACCTACCTCCAGTTGATCCAACACCCTGTTAGATCTTTCACTAATTCAAATTTCGAGTTACATGCACACTACACAAACAAGAAATCTGAAATTCACACTTTCTAGACTTGAACCCTACAAGTAAAGAAAGAAACTACCTAATAGAACAATACTATTAGATTCTGAAAAATCCTATTTCAGACAATTCAATCTTTAAAAAAAGATCAAGGTTATGGAACGATTTCACCTTTAGTGAATGATAGAACGTTTCAGCTCATTGAATTCCTATCATCTTCTTCATCAAGCAAGAGTGATCTTCCTTTTTGATTCTTCCATTTTTGAATTGAAGGAGATCAATTTGCTTTAGAACCTTTTTGATGCTCTTCTCTCAATAAATGTTAAAACTGATTTTCGAAAAAGCATTTTTTAGAGAGAGAGGGAGTGCTGGTATTTATAAAATTTTAAAGATATAACTGATTTAATCTGTTACGTAAATAACGTAATCTGTTAAATCATTCTTCAGCACACATGGGTTCTATGCAAAAACTGATTTAACTTGTTACATCAAAGTGTAACCTGTTAAATTGATCTTAATGATCTCTTAAAGTGATCTGGGTTCGTTTTAATCTATTACATACTCATGTAATCGATTAAACCGAGCTTTCTTCTTTCTGAAACAACTTTTTGAATCCATAGTAATCGATTAAACCGTATTGTAATCGATTAAAACAGAGACAATGTGAATTCTTTCAGAAACAAGATTCAAAGTCTAAAATGCCTTGTGTAATCGATTATTCCGAGGTGTAATCGATTACGCTTAGAATTTTAGCTTTTCCCAGATAAAAGAAAACGTGGTAATCTATTACATCAATGATGTAATCGATTACTACAATGAGTTTATCAAAAGGATCAATCAATTTGCTTTCTTAGATTTTTGGTTAAGACTCTAGGCAAGACTAATATTTAAAATTAATCACTTACAAGCCTAAGTCTAAAACAATCAATACAATGGCACATCTTTACATGTTTGGCATATCAAAAAAATTAAGACCAATTAAAACCAAAACTAGATAAAAAAACTTGGAGATCTAGTCTTCATGTCAACAACACACACCACAAACTTATATAAAAAAAGGAAGGGAGACTTAGATAGAGAAAAAGACAAGAAAAGGAGAGTTAGGGAGAAGAAGGAGAAAAAAAGAAGAGGAAGAGAATAGGAGATGGAGTAGAGACCCGAAGATCCAACCCTGAGAGATCATCTCCACATGTTCCAAGAAGTGAGTGCTTCTCCCTCATCTTCCTCATCCTCTTGATTTGTTATCTTTCCCTATTTCCTGCTTTGGAACCATAGGCTTGAATATGTTGGGATTTTGATGGATTTTGAGAGTTTGGGAGAGATTGAGAGGTTGATTAGGTTGTTTAAGGGTTGAATTTCATAATAGGAATATTTTGTGAATGAATGACATGTTTGGGTTTCATTTGGGAGGCCATGGATGGCTATAGGAAGCAAATTCACAAGGATTCGCAAAGTTGCAGGTCTGCAGCTCCAAGCTAAGCATGGGAATTTTAAAGCTTAGTTTGAGAACCCAGGCTTAGCGTGAGACCCACAAAATGGGGTATTGGTTCCAAGGGTGTTAGGCTGAGCATGAGATTTGTTGAGGCTTAGCTTTAGACACTAGGTTGAGCGTGAGATTAGCTGAGGCCGAGTGTTAGACCTCCAAAATGGAGAATTGGTTCCAACGGTGCCAGGCTGAGCATGGAAACACCTTATGCTAAACATGAGACCTCTAGAATGGGGTTTGAAAGCCAGGTGTGAGGATTACTCTTGAGTCTATGCATGTTATATCATTACCTTCTATGTATGATTTTTGTATGCTTATTATTGTTTGGATTCCTCTTTGTACCATGTTGTTTTTGGTTTGTTGATAATTATATCCTTGGGAAAGAATAGTTTATGTTTTGTTTTGTTGTGCTTGTATCACTGGATGAGGTTTGGTAGCCTTGTGTATAGTTGCATTCATGTGATTGTTAGATATGTCTGGGATTGTATGTTATGCTAAACCCCCTTTAATAAAAGATACCTAAGACTTTATAAGACTATACCTATGCCTCTTTAGCAAATAGATGTGAAGTTTCCCCTAAGTTAATAGATAGGAAATTTCCCCTAAATTTTAGAAAAGGTTTTTGAGGAAAACAACATAGTTTCAAGAAAGGTTTTAGAAAGGATATCCCTTTAGTAACATAGACCCAGTACCAGTAATGTCAGAGAGTCGCATGCTTGACATACTATGGTGTGTAAAGGCTAAGGATCTCCTAAGTCACCAAGGTGAGATGAGATTTGTGAAAGGTTTATGGAAAAAGATTTTTAAAAGAGTTTTCAAAGAGAAAGTCATAATTACAAGAGAAATAAAAGTTTGTGTAACTCCAAAGAAGTTGTAAGAGATAGACCTAAGAGGCCCCCTTGTATTAAAGGAAGGGACCATCATCATTCTGATGCAAAGGGAACAATAACTTTCTTCAAGAAGGAATTAGGGCTCCTTCAGTAGGAAGGGTAGACTCATCATTCGGAAAGGAAGAGAGCTTCTTCAATTACAGAATGTAGTTCAACCACTTTTGACCAATGGTAATAATAGGTCATAGTGAGAAGGACGCCTCTTTTGGCTAGAGCTCAGCCAAAGAAGATGGGAGTTCGATCATAATTAATAAAAAGATAATACAAACTACACAAATTAGAATCAAACTAGTGTATGAATGATGTGTAAGCCAATGCAATGTATGCTTGTTTGTTCCCTATGATATGGTAGATGATGAGTTGCGAGCATAGTTGTTTGGCGAGAATGTGAGGTATACCTATACATTAGATGAGAACGTGTGTACGATGTAAGCTACCCAAAAGGGGTATGTAAGATGTTATGCCCCATAGAGAGGTGATGTAAGCCCTAGTTGGGCAAATCAGAAAAAGAAAAAAGGTTAAGCATGTTCTCGTCCAATGTGATAGGAAAGTAAGGCCCTAGTGAGCAGTCAAGAATAAAGGATGAGGTTCAGATGCTTGACTGAACATGTAGTCTTAAGATTGGCCAAAGTGGTCAATCTCTAAGTGCCTATGCGAATATCAAGGCATAATCCAATGAGATAATAAAGAGAACATAATTGGATAATAGTTGGAAGAATGGGTATTTATGGAAGAAAAAAATCCATCAGAATTTAGAAAATGATCTCTAGAAAAAAAGAGTCAGCCTAGAGTCCTTAGAGCACTCATTGAAACATTATGTCTCATTCCTTTGAGTTTCATGTTTTTACAGGTTAAGTAGAGAGACGTCCTCATGGGAGGAGCTTGGAACATGGAGCTACTTGCATGGACGAATGTGTTTATAGCTTTGTATCTCCCAATGTGTGGGAGCTAGTTTATGTTTTATGTACCTTTTTGTTATGTTTTGTACTGCATAAGTGCCAAAAGATTTGTATTTGTTGGCTTAAATATGTTTTTAGTCCCCCAAATTAAAGTTTGCTTTTTTTAGTCCCTCAAATTTAAAAAATGATTTTTTTTAGTCCCTCAAATTTGAGAAATGCTTTTTTTGGTCCTTTTCCCTAGAAGTGCCAAATAGGGAATATTAAATTCACAATTTATGGTGGCTTTTGACCACCAGAATTTGATTTTGGCGGTCAAAAGCCTCCACAAATTGCGAATTCGATGTTCCCCATTTGGCACACACTAATAGCATATATAGAGAGGGACTAAAAAAGATATTTTATGAATTTGGACTAAAAAAATAATCTTTAATTCGGGGGACTAAAACAGGAAGACCCCTATGTTTGAAGGACTAAAAAATATTTAAGTCATATTTGTTTTGTTCATACAATTTTAAGTTTTAGTTTCCGCATAATATACTCTAATATTCTTATAATCTAAGTCTTCAAAGTTTAGTAATATAAGCTGGCAAAAGGTAATATCCTTTAAGATGTTACAAATGTACTAAAAACTGACTTGAAAGAAAAAAAAAATGGTATACTTTGAGTTAAGAGATGTACATTCCCTTTCTAGAAACCTTGGCCAGAGTATTGCAGCTAGGAAAAAGTGTCTTTTTGTTTTAAATTCATTTAGTAAAGTTTTTATGCAAAAACAAAAAGCATGTTATGATAGAAGAGCTTTTGATCTATATGTCTTGTTATTTTCGTCATATTTTTTTTTGTAGATTTTTAAATGAAAAATAAAAACCTGTTCTAGAAAATAGAGTTCCTAAGCTTTCCCCATACTAGTCACTTGTAATTTTAAAAATTATTTGTTATTTTAAAATCATTTTCACTTTCTGCCTTAGTAAACAAAATTGAAGTTAAGAAGGTTTAGAAGAAATTTTCAAAGTTTTATATTGTACCTTTTTATCACCAACGAAATACCTTTCAAATTTATTATTAAAATTTACAATGATACTCCAAAATTGTTTTTAATTAAAATGGTATATTCTAATGACTCTTATATAAAATTCCTATTTTTGGATAAATTCATACGTATAAACCATAATTAGAAAAAACGAGCATTTTCTAATTTGGTTATAAGGATAATGTACAACCTAAAGTCTTTTCGAGACTAAATTCAAATATTTACATATCTAAGAATATTATAAGGGAAACAAATGATATAAAAATTAAAAGAATAAAGAAACGCGTGGCAATTTTGGTGATATTTTGTGAAAAGGGCGTCAGCTTGTTCCTTGAAAAGATTGTTCAACAACAATCATATTGTAAATTGAATTCAGTAACTGACACATGGACTTGGTAACAAAGGAAAGGCAAAATGATGTCTATGTTATTGTTGTGGAAAGAAGACACTATCGATTGAATACGTAATTGATAAATCACATAATAAATGTGTCATTGGCATGTTGAGCCGTAAAAATTGTGCATACCAGAAAATGTTAACAAGTGTCGTTTTATAAGATCATTAATCTTTATCTTTATCTTTGCAAGTTGAAGTGATGCATAATGGGGATCATGAGACCAATTTGCCTTGTTTCAGTTGGTTGTCCTCAGTAGTTTGGAAGTCTCCAGACAAAGAGGGCGATTATCGTAAGGCTATTGAGCCTCAGTGCAATGCTAGGTCAAACCCCTAATTAACTTATCCCATAATACTTTATAGTATTTCTTTAACTTTTGTATTCTAATTAAATACATTCATTAACATTTAGTATATAATAAAAAAAATTCGTGCCAATAACCGTCTTTATCTCCTTATCTTCGCAAGATGAGTCAATTCTCAATGATGAGTGCGCGTAATAGTTAGATCATGAGATTCTATCTGTTATGTTTGCCTTCGGATGAAAATTATTTGAAGAATATTAGAATTATTGCAAGATTAATTATTGAGCCTTTGTGAAATGTTACGCCAAACCCCTTATTTATTTACTTTTTTTTTGTTTATTTTAGAATACTTTTATTTTATTTTCAACTTGTATTTTAAAGACGCTCAGTAACATTTACTTTGTAAAAGACAAAAACCGTGTGCCAGTGTAAAAATGTGGCGAATTTTGGGAAGTAATTTCGTAACCTGATTGATGTTTTCTCAAGTGGTTTCGCTGTCAAGAAACCCAAAGTTTCATTAATGACGATATATAGGTATGTGTACAGGGACCATTGATATTTACCAACCCTAGCTTTATATATATATCCCTTGTCTGTGTGATCAAAAGTAAACTCCGACAAACAATTCATAGGGTGTTCTATCTTTTACCATCAATTTACAATGCGAAAAAGATTTTATGTCAAAACATTGAGAGCAAAAATGCCTAAATTTCTGAAGACATAGCATGCATTGAAACAACTCGGTGTCTCGGTCCACCTTACGTTGAGCATAACTATGGAACCGATAGCAATTACAAACTGCTTTCTGTTGGTTTGATAAACTAACTTGCCTTTGCCAACCTCCATAAATACTCTAAGTAATTCTTGCCTTATTTTATTTTTGGCTAAATTATCATTTTTATCTTTTATGTTTCATGTTTTTCTATTTTGGTCATTTATATTTCAAAAAACCTATTTTGGTCTTTTATATTTTCAAAAAATTTTATTTTAGCCCTTTCGTCAATTTTTCATTAAATTAATTATTTTAAAATTTAAAATACTTAACTATGTTAACAAAAAATTGACGAAAGGACTAAAATAAAACTTTTCAAAAACATAAAAGAACAAAATAGGTCTTTTGAAACATAAAGGACCAAAATAGAAAAACAACAAAGCATAAAGAACAAAAATGATAATTTAGCCTTTATTTTTTGTTACTTTTTTTGCATGATATTTAACTTGAAACATTTAGTATGGAGATATTATATTTCAGCGAATTTTTTTATACAAAATTTTTGAACTTAAGACTTTAATTATTCAGATTAAATTAGACCTCAACCACACATACTGAAAAAAAAAAAAAACATCAACCACATATATTAATTACCTGTCGATCGGTATCTCTATATCTTCGATAAATTATTGCAAGAGGATATATCAAACGTTTTTTGGATTTTAAATTATTCAATAATTTTGCATTTTTATTTGATAACTTTTAAGCATCAATGTCAAGTATTTGATTCTTTTTCAAATCTATATTCAAAAGCTTACAGATAAAGTAATATTTCATCCAACTTTTTATTTTTTGAGTTTTTTTTTTCATGTGAAACACATTTTCTAAAAAAATTCTTCAAAAATTAAGTAGTTTAAGTTTTATAAAAAAAAAGAAAAGTAATTAGTTTTATTATAGTTGGTGAAGAAGCTTTTAGAAAAAAAATGGCTTCTCTCTCTCTCTCTCTAGATCTCTTCTCTCCTCTCTCTCTCTCCTTGCTCTTTCTTGAGTCATATATTTTTAATTTAAAAGAAATAAAAATTGTCCAACAGCTCTACATTACTAACTTTTAAGAGTGTGTTTGACAAGTCATTCTAATAGCCTATAAGTCATGCTTTGACAAAAAATAAGTTTATTTGGTATATGAGCTAATTTTATTAATAGCTTCTAACCTATTCTTATAGGCTACTTCAACTAGTATTTTAGCTTAGAAGTTGCTAGTTTTTTATTTTTCATTTTTATCTTCTTATATTAATTTTACAAATTCTAAGGTGGACCACCATAATAAGTGATCTATCATGCACCATAATTCAGAATCCTTAGATTCATAAAAAAATTAAAAATCTCAAATATTTATTTTAATTAAATTGTTAGATTTTACCTTAATAATTGATATTAAGCGAAGTTGTCCAAATTGCAAATGAAACATAAAATGGGTTATAAACTCTTACACTATGAGTGTGTATGGTAAGACTTTTGAGGAGCTTAAAAGCTCATTTGACCAGCTTATATGCTATTTTAACCAAAATAAGTTTGTTTGACACACGAGCTTATTTTAGTAGCTTATTTTCCATAAGCTGCTTCAATTAACTTATTTTCATAAGCTACTTGAAGTAGCTTATGGAAAATAAGTTAGCTTATAAGCTACTAGCCTTTTTTTCTTTTCAATTTTATCCTCACTAATTTATTTGAAATTCCTTTTTACCCTTTTATTCAATTTAAAAACCCTTTTACCTATTTTAACATTCTTAAAAACACTAGATAACATTTATTTTCTTAGTTATTATGAAACTTGAAATTCTACTTTTTTTTTATTATTTTGTTTAATGTTAAACTATTTATTTTAATGAATTAATACACTATTTTTTCATTTTTATTTAAATATTTGGTTACTATACAAAAATTGATAAAAAAAAAACAAAATTATAAAGAAACAAAAAAATTTATTTTTTTAAAAAATAATATTGTAAATAAAAATTAAATATTAAAAAATTGATTTTGAACCATATAAGTTTATTTAATTTAATTCTATTTTTTTCAAAAAAAAAAAGAGGAAAATTTTGATCTAAAACAATATTAATTCATTAAAAATTTGATTTCAAACAATATGAGTAAAGTCACTTAATCTTTACTATTCTGTTATATTTAAAATTATTGTTGTACTTTTTAAGATGATATGTTAATAAAAAATAAGTTCAAATATTAGAAGTAATAAATATATCCTTTTACGTCTTTTGACATTTATCAGCTAGCTTTTCAGTTAATCTTACTAAACACTTTTAATTAAATCAGCTAGCTTATAAATTTTCAACTTTTCAGCCCTTAGCTTATAGTTTATAAGCTTCTAGCTAGCTTATAAGCTTTCAGCTAACTTATTAGCTAGTTTTACCAAATATAGCCTATGTTAGATTTTACCTTAAACTATTTTGTATATATAAATTGCACCGTATAATTAAAGTATACTATAAATGTGGGACTTTCCATAAAAGATATTATTTTTATTATTCTGTTTAACACCATTATACTTATTTTAGTTATTACACACAATTTATTTTAATTTTCAATAAAATATTTTTAATAAAACATTTAAGAATAAAAAAATAACTAAAAAGTTTAAAATTATAATTACTTAAAAATGTATTTTTGTTTATAAAAAAGTAAAATTTATATAAAAGTAATCGTACAAACATATTTTTATAGTATTTTATATTTATTAACTTATGTATTAATTAATTTTGTCAAATACTTGTATATTTTTTTTTACACACATGATTGCAAGTGTATCTTGGTTGTCCGGTTGTTTACCAAGACTTTTTTTTTTTTTTTTTTTTTTTTTAGAAATTCGAAAGCACTCAAAGGAATTGGTTGTCTCTTCTAATTAAGTTTTATTCCTACACAAAAGTCAAGATTCAAATTAAATTCATAATTTATTAAATCAATTTAACGACTCTCAATATTTAACCAGTAACTTTTAATTAAAATATTACTTTTCAAATTTCAAATAATATAATTTATCAACTATTTTTGCTAATTAAACTTAAAGGTAGCAACTTAATGAAACTAACTACTGGAAATATTAACCAACCTTTTAACATGGCATTTTATTTTTGCATAAGTGCAGGATTGGCATTAATAATACGTTCAAGTAATATTTTGACTAATTAGTGCTTAAAATGAAATAATTAATAACTTTTTGAAATATTTTGAATAAAAATAAAGTTTAAGACGAAGTTATAGAATAAAAATGAAAATTTGTTTATAATGCTTCCATGCATCCTTTCGGTTCAGAACTTCCAGAATTTTTTTTTTCAATTAAAAGTACTGGCATAAATGCAAACCCCCTCCCCACTCAAACTTTTGGTTATTGTGCAATACCTCCTAAACTCTCTGAGCTATTTTCAACAATTAGGTTGTGTTTTGGAAAATTGTTCTACTAGTTCAGTTTAAAAGTTAATTTCACTAGTTTATATTGGTTTCATTAAAATAAATTTATTTGATACATGAATTTATTTTAATAATTTTTAATTTAATTTCACGATACTTGAATTAGCATTTTAGTTTATAATTTTTTTTCTTCTATTTTTATCCTCACTATGTTTCTTGAAATCTCTTCTTACTTTTTTTTTTTTTAAAATTTCTTTTACCTATCTTGTCATAGGACATTTATCAACTAGTTTATTAGTTAATTTCACCAAATAACCTTTTAAATTTTCAACTCTTAACATCTAACTTATAAAATTTCAACTAATTGAGTTAATTTTGTCAAACATGCTTAAACTCGAATATACCAATTAATGAAACTAACCCTATCAGAAAAGTATTAGCATGCAAAACTTTTGACATGATTAAATCTCAGCTACCCAATAAGCTGCCATGTAGAAGACAAATTAAATCAAAGTCATGATCCAACACTGAACCATCAAAACCCCTGCACCTATTAAATACAACCGGTAGCTATAAAATCACCACCTGCACTGATATACACTGCTTAACACACATCATGTCACACATTGCATCATCTACACCTATAACCTCTAAATATGAAATGATATGTCATGAACTTACATAACCACTCATGCTGCAGAGCTTGGTAAAGAGCAGTTGAATATGACATGTAACTGTGGGCGTCTTTTGTAGTTGATCCAACATATAATTGCAAATTAAAGTCTTTAATACAGAAATATAAACCCCTAAGTTATGTTTAGCCTCTGGTTGCAACCGGTTATGCAGTAACTTTACTGCATCAAGAAATTCATGATCAGCCTTATGCATGAAAATGGATCTAAAATACACCTTATGATAAAGGCAGAAAATTTACATTATATTGAGCTTTAATGTGACCAGCCAACACAAGGAATATGGGAAATACTAACGACACTCTCTCTGAAACTTTCTTTCTAACACTCTTTTTATGATTGGTTAAAGTTCATTAAAAATCACCAAAATAGAAACCACCAAAATTGATAATTTTCAATGAATTTTAACCAATCATAAAGAAAGTGTTAAAGAGAGTGTCGCTATCATTCCTTCAAAGAATATGTATGCTCGTTACAGAACAAAGTCACAGGAAAGACCATTCAGCATATGATACACGGTGAACGTACAATAGCAGTGAAACATCATTACACAGCTTAATTAGATTATCAATGCTCAGACGTCATAGCACCCCTCACACACTTATATACAAGACAGTAGACACTGTTCCACCTGATATTGTCCTCCTAAATGAGACACTCCATGAGGATACACTTAATGTTGGTAATAGAAATCACTATGCTTGATATCTATCTATTTATCTATTTATATAAAAGAAAAGAGAACTCTTCACTTGATACATGTCATTTTTTCATAAAAAAATTTCCTTCCAAAACTTCTCTTTCTTTCCAACTTTTCTCTCTTTCTTATTTTTTTGTTTTACATTTTTGTGATTTTTTCATTTTTTTTCTTTTCTATTATCTATATAAATAAATTTGATCATTTCTATTGTCATTATTTTTTTAACATGTACTGTTTTATACTTTTTATATATATTTATTTATATTATTATTTTAGTTATATTTTTATTACATTACTATTTTATATCTTTTATTTATAAAATTTTATATTCTTGAAATCTTTAATAAAATAATATGCTCAATATTACATAAAAGTATGTTATTATTTATATTAAATGCATGATAAATGTATATAATTACTTATTTAAATTAATTATAATTTATTAAATAAAATTGATATTAATTAGTTAACATATTTACTACAAAATAACATTTGGATTCTATGTTTAATAACTTTATATGTAATGATTATATGTTTTATCCTTTTTATATATTTATATTATTATATTATTTATATTTTTATTATATTACTGTTTTATATCATTTATTTACAAAATTTTATATTCTTGAAATATTGAATATAATAATATGCTCAATATCACACAAAAATATGTTATTATTTATATTTAATGATAATTTCTTTAAATTAATTATACAATATTTACCTGAGACTAAAAGTGAGGCCAGTATAAATATAAAAATATTAATTATGATATTCCTTCCATCCTAAATTGATTGATGTTTTAACATTGAAAAAAATTCCATATTAAAACATTCATTTCAATTTTTTCCTCTAATAAATACTACTGTTATAAAAGACTTAATAATACATTTATTTAAATTAAGAAAGGGAATAAAGATATTTTAGTAAAGTTGTTCCTTAATAAATACTATTATCTTGGAATACTTACTTTTTGTAATATGTATATAAAAAAAATCTTAAATACCATTCAATTTGGGACGAAAGGGGTATATAATATATGATTTTAGTATTTATATAATATGAAAATGTCAAAGTGATTTAAATTTGTGTAAATATTGTATCATACATGTATAAAAAAAAAATTGTATCATACATACACAATGAATATAAAACTCAAGTGTTCAATATAACGCAATATATAATATTTTAACAATTAAAATCAATGTAAAATATTTATTATATATCAACTTTTAAATAGTTTGAAAATAAAATTATCAAGCTCATGCACTGTGTATTACAAATTCTATTATATTGTTCTAATATTTACTTAATATTGAAATGATATATTTATATGCAAATTATATAAATATTTATAAAATATGAGAAGGGATCAAGTTATTCCAAGAATAACTCTAAAAGAGTTACTCTCTATCATCACCATTTAATTTTATTTTTTAATATGTTATTTTTAATATACTTACGGCATATAATATCGTTATAAATCCTTCATGAAAAACTAATTGAAATATTTAAACAAAATTTTTAACTTAGTAGGTTTTCTACTCACGGATCAAAGATAATACTAAAAATCTATAACAACTCATCTTACACAAGTACTTACTAATGAAATATGAATTGTCTATTACAGAATAAAATAATAATTTATTAGTACCCATTGACGTTAGCAAGATCTCTTTCAACCATAAGACTTGAACCTAAAATCTTACTTAAGGAATTTGATCTCAATTCCTCTCGAATCAACAACATGTTGGTAAGTAATATTTGATTTCAAAAGTTTTCATTTAATTTAATTAATTCCTAGACTTTAAATTATTTAAAGTATTATTTATAAACTATAAATATTATAAAATTAATAATTTTTTATTTGCAATATAGTTGTAAAATAATTGAATTATTTTATCATTTCACATTTCAAAATTACAAAAAAAAAAAAAAAAATTGAACATAAGTTAAATCCTTTCTAAGTTTTAAAACAAAAATTTCTCATACAATTTTATAAATATTTTAAATGAAATAAGAAATATCTATGAAATTATAAGTAAATATATTTTTTCTAATTGAATACTCTAACTCTTTTTGCATTTTTGGAGATGGAGAATTTAAACAGCTAATTACATTTGTCTTAATATAAAAATTTAATTTTATAAACATGTGTATTTCAAACATGCATGAAAATGAGTGACCCATGCAAATACACTGATATCTTCTCCTATTTTTGCTGGTGTTTTTTTAGTAACACTTTCAAAGACATTTGTTACCATGAGACTAATTTTTTTTATTATGTTTCAAGTTACTATTTTAACACAGTATATGCAACATTAACTAGGTCAATCATTATTTCTCTATCATTCTTATTAAGTATTCATGTTTTGGTTTCTTATTGCTATTGAGCAATAAATGTATATCTAATATTTATTTTTAAGCAAAATATGATATACGTAAATTGTCTCAAAAAATACATAAAAATCAAAACGACCGTGTGAACGCACAGAAAACTGGCTAGTTGGATTAAAAAAACAATACACAATAAAAATGAATTCAAAATCATCATGTCAAATTCTCACTTGTCAAAAGGATTATGTAAACTGTGCAAAAGTATTAAATTTTCACCACAAAGGTTCTGCAAACGAGTAGTTTCTTATGCTTAATTTTTTTTTTTTCGTTTTAAATGATTACGTAAGTAAATTACATGCATGTAACGCTTTTAGTTATAAAGTGGATGTTTCATATGCTGGGAGGGTTCGTGTACAGAAAGTGAAGTGTAAGGAAAAAAATTTCATGTTTTTACTTTTTTAAAATCAGTAAATTAAATTCAATCAAAAGGTTTTTTTTTTTTTTTTTGTGTGGCTATTTTTCCAAAAATAACTTGTGCATCTCATATAAGTTGGTTAATGTTTGTGTGAAATTCGTTTAACTGTCGTGACGGCTAATGCTAGTCGATTCTCACTTAAGCAATAGATTCAAGGAAGGGACATTATTCCTTTATCAGGTTCTAGGTCCACTCCAAAGAGCTTTCTAGAAATTATGAATCCAAGGATTCTATACCCTATGGTCATCTTTGGGCCAAGTCCAAAGACTAATGCAGCGAGCTGGATTCTGACCGACCCAACCCATATGCTTGGTGAACCTTTTGATGCTCTACTTAGATCAAATCTTACTATGTCTCATCACATCTAATCATATCTTATCCCTAGGAATTAAGGAAATAAGATATGATGAGATTATCCTATGGAGATTGCTATATAAGTCACACTAGACCTAGAAGTACAAGGGGATTACACACATTCATGCTCTTAGTAGGCAACCTCGAACCTTAGAGGAAACATATACACCGTTTCTATGTTACGCTACTCCTATGTGAAATTGTGGTAAAGAAAAGCTATGAATGACTAATTAGTAAAATGCGTAAACATAAATGAAATGAAAGTAGTAAAGACAATGAAAGCTGATAGTTATAAGGGAGCATTCCTAACGCTCGCAGCGAAATAAGAGAGTGTTCATAACACTTGCAGCGGAATAAAAGGATCTATTTTGCATTCAAAATATACTACAATACTAAAAAGAGATAAATTTCGAATGGTGTACCTGGATGTGCGTTCTTGAAGTAACAAAATCTTTCTTCAATTGTGTGAAGACTATACACGTATCCACACCGAGACCAATCTTTGCTATTAACTCTTTAATGAGTGGAACTCTAACAAGAGTAAACCTCTTACTACTACTTTTCAGGTTTAGACGTACTAGATTTTTCTAGTTTGTGTCTGGTGCACTTTGCTCTTAGGCAGAGGCTTCTATTTATAGTGTTAAAGAGATATGGATTAGAGTTTTTTCAAAAGGAGATATTTAAAATAATAACATATCTCTTTATTTCAACAATCTTCCTCATTTAAGGAAAAGATAATTTTTAAATAATCACATGATTAATTACGGTAACTAATCACATGATTTAATCCTGATATGTAGCAATAGAATCTAATTCTTATCTTGTGGACAACTTCCACATTTAAGAAGAGGATACTCTTTATATTTATATTAATTATATTCTTGGTGCTAGCAAAGAATATAATAATATTCCACTAAATTATATATTTGATTAAATTAAATTCTCTAATTTAATTATCAAATAAATTATTTTCTTATGCAAAGATTGGAACACTCGTTTGTGTGTGACCCTGTAGGTTCAATACTAAACCAGTAGTAAATTAATCATAATTAATTTACTAATCAAGGTAGGCGTCTAGCAACACTCCTTAACGTCCGGATTGCATGAAGTTACATCATTTACATTGAAGAACCACTAGAAGAATAATGTAATATTTCCTTCAATCATTTATAGCTCCATGTTAACTCTAGAGTATGGTATATGTCAAACTCTAATAAGTTAACACATTATATTTAATCAGTGAATGACTTAAGAAACTCATTTATTCTTTCATTCAATTGCCCTGGCCAAGGTCTTAATTATATCAATTATATCGTAGAGCTCAAACTCATTACCAAGAGTTGATGGATTCCTTCTTGATTAATCATTAATTCTACAAGTATTTAATCATATCCAATGTCCATTCAACTAGATCCCTAAGGCATTAGGTGTCCGGTATTAAAATATAATAAATAACTTGTTAATTATTATGATAATCTCAGGTCAAAGAAAACTATTATATTTCTTCTAAAGAATTTCCTATTGATAGTTTAAGGTAACACTACTACAAAAAAGGCATTTAACATTGGTTATTTTAGGCTTTTAACATCGGTTATTAACCGATGTTGTATCGAACGATGTTGAAAGTGGACAACTTTCAACATCGGTTCTTGAACCGATGTTAAAATGCAATACAACATCGGTTCGGAGCACAACCGATGTCAAAGGATGCCACATAGTGAAAATTATGTGTTGAAAACAACATCGGTTATGGTTAAAACCGATGTTGTTAGGTGACAAACAACATCGGTTGTCCCAGAACCGATGTTGTTTGTGCACTTACAACATCGGTTTTGGAACAACCGATGTTGTTTGTGCGCAAACAACATCGGTTCTGGGACAACCGATGTTGTTTGTCACCTAACAACATCGATTTTTACCATAACCGATGTTGTTTATGCAGTTTTTTTTATTAGCGTTCTGTTTTAGATTGAACCAAACCTGTAATTTCAAAGAAAAATCCAGACCCAAGTCAAAATTATGTGTTGAAATCAACATCGATTATGGCAAAAACCGATGTTGTTAGGTGACAAACAACATCAGTTGTCCCAGAACCGATGTTGTTTGTGCACTTACAACATCGGTTTTGGAACAACCGATGTTGTTTGTGCACAAACAACATCAGTTCTGGGACAACCGATGTTGTTTGTCACCTTACAACATCGGTTTTTACCATAACCGATGTTGTTTATGCAGTTTTTTATTTTATTAGCGTTCTGTTTTAGATTGAATCAAACCTGTAATTTCAAAGAAAAATCCAGACCCAGGCAATTTGTATACTTAATAATCAATGATCTATGCTTTATATTATTATAAATAAAATACTAATTAATGTATAAACAAACATTAACCAATATATCCAATATATAAATTCTACGGATAAAAAAATAACCCAATATATAAATGTTTACAAATAGAATCCATTAATAAGCTAAATGTCTACTAATTTGTTCAGTGCTTCATTTCTAACTCTCAAAAAGTGTCGTGCCCACTGAATGCGAATATCTTCAATTGTCGTTGCCTCCAATGGTTGAGAATCGCTAAATGTCTACATCATATATAAACAAATGTTAGTTAATCACATCGAATATTAGTAGTTATAATAAATGAAACCTGTTAAAGTAAACAAATATATTACCGTTTCCCAGTTATCCCTGAATCCCCCATGGATGATAGTCCACATCCAATGCATGACATAATAGCCACACTCAGTGCCTCCGCTTTGTAGATTACACTAAATTCAATATGAAATTTAATTGTGTTTAAGACAAATTATTGTAAAAAAAAAAACTAAGTAAACATTTTGGATATTCAAACATTGGTTAAATTACTTACTTTTACATTTATCCAATCAATTTTCTTCGATTTACTTGGTTGGTTACCTTGCAAGCCCTTTAAAGCACTGGTTAAAAGAAACATGCAAATATATTTGTAAGACCAAGATATTCATGTATAATAGGTTAGATACAATAAATTTGTTACAAATTTAAACGTACCCTATAACTGTGGCTTTGATGTCTACATCGGGCTTCTTGTGCAGGGAACAAAACCAGACAACAACATTGGACCTAGGACAAATAACCAGGAGTTGCCAATGTTGGCTGCATTGGAAAATAGTTATTAGTAACAATGCAATCATTATTTAAATGCATTTATTAATGAAATTTTACTTATTTAAGTAAGCTCCTAGGTAGACTTCTTTTTGAGATTCATGCATCCATCTTTGAATGTAATTTTGAGCATGATCTCGCGTATTCCCTAATCTCTGTATGCTCTGAGGCTCAAGGAATCCATAGACATAACCATGCTCGAATTCCATACATAAGTCATTCAAAAACCTATTTTTGTTCAAATAAATGTAAATTGTTAATCACTTACAATTAAATAGGTAATTGACCTAAAATTCAAACGTACTTATGTCATCCACAACTGTATAACACTGATATTAAGATATTGATTGCCACTCAATATCTCCCCAACATCACTATGATTTATGTAGATGGGGAACTGTTCATTATGCACCCCAAACAATCTCGCATCCCACGACACCTGGAAAAGGATGTCTGAAAAGTAACAGGCTAACCTGTACCAAATTTAATAATGGATCATCATCAGGGACCGACCTATCATGAGGTTCAGCTGGTTCCTTTGGTCTCTGTTTATCCTACACAATTAATAAATACAAGTTAGTTGTAGTCAACAATTTATTCTATTCAATTGTATTGATTATACCAAAAAATAAAACCAGTTAAAGAAGTTACCTCCCGTGCTACCTCCCGTGACACAGGCTTCACAAGATGACTCGGCCATGCAATAAAGGTGTTTAGGGCGTCCCCCACTAATTGAACCTCATTAGTCGGTAAAGGGACTCGAGCAGTAGCATCTAGAACCTCTTCAACCCCCACCTTGACCATATCATCCGTCAAACATGTGTGGTGTATGATTGAATCCCCATGATAAACTCTCCCAATGGCCACCAAGCGGGGAGGCTGCTCATCAACATAGAAGCCACACTGATCAGCTGTTGTGTCAGTGCCAGGCTCCTCCCCTGAGGGATCAATATCAGTACCAACACAACTCCCCTTCGTGCTAACACGGGCACCGGAAGGAGCTACATATGGGTGAACATGCTCAGGCGGCTGCTGGGAGGTCATCTGGCTCAACTCCATTAACAATTCTCTCTTTAGCTCATCTTTAAACTGCTCTTTAAACTCCTATTTAAACTCCTCTCTGAAGCTCTCTTTCAACGAAGCCACAAGCTCTGCGGTGATGGATGAAGAAGTATGCGAGCCACGTGATAGTGGTCCAAAGTAATGGTTAATGGTCACACCAACTCCAGCAGCACGAACACGACCAGGGCGCTCCGGTCGACCAATAGCAGTCATCAGTATATCCTGACGTCCATGGGGAACAAAGGTACCCTGTGTGCACTGCTCTTTTAGGGAATCCTACAAGCAAAAAAAGATTAAGGAGTCAACTTGTGTTGTTACTATATTTAGTTACATTTTAAGCTGCATAATAACTTACAATCCTATCAGCAACTTGTTGTGCTGCCTCAGATGTCATCTGCCCAGAACGTTTTGTACGGGCCTTCTTCCACTTCACATGTCGTTTAATGGGAGATGGAGGATCAACTACACTTGTACTCCCAGATTCAGCAGCTTCAGCCTGTTTTTTCTTCATCTTCTCGGCCATCATGTTTTCCTCAAGCCATTCATAACCCCCACGAGACATCACATGTGGCATGTTGTTATGTTTCTGGATTTCTTGAGCCTTCTTTCTGATTTTCTGTGAATAATAAGACATACTTTCAGCAAAATAATTAATCAAATTTCGATATAGACAAATTAAAAAAATTGCCCACAACTTACCTGCCAAGCAGAAGTATTGCGGCTGTCTTTAAATTCCCTCCACATGTCCTTCTCAATGCCAAATTTTACACAAGGAATGTCATCATCATCCTCATGTACCTCTTCCTCCTCATCACCCTTTTTTTTCTTTAATTGCATATTTCCTTGTAAGGTCTGCCTTAAACTGCCTCCATCTTGTTCCCACATGGGAAATAATTTTCCTCCTAGCCTTGGACGCTTCTGGAATATCAAATTGTTCCTTCATTTGAGAATCATATGTAACAGTCAATGACAATAATATGCAAGTTAAATACATACAATTACTATAACATAAAGGGTTTATTGAAAATACCAGAATGTCCTCCCAAATCATGTTCTTCTTATTTTTTGGCACATGGTGCCAATCTTGATATGTAATATCAACCCTATCTCGGGCAGCAATCCCCAAATAGGTCCTGAAATGTGATCTATTTGGACCTGAAGCTCTCCCAGTTGCAGGATCGACATCAACTCGTGGCTTCTCCCCAGACAAGCGTTTAGCAGTGAATTTTTTGAGTCATGTGGATTGTCTAGTCCTCCTGGACGTAGACTCAGAAGGAGCTGATGACTCAGGACGAGGGGAACCTACTGGTGTACCCATGTGCCTGTTCAAACAAACAAAAAAATATGTGTTATTTGCAATTGTACAAAGTTTATAAATTGTAAATGGAGATAAAAAATAAGTTGACAAAATTATTAAAGTATACAATAACATAGACATTACTTATATATAACATGGTTAGGTAGGAATGTTCTCCCATAAGCCTTCATCATGATCATGACGATTTACGTGTACGCCGTCCTCCTCATTCTCTTCAATGATGGTAGGCATGCGTGTGTAGAAAGAGGGAGACTCACAAATATCAAGTGTTGAATAATCATTTTCATG
Source organism: Pueraria montana var. lobata (assembly GCA_026413185.1). Lineage (NCBI taxonomy): Eukaryota > Viridiplantae > Streptophyta > Magnoliopsida > Fabales > Fabaceae > Pueraria > Pueraria montana. The sequence continues at coordinate 56,542,915 of CM048650.1, read as the reverse complement.
AATAACACCGTTGGTTCTTCCTTGTAGAACCACTGACCACCTTGCATTACAGGGATCATCGACATAAAACACTTGTTTTGCTTGTTCTGCCATGATGAAAGGCTCATCCTTATAAGCAACCTTTGTAAGGTCTACAAAAGTGAATCCCAAATCATCAGTCTGCACACCGGTGTTGCTATCAACCCACTTACACTTAAAAACAGGCACTTTGAAAATAGTATAATCAACCTCACAGATTTCTTCAATCACTCCAAAGTAAGACATGGACCCCAATTTGGGGTTGTTATCTTTTGCACTAGAAAAGTGTTCTGCTTCAGCCCGAAGACTAACCCCACTGTTTTGAACTGTACTCTTGTCATCTCGTGACTTCGTGTAGAACGAATACTTGTTGATATCATATGCCTTCCAAGTTGGAACATTTAGCTTAGGCCCATTTGCTAACCACTTTAACGTTTCAGAAGGATCATCAAGAGCAAAGATTGTGTCTTTAAACCAGTTTAAGAAAGTTTTGTTATGCTCAATCAACACCCGATTCTTGTTCATTTTTGGGTTACTTGCCTTCACAAATTCTTTGTGTGCATTTATGTATGGGGTCACCTCATCTGTATTATTCAATATATACAAATGTGCTTCATTCAGTGCCTTGAGACCCATGGTTACAACAATTAACCCTCGTGTACCCTTACCTCTCACTCTATTCTTGTGACGAGACTCAGGAACCCCGACAGGTTTCGTCTTCTCCATGTACTCTGAACAAAACTCAATAGCTTCTTCCGCAATGTACCTTTCAACAATGGATGCCTCAGGACGGTATCGATTCTTGGTATACCCTTTTAAGATCTTCATGTATCACTCAATTGGGTACATCCACCTTAAATAAACGGGCCCACATAATCTAATCTCCCTCACTAGATGAACAATTAAGTGAACCATGATGTCAAAAAATGAAGGAGGAAAATACATCTCCAACTGACACAAGATAATAGCAGCTTAATTTTCCAAGCATCCAACTTTACAGGGTCAATTACTTTGCTACATATTGCATTGAAGAATAAGCACATGCGAGTTATGGCAACCCTAAATTTGTTAGGCAAGATGTTTCATATCGCCATGGCTAGAAGTTGTTGCATCAAGACGTGGCAATCATGAGACTTTAAGCCAACTAATTTGAGATCCTTCATCGATACAAGACTCTTTACATTTGAAGAGTATCCCTGTGGCACCTTAACATCCCGCAGACACTGACAAAAACTTTTTCTCTCTTCTCTGGACAAAGTATGGCATGCTGGGGGCAAATATGTTCGTTTACCTTCTGACCTTGGATGTAACTGCTCACGTATACCCATCTCAACCAGATCTTGCCGAGTATTCAGACCATCCTTTGTCTTGCCTTTAATGTTAAGAAGCTTGCCGATTAAACTATCACACACATTTTTCTCCACATGCATAACATCTATACAATGTCTAACATCTAGATCGGACCAGTATGGAAGATCAAAGAATATCGACCTCTTCTTCCATATTCTTTTCTCACTTGCATCCTTCTGTTGGGTCTTCCCAAAGATATTTTGGATGTCCTCCACCCGCTCATAAACCTGCTTTCCAGTCAAAGGTATCGGTGCACTAACATCCTCTTGTCTTCCATTGAAAGCTTTTTTCAATCGCCGATACGGGTGATATGGTTTGAGAAATCTCCGATGCCTAGTGTAGACTGTCTTTCTTCCATGCTTGAGTTGCACGTAGCTTGTGTTTTCTTAACATATAGGACATGCGTGATGCCCCTTAACACTATATCCACTCAAATTTCCATATGCTGGAAAGTCATTAATGGTACAAAATACCATTGCACGCAACTTGAAGGTTTCCTTGCGATTCCCATCAAAGACATCAACCCCTTTGTCCCACAACTTTCTCAAGTCTTCAATCAACGGACTTAGATAAACATCAATGTCATTTCCTGGCTGTCTTGGACCAGAAATCATCATAGACAACATAATGTATTTTTGCTTCATGCATAACCAAGGAGGCAGGTTGTAAATTACTAGCAAAACAGGCCATGAACTGTGGTTAATACTTAAGTTACCAAAAGGATTCATTCCATCGGTAGCAAGTCCAAGCCTAAGGTTTCTTGACTCTTCCCCGAAATCTGGAAACAAATGATTAATATTGTCCCACTGGGGAGAATCAGCCGGATGCCGGAGCAATCCATCACATTTTCGACTATCTGCATGCCATATCAGGTTTTTTGCACCATCTCCATTAGCAAACAATCGTTTAAACCTTGGAATTATTGGAAGATACCAACACACCTTTGCTGGGGACTCTTTCTTTGTGCTTTCATCACTACCACACGCGTCATCCTTCAATTTGTACCGTGACACCCCACACATGGGGCATTTATGCATATGTTCAAACTCATTTCTGTACAATATGCAATCATTAGGGCATGCATGTATTTTCTGATACTCCATACCCACCGGACACAGTATCTTCTTTGCCTCATAGTTATTTTTCGGCAACGTGTTCTTTTTTGGAAGCATCGTTTTCAACACCTCAAGCAAATCAGTGAAGCTTTTATCACTCCACCCATATCTTGCCTTCAAATTGACCAAACTTAAATCCGCTAACAACCGTGTGAAGTTGTTGCACCCTAGATACAAAGGCTTCTTCGAATTACTTTCCAATGCATCATACAAAGGGGCATGTGCTTGATGAAAAGACTCTTGTCCAACATTTCGGATCATATCCTCTAATCGATCTCCCATTTCAACATCAACAACATACTCAGTTTGGGACACCGTCGGTATGTCTATGAATTCACCATGCCATATCCATCTTGTATATGTTTGAAGAATCCCGTCACAGAGAAGATGTGTCCTTATGTCGTCCACGACATGTCGTCTCCCATTCAGACAGTTAACACAAGGACAATAATATTTTCCCCCCATATTTGGTGAATTTTGTTGAGCAAATTCCAAAAACTTTTCAACCCCATTCTTATACTCCTCAGTGATGCGAATAGCTTTCATCCAACTTCGATCCATCTTTCCTTTTATATGATACTCACAAAGTTATATCATGCATGACGATCTCACTTTTTCATAAAGGTGTGGCCCTATCCCATTCAGGAAGACATTTTTTTATACTTAATTTGTACGTAGAGGTTAAGTCTCTTTTGTTAAATTTGACGAAATTTCAGCAGCATTTCGCATTGATCTCCAAGTACACGACATGAAAGCAGTGACATCAATTCCACCACAATCAAGTATGCACTTGGAGAACAAAACGAAATGCACTAAACCGAAATTTTGTCAAATTTAACAAATGAGACTCAACCTCTACGTATGAATCAAGTATAAAAAAATTTGTCTTCCTAAACTGTCCAAACGGACAATTCAAGATTCAATACAACGATTAATCCAAACTTTCCGTATTAATCATTGTATTGAACCTCAAACGGAAAACTAAGGTTCACTCATAATGCTTAACTTGCATATAAAATAATACTCATTAATTACACAAACAACTTATACACAAATATTATAATTGTAACAAGCACTGAAGTGTTAGAATGAGATACGTACCTGAAAAGATGCTCACTAACAATAAGAAAGAATGCGGTGATGACGGTGGACACGACACAATCTCTGAAGGACAAGAACAACACCAACACAGTTAAGTTATTACAAAAATTATCAAATTGATCATCATTTCTAGAAATTTCAATGCTCAGAGTAACATGCTATTTTCAAATTCAAGACAAAATTAAAATAAGAGCAAATACAGGTGCAGCACATAATTCACGTTTTTATTGCATAGACCACAAATTCAAGCATCAAAACAAGTGATTTTGTCCTATTTTGGTCACCAAACAATAAGGGCTTCATATACTATCCATGACAGACTTTATTTATATCATTGGGTACACTTAAAATATGATTTACACGAAAATTGTGCAGCAGAACAGTAGTTGAAATTATGCAGTAAAAACTGAATGATTCAATGCCTTAAGCATAGCTTTCATGCATGATTTGGTCACCATTAATCTAATGACTTATGTAATAACCTTTGTAACACCAAATACATCACTTACCATTGTTAATGTCATGATTTTAACAGCAATAAAAACTGCAGGACAACAAATGTGTTCTGTCATAAAAATCAGTGTGTGCAAACTTTTTGTCTTGTATCTTTTTATATATTTATATAAAAAATAAAAATTATAAAAATCCATAGAATCTAGATTTCTTCCAACACCATCTGCAATTAGTGTGAAATCTTTTTGTTCATGCGTAGGTTTAAGTAAGTGTAAAGATTTTAATGATGTTGATTGGTTGAACTTAGTTATGATTATCTTTTACTTATTTTATGTTAATCATGTTCCAAATTAATATGATACTAATGTCTAATTAAATATATTATACCATGAACTTTTTTTAAGTGAAAAATGAAATAAAATTCTTATTTAGATGAATTTTTGCATCCCAACTGCAGATTTTAGGCTTCTATCTAGTCAAATTGGCAACACACAGTGGGCAGGGGTACTGCTGTAGTCTAATGAAAAATATCCCTGAATGTATTTCAGTTCAATTTTGTTCAGTTCAATTTTTTCTACTTAACTGAAATATAAACTCATGATACAGTAAATAGATATGAATTCCAGCAGAAGAATTACAATGAAAGCTTGGTCCATCCTGCTTTGTTAGTGCATAATGAGTATGAATATATACTTCTATCTATCTTTTAATGGTTTTTTCTCTTATGGATAAATGTTTACATTTCTAATGGATGAACACTAGCAGACCCAAAACTGTATTTATTATGGGAGGGGGTGGAGGGTCTGCTGCAAGAGAGGTACTGAAGCACAAAGACATTGAAAAAGTCATAATATGTGACATTGATAGGGTAAGTTGTTCATATAGTGACCGTGGCATATCCCTTGTTAACTGATTGTGCAGATTTTAACTAAAACTTCTCTTCCTTATTGTTTGTTGATCTGAGTTTAATTAATATGCTTAACCACAAAACATTGCCGGTTTGATTCGTGAGCATATGACTGCAAATCATGTGGCATATAGTAAGCCTTTTCATTATTCTTTTCTTGTTTTTTTTCTAACTAATATATAAACATGAAAGGCTAGCATTGGACACTCACTCTATTAAAACTAATTAAACCCAACCTTCATATACACAGGCTGGTCCTGCGGGAATTTTTACACACAAGGCAGTGTTCTCGCCATTATACAACACGCTAAATCAAGTTTTCACTTGTAAGCACATTTTTCCTTCTAACCCTTGCCATTATAGAAGCATGTATAATAATGTTTAGTTTCCAATGTGGGATTTTGATTATTAATTAGTTGATAAGCATATTTCTTTGGATTCTTATGTAGACGTGGTTGCATATACAACGGTGGTGCCATCCTATGGCGACTCGTATGGATGGATTATGGTGAGATTGAAAGCAAATATATATATATATATATATATATATATATATATATATATATATATATATATATATATATATATATATATATATGCTCCTTTCATTTCTTTCCTATCACTTTTGTCTTTTTTTTTATCAGCAAAAGATTATAATATATATAAAAAAGATGGGATTAATATATATATAAGTCATACCAATTCCATAGAACACAGCAACAATACAACCACTCACGAATTGCCATAGGTTACAGGGTATTTATAATTGCCTCATAAATACAAGGTAACCAAAACATTGTAGAAGCTTCACTAACTAAAAAGAATTTCCTCCTAACCCGAGAACAATGTATCAGACCCCAACATATCTAGTCTATTACTTTCATCCCATATGCATAATTGTTGATATTTTCTGCAAGAAAAACCAGTATCTACAAAACTCTTGTCCAGCCCCAAATTTTCTTGCCTTACACCGAATTCCTCCTATCATTTTTGTCTATAACAGAGTACAAATGAAAGAACTAGCTTAATGTATGGTTATAAGTTTACAATACAAATTAAATTGCATTGAGAGATTAATTTCATTTTCAATGGAAGTGTTCTACGATCTGTTGAGTTAATTTCATTTTTGTTGCCAAGAATGATTAATTTTTTTTCTCTAATTAATCATCCATTATAAAAAATGAAATTAATATATATAAGTGATACCAATCCCATAGAACACAACAACAATGCAGCCACTCACGAATTGCCATAGGTTATAGGGTATTTATAATTGCCTCATAAATACAAGGTAACCAAAACATTGTAGAAGCTACACTAACTAAAAAGAATTTTCTCCTAACCTGAGAACAATGTATAAGACCCCAACATATCTAGTCTATTACTTTCATCCCATCTGCATAATTGTTGATTATTTCTGCATGAAAAACCAGTATCTACAAAACTCTTGTCCAACCCCAAATTTTCTTGCCTTACACCGAATTCCTCCTATCATTTTGTCTATAACAGAGTACAAATGACAGAACTAGACATAATGTATCGTTATGAGTTTACAATACAAATTAAATTGCATTGAGAGATTAATTTCATTTTCAATGGAAGTGTTCTACGATCTATTGAGTTAATTTCATTTTTTCTGCCAAGAATGATTAATTTTTTTCTCTAATTAATCATCCATTATAAAAAAATCAACCCAATTATTATTCTGAACGAAATTTTGCCATATCGCTCTAGCTGGACTGCACAATCTTAATACATTATTAATATCCTCAACCCAATGATGCATCTCAACCCACTCTTTAACACATTATTTTTGACAATTTTCACCACAAAGAGAAAACTGAACAGCAAACATTACCTGTCTACATGCGAGAATAGTGCCAGCAGAGACAGCATTGGCGAGCCTACACGTATACATAAGAGCCACTCATCAGTCATTGCATTTTGTTGAACCAATGAGATAACTTAAGCACACAGATAATATACACACTTAAAAGATTAATAAGGCTTAAACATTGAGAAGGCTAGCTCTTTGGCAGAGAACAGGGAAAAGTTATGAAGAGCCAAAATTTGGTCAAATCGATTCAGTTTAGGCATTTTGTCGAGCAACTAGTTAGCAAAATGGAATACCCTTTTTTTTTTTCTCTACAACCACCCAAATTGCAAGCACAAACAACTGTAAAATCAACTCACTACAACGTCCTTTTCACCAATACCTTAATGAAATCGAAATTACATGTCTTACCAAGGACCTTGCAATGAGAGAAGCAATGGCAACAAGAACAAGGTTGTTGAACTAGATAATGGATGAACGAAGGTTCCTAGTGGTGGCACCGTGACAGAAGAAAACGAAGATGAGCAATTTTAATGGCACCGTGACAGAAGAAAACGAAGGGCTCAGAACAGTTCTTACCTCCGGTGGTGGCAACCTCGCCGGCAATGAAATGGTGCGAGAGAGGGAGGGAGATTCGAGGGTTTGCAAAGAGGAGGGAGACTGAAAAGGATTTGAGGGTGTTCGCTGAGAGGGGGCTCGAGAGAGGAAATTGAGAGAAGGCTCGAGAGAGGAAATTGAGAGAAGGCTCGAGAGAGGAAATGAGATATCCACGGCACGCAGGAGTATTGCAAAGGAAAAGTGTATGTGTTAAAAACCCCTTTCAACATCGGGTATACAAAGAACTGATGTTGTTATGATATTTCAACATCGGGTATACAAAGAATCGATGTTGTTATGATATTTCAACATCAGTTATTTGAAAAACCGAGGTCGTAAACTTCCATTTAATTTCAAAAATGCCACTGTATTTTTTTGACATCGGTTTTCAAACAAACGATGTTGATAAGACGATGTTGAATGGCTTTTTTGTAGTAGTGTAATGTTAACCATTAGGAAATCTCAATTGAGTCAATTCAAAGATGAAATCCACATGTGCATAATCTATATATGTAATTTAATAAATGAGATCTATTAATATTTATCCAATAAAGACCATCACATATATATTGATCTATCCAGATTATTGATATTCTATTTACAATAATCCTATGATCAAGAACAATTTAGATTAAAATTATAAAAAGACTTGTTTCTCATTATCATAATCTCTATCCTGATAATAGGTTTCTAATTTTAATCAAGGATTTGTCAAATTAACAAATTAATCAAACAATAAATATGATATTAGAATAAAGAACAATTATTTATTAAAACTAAAATTGATAACATGATGGATTGGGTCTTGGATGTAACACCTTGAAAAATATACAACTTTTATTTTAATTATTTTGAGTGTGCAATGTGTAGCATAGGGATGTGTGTGCATGGGATGTTTATAAAGCACTAAATCATCATTAATAAAGGGGAAATAATTAATAAAATCAAGTTTTAACCATGATTTGACCAAAAGTCAACTTTGGTCAAAGCTGGTCAAAGCTAGTCAAAGGAATATTTTCATTAATGACATTTTCGTAATTATGAGATTTTAAGCTTAAAAATTTATTTTGGACTTAGATAAAATTTTAATAATTATAATTAAGCAGGAAAATGACCTAAGTTCTTCAAAAATAATTAAATTATATTAATTACTAATTTTAGCAATTTAATTAGTTTTTTGGGTGTAGAAAATTCATTTTAAATCCAAATTGGGTGATTCCAAAGGCAATGACTTTAGGAAATTAAATGCTATGTTTTAAAAACATATTAGAGCTAAAAAAATTAAAACCTAGGACAGCTAAATACCCTAAACAATGTTAGGTTTTTAAAAATCTTTTTTTTAAATATGGGGCCTACCCTTCTAGGGTTTGGGGCCCCCTATAAAAGCTAAGAGAGGACCCCTTCCCCCTCATTGTGGCTGCCGGTTTTGAGAGAGGAGGGAGAGAGAAGTTCAAAAACTCTCTCTTGTTGAGAGGAAAGGTAAGCTCCTCCTTCTCTCTAGATCTTCTTCTCTTCTCTCTAACTTCTTAAGCCCTAACCCTTGTTCTTTTTCTTTGATTCTTGACTATGTTGTAGAGCTTGAGAAGCTCTACACATGGGTGGTTCTCTTTTTGCATTTGAGCACTTCCTACTCTTGGAGCTAAGGTATGGGAGGGATTTTCTACTCTTCTTGAGCCTAAAAATTGTTGTGTTGAGACCTAATGTGATGGGTCTATGTGGTATGTTGATATATTTGTTTTTGAATCTTGAACTTGTGTGAAAATTTAAAACTCCCGTATTGCCTTGTGAACTGTGAAAAATGGGTGTCTCTTTTTGATGTTTTGGACCTCAAAAATAGGTTCTTTGGGTCCAAAAACCTTGGGTTACATATAAGATATGTTGCATTTGAACATTTGAGCTATTTGTTATACTTTTCTTAAAGTTTTGAGCCCTTTATGTAAGATATGCTCTGTTTTGGGTGTGCTTGGTGTTAGGACTGTTAAGTGTTGTTTTTGACATCACAAATGGTTTTCTCATGCTTTAAAATGTAAGAATACATATATGAGATGTTGAAAATGGGTTGCTAAATTTTTTGAAAAATTATTTTCAAGCAAAATGTATCTTTTTGGCTCTGTTGAAGCTGTTTTAAGAACTGGGATGAATGGGGCTGGAATTGGCTGCTGTAGACATAAAAATTAGCTTCCTCATACCTTAAAATATATGGTTGCATATAAAATTCATCGAAAACCGATTTCTACATCAACGGGAAATTAATTTTTAAGTCATTTTACTTGAATCTGCCACAGTTTCGAAATTTGAAAATTTTAGAGCTGGAATTGGCTATTTTAGACCATAAAATTGGATTCCTTACGTCTTAGAATTTAGAGTTACATATTTGGTTTGTTGAAAATGGATTTCTACATCAATGGAAAATTAATTTTGAAGTTTTGAAGTCTTTTTAAGAAAATTTTGAGCCAATTTCGGGATGAATATTTAGCCATCTAAAATCTAAGTTTTAAATGCCTAAAATAGGTCCCTTGTAATGAAAAATGAAAGTTTACATGTACATGTGGGTTGGGACTTGATTTGTCAGTAATTGAAACCCAATATAAGAAATTGTGATGCTTGAAAATTATGGTTGTGTTGACTGCGGGTTGACCAAAAACTTAGAGTTGGTAATGAGTTTAAATTGTATGAGTATATGGATATACTACATGAATGCTATTTCTTGTTGTGAAATTATTGGCAAAGAGCGAAAGGGCGTGACTTTCGGCACTATACTTATTGAATTGTACATTAGTATGTCATGAATGCGTTGCAATCAATTATTTGCAAAGACCGAGAGGATGTGACCTCCGGCATTGATATGAATCGTTAGATATTCCCTGTGGATATATTACTTGCTGTGATCTGAGTCTGAGGGGCGTTGTCCCTTAGCAATGAATGTTGGTGTTGCTTGTGCATGAGTAGGATAGATGAGTTTGAGGTGCCCGAGGCACTAAAGTGTGTGCAAGTGGATATATCCACTTCAAAGGGTCATGTTGTTCATGACACTAAGAAATGAGGAGGGACGATACCCTTCTCGTCTTGTTGTATGAAGAGTAGCGATTGACGTGTGTGTCATTTGGAAGCAGATAAAGTGAAAAAGGACATTGGTGACAAAGATAAGATGGATTTGGAAGGACAATGTTATGAATCAGAGGTGGGGCTTGACTCCATACTCGGTGGGAAGGGTCATCTAACGTCCTCTTGAAGGTACCGTAAAACTGATTGTCCTAGGAGATGTATCTCTTGGCATGGAAAACTTTGAAAGGAGTGGATGACTTACAGTTGGTACGTTGGGAAATAGTTCGTTCGACTCAAAGGAGTCCTGGGGGAAATGGTGTCAAGTTGTGATGACCCTGGCTAAGACAAAAAGCCCGGTTAGTACGAGGAACTCACACTACCGACTTGGCATTCCCGACTAGAGCGATGCTATAGCCAAGGTTGGTGAGAGTGACGTGCCATTTGTACCACCTGCATCGTGTACTCTCAATCGTCATCCAAGTAAATGCATAAGACCATTAAAACCTGGGAGGTTTAATGGCAGTGGGGCCCATAAGATTGGATGTGTGATAGAAAATCAGAATAGGATTATCGTGAGTGGTTAACGCTAGTAAGCCACACGCAGTGGTTGTATAGGTTGTTTGGGACGATAAGTCCGATTGCTTATGGCGACCAAGGAGATAGAGAATTCACTCCCATGTTTACCATTTTGCAGGTTTAGATGGCGTGGTAGATGCCCACGATCTGGTTTTGGAATAGTACTTTCAAGGGTCATTGGACGCACGACCCGCTCATGGATGAATATCACTTCATCAGTTACTTGTGTCTTCATACAGCGAGGGTGGGCAACCCATATACAGCACCTCAGACTTTTGATTTCTTTTTGTGGTGGACCTAGTCGACGCCGCCCTACTATCGGCATACAACCCTAGTGGAGATCATAGAGCTATCAAACTTTTTGTCATCATCTTCATCTTCATCCTCTTCCTCTGACGGAGATGACCTCTTTGACATGGATTTCGAGGCTACTCTCTTTGCCCATGTATCACCTCGGTAGGTGCTACCGGTTATGCATATGTTTCCGCCGGGGTAGGTCGATTGACCTTGGCGGGGACAAGTGCGTGAAGGATAGCGTCACCCGTAGTGTACTTGGACGACCAACTATCTGAGGAGGACGATGACGTGGAGGAGGACCCAGTAGGGATGGATGAGGGACTTCTCAAGGAGGATGATGAGGAGTATCCTGCTAAGGAGGACACTGACACTCCTGAGGAGGATCCTATGGAGGTTGCTTCTGTATGCTCCTCCCAGGGTTCTTGCTAGGGAGCCCTCTGACAGTGGCACTATCTTTTTTTTTTTTTGGTACAACTAACTATAGGTTGGGATATATAACTACTCTGGATCCTAGGTTTTTCCCCCTTTTGTGTATTTTGACCGAGGAGATCTAGGTATTCAGATGTTTTGTATTTATTCAATTATCACTCACACATTTATACCTTACCTTTGTTTATTGGGCTGTATATGTCACTTATTCGTCCACCGATACGCGTACATTTGACATTCACTTGACACACTTTACTCTATATATATATATTTGTGACCACGGGGGTCCTTTCAATTATTTGTAAATGTATGATGGTATCCAAATGATGCATGATCTACTTTATATTGATGTTACGCATTTTCAAAACAGCATGATCGATTTAACAATTATGTATGATATAATGTGAACGTTATGAATGAAATTTCCATAAAAGAAAAGAACGATGGTTTTATTGATTCAAATTAAATATCTTCTTAAGCAAAGTGAGACTTCAAGTTGTGAATCAAAAAGTTTTAAATTTTCTGCAAATTTCACCTATGTAACTTCTTTTCAAATTACAAGTATTTTTGCAAAGCCAAAATAATTAACTAGCAAGTTTGAGAATAAAGTAATTAATTGATGTATATATATATATATATATATGTAAATCCCAAATTAAGGGTGTTACATTGGGCATACACATTTATCCCTAACAAAAGCAATAAATGAAATAGAAAATATGGGAAAGAAGGTAAATGTGTTTTGATTCTGGTTGTGAACTTTGATTACATAGTGTTTTCCCCTATTTATAATAACAAAAATGGTTAGAAACCATTAGTCATCCTTGACCCACTACTAACCATTATCCTAGATTTTAGGGAATCATAGATTACATGATCTTAACCTCCTATAAACGTTGTGATCCCACGTCCCCTAAAGCGGTTGCATTTCAAAGTATGAGTCTCATATTTGCACTATCCCAAATTTACCTTTTTTTTTTTCCTTTAACGGCTAAAATAGATGCTTTGTCGTCATTGGCTATCTGTTAGCTGTCTGCTAGTGGCTACCAAGTTCCTGTCGGCAAACAATTTTGGTGCCAACAGTTACACGTAAGATAAGATATTTCATCATATAATTTAGTTAGAATAAATTGAAAATATAAATGATTTTACACTATCAACTAATTGTTTTAAGTGGAGGAATAGAGTGGAGGGATATATTTGCAAATATCTTGTGATTGGTCTCTTAAACTTTGACTATAAAGATAAAATCTCATACTTAAAATTTTGGCATTAGATTTGAATATTGTAAATGTTTATTTAAAAGGGCCTTTTCCTTGGTTGTTTCTCATTTATGAGGATAAGACACTTACACAACAAATATATGAGAAAATGGGTTAATGGTGAATGAAAATGGACATGAAAGTGGAGAATGAATTTTTGTTTAGGAGGAGTTCATCTTTACTAAATTGTATAATTTATTCTCCTCAATATCTTTAAGTAGAGAATGATATGTGACAAATGGATATGGAAGATGGATAGCTCTTGGATATTTTCAAAATCCACATATTCTTTACTCCAAAATATGTTATTGCTTATCACCTTTGATGATTTTGTAGTGGGAAATTTTTCTTAAGTTTGGGAGATGCATAATTTTGTTAAAGGTGTCGATTTGTTCTTGGAGTTTATTGTTAGATAGATTACCAAGTACTAGAATGAGATTATAGAAGAGGAACATTATTCTCAATGTGTAGGCGTGAAGTGAATAAAATAACACAAGAATGGGGGTTGAATTGTGTTTTCAAAAACTTTGATAGCTTTTTGATAAATTATGCAGTTACTCAAAATGCTAAGTGTTCAGAATGAATATTCGTTATGAGCTCAGAAGGTGTTCTTGAACTGTTTCCAGAAAATTATTTCCTCATAACAAAACTTCAAATTCTTTATATGTTCAAAGGATCTTTCCCAAACATATTGTTTCTATTTGAAATACTGCTTTATAAGAGGTTAACATATAAAACATGAGTTATTACTTTAGCCAATTTAAAACAGTAGAGTAAAGGAGAGAGAGATCACACAAAAAGTTTTATACTCGTTCACCCTAAACCCAGGGCTACATCTAGTCCTCACACACTAGTGAGATTTCCTCTAATCAACACAACAACCAGTCACCACTGGCTTACACAGCAACTCCAACAGGTTCACCACATCACAAAGCTCACACCAGCTCTATACACAACAACAACAGTGTCACCACACTACAACACAGGTACTCCCTCACCACAACACCACACCTTGGCCTTGGCTTGGAGATTTCACTCAATACAACAAAGGGTATTTGTGATTTATTGCACAGACTACAGATTCTCCCTAACAGGGGATTTACACTCAGGAAATACAATCACACTTCTCTCTTGTTTACAAGAAATAGCTCACAAAGACTAATGTAGAAGTGGGTCACTCTCACTGAGAGGCTTAGAGCAGGAAACTCACAAATCCTCACTGAGGAAGAAAGGCTCGAGTAGCTCTCTTTCTTGCTTGCTTCAAGGTGCTTTGAAAGGCTTCCAAGAGGTCCCTTTTATAGTGTTCATATGGTAGCTGTTGGGCTCTTGGCACAACTGTTTCCTTGACAGAGATTTTGAATTATGCTAGTTGTATGTGACCTGTCATCATTTTGAATTTGTTATGAATAAACCATTCTGATAGACAGATTTTGATGGACTTCTGAAGATACATCAGAATTGCATTATGATGTTTGCTGAGGAAGGACCTATTCTGATGTAGGTTCCTTCTAATGAAGACTTCATGATGGGGCTTTGTAAGGAGCACATTTTCATCTTCACTATTCAATTCTTCACAACACTGATCATTCTGAAGCAGTTTGCTTCAGCATATAGACTTAGTAGGTTGCTGTTGGTGTTGAATGAATTTTGTCCTTGGTGCAAACTTCTGAAAGTTCTTCTTAGCTACAATCTGATGTTCCATATCAGATTCGCAAAGACACATCTCAGCTATCAATCTCTTGCATCTTCCTTTTCTATTAACAACAATCTTTTGATGAACCCTAAAAAATTGTGGTCCATATGGAAGAGGTGATGTTGTCCACTTTAGTCTTCTGATGAGTCCTCTATGTTTGTGACTGCATATGGAAGACATGAAGTTACAATCTATTCCATTATGATATCAACCTCAGTCTTCTTATGAGCCCTCTGTGTTTGTGGCTGCATATGGAAGACATGTTGTTGATCTTCATTCAGTTTTGATGCATAGAGTCTTCAGGGTCTAGCCTTCAATACATCATGTAGATATGATCAATTCAAAATCAATCTGTCTTGATTATGGATAGCATCATTCTGATGCTTCTTCTTCTGCAGCTTCATTCTGATGGTGTAGTCTCTGATCTTTCTTTGAATGAGACAGTCATGATGTTTCCTTCAGCTTGCTACTTCATCAATGCGATGGGGCTTCATGTGATGCATAGTTGAGACATCCATTCTGAGCTTGTTCTGAACTCACCAGAATGCTTGTTTTCAATATGCTCTTAATATGATTTGAAACACTTAGCAAATTGTTAGCTTGCAGAGCTTCATTCTTCAATTTGCAAACACTAATGGTTTGTCATAATTAAAACACTAAGGGTTGTGGATTCAACAAGGCGAACATCTATACTTTATGAAATCTAGACCATGTGGTCACAAATCATCTATTCTTCTCATGCTTAGAATCCTTTATAGGTACTTCTCGGTCACTTCATCCATCATAGAAGGATGTTGAAGGGAAAAAAACTTAAAAGGGTTTGGATGTTACTTTGACATGTGATGGTTTAGGCATTATGGCTTAAGATAAATAATATTATTTTCCAATAAGCTTGCTTTGACTTCCTACTTTTCATGGATTCTGTTAAAAGTTGTCTATTGGATATAGTTCAAAGCAAAATCAAGGAATGCTTGCTTACTATTGTCGGATTGGTACTTTAACCCTTTCTAGTGTATGTCACGTTGAAATGACAAAGTTCATTTTAATGTTGGGTTTTTATTTTGTGGGGGATACTATCACATTCTCATGTTTAGTATATTAGTTATATCATGGGTTCCTTACTTTGTTATAGATTTGCATTATAGGCAATAATGCTCAATGTATGTATTCATTTTTTTTTGTGGTGCATGCATGAGTACTCCTTGTACATTATCTATTTACATTTTCGTTTATAAACTTATTTGCTTAAAAAACTAAATTTAAGTGATATATCAATAAAAATTATTGACTTTTATGATAATTATTTTAAAAGTTATATTTTTACACTATCTAGTGTAAGTATTTTTTGTTAAAAGTGTATATTAAAATTAAACCTTTTTTTTTTATCATATGTAATATGCCTAGTTTTGAGCATCTTGTGTATGTGATTAGTAGATTAGCTCTACAAATAGAAGAATATCTTGTGGTTGAGTGTGAATTGTGTGTTAACTGGTATTATTGTTGTTGTTGTTGTTGTTGTTGATTAAATTGGTTTTATTACAAGGATAAAGATATATTACTTTATTTATTAATATTGTTTAAATTAGTAGATATCGTACTACTAATTAATTGGGAGAGATATTTGACCCTGAGTGGTCAATGTTAACAAAGAGAATGTTCTTGAAGGGTAGTAAAGTGATAAACCGGATTTTGACTGTATTTTTATCTCAGTTTGAATACCATTTGCATATGATTTGAGCTTAGTTTGTTGGCAGAACTCACGGTTTGTTGCTAGTTTGTGTAAGACAGACAGTTTTTATCTTGGAGAAACCAGAGGAACCTCAGAAACTTGATGCGTAAAAATGTGTTTGCAAAGGGCAAGCGTACCCTACGCAGTAGTTACAGTGGACTCTAAGAGTCCGGATATCGAACCCAAAAGACCAGTTGTGTTCCCAAACAATCAATTTTGTAATGGTTAAACAATTCAATCAGGAATCAAATTTGGGAGAAAATAGAGTTCAATTGTTCAGTTTTTAAAAATAAGGATTAAGACAAGAAGATTAATGTGAAACAATAAGAATGAAACGCCAAGGATTATGATTTTGCATGCATCCCTTTTTCCCTCATCTTGATCTCATTGAATGCTCTAATTAAGTTAATTGCCAGTCCTCTTTAAATTCATTAGTAAACAATTGATCGTAGCTTACTACTGCTGTTTCCCCTAATTCAGTTCCCAATTGGTCATAGGTGAATTAAACTAGGGTAAACGATAATACTCAGAGAGGTTGATTAAGAGAATTAATCCACTGGAAATTCACACAATTAGTTTGATCATGCAAATCATATGAATTCAATCACTTTACAGTTCTGTCAGTCCCAGGCAATTGATCATAGCCAAGGGGCTGACTAATATTTAGAGTGATCAGTTCTAATAGCAAACAAAATAGTAAAGAGATTCAATAACTAGAAACATTGAGACATTCATTGATAATCAAAGATGGGGTACAAGAGACGCAGCTACATCATAATCCTAGGCTTGGAGGACTAGCCACTCATGTTCATGAATAAACTAGAAAACCTCATAGAAAACATAAAGATTACAAAGGGATTAGAATTGTTACAAGTAGTACTCCCAATGACGATCTCTACGTCTTACAGCAATCGAACTCTCTCACACGTTCTCTATCTCAATCAGAACCCTCAGTTTTTGGAAACAGAGCAAAAGATACCCAAAGAAGGTTTTCAACACTTATTTATAAAGTTTTAAATTGTTGACGCGGCTCACCACGGCCGTGCTGATCAGATGACCACGGCCGTGGTCCTTGCATAGTCTGGAGGTCCAAATCTGCGCGTATTACGAGCACGGCCGTGGTAAATTAACCACGACTGTGCTCGGAAAATTGACGCTGATGCAAAACTTTCAGTGATTCCTGCTTGGCTGTGGTTATTTCACCATGGCTGTGGTGATTTAGAACGGCCGTGCTCAGTCTACCACAGCCGTTGTATTCCAGACAAAGGAAACTTCCTTCAATTTATTTATTTTTAAGCTCTTTTCTTCAAGAAATCCTTGGATTGCCTGTCTTACACAAACTAGCAACAAACCATGAGTTCTGCCAACAAACTAAGCTCAAATCATATGCAAATGGTATTCAAACTGAGATAAAAATACAGTCAAAATCCGGTTTATCATAAAGATCTCTTATCTAATATTTATTCAACAATTAATGACCAATTAATTCTAGCTTCTTCAATAAGCCAAATCTCAATACCAATTTTTACCTTTTAATTAGCATATTTGATATATAATTACCAAGTCGATCCTTTGTCATGTTGTGCAATTTTTTTTCCCAATAAAACCCAAATATCAAGTAACACTCAATTTTTCAAAAGAAAGAAAGAAAGAAAGATATTAACACTTAGTTGAAGTATTGTCTACTTTGATTATTTAATAGAATAATGAATTTAAACATTTCTCTATATATACTTGATCAATTGCTAAAACTTGCACCTGCCTTAACTTCCCTATTAAGTTAACACTTAATATAAATTTAGAAATCTATTTTCTCTATGTTCATTTGTGCCATTCCCCTCCCTCCTCTCTCTCTCTCTCTCTCTCTCTCTCTCTCAAAGCTTTTAGAAAACTTGTCAAAGTTATCCAAAATGAAAATGATTTAAAAATTAAAGCCTTAAGAAGTTATCATGGTGGGGAATTCTAAAATGTGGAGTTTGACTCCTTTTGTGAAGAAAATGGTATAAATCATAATTTTTCAGCTCCTAGAACCCTATAACAAAATGGTTTGGTAGAAAGAAAAAAATAGATTTTTAGAAGAGTTATCAAGGACTAAGCATAATGAAACAAGTTTACCAAAATATTTTTGGACGAATGTTGTAAGCACAACTTGTTATGTTTTGAATAATGTACTTATAAGACATATTTTGAAATTAAAATCAAATGAGTTGTATAAGGGTAAGAAATTTAACATATCACACTTAAGGGCTTTTGGTTGTAAATGTTTTGTACTTTATAGTGGAAAGGATCAACTAGGCAAGTTTGACCCTAAAGCGGATGAAGCAATCTTTTTGGGATACTCCCAACATAGTAAAGCATATAGTTCAATAGAAGAACATTAGTTGTAAAGGAATCTGTATATATAGCATTTGTTGAGACTAACCCTCAGGTGGCATGAAAGGATATAAATAATGATTTTGCATAATTGCATGGAGACACCAACACAATTGAAGGGACCAGTACATGAATGTAAGGAAAAGGAAAATGTTGACACAATCCATGAATCTACCAAGGAGATACCCAAAGAGTGGAGAACCACAAGGGATCTATCTCTTGATAACATAATAGGTGATATATCAAAAGGGGTAACCACTAGACACTTATAATAATATTTGTAATTATATGACTTTTGCGTCCCAAGTAGAACCAAAGTTCAATGATGATGCTTTACTTGACAAACACCGATTATTGGCAATACAAGAGGAATTAAATCAATTTAAAAGAAATGATGTGTGGGAACTTGTGCCAAGAATCAATACTCACCAAGTAATTGGCACCAAATGGGTATTTCATAATAAAATGGATGGATTTGGAATTATTATTAGAGACAAGTCCCATTTAGTAGCCAAGGGATATAATCAAGAAGAGAGGATAGATTATGATGAAACTTATGCCCCCATAGCTAGACTTGAAACCATTATCCTTCTCCTATTTTGCTTGTATTATATGGACTTTAAGCTTTACCAAATGGGTGTCAAAAGTGGCTTTTTAAATTGTTTTATAAAAGAGAAAGTTTATGTTGATCAACCCATTGGTTTTGCTAATTATGATTTTTCTAATCATGTATATAAACTAAAAAAGGCTTTGTTTGGTGTTATGTAAGCCCTAAGATCATGGTATGATAAATTAAGTAAGTTTTTAATTGATCAAAAGTTTGACAAAAGGGGCAAAGTTAACACAACCTTGTTTATTAAAAGAACCAAAAAGGATATTTTATTAGTGCAAATATATGTTGATGATATAGTATTTGGTGCTCCTAATGGTTCTTTGTGCAAGGAGTTTGTTAAGTTCATGTAGGGAGAATTTGAGATGTCCATGATGGGTGAGCTGACCTACTTCCCAGGACTTCAAATTAAGAGTATGTCTGGGACAGCTGGAAAAAATAGATTATTTCAATAATCGATTATATGTATAATCGATTATTGTTATTGATTATAATCAGAATCAATTTTTGTTTGGGTAAGTCTGCTGAAAAAATGATTTAAAAATAATTAATTTCATTTGGATGCTGCAAAAAAATAAGCTTTTACATAATAAAAGAGTATGAAAATAGCCGAAAGGAAAAAAAAAGCTGTTGGAAAATAATCATAAGTTACAAATTTCCAACTTCATAAAAACAACTTATTTTTCAATTTTTTTCTTTCTAAATTTAAGCTAGGATCCCAAACATCCAACTTATTTTGAAAATAGTTTTTTTTTCTAAGAAAACAATTGAAATCTGAGATTATAAATTGTCCCAAACATGCTCTAAGCAGTGGGAACATGCAACCTTCTTCAACCAATCCAAATATTGCCATAAACTCTTGAAGAAGTTTAGGATGGAGAGTTCAAAAGAGTCAAATATTCCTATGGCTACTGTTTGATTTTGACGAAAGAGGTAAAAAGGTAGATGAAATAAAGTATAGAGGTATCATTGGCTCTTTATTATATCTAACTACTAGTCGTCTTGATATCATGTATAGTGTATGTGTTTAATAACTCTAGGATAGACACCTTAGTAAGCATGATTTGTATTATTTTTGGTAAGCATTTGGGATTGGGTAAAGATTAATAGTTATGTTTGTTGGGTTGGACTAGTTATCTAGTTGAACGTATTATATGTAACATATATTTAAGTATTTGATTCCATAAACCTGTTTCATTCCTCCCTGTATCATATTGGGTATGAAATTTCTAATGCATGTGAGATTTATATTCAATCCCCATCTCCTAATACCCCATTTTTGATTGCTAACATGTATTGATGGAAAATGTCACTATGTTCCAACTTTTCTTTAAATTTGAGTTGAGTATTTAAGAAACTTTGTATTTGCCTACATATTCAGGTTGATTCACATATTTGTAATTTTATAAACTATCTATCAGGTACCTGCAGATGCGGCCACTTCAAGTGGCCAATCTTTTATTTTTTTTTCCACTATGTGGATACATGCATGTACGCTCTTTCTTTTCACAAACTCCTTATTTTATAAATTGAAATACAAGTTTTCAATTATCATGAAAAAGTTAACCGCAATTTTATTGACTTTGATTAATCATATTTTAATTTCCTATTTTCAAACTTAAACTAGCTAAGTTTCAATCATAACAAGTCAGGTCCTTGCATATGTTGGAATAACGAACCATTTTCTAAAGTTTGAACTTTAATGATGATCCTCCTTTTCCTCCTTTGATAACCTACTCCATTCGCATCTGGGGGGGTGGTTTGGAGAAGAAGATATTTTGGCATTGGGTAAAAGTGATTTAGAAGTTTTAATTTGATGGTTAATAAAAGGAAAATTGAGTTGTTTCAAAATCAAATCTGTATAGGATAGCCTTAGGAATTGATACAATATTTATTCGTTAAGAAAATGTGATATTATTATGCTTGTATAAAATAATATTATATGCTTGTAACTAATTAAAAACTTCGTGAGCTTTTTCTTTTAATGTTTATTAGTATGTTTAACTACCATTTGATATTGTAAAAATCTGAGAAAAATAACTTAATTATACTATTGATTTATATAGTTTTAATCACATATTTTTTTAGTTTCCCAAATGGTTCTTTAGCTAATTAAGTATCTCTATTTTTAAATTAAGCAAGTTTAGTCTCCATCAATTTTGTTATACTAAAAAATTGCAAATTACTATTTTCTCTCAACATATTCACTAATTGATTTAATTAAACTATTTTAAATGTTCTTTCACTCAATACTCAAAAATCAAAACATCAAATTTCCTTAAAATAAAATAAAATCTCATTTTTTTCTTGTATAAATCTCATCTTATATCTTATGAAATCCTTCCAATTTTAACATGTTTTCAATTGATTTTTTACTCTAAACTTTTAAAATTATTTCATATTCCAAATCCAATATAAATCTCCAAATATTTGAGTAAAAAATAATAATTAGAGGGCTTTAAGTAAAAAGAAAATGGAGGGATTAAATTTGCTTAACTTCAAAAATAGACAAAAGTTCACCTCGAGCTTATGTCACCACCATTCTAAATACGAGCGAAAGTTCATCCTAAAAATGTTCATGCACTCAATGGAAAAAAAAACAATTAAAATTCTAATCAGTAGCTACAACTTTGACCATTTTGTTATTTTTCAAACAAATGTAACAATTACGTCACTTAAATTTTAAATAATTGAATTTAAAACTCCTTCCACCTAATAGGAGTCTTGAAGAATAAATTCTAATTTGTCATTTAGGCCTCTCATTAATTTGGTATCTATGGCATTCTTATTTTTAAGCTAGTCCTATGTAACTTCAAGGATTTATACATGGCAATTGGGCAAGTCTGATTTGTAGTATTGTTAATAGGAACAACATGAGAGTCTCATGAAAAAAATTACAATGGCATTTAATAGTACCTTGGTGACAATAATGTTATCGAAGGACTCCTCAAGGAGAGAAACTACTTCAAGTTTAAGGTCTTTAAGGTTAGAGAAGAAAGTGGTGGAAGAGCTTATCCAATGGAAGGGTTAAACTTATCTTAAACTTTGGACACAAGGAACGGAGAAGAAAATGACAAATTAAAAATTAATTGAAGAAAAAAATGAAAAATAGATGGTCAGGAAAGGAATACATGGTAAGATAGATTGGCGAGAAAAATTATAATAGGTGATTAAGAGTTGTAGTGCTCCTCAAATTCCTTTGTAAACCTATTTATATTCATTTTCGCACTACAGTAGCTACCTTCCCTTTTTTCTCTACATCATAACAATAGAGAAAACGCATTTCAATTAGTGATTTGTATATAAATAGTTCATTTTTCCATTGGTATGTAAGTTGTGGAGATTAATTAGAATTAGAAGCTATGAACATTGATAATTATTAACACTAATTAAAATTAGGCTAAATTGCAATTTTGGTCCCCCTAATTTCCCATATCCACGATTTTGGTCCCTTAATTTTTAATTGTAACATTTGGTTCCCTAGTTTTACAAATTGGCAATTTTGGTTCATCTGTTAGTTTATTAACTAATAATTGTGATTAGTAGAGTTATTAAAAATCATTAATTATTAAAAAAATATTATTAATCCTACTGATTTTAATAATTAATGGTTTTAATATCTCTACTAACCAAAATTATTAGTTAATAAACTAACAGATAAACCAAAATCGCCAATTTGTAAAACCAGGGGACCAAATGTTACAATTAAAAACTAAGGGGACCAAAATCATGGATTTGGGAAACTAGGGGGACCAAAATTGCAATTTAGCCTTAAAATTAAAATAGAGTTATTATGAAGGTTAAAAGAGAAAGTATATCAAAAGTTGTGTTTAAAAGATAGAATGATAACTAAGCTAAAACATTGATGTGGCAAAAATATGTTAAATATTGTTTACATAACAACGCTACAATTTGTACTTCAAAATTTATATATTATAAATAGATATGGATAAAAGAATAATTTTATAAATTATATCAAAAGAATTTATAATTTCATTCCATACACACATTGAGAAGGGACAAAATGAGGACTTTAAAGGAAATCCTGTCATATTTTTGTTCTATTTTATTATAATGTAAACAACTCGAATAATGAAATTTATTAAATTTTGTTAATCATATGTACTTCATTTCACCTATTTCCATCAATTTTTACAAGCTAATACCTTCAACACCATGTGTATATCAAGCGTGAGACATTGAGTAAGAATTCCTAGCCTTCAAGAGGTGTTAAATGTTTAGTGGTGACAAAACAGTTTGACCCGTCCCGACCCACCATTGACCTGCCAAAAACGAGTTAGCCCATCCCACCCCGCATAAGAAAAGTGGGTTGAAAATTTAATCCCGTCCCATTTATGCTTGGGTTGGTGGGTTGGTCCGTCAAAATTTAAAAAATTAATATATATATATATATATATATATATATATATATGTGTGTGTGTGTGTGTGTGTGTGTGTGTGTGTGTGTGCGCGCGCGCGTGTGTGTGTGTGTGTGTGTGTTGCAAAGTAATTCAAAGTGGTTACATCATGTGTGTGTTAGTGGTTAACTGTGTTAGGTGCATGGTTAGTATAGTTTTACTGATAAGATAAGTGGTTAACACTATTCTGTTAGAGTGGTTATCTCAGTTGTATAATTGGTTAACAGGTTATTTATTATATGCAACCTGGTATAAGTGACTTGTGTATAAATACCTATATGTAACACAGTGAACACAAGTGAGTGTGTGATCAATAAACATTTCTATCATTCCTCTCATTTTCTCTCTAGAGAGTGTGTGTTCTCTCCCTCATCTCCAACAATTTGGTATTCAGAGCTTCTTGCGATCCAAGATCTGTGTGCGTGAGAGTGATCTAGAGAGCATCTTCTGTTTCTGATAGCTGGGTCAAACAACAATCTTCCTGCACAATTGCCAGTTCTTGATGGCAAGAATTGGGATAGGTGGTGTGTGCAAATAAGGGTGTTGTTGAAGTTCCAAGGTGTGTTGGACATTGTGATGTCTGGCTATCAAGAACTGAGTGGAAGATATTCAGAAGCAGAGAGAGCAACCCACACAGAGAATGAGAAGAAGGACTGCAAGGCTTTGTTCTTGTTGCACCAAAGCATGGACACAACCAACTTTGACAAGATCGCAGCTGCAACCACTGCGAAGGAGGCATGGGAAATCTTAGAGAAGTGTCATGCGGGTGCTGAAAAAGTGAAGAAGGTGAAACTTCAAACCTTGAGAAGACAGTACGAGTTGCTGCAAATGGCGGATAATGAGAAAATAGAGGATTATTTCACAAGAGTGATCAGTCTCACTAATTCTATGAAAAGTTGTGGTGAAAAGATTCTAGAGGAGAAGATTGTAGAGAAAGTGCTTCGAACTCTTCCCCCCTAAGTTCGATCACATTGCAGTGACTATTGAGGAGTCCAAGGATCTTGAATCATTGAAGGTAGAAGAGCTCCAAGGCCCTTTGGAGGCACATGAGCAGAGGATGATTGAGAGAAGTAGATAGATTAACTGATCAAGCACTTGTGGCTCAAGTCTCAAGAAAAGGTGGTGGTGATAAAAGAAAAGGCAAGAAAGGCAAAGGAAAATGGAGAAATACAAGCAACAATTCTGGTGGTAGCAATTTTCATGGTCAAGATCAGTGCAATACTAATCAAGATCATCAAGAAAGCTCATCAAATAGGAGTGGATCAAATCAGAATCAAAATAAAGGTGGAAAAAAGAAGTTTAATAAGAAGAAAGTGCAGTGTTTTAATTGTCACAAGTTTAGGCACTTTGCAGATGAGTGTTACAACAATAATAACCAGCAGACAAAATTTGATAATGAGGCTCAAATGGCATAGGATGATGATTCGAGTTCAGATCCAGTTGTGCTTATGGTGACAACAAATTCTGATTTGGGGAATTCTGAAACATGGTATCTTGACTCAGGTTGCTCTAACCATATGACCAGTCATAGAGAATGGTTAACTGACTTTGATGAGACCAAGAAGAGCAAGGTCAAATTTGCAGACAATAGAACAGTGTCAGTTGAAGGAGTGGGAAATGTGATGATTAAAAGGAAAGATGGAAAATATGCAGTGATTTCTGATGTCCTATATGTGCCAAACATGAAGAGCAATCTGCTAAGCATGGGATAGCTGCTGGAAAAAGGCTTTACTATGCATATGCAAGATGATCACTTGGAGGTGCTTGACTCCAATCAAATGAGGATCTTAAGGGTTCCCTTGGCACAAAATAGGACCTTTCAGGTTCAAATTAATGCTGCTGAAAATCAGTGTTTGTCTGCAGAAGTGGTTAATGATTCATGGCTTTGGCACTTGAGATTCGGTCACTTGAATTTTAAGAGCCTAAGCTTGTTGAAGTCTAAAGGGATGGTGATTGGACTTTCTGTGATTCAGACCCCTGAAAAGGTATGTAGCAATTGTTTAATTAGCAAACAACCTAGGAATTCCTTTAATTCCTATATTCCAATGAGAGCTACTAGTTTGCTTGGAGTAGTGCACTCGGATGTGTGTGGACCATTTGAGGTTCCTTCACTTGGTGGGAACAAATATTTTGTTTCATTTGTAGATGAAATCAGCAGAATGTTGTGGGTCTTTCTTATCCAGTCCAAGTCAGAAGTTTTTTCAGTTTTCAAGAATTTCAGTGTGCTTGTTGAAAAGCAATCTAAAAAACAAATTAAGATACTTAGGACTGATGGTGGAAGTGAGTATACCTCTAAAGAGTTTGAAGATTATTGTAAGGGAGTGGGTATTCAACATGAAGTGACTGCACCCTATACTCCTCAGCACAATGGTTTAGTTGAAAGGAGAAATAGGACATTACTCAATATGGCTAGGAGTATGTTGAAGGAGAAACACCTTCCTCATTGTTTTTGGGGAGAAGCAGTTGCCACTGCTGCTTATATTCTGAATAGGTGTCCCACAAAGAGAATTTAGTCCATGGTTCCTGAAGAAGTTTGGACAAAGAGAAACCCTATGTGAAGCACTTAAAGGTTTTTGGATCTTTGTTCTTCAGGCATATTCCAGATGAGAAGAGAAAGAAGCTGGATGATAAGAGTGAGCCAATGATACTTGTTGGGTATCATTCAGCAGGGTCATACAGGTTGTACAATCCTGTAAATCAAAAAATAATAATCAGCAGAGATGTTTTTGTTGATGAGAAGAGTAGTTGGGATTGGAAGGCTCAATCCTATGTTCCTATGGAAATTGGAGAGGGTCTCATAGATGAAGTTCAAAGGAGTGAAGAATGTGATCCACAACCAGAGAATTTGAGACCTCAAAGAAATAGGAGGATGCCATCAAGACTCAATGATTGTCAGATGATTCCTGATAATATGATCACAGCTGATGGGGAATTGGTTTACTTGGCTTTGTTGGCTGAGGGAGAACCAATAAATTTTAATGATGCAATTAAGACCAAAGTGTGGAAAGGAGCTATGATTGAAGAACTTGATGCAATTGAAAGGAATCAGACTTGGGAATTAGTTAAGCTTCCTCTCAATAAGCAACCAATTGCTGTCAAATGGGTGTTTAAAGTGAAGCATGGGCCTGATGGTTCAGTGACTAAGCATAAAGCAAGATTAGTTGCAAAAGGGTTTTTGCAAAGAGAAGGCCTGGATTTTTCAGAGGTGTTTGCACCAGTAGCAAGACTTGAAACAGTGAGGCTAGTGGTTGCATTGGCCAATTTCAAGGAGTGGAAACTGTTTCAGCTTGATGTAAAGTCAGCTTTCCTCAATGGACCTATTGAGGGGGAGATCTATGTGTCACAGCCTCCTGGATTTGAGGTGAAGGGCAAAGAAGATAAGGTGTTCAGGCTAAGGAAAATATTGTATGGCTTGAAACAAGCCCCTCAGGCTTGAAACAAGAGAATAGATTCATTCTTAATGCAGTTAGGTTTTTCTAAATGTTCTGTGGAGCATGGGATCTATGTGAAGGCCAAAACTG
This sequence comes from Pueraria montana var. lobata, assembly GCA_026413185.1. Lineage (NCBI taxonomy): Eukaryota > Viridiplantae > Streptophyta > Magnoliopsida > Fabales > Fabaceae > Pueraria > Pueraria montana. The sequence continues at coordinate 56,515,587 of CM048650.1, read as the reverse complement.
ATATTGATTTGATCTTGGTCTGTTTGTATGTTGATGATTTGCTCATTACAGGAAGTGATCAAGGAGAAATTGAAGACTTTAAAGTGAAAATGAAGTCTGAATTTGATATGATAGATTTGGGTGAGTTGACATATTTTCTTGGCATGGAGTTTGTGCAAACTGACAGAGGGATGATTCTACATCAAAAAAGATATATTCATGAAGTCTTGAAAAGGTTTAATATGGTTGACTGCAACATAGCACCAACACCAGTAGAAGCCAACATCAAACTAGTGAAAGATGAGGTAGAAAAGTCAGTTGACAACACTTTGTTCAAGCAATTAGTTGGTTCTTTGAGGTATGTGTGCAATAGCAGACCAGATATTTCCTATGGTGTAGGTCTGGTCAGCAGATTCATGGAGGATCCTAAGCAGTCACATCTTGTAGCTGCCAAGAGAATTTTAAGATACTTGAAGGGAACTTCAGATTATGGAGTTTTGTTTCCCAAAAGGGAGAATCAGTGTAGAATTGAGCTACTTGGATACTCAGATTCTGATTGGTGTGGAGATAAGGTGGATAGAAGGAGCACGATGGGATATATGTTCAGATTTTGTGGTGCACCAATATCATGGTGTTCAAAGAAGCAAGTTGTAGTAGCTTTATCTTCTTGTGAAGCTGAGTACATAGCTGCCTGTCATGCAGCATGTCAAGCTTTGTGACTTAGATCTTTGCTTGAAGAAATGCATTTGGGACTGAAGAGTGCTATGCAATTGTTGGTGGATAGTAAATTAGCAATTAGCATGGCTAAGAATCCAGTTGCTTATGGAAGGAGTAAACATATTGAGACCAAATATCATTTTCTTCGTGATCAAGTTAATAAAGGGAGATTAGAGTTGTGTTATTGCAAGTCTGAAATGCAAGTTGCAGATATCCTAACAAAGTCTATGAAGATTGAAAGATTTAAAAAGTTAAGAAGAATGTTAAATGTGGTGTCTGTAGAAACTTTGAATTAAGGAGGAGTGTTGCAGAGTAATTCAAAGTAGTTACATCATGTGTGTGTTAGTGGTTAACTGTGTTAAGTGTAGGGTTAGTATAGTTTTACTAATAAGATAAGTGGTTAACACTATTATGTTAGAGTGGTTAACTCAGTTGTATAATTGGTTAATAGGTTGTTTATTATATACGACATGGTATAAGTGACTTGTGTATAAATACCTATATGTAACACAATGAACACAAGTGAGTGTGTGATCAATAAACATTTCTATCATTCCTCTCATTTTCTCTCTAAAGTGTGTGTGTTCTCTCCCTCATCTCCAACAATATATATATATATATATATATATATATATATATATATATATATATATATATATTTTAATTGATTGTAACTAATTTTATCTTTTAAATATTAAATAATAAATACTTATTAAAAAATTAAATGCATTGCCTTAAATTTTGATTAATAATTTATTTAGCCGAAAATAAATTAAATAAATATTAATACTATTTGTATAAAATATAAAAATAAAAAATATATATATTTTTTATAAAAACAGATTAGTGGATTGACCCTTTTATTTGACGGGTCAAAACAGATTAACAAGTTGAAAACCTCAAACCGAACCACAAAAAAAAAAGGGATTAATCCAGTGGATTCAACCCCTTTTTCTACCCCTATAAATGTTAGGCCTCCCAACACCAACTCGAGGTGTTAAATATCTAAACATTGATTAGAAATATAAATATGAAAGCCATTATAAGACCATCCTCTATCGATTCAGTTTTCAAAAATGAATTAAACCCAGTTCGTCTCTAATATGATATGAAAGCCTACTAAGTATTAATGTCGGATTATCTACAGATGTCTATTTCTACACACTTCACACTGAAAGTTCAATCCTGGGTCTGAATGGAGTGTAAAAATATAGAGTAAAAATAGTTAAAATACTCCTTGAAAGACCTCAACAATTCTCCTCCCTTGAACTAGCTTGAGTTAATCAAGTCCAGTCATTTTTTCAATACAAAGTGAAATTCAAAAATCAATCTCTTCCATTTACGAAGGAATAAGCAACCAAAATTACATAACTCCTGAATGTATTAACTTTTGGAATCAGGTTTTAGGATATCAACGCTGGAGTTCTGGTATATCCAGAATAGTCAATTTGATGTGTTGAACTCCAAGAAAAATGCTTATAACCCATCAGGGTATATTCTATTAGACCACGGCAATTCAATGATCTTTTGTTCTTACAATATCGATTTCCTCAAAAAGTGCATGTTGCATTAGTTATAATAATGTAAAATTGTCAAAATTGAAATTCTTAAGAGATGGTTTGCTAATGACAACACAGTTCAAATCAGAACACTGATTCAATCATGTTCTCATGCCCTAACCACAATGATTAGAAAAGGATGAAACTATTCTAAACCATGGCCATTCAGTACTTCAAAATGCTCAGACTAATGTGTTCTGCTACATCAAACTCAAACGAGGAGGAAGAAGCATTGCCCGCAGCACTGATATGAGATCTGAATCCATAGAACCAATCATCTGTAATCACCATATATTCATTATATGACATCCTATTCCACAAAAAGGAAAATCTTCTGCATTTTCACCTATGAAATTTACCTTTTTTCAAAATCAACTATATCCATGACAGTAGGACATTACAGTCAAAGAAGAAATTTCCATGTCAGCTGAGAAAATCAACTACTCTCCCTCAAAGCTAAACACATAGCATGTGATGCACCAATTGCAATTGATAAAACTTTGTGAGGTCCTAATCCGTCATCTTCCATTAAAAAGTTGACTTCAACAGGGCATGATTGAACCGGTGGTAGCCCAGGAACTCCCAATTGAGAATCATTAGCATTTCCCCACATGTACAACTTTCCATTATCTGTTCAGAACAAAAAAGAACATGCTTAGTTTGCACTACAATGATTTGAGAAATTTTTTCACAAGAACATGTCATGATAAAGAAAATAAGAAATTCCATAGTTAAATTTTCTGTCAAACGACCTACCACTTTGACAATTGATTTGTAAATTGCTTAAGAGATTAGCTCTCAGCCTTTTGATTTATATTTACATCATTGCAAAATTTAATCCCAATATTTCATGGATTAGATGAACTATTTACAACAAATGTCCATAATTTCTTGATCTCAATCTACACAAGCAATAATGTGAGAATATATAAGGAAATAAGATAATTAAAAATAGGGCTCTCTCAACATTTTCACTAAAAGTTGGAGCATATTTATCATTTGCATCAGATAGAATTGGTAAGAATATCATCTAATTGATTTGTAAATTGCTTAAGAGATTAGCTCTCAGCCTTTGATTTATATTTACATCATTGCAAAATTTAATCCCAATATTTCATGGATTAGATGAACTATTTACAACAAATGTCCATAATTTCTTGATCACAATCTACACAAGCAATCATATGAGAATATATAAGGAAATAAGATAATTAAAAATAGGGCTCTCTCAACATTTTCACTAAAAGTTGGAGCATATATATCATTTGCATCAGATAGACTTGGTAAGAATATCATCTAATTGATAATTGGAATTTAAGAATATCATCTAATTGATCGTTGGAATTCACAAATAAATTTGTGCCTTCTCTAGAGAGAATCATTTTGCAAATAAAATCACATTCAATCTCAATATGTTTAGTTCACTCATGGAATGGGTTGCGAAGAATGTGCAAAGCATCCTAATTATCACAAATATTTTTCAAAGACCATATTGTCCAAAACTTCAACTCTTGAGAGAAGTTTTAGCCGTTTGAGTTCACATGCACTAAGGGCCATAACTCAATACTTTTCCCTTGCACTCGATCTAGCAACAACATTTGGCTCTTTTACTTTTCCAAGAAATGAGATTGCCTCTAATAAGAACATAATAATAATAATCTGAAGTTGACTATTTCACTTGGACAGTCAGCCTAATCTGCAAATATATATGTACAGCAATACAAGTGCAACCTCTATTCTCAGATTAATCCATGAGAATATGTATATCAAGATTCTAACTGTTGTATCTCAATGGCTATAATAGGGAGAGTGAAGAAACTAACACACAAAACTTCTAACAAAGGATATGTCGAGTCTGGTCATAACAAGAGTCCAACTTCCCTACCAATTTCCAATTTTGTGTAGGGTCTGAAGGAAGCTCCCCCTGATCTGGTACACATTTAACATTTGGATTCATAGGTGTACCAATCAGTGATATTAAATAGCAGCCATGGCAGGGCCATGGCACTATGGTGGGGTGGGATTTTGAAAAAATGCCATAAAATGGTGGTAGCATTGGGGATTACATATGGTGGCGGCAGACGCATGGTGTCCATTGCGGGCATGGCACCAATTGCAGAAAAAGTGGGTTTTTTTTTTTTAAAAAGAAAAAAGGAGGATATGGGCCTGTAGCCCAACCCAGCCCAATTGAAATAAAGGGTTTAAACCCTAAAAAGGACACACGACGAGAAGCTTCCAACTCTCTCGCGCACGTCTGCTGCTGCTGCTGCTCTCCCTCCTGCACCAGCAGAGACGTTCACTGGTGACCTTTTCCAGTTCCGGCGACTGCCATCTCCGGTGAGTAACATTTTCTTTGTTTTTTAGTTGCTTTTTTGTTTTGAAAAAATATTTTTTAATTCTTTAAATATTTTTTTTGTTTTATTTAATTATTCTTTTTAATATTGTGACCACTGACCAGCGTCTCTTCTTCCTTCCTCTTTCTCTATTTTTTAATTTCTTTTTTTTTATTATTCTTTAAATGTTGTGTTTTCATATTTTCTCTGCTTTCTTCCTCTTTCTCTGTTTTCAAATTTTTTTGTTGCTAAACTTCTGAATTCTGAATCTGTGATCATATCTTCAAAATTTAAATATGTTTTAGGCTTAAATATATTTGAGGTACCAGATAAATGACCAATTTTTATTTTAGGTCTCTAATAAAAAATTTTGTTGCGTTGGATCCCTGATATATATTGGAAAGATATGTTCACAAGGTGCCACTGCATCACTTAACTAGCGGCAGGAATTCAAAACAAAAGTTTTAATATATCAGGGATCCAACGTAACAAAAAAATTTATTAGGGACCTAAAATAAAAATTGGACATTTATCAGAGACCTTAAACATATTTAATACTATGTTTTAATTCTCTGTTTTAGTGTTTTACTATGCTGTACTGTTTCATAGTACTAATTTAGTGCTGTTTTTCATTGTTTTTAGTGTAAGTAGTGCTGTTTGATCATTTTATTTTATCATTTTGTTTTGTTCAGTGTTCAGCCCTTTTCTAAAATGGCCGTAGCATCCACACACAATTCAAGGGCCAAGTCTAGAACAGACCCTGGTTGGAAATACTGTCATGCACTTGATGAAGGGGATACAAACACAATTGTTTGTAATTACTGTGGAAAAATCACAAAGGGAGGAATAACAAGAGCCAAACAACACTTGATGGGGGAGAGGGGCAATGTTGCTCCTTGCCTAAAGTGCCCAAAGGATGTAAAAGAAGAGCTTTTGGAATGTCTAGCTAACAAAAAGAATGTAGACACCGGTGTTGATGTGCCAAATATAAGAGATTTTGATTTTGCTCCCGTTGGATGTGATGAAAGTGAAGATGAGTTTGAGGACTCCAGCACTGCTGCCACTACTATGAAGAGAAAGAATGTCACTAAAAAAGGGCCAATGGACATGTTTTGTAAGAAGCCAAAAAATGCAATCAATCGGAGAAACAAGGAGAAGTTGAAGCAAACTAGCATAAGAGATGCATGTGACAAGGAAGCAAAGGAGAGGGTGCATCAATATATTGCTCGCTTTTGGTACCAAGCTGGGTTGTCATTCAACCTCATTAAATTGAAGAGCTTTGAAGACATGGTTGTAGCCATTGGTCAATATGGATCACATTTGCCCATTCCTAGCTATCATGATATTAGAGTTCCACTCCTAAAGAAGGAGTTGGCATACACTCAAGATCTGATGAAAGGCCACAAGGAGCAATGGGTCAAGCATGGTTGTTCTATTATGGCCAATGCATGGACCGATCGGAAACAAAGATGCCTCATTAAGTTTTTGGTGAACTCTCCAGCTGGGACAATGTTTTTGAAGTCTGTTGATGGCTCTAATTTCATGAAGACGGGTGAAAAGGTTTTTGAGTTGCTTGATGCTATTGTGGAGGAAGTTGGAGAAGAGAACGTTGTTCAAATTGTCACTGATAATGAGAGCAACTATGTTTTAGCAGGTAAAAGGTTGGAGGAGAAAAGACCACATCTTTATTGGACTCCATGTGCAGCCTATTGTATTAATTTGATGCTTGAAGACATTGAGAAGCTTCCCTTGGTAAGGAAAACAATTAGAAGGGCAATCAATCTAGTTGGGTTTATCCATGCCCATTCTAGTACCTTGAGTTTGTTGAGAAATTTCACAAACAAAAGGGAATTGGTTAGACATGTGGTTACTAGACTTGCTACTTCCTATCTAACCTTAGAAAGACTTCATAAAGAGAAAGCAAATATTAGAAGGATGTTTATTTCTAATGCATGGGCCATAAACAAGTTAGCAGAGGAGGCTAAGGAGAAAGAAGCTGCAAAAGTGGTGCTCATGCCTTCATTTTGGAACAATGTGGTTTACACTCTTAAAGTCATGGCTCCACTTGTTCGAGTGCTTCATCTTGTGGAAGGTAAAAGGAAACCAGCCATGGGCTATATTTATAAAGCAATGGACAAGGCAAAAGAAACGATCATGAAGTCTTTCAACAACAATGAAAGCAAGTACAGAGATGTGTTTGCAATCATTGATGAGAGATGGAATTGTCAACTTCATAGGCCATTGCATGTGGCTGGGCACTTCTTAAACCCGGAATTCTTCTATGACAACACAGATTTGGAGTTTGATTTTGAGGTCACCAATGGATTGTATGATTGTATTAGGAGGTTGGTTCCACAACCTAATGTGCAACAGAAGATTCTAACTGAGTTGCATCTTTACAAGACTGGTGCTGGTCGTTTTAGTTGTGATTTTGCAATTAAAAAAAGGAAAACTACTACTCCTAGTAAGAAACTTAGAACACAACTTCTACTTGAAGATTTTTAAAGTTTTAATGTTCCAATTCTAAGTCATGTTCTTGGTTTTGTAGCGTATTGCTGGAGAATGTATAGGGCCCATGCTCCAAATTTGCAGAGGCTAGCTATCAAGATTTTGAGCCTAACCTGCAATGCATTAGGATGTGAAAGAAATTGGAGTATATTTGAGCAAGTAATTGTCATAAGACTCATAACTATCTTTTTTATTTTACTTTGATGGTCAAGTTTTATTTGGAGTATATTTGAGCAAGTTCTATTTATGTTACGTTGCAGATTCATTCCAAAAAAAGAAATAGGCTTGAGCACAAGAAGTTGCATGATTTGGCATTTGTCAAATACAACCAACAACTCAGAGAAAGATATAATGCTAGAGATGAAATTGATCCAATCTCTCTCGATGATATTGATGTGTGCAATGAGTGGTTAGTGGGAGAGATGGATGATGATGATAATGGTGCCGGAAATGAGTTGGTATTTGATGATGATAATGCAGTAAATTGGGCAACCGTTTATGAGGCTTCGGGGGTTGGAGAGCCTAGAATATATACTAGGTGCAAAACAAAGAAAAGAAAAGAGCCAACAAGTGGTGTCACTCTTACAGCTGCCCAAACATCTAAAAAACAGCCAGTGGCTGGATCTTCAAAAAAGAAGCAAGTAGTAGTCCAAGAAAATGATGAGGATGTGGAATCTGAAGAAGAAGTGGTCATGTTTAATTTTGAGGAGTCCGATGGAGAAGAGGGAGAGGGATATGCTCCACTTGATGATAACAAAGAAGAAGAGGATTATGTTGGGGTTGAGGACGATGATTAGAGACTTTATTTTATGTCTGCATTATGTTTTTATCATTTTGTTGTTTTGAACTCTTGAATGAGTTTGTTAGGTATCTATAACATTGTTGTTGTTTTTTTGAACTCTTGAATGAGTTTGTTAGGCATTGGTTATTGTGAACTTGTGAAACTTGTCATGTTTTCTAGGAATGTAATCCATTGTTATTGGTATCTACTGTTTTTTAGTATCTATATATCTGCTGTGCTTTTAGTTTTTTATTTATATTTCCTGTTATATCTAATTTTTTCAGTTTTCTTTATTTATATCTACTGTTTTATAGTATTTATATGCTGTTTTTTAGTATTTATATATACTATCTTTTTAGTTTTTTTTTATATTTACTGTTATATCTACTTTTTTTTTTTATTGTGTGTGTGTGCCATTTGCCACCACGCCATCCGCCATATGTATATGGCAGATTTTGGGCTCTCCACCATCCACCATTAACAACACTAGTATCAATTGGCCAAGAATTTAACATCCTAGTTTCTTTCAAAATGTCAAGAACATACTTCTTGAGAGTTTGCAATACCAAATTCTGATTGAGCTACTTCAATCCCAAGTATCACAATTTGCCAAAGTCCTTGGTTGGAAATGTTGCAATAGCTCATTATGTTAGACAATCCATAGAAAAATAATTAGTTATTTAGTTACATTATTTATGTTAGAAAGAAGGGAAATGGACCCTGAAGCTAATTCTAAGGGTGGGTTTCGGTTATAACTTTGAAAACTAAAAATTTATTATTCCAAAGACACAAAAAAAAAAAAAACATTGTACATGAATTCAAAGACTAGTCAAAAGAGCACATCACAAATTTATACTCTAGAACTGGCCACCTAGAATTCTCCACCAGGCTGTGTGCCTGTGTGGGTGGAAAAGAGGAAGATAGAAAGACAAAAGAAAAAGAGAACAAAATAAGTTGAAAAACTGAGACAAAACAAAACAATGAGTTAACTATTCACATGCAGAGGAAGCTACCAGCGGTGCATGGAAACCAGCAATGTGACTCTGGGTTCTGGCCATTTAGACTGTGTAGAATTCATTGATTTATGACAGACAGAGCAGAAGAAGCTCCACAACTACCAGATCAAAGATGGGTTTTGGTTAAATTAGAAGTTTAGAAGCTTGAGCCACGAATGGGCATTACTGTGGTGTTTCATGAGGCAATAGAAAACATTCTACCACTGCCGTTTGGCAGCTGGGAGGCTCTGATCCACCACGTGGAGGAGCACAGCTGCTGCTATTAACTATTCGGCGTCGTTGTCACTGGCCATACATGTAAATAGACTAGAAACTAGCATAAATTTTTTTAGTATAAAATTCGATTATCCAACAACAGTAACATCTGAAATAACTGATTCCTAGACACAACCTGTAGCCTACAATGTCATGCAATTTCAGAGTATCATAAAAATATGCTGAAGAGGGCATTAAACTCTAGAGGACACATGGTGAAGCATAAAAGTTATTTATATATTAAAAGTGAAAAGTTCTGTAGCTAGTAGAACATGCCAGGTGAGATGAAATGTATTACCTGTCACAGCTGCTGATGAGGAACCCCCACAAGAAATATATATAATATGCTCATGAGCTAAAGCCTCAACTACTGTTGGTATCTTCTGATTCTGGACAGATCCATGGCCCAACTGTCCTTGTCCACCATGGCCCCATGAGAGCACTTTGCCATCATCTAATGTAAATCAAGAATGAAGTAGTTATAATGATATAATCCATGAGAATGGAAATGAAACAATACTGACTTAATGTCACATCAACATACCAGTTAATGCAAGGGAGTGATATCCACCACTTGCTATTTGAATTATTTTAACATTAGCAAGGCTGGGTACTGGTCTTGGTTTCCAACCACCAATCTTATCACCTCTCCCAAGTTCATAGTTAGAATTGGCTGAGAAAATGCCAGCATTATCAATTTTCCAAAACTAAAAGCACTAATTCACTTAAGGACTGGCTAAAAGAATTTTGCTACTCTTCTACAGAAAATATAGGAAAAAAATAATATAAAGCAGGTGACAATTACCTCCCCAGTTCCATAATTGCCCATCCTCTATCAATGCCATTGTGAAAAATCCTCCACAGGAAACAGCAGCAATAGGGTAAGGTAACTCTTTTACTTTGGAAGGGATACTAAGTCCACCTGCGTGATCTGGGCCCCGACCAGGACCAAGGCCCAATCGGCCATCCCCTTCATCTCGACCCCAGATATAAAGCTCCCCTACATCCAAAATGAACCTGCCATCAGTTTCAAAGGATGGATACCATTTCATTTGATATCTAGTTCATGTTCCTGAACATTCCCAATAAGAAACTCAAATTGGTTTTAGATAGTTGAACACTAGGAGGAAAAGATGTATAGCCTTACATGTTAGTGAAATAAGAAAAAGTAAAGCAAAAAATAAACATAAAAATAGAAATTTATATCTTCAATCAAGCATTACATTTTATAGGTCAGAGCAAAGCTTTCAATACATCAAACAATCTGATTTGACAAGTGTAACAAAAGTGCATCTTCATTCAATCACTCTGGAAGAAAATAAGCATATTGGGAGCCTGTAATTTTAGGAAGATTTCTTTATCCTTCTGTGTACTTCTCTTATTTCTCTTGATGGATTATTTTCTTGTCCCAAAGAAAAAAGAACAAAGCTTGAATAAAGTTCCAGCCGTCAAACAAACCTGATTCAGTGACTGCTGCAGTATGTGTTCCACTGGTAGCAATGTGTTTTATAGTTCCCTCCCAGGAGCCTTTTACCAACCTAGGAAATAGCTCTCTATGATATACTGAGTGCCCAAGTGCACCAAAACCACCGTAACCCCTGCAAACTTCATTTTCATCCATAAAAATTAATGTTATTGAGAGGAAAGAAAGCATGAATAAATAGCTGACATAAAACTTTACATGCTCATCATAAAATTTAGGAACCTTTTAACTCCCTGAAATTACAAAAATATTCCAAAACTCAACAAAGTTTGTTAATTTTTTAAATACAAGTTTCTAAGAGCCTCAAAGGAAAAATGATTCTGAAAGTTTCACTAATAGGTTAACATGCAACAGCTAACAACAGGCTCTGACAGAAATTCGTTAGGACTGACCGAGGGCAGCCTGCACCGACCCCCACAAAATACTGAGTTATACCCCCATTGCTCCAAACTAAACCTACTCTTGTAGATGTTAAGATTGTTAGGGTACACTTGTTGAAGTAGCTGCTGACATAAAAAAAAAAAAAAATCTCAATCTAATCTATGTTTACTTCATGAGATGGAACCAAGTTTGGTGTCTGATTAGAAGTTACTCCATTGAGAAACCTAGTAGTCATCGAAGCCAACACTAATTTCACAACTTCCGGTGAGCAATTCATGCATTGATGTTGTCAAAAGACAAAAGCTTTTCATCTCTGAATCTTCAGTTGCATACCAAACATCAAATATTGTGTAAAACAAGAAGAAGAAAATATGACCTCATGAGCTAAGCATCAATGAGTGTCTTAAATTGATATCTAGATTTCTCTTTAAACTAACAGTATTCTTTTATCTTTACTCACACAATGTCAGCTCCCCCACCCCAAAAAATGAAAATAAAACACTTGTCAAGTTCCACCGCACTCGTTAGAGTCTATTACGCTTCCATAGTAGAGTTAATTTGATAATACCTTGAGGCTTAAGCCAAGCATAATTCAATGAAGGATTCAAAATTTCTAACCCTATAAAAATAAACACAGTTCAGGCATTAAGTCCAACCTCTTTTGTGCTATTTCTCAGTCAACCTAAGACTAGTACAGTAAAAAGAATCAGTATTTCAACTAAAGGAAACATATCTAGAGAGAGGTGAGATGATTAAATCTTAATCATATAATCATACATAGATGGCCAAGTTTGTTTTAATTTTAACCACATATTTAAATTATACATTATACAGTTGAGATTTGCTCTTCTCATGTTATCAATCTCACCCAATATCAAAGGAAAAAAAAAACATGGTGTGGCATGATTGGTAGACAATGTTGTTAAATAGCGGCCATGGCGGAATGGCGTGGCAGATTTTTTGCCAACCGCCATAGGCAATTTGTGAAGGGAGGCCCGCCATAAGGTGCAATGGTGTGTTTATAAGGCAGAATTTCAGCCTTCCGCCATTGATAACACTGTTGGTAGATAACCTAGTCCTTTAAGCATGTGGTCAAGGATTTAATCCCTGGTCCGTGCATTAAAAAACATCTGCTGGAGAGGTAAACCCCTTGAGTGAATCTTAGTACCTCGAGTGATTAGTTCTTGGCTCCTAGCTGTAGGATATCCAGGTTCATCCAAAAAAAAAAAGGGAAAACAAAAAAAAAACACACACACACACACAACTCCATGCAGACAATGTAAGAAGTCTTAGTTGACACCGTCAACACTATCGATCAATGACTTTAATTAATCACATTTAGCTTCACACCTTCTTTGTAACATTAAACGATCAACCAACTCTAATTCATATTAACACCCAGTGCATTATGTGCCTGATTTTAGAAAACAACAATCAGAAATTCCAAAAAGTTAACCAATCAGAGGATCACGAAGGTGAAGTGATTCTGACCACGTAAAGACCTCGCCGGCCGAGGTAAGCGCAACGGAGTGCAAGCCGCCGAGTGCGACACAGCGAAGGTTATCGAGGTGAGGGTTCAGGGTGGGAACGAACAAGGAGTTCTCGTGGCCGAAGCCCAATCTTCCGCCATCGCCTTTGCCCCAAATCCAGAGGGCCCCGTCAACGATCAGGGAAGAGTGGAAAAGCCCACAGGAGAGGCCCACTTGGAGGGCCCGGTTGGGTGGGCTTGGGAGGAGGCGGCCAGGGGTTTGGGAGAGGGCGAAGGAGGATTTGGGGACGGCGAGGTTGGCCACCGGAGAAGGGTAGAGGCGGGTCTCCTCGACCCCGCCGCCGAGCTGGCCGGAGGCGCCTCTGCCCCACGAGAGGACCTGCAGGGTGGCGGTGTTGTCGGCGGTTGTGTCTGCGGTGTAGAGGATGGGGGGTTTCGGGGTGGTGGCAGAGGAGTGACGCAAGCGGTGAGTAAGGGTGGCTATGTGGTGGCGGTGGCGGATAATTGGCATCATGTGTTTCGGTTTCGTTATGCTTATAGTCTACTAGTACCCTGCTTCTGCTAAGTGTTACTACTACTGCTGATAGCTGTTTTGATTTTGAGGGTAAAATAGGCTCCGTGCACACCGCTTACTTACCAGTAGTTCTTACTCTACCACTGTCAAAGCACGTTGTTTTGTTTCAGAAACGTTTAAACTTTAATATGTTCATTAATTTGCCTTTATTTTTTAACCCTATAAAAAATCTTCTATTTTATAGATTTTTGTTACACCGATTTCCGTCTTGGGCATAAATTGTTACATCGATTTCCAAAAATCTTATACTCACCCCCTTAAGAAAACTCAAAATAATGTAAAAAAATGAAGAAGTATCAGATGTAATAAGAGTGAACTTTAGGAGGTGCGTGTAATTTACTCTAAAGATTTTAAGATCAATGTCATCGTTAAAAAATCATCTTTTTTTTTTTTATTTGACTTTCTTTTCTTTTTTTTAGTTTCTTTTTATTTGCTTAAACAAAACATATCATATGTGAATTTCTAGTAGTACTTGACGTCAATTAGTTACTTATTTAGAAATTAAGATAAAGAGAACTAACGAAAATTAACTGGGAAGCAGGGACAGGGAGTAGGGATTTTATTTTAGAGTGAAAGGTTAAGAATAAAAATTTGATGATAACATTATTGAGTTTTGGTTAATTGAAAATAATTGTTTTACAAGATATTAACTTACAAATATAGGTTCTCTCAAAAAAAAAAAAAAACTTAGAAATATAGGTTAAATAAATAATTTTAAGAAATACTACTCAAATCTGAAATTTGGTTAAGAGATTAATAAATCGTTAGGAATTATGTAAGAATATTCAAGAAAATAGTAAAATGATAAAAAAAAATTGTATATAAGATAAAGTGGTAGAGAAAAATAAAATTTAATTGATAAAGTTCTTTTTAAGTAAATTATACTTTCTAAATTGTAGCTTTTTTGGGTGAAATTTCTAAATTATCATAGTTTTCTAAATTGTAGTTTGACTCAATGGAAATAGAAATTATTTTCACCTTTACTCAAACTATAATTTGGAACCTAAAATCATGAAATAGAAATTATTTTTACCTTCGCTCAAACTGTGATTTGGAACCTAAAATCGTAACCGATAATTCAAATTAAGATTTTGAAAGTGTAAACTATAATTCAATTTTTTTTCCCACTTATTAGTAGTAGTAAGTTGGCAATTTGCTGTTTAATAAGATTTTTGAGGAGTTTATAACATACTTTGACCAAAATAAATTTGTTTGGTACACAGACTTATTTTAGTAGCTTATTTTCCATAAACTACTTGAAGTAGCTTATGAAAAAAATAGCTTGTGGAAAATAAGTTAGTTTATAAGCTACTAACCTTTTTTTCTTCTCAATTTTTTCCTCACTAATTTATTTGAAATTCCTTTTTACCCTTTTTTTCAATTTAAAAACCCTTTTATCTATTTTAACATTCTTAAAAACACTAGATGACATTTATTTTCTTAGTTATTATGAAACTTAAAATTCTACTTTTTTTATTATTTTGTTTAATGTTAAACTATTTATTTTAATGAATTAATACATTGTTTATTTTTTTTTATTTAAAATATTTGGTCACTAAACAAAAATTGATAAAAAAAAAAAACAAAATCATAAAGAAATGACAATTTTTATTTATTGTTTTAAAATAATATTATAAATAAAAATTAAATATTAAAAATTTGATTTTAAACAATATAAGTTTATTTAATTTAATTCTAATTTTTTCAATAAAAGAAATTTTTTGATTTAAAACAATATTAGTTTTATTAAAAATTTGATTTTAAAGAATATGAGTAAAACCACTTAATCTTTATTATTCATTACAAAATTATTGTCCTACTTTTTAAGATGATAAGTTATGAAGAAAGTTGTTACTAGACTCCTCTATGGGGTCTTAGTTTCTTTTACTTTGTTGTTTATTTTTCTTATCACCAAAAAAAAAGTTCAAATATTAGAAATAATAAATATGTCCTTTTACGTCATTTGACATTTATTAACTACCTTATCAGTTAATCTTACCAAACACCTTCAATTAAATCAACTAGCTTATAAGTTTCCAGTTCTTCAGCTCCTAACTTCAAAAGTTTTCAACTAGTTTATCATGTAGTTTTACCAAACATAGCCTTGGCATGGGAGTAGAATCACTTGGCCATCCATCAGGTCCATTTTTCTAACAACCTTTATGATATATATATATATATATATATATATATATATATATATATATATATATATATTTTGCTAGTAATTAGCCCACAGCAATTTTATTCCGGTAGTACTATGTCCTGCTGTCATATTTGCAATATTACTTACGTGGTTGAGTCTTTTGACTTTCCTTACTTTGCCACATGTTTCATTCAATCAGCACTTTGGCCACCAGAATTTTTTAAAAATGGAATAGAAACTAAAAATTGGTAATTTTAACAAGCTTAATATAAGCCAATACCTACCAAACATCTCGGTATTGGCCAAGTTTTAAAGCAATATGTCAACAGAATAACTCATATATGTAGCTTCTAACTTTTCAGATGTTAAAGAAACAGAATAAACTCATTCAAAGGTCCACAATTATCTCCACATTTGAGCATATGCCATCAGGTAATCTCTACAAATGCCAAATATTTGTTACTAGTGGTAAAAAAAAGTACTGAATCCCACGTTAAGCTTCATACAAGAGAACTGAAACTCTTTGGTGCTGATTATTTGGTAGTAGTAATGGTTTTCATTTCTTTTGTCTGTCCTTGAGAAGCTGCTCTCATTTGACCAGATTCTGTATAAGATAAAGGAACATATTTATTAGACATATAAGGAATTGTTTTGAATAGAAAAGCAAACATCAATCCTACCTTGAGATGTTGAACAATTTGAATTGTCTGTCTCTCTGAAGATGTGAACCAGGAAGGTTAGTTTAGTTTTATGAATAAGCTCAAAGATGCAAACATCACCAACTTTCAAGTAATAGTGCTTGACAAATGCCTTCCATCCACTTGAGAATTTAAATTTTGTTTGCAATTTGTCTTTCTGGATGAGGAACTTTGCAGGCCAAACTGTCCTATTTAACACCTGAAGGTTGATAGGTCTTTGCTTACTGTGCAAATCAAAGTGTCTCCTACAAAATGTAGATGGTAAATTCTGCCATGGAAAAGAGAAACAGTTATTTTCTTTTTCAACTTATGTTCTACAAGCCAAATCCTTATTCCAAGCTTACCAGAACACCACGAGAACCGACGTAATATGGATGTATGACAACCAAGAAGAACGGATTACAAGGTTTGAAAGAACTTGCTCTATCAAGAGCTGTAACTTGGTTAGCCATAGCCTTTGATTTTTCTGCAAAATTACAACTCCATTTAAGGCGGACATTTTGTGATCATCTTTCAGGCTGCTAAAAAATTGAAAAATATCAAAGCCTACTAAATGTTTGCAGTTTCCAAATGGTTTACTAGACATACTTGAGGTGCAGGTCATTGAAAACTATCAAAGGAAAAAGTAAACTAAGGAAAACAGAAGCTAACTATCTGTGTTAACTTGCAAAGCTTTCTATGAAATGCTTAAAGAAACATGATACCTTTGCAATTTGTGTCAGGATGATGCAGAACGTCGTTTGGCAATATCAAGGTGTTCTCAACTTTAACACCATTGCAACTTCTCAATTGATATGGTTGAAGAAATTCCAATGAGGACTTATCTTTTCTCTTTGGACCGGGTCTGTGATATTCCAAATTTTCATCATTTGGAGGTTTATTTCCATGATTATTGGAGGCCATTTTACCTTCTATTCTTTTGGAAGGGTAGTCTATCTCTAAAGCACTTGAATCATGGATGTGTACCTGAAAATGGGAATTTCTTTGGCATCTGAAAACCAAAAGATGGCCATGAGCTAGAGAGTGATACTCTGCAAATTCTTTCCAACCCTCTTGAAACCAT
Source organism: Pueraria montana var. lobata (assembly GCA_026413185.1). Taxonomy (NCBI): domain Eukaryota; kingdom Viridiplantae; phylum Streptophyta; class Magnoliopsida; order Fabales; family Fabaceae; genus Pueraria; species Pueraria montana. The sequence continues at coordinate 56,498,605 of CM048650.1, read as the reverse complement.
ATTTTGCCATCACGTTTTTCCAAATTCAATTTCCACTCAGCACCATTTGGAGTCTTCAGAAATAGAGTATTTGGTAAATCTTCTCCATATTTCTTCACAAACTTATTGGGGATCATCTGTCAATGACATCAGACTAATGTGTATGATAAAGCTTTGAAAGGTGTTATATTGCATTAATTTAAGCTAACATCTATCAATTTTATACAGTTAATTACTACTATCACTCTAGATTGAAATTACCCTGCTATTTTTACTAAAAGAGTGATCCAAAGACATAGCCATAAGATGAGATAACATAAGCGCAACTAAATATGACATGAGCCGCAAGGCTGGCTCATTTTATAGATTGAATGTAATTTAAATAGTCCTAAAGGAAGCTATCGGCTACTAGGATGCAATGCCATTCATGAATTACTGCATTGCTGCTAATCTGATTATCATGGTCACTTCTTTATGTTATCGACTAAAAAAAAAAAAAGAAACCAAAAACAAGAAATACCAAATCAATACTGAAAACATGAAGCTTACAAAACAAATTATCTGTAGTATTCCTACATCATAATTAATATATTCCTCTATGTTAAGAGTAATATTGGCTTGTTAGAAATAAGCTCTCTATATATAGAGCACTTACCAACTTGTAAATCATCTTTTAATCAATCATTTTTACACAATGCTATTCTATGGCACTCCTCTCTTATACTTTGAACTTTATGATGTTTGGCCTCATCAAGTTGGTGTTACTTGTATTTCTTCTCAAACCATTTTATCTGAGAATTCTGATACTCTATATTCATTTAGTTATTGATATATCTGTTCATGAAGTTCTGCTAATTTTGTTGAGAGCGCGAAGTAACAGAGTAGGCATGACACCAATAAAATTTGTTAGAGGGCTCTTACATCGATCTGCTGCATGTCTGATATCTTACGATAATAAAAAATTTACCCACCATTTCTGTAATCCATTGTTCTCAGTACATGCTAAATAGCCACATTATTGATCTTCAAAAAATAGAAAAGAAATGGTGATCACGGGAGCATGTTTATCAAGGTTCAAATTGCTTAAAAACAGATTAACTAGTATCCATGCATGCATGTATAAGCAATGTTAACTAGTCAAAGATCTGCATGCTTTCATTTTCTTTAAGCTCAGATTAAAGAAATAAAAACATAAAACACATCAGGACAGAATACAGGTAAAGACCGGATTGAAGTGCTAAATTTTTTGCGGATAAAAGAAATTGAAATCTGTGTGCTTACTAGCTTTCCTTCATGGAGATTTTGAGCGGTTATGATCTTGAAAAAGTGGATTGGCTTCACCTGGGGTTGGTGATGAAATTTAGTAGCCATGCATGAACTGAATAAGTGAATACTGCATTCAAGGGTTGGATTGGATGTTAGCCAGGAATCAAAAACAATATCAACAACTTTTGTAGAAGTAATGGTTTCCCATAAACAAACAATAAAGTGAAAACTCGAGCCAGATTATTAAGAGAGGTTGGACCATTGTAGTCTGTGATGGGTGAAATTGATTGACTTTCAAATCTTCATTTAAACCTCTTTATAATTACCTGTATATCTGCAAATCTATCTCCCCGCTTTATTACTTTTACGGTTTTACCCACCAAATGGTTAAGGGAATTAGTGAAATGGGTTAATTAAGACAAACACGTTTAACTCGCTTAATTATCTTTTGTGAATAGGCTTACATATACTAACTATTAATCCGATTTTTAATTTTTGTATATAATTTATGGGTTGAACCAAATTAAGTGTTGGACGTTAGAGTGATAAATATAAGTGAAGAAGTCTCATATTTGATAAAAATGGAAAAGTTGAGCAATTCATGCATAACTAAGAATCATATATTTAGTGTCTTGGGATTTTGGGTTAGATATGTAATGATATGAAGACTCCTATGTTTTGTAATCTGTAGCTCATTAAGTTTTGATGATGTCTCTGGACTTGTAATTTTTAAGTTGCTCCTTATAGTATGAACAATAGCTTATTAGGATGATTGTTATAAGCTTTCATTGTGTGAATGTGTGTGTATCATGCATATAGGCTAGATGTAAGTATATTCCCTCACATGTGCATTGATTGATCATTGTCTTCTTACTTATTTTGACTAAGGATTGAATATGGGCGAAAACCTTTTTGAAAATTCTAAGAGTTCAATCCAAGAACAAAATAATCGATTACATGAGCAAAATAATCAATTATCTCGAGGCTTTGTTTTATGAAAATTGGATAAGGTTCGCTGATAATCAATTATCCACTAATAATAATCGATTATTTGGCCCTGAAAGAAAAATGAGGCATTAACAGTTAATCGATTATTTGAGGAAATAATCGACTATTTTAATCTTCAGCATTTCCAGATGATGACTAGAACGAAATAATCGATTATCTTAAGTCATAATCGATTATCTCTGTTTTGAGGCCTATATAACTAACTTTTTCAAAGGCTCTCATAAGTGACACCATTTTCCTTCATTCTACTTCATCTTTTTCATCTGAGAGAATTCTAAAAGTGTGTGTCATCATCATCATAAGATTCATTGAATCAAATCTTCATAATTCTCAAGAAAACAATGGATATTTCTCAAGTTACACGAAGGGAATATGAAAACAAGTTAGGAAGAGCTTCAATTTATGATCTTCACAATAGGTGATTTCTTTCCTTAACTTTGTTGTGTAAACTCGTGTAGGGTAGGTTTCCCTATGGTGTTACACTGCATATAGATAGTGTAACACCTTAAATCCGAGTTTACATGTATTTGCATTTTAAACTCATTTTAATTTCATAGGCATGTTACTTTATTTAATTCTCGTAAAAGAAAGAAGAGATTATTTATTTATTCATTTTACATAGCGCCAAAGTTTGTTTAATTTCACAAATCAAATGTAATTGTAAAAAGGTAAGTTGGAATTTTGCCAAATTGTTAAAAAAAGTTTTATGTAAATTTTAAGTTCGAAGTTGTGTTCCACTTAGTAATTAAAACGGGTTATTTACGTTCACAAGAAACTAATTGTAACGTCATTTCAAACATAAATGGGCACTTAATTTTGAATTAATAAAATAAAGAACACGAGATAATTTGGTTGGTTATCTAGTATACACATGCGTAAAATAGAGAATTTCATACATCAAAATGTTTTCCGGAGCAATAGTAACATATATACATATACACATTGCTCAAGGTATATACCAAATACATAGGGTAATAAAGTATGAAAACTGAATATACATAGTAAAATCTGAAACCTAGGTCTACCCGTATTCAAATACATTAAAGGGAAAAACCTAGTCTCAGAGTAGTCATCTCTAAACCCAACCCTGCATGTTAGACTAATCCAAAGAAATAGGATGGCGGAGGGCCTCTGACACGATCCCTGAGGAGAGAATCTAGTGGTCATTGTCCACAGGATCCTTCACAGAATCTTTCTCAAGGTTCTCCAATCCTCCTCAAAATCCTAGGACTCATTGTTCCCTAAGTTCACGACTAGCGGCGGATCCCCCTGACTGACTCTCACCCAATTACGTCTCCAATTCTTTGACGCAAGAGGGGTTCGGCGAAAGGTGGGAAGCGTCGGACCAACGTGAACACCTCGGATGGTGTGGCATCGAAAAAAGTAGCGGGTATCGATGAAATCTTCAAGGACACTCCGAAGGGACGAATGATGATGAGAGCGACGAAACTGATGAGGATAGCCTCCTTGTGATCTCCACAAGTACTACCGTCGGCTCCTAAAACAAAAACGTAAGGGTGAATCTCTCCGCTTCATCAAACAAACCACACATAATGACTTTGAAAGTCATACACACAATCCTGCTAACCACTGCGGTGTGGTTTTCTAACGTTCACACTCAGAACCTACCCATTTCCATGACTTTATTTGTAAACTGTAACACACTGGCCAGTTGTCACTAGAACTCCCAGAACTCAGTGGTCTTACATATTTTGAGGAGAATGACTGCTGGGAGTACACCATCACCCTAGTATAAGGTGGGCTCTCACCAATTGAGAATTTCTCGTGGTTATTGTCAGGGTCGCCAAGTCAGTTTGTGTGAACGAAGTCACAACTCGATGCCTACCCTCCAAGGTTGTAATGCCTCACGATCATCTCCCAAGTACCAATCTGTGGTCATTCATACTCTGAGGACTTACTCCTCGTACACTCTCACATGGAGATTATCTTTGCTCGTCACCGTGGGTTTCCGCTGCTGGTGGTATAAGACGGATCGAATTGACGCCGAGCTCAAGACCTTGTCCTGGCTCCAACAAAAATATACCATATGAGACAATTGTCTCCATCACCTATTGGTGACCACGTCATTCAATCTCTGCCAACATCTTTGCAACTTTCTCTCAGCCTGAATTACCCTCAAGCAACTTCTTTCGCAAGTCCGCCGCACACACGTATTCCTTGTTGCATGACTCTCAAGGCGTATATAGCCATCGCATATCAAGATTCTTTATTACATTTTATTTGTGTCTTACCCTCTCAATTTATAAAGTTTTTAATAATTAATACTTACCAACAATTTCTCTACGCAAAGGTCCTAGAATGTTTATCTAAGTCTAAAGCACAAATAAAGGGTTCATTTATGAAGCTTATAAAATAATTTAATTCTTAAGTCCAAATTAATTGTTTTCATTGTTGGAATTTATATTATTATTATTATTGCTAGCAAAATTTATCCGGATTACTAGGACAGAGTCATTGTCTACATAAGAACTCGTGTTCGAGTCTTATGCTCACAAAACACAGACTTCACAGAGAAATACAATTCATACTACAGTCCACGTGACTGTACCACAGAGCGTTTCAAAATGCACAAATCACACGCACAGAGATGCCCTAGGTTCGCATTCCAAGGGTCTTACAATCATTTAAGGCAAGGGTAAAATTTACCCACTGCCTTACATGCACACAATTATAATTAATTTAAACATTCAATATACCATAATTCAAATGTCACATTTCAAAGGCAATTTAAGACAGAATCCCTTTTTGGCAGCACCTAATCTCTGTTCAAAATTAATTTAGCAAACGATTTTTGTTCTATGAAATTCTTATATCAAATTAAAGCCCCTAAGACCTATTTTTCAAAAAGGTATCCCACACTCTCAGATTAAATCTACAAAAATTATTAAAACTCCTAGAAGTTTGTAGGTCAGTATATTCTTCACAGTGAGCATACCTCAAAGATGTGTAATTTTCTCAAACTTCCCAAATGATATTTTAACTCAAATTTTTATGGAAAAAATATAACATTTGTATCTTTCAGAAAAGGTAAAACTTGAATCCTAATTCCTCCAACATTTTTCCCATTAATTTCTTTTCTAAGACCTATGTCTTAGGTTCGAAATCTGGAATCCATGCATGTTGTCTGTTTTAACCAAATTTGTTAAATTAGTAATTATGGATGAAAATTTTTGAAACTTATATGATTTTAAATCTCTTTTTGTCTAGTTTTAGGAAAAAAAATTTCAAAAAAGGTCATTACTTTGGTGTAAAAAGCTCAAAAATTGAACCTTGCCCGAACCAGTTTCCACAAGCAGAACAGCCCCATTGCATGTCACGGATGAACCCTCATTTGAGGTTATCTCGCAATGGTCTCAAAAGTAAAGTTGGTGAATTTTGAGTCTACTTTAACTGAGGATAAGTTTCATCAAAATCCAATGTCTAGATAAAAAGTTATTCATAAAAGTGTAAGTACTGTCCAAGGCTTCTACGTAAGACAGCCACTGCCAACACCAATTTTCGAGTTTTGAAAAAATTCATGGAAGTTTAGAAATAGGTTCTAACAAAAATTGGACACGGTACCCTTTGTATTGGAGCCATCCCATGAATTTCTTAAGAGTAAAAAGATGAAGAGAAGTTTTTGAACACAGCCACAAGCTACCGCTAAAAATATTTTTCAGAAAACAAACTCAAACACACACATGCAAACATTTTTTTCACAAGTGCAGTTCACAAGGTAGGTATTTCATGCAAAGGTGGCTGGATCCTCCAACCTCCAGCCACTTTAGAATTCACAAAGAGTCCCTTTACCACAGTGGTGAGCTCGTGTGAAAAAGGAAGAAGAGCTGGTCACTTTCCTCTAAAGGAGTTTAGGCTTTTGACCACTTTATCTATGGCATGCAAGGGAGAAAGGAGATGAAAAATGGTGTTGGTGATGGAGGAGAAGGTTTCGCCCAGCTGAAGGAAGAGAGAGGGAGGAGAGAATTTTTTATTTCTTGGCTGAAGTGTGGCTGAACTTAAGTGAGAGAGTGAGGTGAGTGTTACGCTTAATTTGTGATTTGAGTGATGGTTTGTGAAAGTGAGTGTGAGTGGTCGTGAGGTTGAGTGTGGTGAGGGAGTGTTTGCATAAATTTTAAGTGGTCAATGGTCACTTGATTAGATGGGTTAGGGTCGTGTCAAGTTACACAGTGTAGAAATACACTGTGTACTTTAAACCGGAACGTGTTCTAAATAAAAAAAATAGACTTTTAAACATCCAATTTAAATTTTAATAATTGTTTATAACTGAAAAACTTTTTTTTTTAAATAACTTTCCTAAAATTTCTCTATAGAATAATCACTCACATATGAATTTTACGAAAGATCACTTGTATTGCAAGTCTCAGATTTTAAAAACGATTCAAAATAGTGTTTCAGTCAATTTCAAGACTAATACAAAGTAACCAATATCTCATTTATTTATTTCTAATATTTACCACAGACAAATAGTTTTCCTTCTTAGTTACTTCAAGAAATTAAATCACAGATGAAACCAAATAATTAAAACTTGAATTCTCATCACACTGTATTTTGTTTTTCAACTCAAATAAAATAGTACAGACTATTTTATTTTCACATAAATCTAAAAACAAACTAACAGTTATACAGATGAATCTAAGTATTTTAATATTTTAAATACTTATCACACTGCACATTACCATTTTAAATAAAATAAAGCAAACTAGCTCACTTACACAAAATTTTATAAGCAGACTTACAGACAAATTATACAGAAAGTAACCATCGAGAATTAATTCTAGAGAATTAATTACAGGAAGTTACTCGTAGAGAACTTTTTACGTCTTTGTTCTTATAAATGTTTTTCCTTTTTGATCCTTATAAAGAAATTACTATATTATTCATTTTCCTTTATTTTCTTAATCGGTCAATTAATTACTAACTATATTTTAATTACTCCAAGTATATTCTTTTCTTATTTAAAACAAGCAATTAAATCCCCATTAATTTCTAATTAATCTCTCATGTTCTTACTTACTGAGTTGTAATTTTCGGGGTGTTACATATAGGTGTTCTATATTGCAGTGTGTTTCTTGAATAAGTTTTTCAAGAAGGTGCATTTTGCATAGTGTGTGCATTTGCATGTGAGTTTATATGTAAACAAAAGTGATAGTGAATTAGGTCCAAGCTCGGGTTGCTTGTGACAACACTGGATGTAGATTTCAAGTTGAAATCGAACCAATATAGATCTTGTGTCACTCTCTCTTTTCCCTTATCTTTTAATTTCTTGATCTTTTAGTAGCTTTGTACATTGATCTTGTTGTTAAAGTTTCTTTTGGAAATAAGAGACAAGTGATATAAGCTAAGCATACAACACTCATCTTGAAAGGGATTCAAAAAGGAAATTTGATCTTACAAAGTTTTCACTCAAAAAGATTGTCTTTCAAAGAAATTTTTTAAGAATTCAATTCATCCCCTCTTGGATTTCCTGTGAACTAAGCCATTTTATCTAACAAGATATAGTATCAAGTTCACTTATGTAGTTTGCTCGTGTCTCTTGTTAGAAATCTCCTAAGTGTTTTACCCTCATGGTACTCTTAACAAGTGGTATCAAAGACTTTTCGCTTGGAGGAGTATATCATATGAAAGAGACTCACATTTGTTAAAGTAACAAATGTGATACGAGTGAAAAAGTTTCACATTTGATAAAAATAGAAAATTTTATCAATATATAAGTGATCATGACTCATGCTTAATGTCTTAAGATTTTGGATTAGATATGAGTTAAGCATATTTCATTCATATGAAAGAGCATATTTGATCTTCCTTTTTCAATTAAGAATTCATAAATACCCGAATTTGTCTATTATAGGCTGTGACATGGCATCTAAGAATAATCATCATTGTTAGCTACTTCTTTTCATCATGCTTTTTGATTTTATGAAATTAACACCCTTTTCTATACGCATGTGTGCACACACACTCACAATTGTTGAATAAAATTTTGTTAGAATCTAAGACTATGGACAATGTCCAACCCCTCAAACTTCAATTTTGATGATAACAAATCAGCTTAAATTTTGAAGTATCTAATGTCTTATGTTTGAGTATTATAGGTACCACACCGTCCAATGCCTAAATGGTATTGTATTTCTTAAACTCAAACAAGATATCTCTATGTGTATAGTGCGTCCAATGAGTAACTGGAAACTTGTTTTCTAAGTATAAAAGCCAACGTCCAATGCGTTGTTATTAAAACAAGCGTCCAATCTAGGAAGCGCCCAAGGCTTATATAACTTACACTATCTTTTCTATCAAACATTTATATAATGTGTCATGATTGTATAGAAGTACACTTATGCTTTTCAATGTTGATTCTCTAAAATGTTCCTTATTCCCTCTCTTATCATATGTGACATTTCATTTGAAAATTCGAAAAGTGTACCACAGGGGACAGAAAAGCTTCTCTCTACAAAAATCGTACTAAAGTGGAGGTGCTGCATGTACTGTTGTCTCCTCCCTCTCTCCACCCCGAGCTAACACGTAGCAACGGTCATATGATTGTGAGAGAACGGTTATTGACAAAGGCATAGATCCCACAACAGATATATTCACCAAGCTGCCTTTAAATAGATGATCAAGCTTAAGAAATCAACAACAAAGCATTCAAGTTTTCTAAGAGTTGAAACTCTGCTAAAATGACTGGACGATCTACACTTGTGCAAAAAGAGCGATCTTCTTAGCTTTGCTAAGTCATTATATGTATTCAAGTTACATTGTAATATCCTCTCTGTGAGAGTTATCTATTAACTTGTAAACAAATTGTTGTTTGGAAAGCTAGGAGTGACTTAGTGACAAAGAATACTTGGGTGTTCTTTAATCTCAGGGGGAGATTAAAGGTGTGCCAGAAGTGGCTTAGAGAATACTTGTAGCCAGAAGTGGCAGGGTATATAATACTTGTTTGTAATCAGGATTTGATTAGTGGAACCCTTCAAAGGTTTTTGAAGGAGAATTGGACGTAGCTCAGGTTGAGTGAACCAGTATAAACCAAGTGTTTTTACTTTATCACTTTTAAGCTTACCAGTTGTTCTTTTAAGTTGTTTCTTTGCATTATACACACAAGTCTCTTTACTTTATATTTGTGAGAAACCTTTTGCTTTATGTTTGGACAATATGCCAAAACGCAGTTCCATTGAACTGTTATTTTAAACAACTGGACGATAGCTGTAATCTTTTGTTTTGCAAGTTCCTTGTAAAACTTAAGTTGAAATATCTCCATCTTTGCGAAAAGATTTAAAGGTTTTATCTAACACACTATTCAACCTCCCTTCTAGTGTGATTTTCTGCATTTTAGTTGGCATCAGAGCTCAGCCTTTTGGGTTGAGTACTTAGCAGTACAGAGGAAACTAGATCCTGAGAAAGATGGAAAACGAAGGACAAGCTATGAACAGACCACCACTCTTCAAGGGTGTCAAATATGATTATTGGAAGCAAAGAATGATAGCATTCTTTGAATCCTATCATATTGATATGTGGGACATTGTGGAGATAGGCGACTACATTCCATTCGATGAGAATCTCAACGAAATTCCCAAGGCTAGATGGACGGAGGAGTAAAAATAGAGATTTCATCTCAACTCCAGAGCTAGAAACATCATAATGTGTGCACTATCTGAACAAGAATACAACAAAGTGCATAATTTTAAAAGTGCTAAACAGACATGGGACACTCTTGTGTTAACATATGAGGGTTCCACCCAAGTAAAATGTAACAAACTCAGTCTTCTCACTCGTTAATATGAACTATTTAGTATGGAGAGAAACGAGGACATACAAAGTATGTTTGGACAGTTTCAAACCATACTAAATGAGCTTAGTGCACATGGTAAAGATTATAATAACTATGAACATATTGAAAAAATTCTGAGGAGTTTGCCTAAGCAATGGAGATCACAGGTTACATCTTTGAGAGCAACCAAAGGACTGGATGATATGTCCTTAGAAGAGCTTGTGGGAATCCTTAAAGTGCATGAGCTGGAACTACAACAAGATGGTGATGCAAAGAAAAGCAAGTCTCTGGCACTCAGCGTCTAGAAGCCAAAGAAAGCACCATCATCCAAAGCCATGCAAGCTGAAGTATCCTTAGACGAGCAATTTGAAGATGATGACTCAGACGAGGGTGATGAGCTATCCTTCATATCCAAGAGAATCCACCCTATGTGGAAGAAGAAAGGTGGATCCAGATGGAGAAACCTGAACAAGAAAGGACTCAAGGAGAAGAAAGAGAAGAGTCCAATCGTGTGCTACGAATGCAAGAAGCCCAGACATTTCAAATCAGAATGCCCAGACCTTGAGAAGAGCAAGGACAAGAAGAAGAAAGTCTTCAACCAAAAGAAGGGCAAGAAGGTTCTGATGTCCATATGGGAGGACCTGGACGATGACTCATCATCAGACGATGAAGAGGAGGAAGAAGCAAACATATGTCTGATGGCAGACACTACATCAGATTCTTCCGAACTAGAAGAGGAAGATGAGGTAGAATTTAATGATTTAAAATCACTTCAAGAAGCTTATCATCATTTACTTTCAAACTCTTCTATTCTTTCAAAGGCCTACAAAACTTTGAAGAAATCCTCCAAATCACTTTCAAAAGAAAAAGAAGTTTTAGAAAATAGTTTCAAACAACTTGAAAGTGAAAAGGAATATTTACAGAAAAAGTTTTCAGAGCTCTCAAAAGAACTTGAAGCCTTAAATGAGGTAGACGAACCCTATGGAATGATTGTAATCATGCTTATCAGTCCTATGAGGAACCAAGGACTAGAGAGATGAAGCTTTCCATAGAGATTCAAACTCTCAAAGTAGAAAACAAAAGGCTAGTTGAGAAGCTTCTGAAAGTTGAAATAGATACTTCCTTAAGAGGTCAATCACATGATATTGTGAAACTTCATGAAGAGATTGATAGCCTAAAGAAGGATCTGTCCAACTTTGTCAAGGGATCTGACAACCTCAACATGCTTTTAAAATATAAAGGTTGTAAGAGACCCAATGACAGGTCAGGGTATGGATATAAGGGAAAGAAATATATTCATGACGAGGATGTAGATGTTTGTTACTTCTGTGGGAAACCTGGACATATAACGTCCAAATGCAGACATCTGCCTAAGAAGGGAGCGTCCAGTGCCCTTCAAACTAACAAAAAAGGACCCAAGTCAATCTGGGTACCTAAGGATAAAATTGTTCATGTTGCAGACGTGCTTAACAGCAGGAAAGAAACTCTAGTCATGGTACCTGGACAGTGGGTGCTCGCATCACATGACAGGAGTAAGGTGTATGTTCCAAAGCCTTCAACCCAAGACTGGTGGGACAGTCACTTTCGGAGGGAATCAGAAAGGGATGATAGCTGGTGTGGGTAAGATTGGTTGGACGATGCAAAGAAGTCATCAGACACATCCAACAGTGATGTCTCAGTTGAAGAGTTCAATGCTCTCCTGGACAGTCTAGTAGACGAAAAACAGAACCAACTGGACGCAACTGGCAAATGAAGAAGCATCATCCAGAAGATCAAATAATTGGTGATCCAAAGGATAAAGTCAGAACAAGATCTTCGCTTCAATAAGGACACACAACACTCATATCACAGATAGAACCTAAGACTGTGGATGATGCCTTGGAAGATGAAAGCTGGGTCAAAGCAATGCAAGAAGAACTTGACCTGTTTCAAAAGAACGATGTTTGGAAGCTTGTAGAACTCCCTGATGATAAAGAAGTTGTAGGAGCTAAGTGGGTGTTCAGAAACAAGCTGGACAAAATAGGTAAAGTTGTGAGAAACAAAGCCAGGCTTGTAGCCAAAGGTTACTCACAACAGGAAGGTATAGACTACACTGAAACTTATGCACCTGTTGCACATCTTGAGGCAATTTGCATTTTACTATCATTTGTAGCTCATAGCAATATGAGGTTATATCAAATGGACGTAAGAAGTGCATTCCTCAATGGACTGATAAAAGAAGAAGTCTATGTGGAACAACCCCCAGGGTTTGAAAGTGATGCTTTTCCTAATCATGTTTTCAAACTTAACAAAGCTTTATATGGACTGAAGCAAGCACCAAGAGCTTGGTATGAAAAACTCAGCTCATTTCTTTCATAAAATGGTTTTTCAAGAGGAAAAGTAGACACTACTTTGTTTCGCAAAGATTATAACTCTGATTTTATCATTGCTCAAATATATGTTGATGATATCATATTCGGTGCTACTAATGAATCTCCATGAGAGGAATCGCTAAGTTGATGCAGACAGAGTTTGAGATGAGCATGATGGGAGAACTGAAATTCTTCCTTGGATTGCAAATCAAACAAACTGATAAAGGCATATACATACATCAAACCAAGTATGTTAAAGAGCTTCTGAACAAGTTCAAGATGGACAATGCAAAGCCAATGAAAACTCTTATGCATCCAACAATAGTACTTGGACTGGACAATAGTTCAAGAAGGTGGACAACACCTTATACAAAGGAATGATAGGATCACTCCTATACCTCACAGCGTCCAGACCTAACTTCATGTTTAGTGTATGCTTATGTGGCAGATTTCAATCTTATCCAAGGGAAGTTCACTTAACTGCTGTTAAAAGAATTTTTCGATATCTTGTTGGAACAACTAATCTTGGTCTATATTTCAAAAGGCAGAAAGATTTCAAATTAGTTGGATACTACGATGCTGATTATGCTGGAGACAAAATCGAAAGAAAAAGCACTAGTGGAGGATGTCACTTCATTGGTGGAAACTTAGTATCCTGGATATGCAAGAAGTAAGGAACCATTGCACTATCCACTACTGAAGCACAGTATATCTCAGCTGCAAAGTGCCGCTCTCAAATCTTATGGATCAAACATCAACTTGAGGACTACAGTGTATATGAGAGTAACATTCCTATCTTTTGTGATAGCATTGATGCAATTAATCTTTCCAAAAATCCCATATTGCATTCAAGGGCAAAACATATAGAAATTAAACATCACTTTATAAGAGACCATGTTCAGAAAGGGACTGTGGAATTACAGTTTGTAACCACAGATAATCAGCTAGTTGATATATTTACAAAATCCCTTACTGAAGACAAGCTAATCCTTCTAAGGAATAGACTTGGCATGGACTTTGTAAAGGAATGATTAACATCCATATGTAGCATCCAATGACTACAACATCCAACGGAGATGTCGTCCAAAGGCCACTTAGTCATGCATGTGCACTACATGTGTTATAGTTAAGTCCAATGCCTGGACGATGTTTTTCTGTTATGTGTTTTCATTTAACATATTTTACAACATGGCTAAAACGGTTTCGTTTTGAGTAAGTGTGATTAAATGCTCTATGTTGATTCACTTAACTGTTAATAACCGTACACAGTTACCCATAACCTCAGCACGCCTCATCATGGCGGGTTTAGTTGCATAACCTCAAATTTCAAATATTCATAAAGCCTAAAATCGTTTCGTGTTCTCCAAACAGAGCCCATACTTAAGCTATCAAATCCATTCAGAAAAACACTTTACCAATTTTCTTACTCTGAGATCATCCTCTACCTTAAGCATTCTTTCTCTCTCACACAAACCAACCTAAACATCACCTGTTAACCTAAAAATCCAACCTTTACTACAACGTCGAACTTAGACGAATCAATGGCCTCTGAACTTGATATCCCTACCTACCCTAAAACCACCATTGTTACTCAAGGAGCTGCTACTATTCATATTGAGCACTTCTTCGACATGAAATACCTTGAGGGTCTTGGTCTCAATATTGAAGAAAGCCTGCTAAAGTGCGGGATAAGGGGCTACTTCAACGATAACCAGAAGATATACCCAGAACTTATCAGAATGTTCTGGAGGAATGCAAGGTTCGAAACTCAATGACAGATAGTATCTACAGTGCTGGAACGAGAAGTGATTATGTCTACTTCGTCCATAGCCAAAGTTACTGGCTGTACTAGGGAACAGAATCAGTACAGGCTGAACTGGGCTGAAAAATATGGCAATCATGTGAGCAAAAGTGCTATGCAATAACAAGACCGTTGAAGAAGAGAAGATTGAATACAAAAATATGCATGAAGAAGCCAAAATTTGGCAGCAGGTGTGAAACAAGGGTATCCTGCACAAAGCTAGGTCTAAGGACTCAGTCACATACCTACACAAGTTCGTGATATTTCACTTGATGGAAGGCATTCCATTCAACCTACCACAAGCCATCTACTTCAACATTTTGAGGATGATGAAGACCATAGGCGGTAATGATGATATTTTTTATGCTTCACTGTTGAATAAAATTTTTTGGGATCAGAAAGTTTATCAACGTTTCTATGATGAATTGGACGATGTTGAAAATGAGGCAATCACGAGGAAAGGAGAGATGATTGCAACCCAACAGAGATTTGGGGAGTCTAACATAAAGCCTATGAAGATAAAGCTTACTGCAAAGGTCCTGAGGGAATTGGACGAAGAAAGCATAAACAAGAAGAGACATGAGCAAAGTAGGCTCATTCAAAATGATGAAGAAGAGGAAATAGATTTCCTGGGTCTTGGAAAGAAGATCAAGAAGCTGATGAAAGATCAGGAAACCAGGAAGGTGACAAGGAAAATGTCACAGTAGTAAGAGGAAGAAGCAGAAAAAGAAAGAAGAACTAAGAAGAGAAATGTTGCACCTGCACCGTCCAATTCTCCAGCACAGGCTGAGAAGCATCCAAGGACTACTCCATCCAAACCTACATAGGTTGAGTAGCGTCCAAAGACTATTTCAATGGAACTTGTACCAGAAAAGCCCAGAGTTCGCAAATTGAAGATTATCAGCTACTCTAATGATGATGATAATGTGCCAATTGGCCAAATCAAGAGAAGAGCAGAAGAAGTTGAGTCTGGACCACAGAAGAAACAGAAGGTATCTGTAACGTCCAACGCAGGTGATTCTGTTTTCTCTGCTGATAGATGCTTTATATGCTTACATATCTTAGCATTTATCTTACATGTTTCATGACTTAGAACTTTGTTTTAATCAATTTTAGGCTAATTTAACTATTATTTAGAAGTAGTGTTAATATTGCTAATCCTTTAGGAGTTTTACTAGCTTTTGATATTTTGTTGTAGGAATAGAAGAAGAATTAAAGAATTTGGAGCATAAGTCATTGGAAGTTCAAGCCAACATCTTTGGAAGCATATTTTGAAAGCCAAAAGCCAACATCTTCCTTTTATCTTGCTGAGGCCGAGCTTGAGAGATTTGAGGCTGGGTCTGAGAATGAAGAAATTTCCCTTTGCTTGCTGTCAACCTGAGGCTGGGCGTGAGAATGCTGAGGCTGGGTGTGAGGACCTTCGAGTTGCACCCGTGATGCCTTTTCTGAAGCTGAGCGTGGGAAGACTTGAGGCTGGGCTTGAGACTGCTGAGGTGGCGTTAATGAGCCTGAAACAAAAGGATAAAAGGCCAAATTGAAGGGGAATTTGGGAGATTTGTGTGGGGGAGCAATCTAGGGCATAGTGAGGAGCTGGGAAGCTCTCACTTGTTCTCCATGGTTTCCCTACCAAGTCTCATCATTTTATGCATCCTTTTCGCTTCTTCTTCTTGTAGCTAGGTAGTTAGGTTCACCCTTGTTGGGTTTGATGTAACTGAACCATCTTCATGTATGCATTCTAGTTATTAATCTATGTTTATTGTTCATTATTAAGTGTTTTCTTCTGTGCTTAATGCTTGCCTAGGCTTGATCACCCTTTGCTTGATTTTGTGGTTTGAATCCGATTGGAAAATGTTTTTAAACCTAGAAATGGAGAAGAACACCTAATGGGTTTTGTTGCTAGGAATAGATCAAAGCTTGTTAGTCATCTTTTAACTCTTGTTCTTAAAGCAAGTTACTTGGCTAAGCTATGCAAGGGATTGATAGTTTGGTTAAGGGACTTAGGCTCTTTCCATCCAAGGAATTGGGGTTTGAGTATTTTGTGAGTTGATAATAATAAATGAACCTTAAACTAGATGAGTGACCTTTGTAGGCATGAGGAGATGGTTTGGTGAAGTCAATCCCAACACTTTTATGCATTGTTGTTTTATCCTTTTTTATCGCATTCCAAGTGTTCGTAAAAATTCCCCAAAAAGATTTCCTGTTACTTTACTCTTTAGTTTTATGTTTATTTAAGTTCTTGCTATTTACATTATTGCATTCCAATTAAAATAATTGTTTCTGATAGCCATAGTTAGTGAATGTTGCTATTTTGCCAAATATTGAACAAGTCCCTGTGGATACGATACTTGGACTTACCAAGATATTACTTGTACGATTTGGTTCACTTGCCAAGGAGTTAACAAGTTTTTGGCGCCGTTGTCGGGGACTTGTGTCTCAATACTAGGCAATTGTGCATCATTTGCTATCTTAGGCTTTTTTTTCGTTTCATCCTTCTGTTTTTAATTTTCTGCATTTGTTATTTTCAATCTTTGGCTAACTTAGTTGCTCTAGTGTTTTTATGTTTTCTTTTTATGCAAGGTGTCGTCCCAGTCGAACAACTAATCTTCAACCTATCAAGCTAGTGTATTGGGAGGAAACCAAGCATTTTTAAACTTATCTTTTTAATTTTCTGTCATTTGAGTTAGTTCAACTGTTAATTGCCTTGTGTTGCTTGAATTTTCTGTTATGTTTTTGTTTTGACGTGTTAATTGCTTATGTTTACTTGGCATCATTGGTGCACATGTTGAGAGAGTGTCAAACAAGCTTTTCCTTGGTAGTTCTTGCTCGTTTTGTTAAAAGAAAATTCTGCAGAAAAAATTCTGCAGCTGGTTTTTATAGCTTGAACTAATTTGGAAAAGCTTGATTTGTCTCAATAAGTGAAATCATTGATGCAAAGTGTTCGAGTGTTGATTTAGTAAGTTGCTTTGTGTTTGTTTTATTTGTTCATGCTGAGAAAGATTTGAGAGAGTTGGTTGATTTAAGTTTGGGGTGTTCAAGGCTTGAATCATGTGGAATTCAATTTAAAAAGCTGAATCTTTTTGTTGTAAATTGAGTAAATTTTTTTTTTGTCAATTTCAAGCTAAGTGTGGAATTATTTCATAATTGTTGTCATTTAGATACTTAGCTTTGTACATTCTCATGTCTAATGTGGCAAGTTCAAGTCCCTGTAGCCATTAATTTGTGTGAGCTTATTGCCATTGTGATGCCATGCATCACTTTCACTAATCCAAGTTTGGCAATTTAATTGCTCAGGGACCAAATTTTGATGCCACCAAGATCAAGCCTTTCATCACACATTAAGGCAAATTCAACGTGGTTTTTTGAATTTGAAGTGCAATTGCTGCACTTATTCCCTGCCATTGACGTGAACATGGTCATTTCAACATGATTTTGTGCTGCCAATTAATTGGTCTAAGGACCAATCATGTGCTGCTGCAATGAGCCAAGAATCACATGATTTTTAAAACCAAGTGGTGGCATTGCTTTTGGCATGCAAGTCTGCACTTAGTCTTGACATAATTGAAGCCATGCGTCAATTGTAAAAAGCTTTTCGTGGCAATTTAATTGATCCAAGACTAAGCATGTGCTGCCACCATGAAGCCAAGTACCATTGAATCATAAATCAAGCGGTGGCTTTTAAATTGGAGTGCACTTTTGCACTTGACCACGAGTTGACATATTTGGCACTAGGGGCAACATTTTTTGGCTGCATTAAATTACTCCCAGGGGTCCAATTTGTCTCAGCCAATAGGAGGCTTGGCGTCAATTTTTTCACGCCATGCATGGACAATTAATTGATAAGCAAATGTTGCAAATTGCCACTGCCTCATTGACGTCCAACGTTAATTCCTCCAAGCCAGACGTGGCTATTCCCCTGCTGCAGTTTTAATTTTGAAATTTTATTCAATTGCCTCGGGTTGAATCACGCCGGGCCTCCCTTTTCTCCAAGCTTAGCGTCAAGTCCTTATATATAAAGCCGGAACCCAATTCTCTTTCTCTTTCTCTTTCTCTCATTTTACCATTCACATTTCTTTTTCTCTTTTGAACCCACACCTTCAGTAGTTACTGTTCATGCCATTTTCTTCTCTTCTTTTTCATATCATTTCAAGCTTGATCATTGATGGCTACTCCTCAAACCAAGGTTTACAAGAGTAGAAAATCCACTAAGACCCAATGCTCCCACCCTTCTAGGCAAGCACTACCTCTGGATTTTGATGATGAAACTTTTGTTTCTAAATCTCATGAAGATATCTATCCTAGCGGTTGCTGAATTCTCTTCCCATATGGATTGGTCACAATATCCTAGGGACCAGGATAATCCCCAGGGAGGAGGAGGGTCTGCTGCTACTGCTGATGGGGATGTTGGTGCACACTTGGAAGAGGAAGGAGCGTAGGAAGGCTAATCTTTTAGCCTGATGTTGAGGGAGTCATATTGTGTTTTACGTTTTATGTTTATTGTCTTCTGTTTATGTTGTGTTTAGTTGTTATTGTTTAACTTGTGTGATGTGCTAGATTTTAATTTCCAATTAATGTGTTTTTAGATTGAACATGTGTTAAGTGTGTGGTTTGAGATTTTGGCACAATTTCAGTTCATCCATTGCATGAGTTCTTGATGATGTTAAATTCCATTGTGATATAATTGTATGCTTGTGGTTGTACTTCGATATTCATAATTGGATGCTTTGTAGTATTCCGTGCGATTAATAAGTTTGGCATGGTGTTGTTGAAAATCATTGAGTGCTTGTTTTAACTGTGTGAGTATTTGAGCTTCCATTGATTTATTTGATTGAGTGCCACCATTGGCATGTGTACAATTGGTTTTGCTTGAATCTCTGTTACCTTGAATTGCATTTGCTTGTTGAGAAGTGATCAAGGCATTTTATTCTTGTGAAAATTTTAGCCGCTGGACCAAATAGCTAACCTAACAATTTGTTGTCCTTTGCATGACCCCCTTTGAGCCAAACACATTTTTTATTCTTGAATCCTTGAGCCTAAAAGAAAGACAATTGCTTCCCACACCTTAGGGATAGGAGAGCAAGTCATTTTTTATAGTGGATTGCAAGAGTTTAAGTTTGGGGTTTTCTGTGTGATTTACCAAGAAAGGATAGCAATGTTGGGAATCTTTATGTGGTTTCTTATTTTCAAGCCACCCTTGTGTCATGTTAAAAAAAATCAATTTTAGAAAAATGAAAAAAAAGAAGAAAAAGAAAAAAGTTTGAAAAGTAAGCAAGGTGGCTCAATAATTCTTGTTTTGATGTTGGTCAAGGGTTGGTCAAGGTTGTTTTAGCATTGGGATGTATGGAATGAAGGTTTTCATTGAACTTGAGAAGTTGGAATTGTTGAATGAATTGTGATCATAGAAGATGCTCTCCTATTCTCTTATGGTGTAATTTTGCTTATATGGAAAAACCAATATTCTTTGTAGCCTAGCCAAGATTGAACCCAATAAAAGACCATTGTGATCTTTGCATGCATGTGTGGTTTTATGGTTTCTTTTGAGATGAAAAGCAAAACTGAATTGTGTGGTTTCAATGTGTGTGATCGAGAGATACACTTGCCCAGATACACTTGTGTGCTTGAGAGAAACACCTTTTCTGTGAGGGAACAAGTGCTCTTTGGCTTCTCTATTTCAGTCATTGCCATGCTTGTTAGTCTCTTGAGGAAGTATTTGCATTTGTATCTTGCTATGAAATTTTGTGTGGGCACCACAGGGTATGGTTATTCATTTTGGAAATTCTTGCTCAAAGACTTGAGTTGAAAGCATGTGTGGATGGATGTGATGTAGTGCTTGATTTTCAAACCATGTTATTTATGCATAATTTCATGTTTATGTTGATGTTAGGTAGGTTGTTTATGTTTAGTTGTGTAGCTTAGTTTTATTTTGCTTGAGGACAAGCAAAGCTCTAAGTTTGGGGTGTTTTGATAGATGCTTTATATGCTTACATATCTTAGCATTTATCTTACATTTTTCATGACTTAGAACTTTGTTTTAATCAATTTTAGGCTAATTTAACTATTATTTAGAAGTAGTGTTAATATTGCTAATCCTTTAGGAGTTTTACTAGCTTTTGATATTTTGTTGTAGGAATAGAAGAAGAATTAAAGAATTTAGAGCATGAGTCATTGGAAGTTCAAGCCAACATCTTTGGAAGCATATTTTGAAAGCCAAAAGCCAACATCTTCCTTTTATCTTGCCGAGGCCGGGCTTGAGAGATTTGAGGCTGGGCCTGAGAATGAAGAAATTTCCCTTTGCTTGCTGTCAACCTGAGGCTGGGCGTGAGAATGCTGAGGCTGGGCGTGAGGACCTTCGAGTTGCACCCCTGATGCCTTTTCTGAAGCTAAGCGTGGGAAGACTTGAGGCTGGGCGTGAGACTGCTGAGGTGGCGTTAATGGGCCTGAAACAAAAGGATAAAAGGCCAAATTGAAGGGGAATTCGGGAGATTTGTGTGGGGGAGCTATCTAGGGCATAGTGAGGGGCTGGGAAGCTCTCACTTGTTCTCCATGGTTTCCCTACCAAGTCTCATCATTTTCTGCATCCTTTTCTCTTCTTCTTCTTGTAGCTAGGTAGTTAGGTTCACCCTTGTTGGGTTTGATGTAACTGAACCATCTTCATGTATGCATTCTAGTTATTAATCTATGTTTATTGTTCATTATTAAGTGTTTTCTTCTGTGTTTAATGCTTGCCTAGGCTTGATCACCCTTTGCTTGATTTTATGGTTTGAATCCGATTGGAAAATGTTTTTAAACCTAGAAATGGAGAAGAACACCTAATGGGTTTTGTTGCTAGGAATAGATCAAAGATTGTTAGTCATCTTTTAACTCTTGTTCTTAAAGCAAGTTACTTGGCTAAGCTATGCAAGGGATTGATAGTTTGGTTAAGGGACTTAGGCTCTTTCCATCCAAGGAATTGGGGTTTGAGTATTTTGTGAGTTGATGATAATAAATGAACCTTAAACTAGATGAGTGACCTTTGTAGGCATGAGGAGATGGTTTGGTGAAGTCAATCCCAACACTTTTATGCATTGTTGTTTTTATCATTTTTTATCGCATTCCAAGTGTTCGTAAAAATTCCCCAAAAAGATTTCCTGTTACTTTACTATTTAGTTTTATGTTTATTTAAGTTCTTGCTATTTACATTATTGCATTCTAATTAAAATAATTGTTTCTGATAGCCATAGTTAGTGAATGTTGCTATTTTTCCAAATATTGAACAAGTCCCTATGGATACGATACTTGGACTTACCAAGATATTACTTGTACGATTTGGTTCACTTGCCAAGGAGTTAACACCTGCCAAAGTGCTCAAAAGGTTCAAAACTCAGGTTACAAGGCCAAGAAGAATTCCAATACCACCCCTTCCTCTCAAGACACTGAGAGTGAATCTACCACTGCTCCACAAGCTGCTCCAACAGTTGCTTCCACATCTGCACCAATACAGCGTCCACCTTTCCAGCTGGACCTCACAAGAAGAGTGCGTCCAAGGGACACCTGGAGAGATGCATGGACACCTTGGATCATTCCACCCAAGGTCCAAGTAAAGTCAACAGAAGAGATAGACAGAGAAAGGTTCCCTGTTGCATTCTTCACAAGGAATGAATAGAACTACTGCTAAAAGATAGATGTGATTTGGAGATCTCTTCAGGAACCACTTGAGCGAAATCTCACTGAAGTTGTTGCACCAGACTGGATGAGGTATGATTATGTTCATCCTCAATCTGCAGCCTATGCTTCATTACAAGAAGGAACCATCATTTGCAATCCTCCACTGACATGGACAAGAGAATCTTATCCAAATTTGGTTAGGATGGAGCACCCTTATACATGTCCAACTGGTACTCAGCAAAGGGTGCGTCCAGTAGCTGAAGAGTCTCCTGAACCAGAGGTAGAGATAGCTTCCAAGTATGCAAGGCCTCTACTTGATAAATCTGGCAAACCACAACAAAAGAAGAAACCTGCTCCAAAGAAGCCAACCACTACCAACATAGACAAAGAAATGGTTGCTGAACTACAATTGACTTAGAAAGAAAGCTTGAACCCTTCAAAGTCTCCACAAGTTCCAAGGGTGAGATGGGTAAAGGATATTTAGCTCTGGACCCCTATCACCAAGTTCCTACCACTTCCACTAGGAACTCTAGTGCTGAATTTCCAACCCAATGATTATGATGATCTTGGCAAACTGCTCCAACAAATGTATATACAAGATCAAGCAATAGCCTATCCCCCTAGCCTCCACATTAATTGCTCAACTGATATCAAGTTTGTTCTTGATAAGGTATGTCCCAGACTACCTCTTTATGATGCTGGAAAGAAGAAAGGCTTCAAGTACTATGGTACTGAGATGCCATCTAGAGAAGAAAAGATTGAACTGAAGTTTTCATCACAGCCATGGAAACATTTATTTGATAAGTCTAGCAATCTTACAAGATCACTTGATATGTACGAAGCCAAGACATTCTGGCAGCAAATCCTATGGGAAGATACTCAAAAAGCTTCAAGTTCTGGATGCTCCAAAGAAGATCTCACTCATCCTCTAGAAGGTCTTGAAGTCCTGCACCCAATCAAGACGTATCATTTCACTGATACCTTTGCTTGCTTTCTGACTGATAATGATTATTTTCTTGATGTCTTGAGGACATTGCCAATCATCAGAAGCAACAAAGTATATGATATTCATCTTGACCGTGCTGAATTTGCATAAGAGATTCAGATGCTTCATGAACAACAGAGGGCTGAAGATGAAAGAGCTCAGCAAGAAGAAGCTGAATAAGAACAAGCAGCAGAGGCTGAGAAAGCTTATTTAGAGCTGATTGAAAAAGAAAATGCTAAAAGAGCTATGTAAAGAAAAGTAGAAGAGGTTGCCAAACCACAGGTAACTCAAGCCGAATTGGATGAAGCTTCTGCGAAAGTTAATGAGGTGCTTATTCAACTGGACTTAGAAAATGAAGTACAAGTGGATGTTGAACACTTTGTAACTTCACATGAGGAACAAACTGTCTGAAGATGAAGAAATGCAACCAGTGGCTAAGACTAAAGCGCCACAACCACCGGAGTCTACAGCTGACAAAGCTACTCCTGAGGTTGCTACCAGTATGCCTGTTGCTGATGCGTCCAACGAAGCACACTCTGGAATGAGACAAGTTGGCCTGCCAATTCCTCAAGTCCAAAGGCTATCGTTCCCTTGCGATTTGTTGAACCTCAGGGTGTTTCAGAAGATCGAGTCCAAGAAATTGTGCAACAAGCTCTTAGGCAACAACAAACTGAGACAGAGGCTGCTTTTTGGGCTTTCCAAGATAGGCAACAAGTTAAAGTTGCACAGCATAGATTAATGATGGAGAATGCTATTGCTGATCAGTTCATGCAACTCTCACAGATGCTGGTAACTCAGATCCAGTCAACAGCAGCTAATCTCATTGGCACTGTTGCTAATCCAGTTCAACATATGCCTCAACAATATCCATAGCAATCACCGGTTGAATAATCTGCACCACCACCTCAAGCACCACCAGAGCAACCACCTCCACCACAAGATCCACCTCAACAGCCCTAAGTGACCATGATGGTCAAATCATTTTTCCATCTTTCGAACCCATTTTTTTGTTGATGACAAAGGGGGAGAAATTGGAACTTTGATGTCATAGAGTATTTTTTTTACTTACACTATTCTATGAAACTCTCTTCGCTGTTCATTTAATATATGAGGTGTCTTTGATCATAAACTCTGCATTCATATCTATGATATGTTTTTCACTCTGATACCCGTCATTTCTGATACATTGTTAACATGCAATATTATCTGGGATATCTTATCAAATGCATAAGAAATGTTGAACTCAGGGGGAGTACTTCATTTCATATATTTTCACCTTGTCAACACCTACTAGCGTAACATAATCATTCATATAAACATTACTCTGATATCTTTATATGATTATGTATTTACTCTTATCAAAATTTAGCATTATTTGTCATCATCAAAAAGGGGGAGATTGTTAGAATCTAAGACTATGAATGATGTCCAACCCCTCAAACTTCGGTTTTGATGATAACAAATGACATTAAATTTTGAAATATCTAATGTCTTATGTTTGAGTATTATAGGTACCACACCGTCCAATGCCTAAATGGTATTATATTTCTTAAACTCAAACAAGATATCTCTATGTGTATAATGCGTCCAATGAGAAACTGGAAACTTGTTTTCTAAGTATAAAACCCAGCTTCCAATGCGCTGTTATTAAAACAAGCGTCCAATACATTGCAAAAACCAGTGTGTAAACACTGTGTCCAGTCGAGGAAGCGTCCAACGCTTATATAACTTACACTATCTTTTCTATCAAACAGTTATATAATGCATCCATGATTGTATAGTAGTACACTTATGCTTTTCGATGTTGATTCTCTAAAATGTTCCTTATTCCCTCTCTTATCATATGTGACATTTCATTTGAAAATTCGAAAAGTGTACCACAGGGGACAGAAAAGCTTCTCTCTGCAAAAATCGTACTGAAGTAGAGGCGCTGCATGTACTGTTGTCTCCTCCCTCTCTCCACCCCGAGCTGACACATGGCAACAGTCATATGATTGTGAGAGAACGGTTATTGACAAAGGCACATATCCCACAACAGATATCTTCACCAAGCTGCCTATAAATAGATGATCATGCTCAAGAAATCAACAACGAAGCATTCAAGTTTTCTAAGAGCTAAAACTCTGCTAAAAAGACTGGACGACCTACACTTGTGCAAAAAGAGCGATCTTCTTAGCTTTGCTAAGTCATTTTGTGTATTCAAGTTACATTGTAATATCCTCTCTGTGAGAATTATCTATTAACTTGGAAACAGACTATTGTATGGAAAGCCAGGAGTGGCTTAGTGACAAAGAAAACTTGGGTATTCTTTAATCTCAGGGGGAGATTAAAGGTGTGCCAGAAATGGCTTAAAGAATACTTGTACCCAGAAGTGGCAGGGTATATAATACTTGTTTGTAATCAGGATTTGATTAGTGGAACCCTTCAAAGGTTTTTGAAGGAGAACTGGACGTAGCTCAAGTTGAGTGAACCAGTATAAACCAAATGCTTTTACTTCATCGCTTTTAAGCTTACCAGTTATTCTTTTAAGTTGTTTCTTCGCATTATACGCACAAGTCTCTTTACTTTATATTTGCAAAAAACCTTTTGCTTTATGTTTGGACGATACACCAAAACGCAGTTCCATTGAACTGTTATTTTAAACAACTGGACGATAGTTGCAATCTTTTGTTTTGCAAGTTCCTTGTAAAACTTAAGTTGAAATATCTCCATCTTTGCGGAAAGATTTAAAGGTTTTATCGAACACACTATTCAACCCCCCTTCTAGTGTGATTTTCTACATTTCAAATTTGATGAATGTTTTATCTCATATCAATTGTATAATCAATTTCAAATTTTCAATATGTTTTTTTAATTATTTAAAGAATCCAATTTTTTTGTTATAATTATTTAAGGACTTATTTTTTAAAAAAATAATGAAGAATAACTTCAACACAATTGCTTATTTCAATTTCTTTGAGTTAAGCAACGATGCTTAACTAATTTTAAAATGGGAGCAAATGAGTTGACATTGCTTATTTTAGCAGAGTTGCTTAGCAATTTGTTAACAACTAAAAATTTATTTTTCAATAAATAAATCAATTGGACCCATTTAAGCAACTTATTACATTGGAGAAAAAAATAGTAAAAGTTAGCGTGATGTTGTGTGTAGGACTCACAAAAAACTCACTTAAGCAACTCAACATTGTAGATGCTCTAAGATCCTCAAATTTACCGTGACAAGTTATTTTATTCCAAGTGTTACAAGTGCTATTTTAATTTTTATTATCAATACAATTTTTAAATATT